>JAAWXA010000001.1:71277009-71504833 GCA_038090715.1 Florisuga fusca | reverse complement strand
GGGGGGGGGCTCTGTCTGCAACCTGTAGGCGAGGGGATCCTTCAGAGCAGCTATGCGGGAATAGGAGAAGGGGGCAATGTGTCCCCACGGCAGGGAATAAATCATCGAGCCTAGGGTATTGCATTTTAATGCAGCAAATGTTCCCTCTCTGTTTTCTGCATAGCCACAAAGCTCCCAGTCTGTGGCGAGGCAGAGCCAAGCTCCCAGCCCCCCTCATAGAAGTTGCTTTGTGGAGGAATGTAACATTGACACGTTGTTAGGAGAGGATTTTCTTTAAGGGCAGCCAAGCCCCAGTGCTGTGGGAGAAGAAAAGCTGAACTTGCTCCAGCTGCCGCGAGCAGGGCCGGAGGGGTGAGGGGGGATGGAGGGACGAGGGACACTTTTTGGTGTCCCTATAGTTCGGCGCCTCTCCCAGCACCCAGCAGCTCGGGGCCCAGGGAACAGAGCGATCCTAAAAGACGGGGAAGCTCGTTTCCTGTAAAAAAACTCCCAGGGAAGACTGTGCAGCGGCAGGGATGGTATTTAACACCGTTTAGAGCTAATTAGTGCCCTGGGAGGAAGCCCCCGCGGCGGAGCCCCGGGCGGGGTGGTGGGGGGCAGCCGGCAGAGCCGGGGCCGGGCGATAGCTCCAGGGGCTGCGCTGGGGCGGTCGCCTCAGCCTCTGCTCAGAGCTCTGCGCGGGTGCGCAGCGGCTCACACGGCCCCTGCGCGGGACGATAAAGTTAACTGAGAGGCGCTTAGTTGCAGCCTCCCTACCTCTGCCGTGTTTGTCGGGGGCCAGGGCAGGAGGAGGCCGCGGTGCTCATGAGAAGAGAGAAACGCCGCAGAGCCCAAGGCGTGTAGGAGACGGCGGCTGCCCCGCGTTAGCAGCTCCGCGCAAATCCCGCACAGTCCGGAGTCACTGCTCCCCAGGGGGAAGGCGCATGCTCCCCGGCCATGATTTCCATCCTCAGGTACCACCTCCTTGGTGGGGCTGGAGGAGAATGGGGTTGCGTAGCCTGACGGGGGTCCTTCAGCAAAAATACGCTGATTTCCAGGGGGATGCGTGTCTCCCAGATAAGGCACCCATTTCTGAAATGTGCTTAGTGGAAAGAACAGAGAAAGTTTAGGATTAACACTTCTTTTTTTTATTTATTTTTTTTTTTTCCCACCTTAAATTCGAAAAGTTTCCAACATGTTTTGCCTCAAATTTCAACATACTTTAATTCTTACCTGTACCTGGTGGGTTTCCTGGATATTAGCTTGAGAAACGGTAGTTACAGGAGGGTGGAAATTTTATTTGGTGGGTGAAAGGTTTTCTTCACTTGTTTTTCAGTGTATTTAGTGTTTTGTTGTGTGGTTTTTTTGGTTTGGTGTTTTGGGCTTTTTTTGGTGTTGAGTATTTTAACAGTAATAAAATTATTTCAATGTTTTATGTAATTACTGAAATGGACTTGGAAACTGTTCAACAGATTGTTACTAGAAGTTATAATCAGTTAGCAAATTAAGCCTCACTCTCCTTCTCAGTAATCAGGTCTTTGTCTTTCTTTTAGTGTTTAAAGTATTTTCTCCCTTTCCTCATAAGGCTAAAAATCTGCAAGATAAATGTGTTGAGTCTTGGTTTCGTGTAGATACAGTTCCATTTATCAAGCACATCAGTCAATGTATTTGTATGTATAAAGTTGGTTTGTAGTTTAGCTGAATGCTTTCTTGTGGGCTCAAAATGCAGAATATTCCTGCTACAAACATAAAGCAATTCATCACTTATGTCTGCAAACATTTAGGCAAGAAATGTAGATTTTGTTTTCACAGGCAATCTGGTTCAAATTATATTGGCACATGTAGCAAAAATGAGGTTGGCCATCAACTAAAGGAATGGTTTCTTGTTAGAGTTCATAGTACCAACTGGAAGTAGTTTTGTCAAAGTAAGTTGAATTTTAAGGGTAATGATGGTTGTCTATCACAGCAAGAGTGCTCCAGACTTGGTAAGATTGTGTTTTATGAGTTCATGTATTAATTTGAGGTTTGGGTCTGATGTTGCCCAGTAATTACTTTTGCACAGGAATTACAAAGATCTGACAGCTTTCTATAGGCTTACACGTACCCTTCCATCCTTCAGGTTTGCTTTCACCAAGCTTGACTATATGAAATAGAAAATTTTCTCCACAAACCATTTCTAGTCACATTTTAAAACCATGATGTAAACAGAGAGCATCTAGATTAAAGCTTACTGTTTACTTTTTGATCTTCTGAAGATGTTAACAATTTGAATATGAGAAATGGCTTAGGAAAATGGAATTGTGTTTTTCCCTTTTTTAAGTGTTGCATGTTACAGAAGATGTGAAAAGTATACAATGGATGACTGTATATCTAAAAGTGACAGAGTATTGAACAAAAAAATTATCTAGGTCAAAAAAAGGAAGCTGCAACTATGATTTTTTTTTATAAAATTTTTCAGAAATGTGGTTTAATCAGCATTTCTTCCATAGCCAGATCATCTTTGATGTCATTGATTAAAGCAATATTGAAAATCAAGACACTTTCACTAAGACCTGCTAACATTGTATCTTGATCCCTTTCCTCAGCCTTCCATCTGAGGTGCTTAGCATGGATCAAAGCACTAGCAAATAGATCTCCATGAACACTCTGGCAGGAGCTTGAATTTAAAGGCTCAGGGGAATTTGTCTTTCAGATCTTCAGTGCTGTGAGTGAAGTATCTCATGAAGTTTCTGTCAATAAGACAGGGCCCAGTTCCAGCTTTTGTGGACCTCGCTGAAGTATGATAATAAGAATAAAAAATATATTTTCTTATAGTGACCACTAAAAAAGCCATAATATTATTTTTGGGTTTTATAATAGTAACTTAGAAACTAAGAGAGTTTTTCCATGTGTTTTACTGCCTTATTTGACAGGAGCCCTCATAAAAAAAGGAAAATAATTATTTTGTGCTCTTACTTTCACCCAACGGGAGAAAAGAATTTAAATCTTTCTGCTTGGAGTTCAGGCTTGATTATATATTTTGTTCAGCCACTCTAAAAAAAAATTTTAGTAAGGATTTACTAAAATGCTAGACATGTAGTGTTGGTCTACTTTGTCACAAATTCTAGCTGCTCACTGTGTATCAGCATTCAGCAATGGATTTTTATTTTTTTTCCCCCTGATTTCAGTTCTGAAAACAACAGGGACATAATTTATGAAAAGTTGTTGAATAGTAGTATGATGTAGTATGCAGATAGTTTTGTGAAGCTCTTGGGGTATATATGCATTTATATTTCTGTTGTTCCATGAATGTCCACCTCCTGTTGCATACATTTAAGATGAATTAATAATATCTGTCACATACCCACAAGTCACTAGTTGGCTGGACATCCCTAGTAAAAAAGTCATAGTCAGTAATAATGTGTCAGAGCATTACTCCATCAGCAGATTTAAACTATTAAATAAGTGCAGGGTTTGTATAGGAAGGTCAAACATTACAAAATGGAGTGTAACAACTTTACACTTTTACAGGGTTGTTTAATATTTAGTGTGCAACTACTATTTAAGATTAAACCTTTAGAAAATCCAAAATAAATAAATAAATGTATTGTCCAGAATATTGAATGATTCCACTAATTTACTTGGAAGACTCTTAATAATTTTTATGTCCTGAAGCTTGCAGTGGTTCTTTTTATCCATACGTCCAAGAAGAGAAAGGAAGGTGAAGACTAATAGAAGAATAGGCTTTTTAATTTTGTGTGAATGGTATTTTTCATTATGACTTATAAAATACAGATTTAAAACTGGAAATTGATATATTAAAATAACCAGTTACCATGTAGGGTATGAGCACTTAGCAGCATACTGTTACAAGCAGTTTGATCTCAGTGAAAATCTAGAATACGAAGAAAAATAATTTTAATTATTTTAAATACTTCTTATAACATCAGAGACATGTTTCTTCTTTATGGGTCTAGTTCCCAGTTAAAGAAAATATTTAAGAATCTCCTGTCGATTCCAGTGTGCTTTATATAATGCCCTTTTAAACTTAATTTCCTAAAAAGAAGTCTCTCTAAATATTTCTGTGACATATTTGGGTTACTTTGGACCACTCATAATACTATGCTTTATCAGAGCTGTGCAAGTTTGTTTTTTTGGTGGGTTTTTTTGTTTGTTTGTTTTTTCATGCAATGCAGTGTAGATAAAGCATTAAAGATCAGAATCTCTTTTAATCAATATGCCCAAACTTTGTTTTCAAGGATTAAATACTATTATCACCAGTGATTGTGCTTCAGTTTGTGGTGTGTTGTGGTGTATTGATCCTTTCTACCTGGTTTACTTAGTAAGCCATGAAACTTGATGTCGTGATGTAAACTTTAGAAGTTTGTGTGCAACAGTAACCAGCACTTTATATGTGTATACTGAATTTGGATCAATCCAGAAGTGAATTTTCTGGTGCCTTTGAAAAGAAGAATAACCAGGCAATTTTCTTTACAGTAGGAAAAGCCTATATAAATGCTTTTGCTTACAGTTATTTGAATGCTTTATTGGTAAATATACTTGGTTTAAAAAAAATACATATATAATGTATGTCTGAGTGCAAATTTCTTTGTTATCACAGTTTATCTCAGTATTTTGTTCAGTACTCCCCACACTAACAAGATAGCATATTGCTTATTTTGTGAGAAAGATCACACTACTGTCTTCAGCCAGATCACAGAGGAACTGTATAGGATCTCAATACCAGTCTTTCATGAGCTCATTGCTTGCTTAAAACATTCATATTTTCTATGACATAGTATGCTGGCAGCTGTGTTATAACCAAAACCAGGGGTTTGATTGTCCAGACTGCCATTTTTGCTTGAATTAAACCTCTATTTATGTGCATTATTGCCAATCAGACACTGGGGAGGCCTTATCTCAGCAAATGCTGCTAGAGAACTCCACTCTGAAGAACACAGAACATAAATAGAAACCAGTGATAAAGAATGAGGAAAGAAATTAGGTGTTCGGACTGAAGTTAAAGAATATCCAAATTAGGAACAGAATTCTGACTCTCTCACTGCTGCTTCCAGTGAAAAAGAAATCAGATAGTACCAAGTCCTGCACAATTAAATATTGCAGACCAGTTGTACCTTCTTTGTTTGTTTTCCTCATACCAGTAGCTGTGCCTTTCATTTTCAGATACACCTCTTACACTCTGGGTGGGCAGAGTTTACAATATATTTACTGGATTTTAGACCAGATCCTCTGGTTTTCTTGTGCTTTTGATAGATGTGGAAGTTTTCATGTGTAGCACAGCCATTAACAGTTAATGGTGATTCTGTTTACACAGTGAGATTTCAGTTGTTAGATATCAGTGGCATTATATGGAATTACATCATGACATAATGCAGATACTTCATTTCTCGTCATTACACAGTGCTTTATACCTGTGTATTTATGTTATACATTTGTATAATACAGTGATTATATGATCTATTGAATTTAATATATTCTCCTGTGCTCTTTTAAATTTATTATCTTCTATTCAAATCTATCCATATTGCTGGTTATTTTAGCTTTCTATTTGCAAAAGCATGGGAAATTCTGTGCTGGTATACACTGAGTAATTTTCAGAGACTTTTTATTTTTTTGTGGAGAATTCATTTTATGAAGTTTATTCAGTTGTGTCTTATCAAAGGATTCCAACTCAAAGTTGTAGTTCTCAAACTGAAGTTGAGCTGTCCATTTATAAATATTCAGTAATTAAATATGCAATTGTAAAAAATAAAAGGTCACTGCAGAATTCCATTGAGTGTTATTTGCATTCACTGTTAACATGAAATGTAAAACGCTCTTTAGGATAGAGAAAGTTGTACATAATAAATAAAGTAGAAATTTACAAATGATCATCATTGATTTAAGAATATTTCAGAATTTGAGCCCTTTCTGATGTTAGTTAAATCTCAAGAGAAAGTCAAGTTTTTCAAAGTCATTCGCAGTTGATCTCTTAGAGAAGCTGTAAGTAAAGTTTTTATCAAATTACTGACACATTTTTCTGATGGAGTAGCCACTACCAGAATTAATAAAAACAATCTGTAATATTGTGTATGAGAGTAGTGTTGATACTTTACTCTGCAAAGGCCAAATTATTGTCCTTGCTCAAGGCAAATTCCCCGTGCTATCAATATAATTTGGTCTAAATGACGATTAGATTAGAGCCCACAAAAGAGATATGGAACAGTGATAGCATGTGTTCCTTCTACCAAAAACAAATTATTGCATGATTTGTATTAATTCTATCCTTTCAAACTTCTTAAGATTTTTTTTTCCTCTGTGGTTTTACTTTTGAAACTATCCTTGACATTTGTTAGAGTGAAGTAGGTGCACTTAAAAAAACCCCACAATTTTGTAACTGATGTATTTCTTTCTCTCTTAGCTGATTAGCTTATCTCTTTATGTCTTTTACTTCAGCCTATGCTTTATCTTCTTCAATATCTGAAGGGTAAACAAGGCATATGACGTACTCAGATTAGTAATTCTTTGATGGTGCTGAAAATGTGTGATATTGAAACATAGAAGCCAGATATTTTCATTTATTCAGTGCAAATTTTAATCTCATTGAAAGGCAAAAAAACCTCAGAGAAATGGAAATTTTTGAGTACCACCTTTTTTTTTATTAATTTGATACAAAATTGGTGACAACAGGGCGGTTTTCACAATTTTGCTCTTTTATTCTTCAGGAAATGTAAACAATTTGTTTTCTGTTCTTCTTCACGTGCTTGTTGCTCATTCATCAGTTATGCAGAGACTGTATTTGCTTATAGCATGTTTTATATTTTCCAGCCATAGTTGGTGCATGTCTGCTATTGAGCAGCTTTGCTGGGGGACAATGGGGAGGATGAAGGATGAAGAGGGCAACTCTCTAACTCTTAGCTGTGGAAAATCATTAACAGGACTTCAAACCTTACCACTTCTCACTAGCATTGGAAAAACCTTAACTAAGTGGGAGTTTGTTAACTGATGTCATCAATGGAGGTATGTTATGGAGGTGTGTATGTTGGAGAGCAGCATAGGTGAAAGGAACCTGGGGGTGCTGATGGATGGAAGGAGGATCGTGAGCCAGCAATGTGGCCTTGTGGCCAAGAAGGCCAATGGCCTCCTGGGATGCATTAGAAGGAGGGTGGTTAGTAGGTCGAGAGAGGTTCTCCTCGCCCTCTATTCTGTCCTGGTGAGGCTGCATCTGGAGTATTGTGTCCAGTTCTGGGCCTTCTCAGCTCAAGGACAGGGAACTGCTTGGAAGGGTCCAGCCCAGAGTGGCCGAGATGATGAAGGGATCTATGGTTCTCTTCAGCCTGGAGAAGAGGAGAATGAGGGTGACCTCATCAGAGTTTATAAATATGCAAGGAGAGAGTGCCAGGAGGATGGAGTAAGCTTTTCTCAGGGGTGACTAACAATAGGACAAGGGAAAATGGTTATAAACTGGAGCATAGGTGGTTACGTATAAATATTAGGAAGAATTTTTTCACTGTGGGGGTGACAGAGCACTGGAACAGGCTGCCCAGGGAGGTTGTGGAGTCTCTTTTCCCTGGAGACATTCAAAGCCCACATGGGTACATTCCTGTGTGACCTGATATAGGTGACCCTGCTTTGGCAGGGGGGGTTGGACTACATGATCTCTCAAGTCCCTTCCAACCCTTAACTCTCTGTGATTCAATGAAGTTTCTTGTGAGGATCTGAGATTGTATTGCTGCTGAGATGGTTCTGGTTTCACTTCTTCCCTTTACTGAAGTGTGAGCACACCAGCCAGTCAGGAAACTGTTCACCTTTGGGGTTTTTTTGGTGGGTGATCTTGGTATTGGGTGAGTGTGCTATGGTGCCCTAGCTGAGCTTTCATAAGTACCAAAAAGTGGCACAAGAGCTGGAGAAGAATAGTGATGCTGGTTCATCATCATTTGTGTTTACTTAGGAAAAAAACAAACAAAAAAAAGCAACAACAAAAAAAGAGAAGCCTACCAAAAAGTGTTACCAAAACCTACTGATACATGTTACCCTGGCCTGCCCTTTTCCAGTTTAGCAGCCAGTTACACCATACTGTGTTTCTAGGCAGCTGTATCATGTCTGGTTACAGTATTACTGGCGGATCCTTCAAAATGGAGTCCAAGATAGTTGGTTATCAAAGGCTTCCTGCTGACCATTAGAGCGGTGCAGATTGCTGTCTAAGCGTGCACAGAGTGCTCCAGGACGAGTTTGCCAAGCCCTTGGAACTTATTCTTGTAGTACGTCTAGAAAGGGCTTAAATTCCTGGTTAAAAAATATAGGAACTGAATTAATGTTTTTTACTGGTTATGAGGAATAATATTGTGCATGCTTCAGGCGAGAACACTCTTTCCTGGAGAAGTTATAGAAAAGTCTTAAGTCTTAAAATTTCATGTGTAATGTTTCTTTGAATCTTAAAAGGTTCACTTTTTCTCTTACATTTTTTGCCTTTCTGTCCTATAAACATCCTTTGCAGTCCCTTCTGCGCTGTATGCATAGAAGATGTCAATTGTCTGCAAAACTGGGCACTTCAGCTTGAACTGCAATGAGTTATGTTTTTATCCTTGGAAGTGTTTTGTTTGTTTGGTGGCATTGGCTGAGGTCTGCAGTGATTGGCACACATACAGAAGCTCCATACGGGTATGTTTGAAGGTTGATAGATCTGCTTCCTACTGACAAGGGAGAGGAGAAAAATGTTCAGCACTGCAGGTGTAATGTGAGTACAGAGCCTAGTCCAGCTGGTCCTGTCTGCACCAAATGTGTAGGAAGCCATTAATAATGTAGAGAGTATCATGAAAGTTCATTCTCCTTGGAAGGGAGGAGGGCACCAAGGCTTGGATAATAGCCAATCTCAAGGCTTGATAAAGTTGTGAGAGTTATGTATAGGGCCATAGGGCTTCTGTTGATCATACTATTACTTGGGTTCATAAATGCAATAGTTATGAGTCTCATCTTTTGAAGAAGAATTATGATATAAGAAAGGATCGAAAAGTATCATCCTGTGAGAATGTAATATACTTAAACACTGTTGGAGCAGAGCCTGGAACCAATGTTTTCCTGACTCATCAATGAACAAATTATTGCATATTCATTCTCTTTTATCCACTGAAATTTCTACTTATTCACAAATTTGAGGAAGCTTCAAATTTGGGAAAAATAAAAAATATTGCTCTATCTTCTGAGAAACAGAGACACTGAGTTCAGCTTCAGATGCTGTAGCTGATTACTGGGTCTTTAGGTTTGGGTTGGCAATATATACGTGAAGATTATAAAAAGAGGATTTCATCTCTAGCTGTCATTCATGCAACACTTGGTCAAATAGGTGTTGTCCAACACCACCTTTTGGATTAGGCCCTACTGCCAAATAGTGACCCTCAGGAGCTTGATTCTTCTCACAGCTAAGGCAATGTCCAGACCTTTGTGTGAACTTTGTGGATGTTGCTTGGTGCTCTTAGATACCAGGTAGGTGTGGGCTGGCTTGGAATGAACATTTTGGAGGTCCTCTTTTTGCCTTGGAAGTGATGACGAGGCATGTGAATTTTCTGGATTTCTTTTGTAAATACAGCTTCTATGAGTCACTTGCAGTATCACTGTAATAGTGCTGCTCTGCCATCTGGTGTTGTTAGGAGAATAGATATGTCAAAGTTTATAGTTTGTTTAGTAATCAGTATCATACAGGTACTTAAAATATATAGATTAATTGTGATAAAAGTCAAATCCATGTTGTCTTCAGTTTTTTCCTGGTGCATGAAGTGAGAATTTGATTTTATTGTCTGTTTCACAGATGAACTACATGAAGAAATGAAGGACTTTTATATTTACCTCTTATTCCATGCTTTTAAGCTTTTAGATAATGGATTTTTTTCCACGTTAATCTAAAGTGTTGCAAAGAATGTATTATAGTTTAATAACGTAGCACATACCATAACTTAAATGAGTTTCTGTCATAAATCTGACCCAAATGTGCCAGCATGTGGCATCTAAATATTTTCCAGAAAACAGTGAATTCCTACTTCTGTGTTCACTTGTACTTAATTAATCTTATTGACTCAACAGGCATAATCATGGAAATGGAACTGAATTAGAAGCAGGTTTGTCAGTAAATAGCCTGAACTGAAAATGTGGGTACCTTAAATATATATAGAACAAGGAACCAAGATTTATTATTTATAATAATTTCTCTAAATACTATTAAATTTAATTATAACAGTAATTAATAAATATAAGAACACAGCAATATAATAAAATAATAAAAATATTCATAAATTAAGAATGCATTTACTATGTGTGACTGTCTTACATAAGTTAGATAAATATTCTTTGTTCTTGTTATTCTAGAAGCTAGTTTTGACCAGTTCCTAGGTCTACACTGTTTTAATTTGTTGTCAGAGTATTCTTCATTAGCTCTGGGATCTCCAGTGCCATCCTTTGCCCCATTAATCCTGCTGGGACTGTGCCCTCTTGCACTGCATCCAGTGTCTCCTGCTTGGACACCTCAAACCATTGTCTCATTGTAATCTCAGTGGTTTGCTTCATTGCATCATTATGCTGGGGTACGAAGTACATCATTCTGTACAGAATAACTGCTGATTCCATCTTTGAAAAGAAAATGGTTCTAAAAGGATAAGCAAGTTAAAGAAATTAGGCAGTAGCTGGATGGTCATTTAATAAGCTTAACAAAGCCCCAGCAAGAACAAGACAAGTTCAGACAATACATGTCTTGAGGCTTTTCAATGGCAACAACAGTACAGTATTTACTGGGATACAGGGCTACACGAAAAACTATTTAGAATTAAATAGTGAGAACAGCACTGGTTATTGTCATAATACTTATTTTTGTTTTCTTTTCTGTTGACTATGTTCAGGAGATGCCATGGAATTTGTTATAGTATTTCAGCATTCTAAAGTCAGCATCATTTTCCATTACATAAAAGTAGTATCTCCTTATTGATTTATATTTGACAAAGGGCATCACATGAGATACTCCTGGACAACAGGCATCTCTTTAGTAGCAGTTGTTTGATGTTTGGCTATGATTGACACAACTGCTGCAGGAGTAGATACATCTTAAGCCTTGTTTTTGTATAAACTGGGGTTTGTGTTTATCAAAATTTTCCCTTTCACCAAGAATTTTAAATATATGATATGTGTTTAAACATGAATTTAACAGTCATTTAATATGACAGCCACTGTCAAGCAGTTTCTTCCTGAGAAGGAAAATATGGAAGATAATATTTATTGTATTATGACTTGTGGGTTAACATGTTGCCCCAAAGAATATGAGAATACATAGTAAATATTATTAAAAAAAAAAAACATGACAAAAACTTAATCTTAGCAACAGAATTTATAATTTACTTAGATGGAATGAAGTGAGGACTATAGAAGCAAGTACAGGGGATGTTTAGGTGTTCTACTGAAACATTGTCCAGCAATTACTAGATTTCAGAGGTTGGAAACTGGCATTTTTTAAAAAAAACAACTGAATATCTTGCAATATTGCTGTGGCATAGTGTCAATGGATTTTTTTTGTATATCTAAAGTCTGCTTTCTATCACACAAATGCTTTGACCACAATGTTTCACTTCACATGGCTTAGTACGGAAGATCTTAGATAATAATTTTGTACTAAAATCAGTGTAGATCTTTTCAATGATGTGGTTGTTACTTTTCTGGCTAAGAGAGATCTCAATTAAAATATATAGTTATTTTTCTAGCAGCACAGAATATTGTGTATCTTTGTTGGGTGTCTGATACCAGCTAAGGGTTTAAAAGTCTTACCCATTGGGTCTTTTCTCACGGCTCAGGTATCACAGCAAGTTTTCAGCTTATGTTTTGTGACTACTTCTGGTTTTTGTAGATTGTAAGGGTAAATACTGTTAATAAAGATGAAGTTTTTTTTAAAATTAAAAAGAATCTCAGGTATTCTGAAGAGAAGTCTATGTAGACCTTTACTCGGGAAGAAAATTAGATTCTCAGTCTCCTGAAAAGATGAAAATTTAGGAAGTATTTGTGTCTCCTATGTAGATTAATTAAAAATGCACACATGAATGAAACAACATAGATTAGACATAGGGTACACTGGAGATTTCTTGAGGAAAAAAATACTGGAGATGCTAAATTTCTTCTACTGAAAGACACTATTTTGATATGACACCAAGATGGTATCTGGTACTATGAGACAGTGAGGAATCCTGCCATTTCAGGACAGGGATCCCTTTGGCATGCAGACAGAAAGACCTTTGGTATCCTCCTTTGTTCCTTTGGCAGGCGCACGTGTCTCATGGTAGTAGGGCTGTGCTGGCGAAGACACAAAGTGCTGTGTTGATCAGAGAATACATTATGTGCATGCAAACTTGAAGGATGATCACACACTGTTCCTCTCATAAGGCAGATCCCCAGGCCACACAGTCCATTTCAGCATATTTGGTATTTGTATCTTGTAGTTCTCTCTGTTAGAAATTGTCACATTGCCCTGATGGAGCTCACAGCTAAATACTGCGCAGGCTTCTTGGTTTGCAGCTCATAACACAAGGTTTATACATACTTCAGGCTCCCTTGAAATTATACTGACTCTGAGCGTGGTTTTTTTTGTTGTTGTTGTTGTTGTGGGTTTTTTTGGTTTTTTTTTCTTCCTTGGTCTCCTTGCACTTTATCTTGTCTCTAGTTTGTTAGCTTTTTACATTACTCTTTCAGCTAAACCCTCAGATTTCCCAGAAGCTTTCACTTTTACAGAACTCCAGTCTTGTTAGTACTCTAAGCTTACAGTTTATCCCTTCTGGGCCACCAAATAGGTGAAGTAAACAAACACAGAATCTATGTAGGAGTTAAAAATGAAAAAAAAAACCAAACAACAAACCCCACAAAACCCCACAAAATTAAAAAAACCCTTTTATTGCAGCTAGCTCAAGAAACAACAGGCTCGGACAAAGAAATAAAATCCCTGTAATTAATTCCCTCATTTTGTTTCCTCATCACTCCAGTTACACAACCAGTTGAAGAGTCCAGTATTCCCAGCTTTACACACTTCTTTGCATGTGATTCCTCTGTGTTATGAATTATGAATATTTCAGTTTTTCTTTTCTCCAATTGCTTCCATTGGCTTTCTCCATTGGTTTTATGCACAGAAAAGTTCTCAGTATTAAAAAGGCTGGATACACCTTCCAGCCCATGCCCCATTAATTTCTGCAAATGCCACTACTGCTGTGGTGGTGGAGTGTAGGCAGCCAACCCAGTTGCAGTGTGTTAAGCAGTGTGTTAGGATGTGAATGTGAATTAAATATAAGTTGCCTAGAGCCTAGGCTTCTCTCAGTCATGAAGTACTTTAACCACCAGTACAGAGTGAGGTTTCCTCTGAGTTGCTTCTACTGACCCTATAAATCTTGCTTTGTATTTCTTGCAGTGCTGTAGTTTCACAGGAACAACAGGATGTACCAACACTTAAAGTGAATTTACGAGTCAGGGCAGTATCCAGGAAAAAGAAAATAAGGTCAGGAGAAGTTTCCTTGGGTTAAGGATGACCATGAACTTGTATCTCCTCCTCCTGAAGATATACTTGCTTTTAAGTAGCATATTTATAAGTGAAAAGTGTACTCCATTGTTTTCCATAGCTGGTATTCTTGAATAAAGCTGAGCAAAATTTTTTTAGGTTCAGCTCAGTACTCTGCATTATACAGCATTGTCCAGGAATGTTCAGAGGTTTGATAATTAGGTTAGGTGCCTTTTTCTGGTGCATGGCAGATTTTAGGTGGTCACCTAGCTCCCTGACCAGGCTCAAAGAGGGAGCAAAGTACAGTGTGCAGTTCTGGAGCCCTTTCTTAAGGCCCATCAGGAACAGCGATTTCCCCACATAGGCACTTCAGGAGCTAATTTCATGCCATCTGCACCACTTGTTTGAAATGAAGCTTCCAGTTCTGCTCAGTCCCCTTTTAGACACCAAAGCTGTTGTCTAGACCATGTAAAAATATTGTGAGCTAATCGATTTGCAGTAACCTTGAAGATTTTACTGATGCTGCTTGTCGAGCTTTGCTTATGTTGGTATTTAATTTCCACTGAAGTCAGTAGGATTGAAGGGGAGAAGCTGAGCCAGGGAGTCTTTTATGTTCCTTAGTTTTGGTTTCTTGTCAGTTTAAGCACAAATGTGACAATACCTTAATCTAAACTGAATAAGAATTCTTTGAAATCACATGAATTATAAACAACATTGAAATACATTTTTGAGTACAAATTTGTAACAAATTATTAAAATAAAATTCAATGTATATGGTACATTTTCTTGTTTAAATTATTTATAATGAACCACGTTATAATTTCAGAGAAATGGAAATAATTGTCTACATAGAGACAATTGAGTCTAATGATACTGTAAATAGTTTACACTTCCATTTGGAGGATCCAGTTTATCAGAAACTGTTGAAATCAGGGCTATTTACCACAGAATAATTACTACTTTCCTTCTAACCCATTGTGTCTGTAACAGCATAGAAGTGTTTTAGATTGTCTTTGACTTTTTGTGATTTTTCTCTGGTTTGAGGATTATGGCATGTTAAATACTGCTAGGAGAGATTAATCTGTGCAGGCTGGTTGTCACCTCTGCCAATGAAACAGATGGACTGATGACCTTTTCAGGGCAATGTTAGATCTATGTGCTTTTTAGTGGCACTGGTGCTGGAAGCACTCTTGCTCTCTGACTTTTCTTTGTTCAGTTAATCTTCATTTGTATCACTGAATAGCTTAAACAACCAATTGCAGCATTGGGGTTTTTTTGTTTGTTTGTTTGTATTAAAGAAAATGCTGTAAGTTTCCTGCTCCTTTCTTTAATCACCCTGTCTATGACATATTTGTCACAGCTGAATTTGTCTGAGTTGTCCTAGGTGAACATTTAGTAGCATGAACTCTGTTCAGGTATTGTACATAAATATATTTGTCAATACAGGTGTCCCTACAGCCTTTGAATGCACATTTCTGTTTTCTAGGAAGTTTTGGTTTTCTGTACATTGCTTATTAGTCACAAGACATGCACAAACACACAGCACTCAGTTTGATAATACTAAAAATTCTGTGCCCCATTCATGTACAATTCCATTGTAATCTGGAACAGATCAGTGCCATCTCACTGAGAAATATGACATTATAATGTTTAAAGAAATTTCCCAGTGACATTATACAATATCTTCTGAATTTATTTTAAAAATAACTTTGAATAGATGATCTCTTTCTTATCCCTTTATATGTCCATTAGATTATTTCCTATATTTTTGCAGAAATTGTCAATATACAGCTACCAAAAGGTATTTTATGCCTCCACCAGTCCGAGAATTCTTTGATAACAATAGAATCCTGATTTCTGAGGCTACCCTCAACTATTTCAACACTAACAAAATGGAGTAATGGAGTGCTGGTGTTCTTTGTAGTAGTTCTTAGACATTTTTTAATTTGGAAAAAATTTTGTAAACATACAAGGGTTAATTTTTATTTTTTTTTTTAGATTCTACTTTGGATGGATAGAAAATAATTGTAAAATTAGAATTAGGAAACTTCTGCAAAACATTGATACTTGAATTTAGAAGCTTGAATTGTTTGCAATGTCAGATGGGTGAGAACAACTGGGTAAATGTCTTTTTTTTTTTTTTTTTTTTTTTTGTTTTTTTTTTAAATCGGCATCTAGGAATAATGGTAGTCTCTGAGAGATTACTTAAGTTATGAGGCCAAACTCATGGTTTGGCTATATTTTAGCATTGCTCTGGTGTGATGTGGTGTGAAGGATTCAGATGTTGACTGGTCCTAAAAGACTAGAGCTCAAGCTTTCCAACTTAAAAATCAAATAGAGATTTTTTAAAATGTGTAGATGCATATGAAGATTTTGGGCCTCTTTCCTAGTTCAGAGTAGTTCATAGTGTTCATATGACCAGATGTCATAATAAATTCAAAAGATTTTAAGGGTGATGCCTTAAGGCTAACATTTTACTTCAGACCAATTTTTGTGCAATGATTCCAAAGTACTTTTAAAATAATGTGGAATAGACCCATAGATAAATTTAGGTTTGAAGGGACTTCTGAAGGTTATGAGGTTCAGTCCCTTGCTTAGGGTAAAACTGAGTTGCCTATTCAATTTAAACCTTCTCTTTAGTTCACAGTGACGGTTTCTTGATCCCTAGAAGTCTGTATAAATGTCAGTATTTGGTAAATAGCTAGCCCTATAATCAGAGCTAGTGTGTATGTTGTGAGTGAGTTTTGTTTTTCCTGTAAGTCACTGTAGTGGTCTGTGGGATTTTTAGTTATTCTTAAACATGCCATTAACTACAGTCATAGTATTCTTATTGGAAGTAAAATTACTGAAAACACACTCCCATTGCACCAAGTGGCAAAAATAGTTAACCGAAGCATAGCTAATAAATAATTCTAGATAAAGTTTCCCAAAAGTAGTTATGTCTATGTCCACCTTAAGCTATAGATTTTGGAAATAATTTGGTATTTAGCAAGTCAGATTCAGTGTTACCAGAATATTGTATTAAAATATATATTATACTTACAGTATTTATTGCCAGTCACCTCCAAGGCAGATTAAATTTTACCAAAAGGTTATATTAAAAAAAAAAAAAAATTCTTACTGTGTTTTACATCACTCACCTACAAAAAGTAAAGAGCATGTTTGCATGCCTTCCTTTTTGCTTGTGATATGTCACAGCTGCACGATGCTGTTGGTAGCTTCTGGCACTGAAAGACAAGATAAAGAATCACTATTGAATGGTGTTCTGGAAAGGGGAAGGAGAAGAGGCAGCCAGACAAGAATATTCAAAGTTGAAGCTTGTAGGGGAAAGATAAGGCAGTATAAAAAGAGAAATAGATTAATGCTAGCCAAAGGGGTTAAGATAATAAGGATTTTCTTACAACATCATAGGGAAAAAACAAATGCCGGAAAGACTGAAGGGGATGATATTAATCTTACTTAAAATAGCTGAGTTTAAAAGCTTCTTTTTAGGAATAAGAAGTTAAGGGCAATTCTAGAACAATTAAAAAGTAAGAAGAACTTGCAAAACTAGAAATAAGGTCATCTGTAGGAAATCTGAGTATGCAGAAATCTAAAAACACAGGGAGTATGCATTTTATACTAGTAAATTAACATGTGATAGTGTAATTATTTTTTAAATTTAGGAAATTAGTTAACCATAGTGTTGTAGGAATTTAATGTCTAGACCAGCAAAGCTGTGAAAAGAAAATGAAATGGTATCACTCTGTGAAAACAACAAAATGTTAATAGCTTTAATGACTTTATTATTAAATTCATTCTAAAACTAAAAATGTTACTCGGAGTTGTTTTCTTGTTTTTTTTAGTTTTAGTTGTAAAATATAAGTGGGGACTGAGAGAATATAAAAAAGGTCACATCAGTTAGAGATGTGGGCATAAGAGAATAGAATTAAGGATAGTGTAAACTAATGCTCTCCCTTGGGAATAAATTGAAATAAAATGGGAAGGGGAAATCCTGAAACCAGTAAAGACAAATGGTACTTGGAAGAGATAGCAGAGAGGAAGAGATCTCTGGTAGTGATTTGGACCATAAAACAAAAGGTCCCTACAGAAGCAAAGACTGAAATGTGGCTTCCAACTTAAATTTACTGTTCTTTGTGAGCTAGATATACAGTTACAAGTCTTTAATTTTTATACCAAAGAGATCATAATACATCGGAGACTTCCGAGAAGAGCATCCACAATAAAGACACTGAAGTGAATGGTTTAGAACAAATTATTAAAAGCAGTTAAAATATCTAACTAAGAGATACCTGGACAAAATTAGGATCATATGCCCAAATATTTGAAGGTTATCAAAATACTGTTTCAAGTCAAAGAGGAGATGTATTTATTAAAACTACAAGACACAGAATTAAAGGTAATTAATTGACTGAATAAAAGTAGAAGATGAAGGCTGAATACCTGATCTAACTGCTACATAGATGTTTAGATGCTGTATAATTTTCAAAGCCACGAGCTTGAGCATCATTACTATGTTTAACTAAATTAATTACAAATAAAATGAATTATTCCTAGTATGCTAGCAGGGGGATGAAGCCCTTGGGAAGGGAGGATTAGAACACAAAACCACTACACTTTCTGAAGTTTATTGCCTGACTATTCAACCTTGAAGAAAAAACAGAAAACATGAGCAAAAGAGAAGGATATTCAGCTAGAATCACAGAAACATAGAATTATATATGTTAAAATTTCATGCATCACTTCTCTTTTTGCCCCAAGCCATTATTCAGAGGCATTATTGTTACACATTCATCTTAGAAAATACATTACAAAGAACTGCATGATATATTTTACAGACTATATCATTACAGACTAATACATATTATGTATATAATATATACTCATATTTATATACTCACAGTGGTTTTTCCATTGAAAACACTATGATCTGAAAGTGAAGATTTTATATAGTTTCATAAATAAATATGTTAATAAAAGAAAGGAAACTTGTCCTCCTGAACATGAAATAATTAAGACATGGTAGGCAAATCAGGCTAATTTAATTCCAAAATTAATCGGATATTTTTAATGATGAGGATAAGGATGATGCAAACCTAAGTGTAGGTAGGAAGGTTTAATAGCTTACAGGATAGCAAATTGGACCAATCATCACCACTGCCCCAGCGCTGGCCTTTCTCTTCACTGAGTTTTCTGAGTATTAATCTTGTCATTTATTTCAGAATAGAAAAATAGCTCAAGAATTTTGTATTTTAGTGCTTACAGCAAGACTGAAATGGAACCTAACTGGTGCATAGCATTTTTCCTGAATCTCTGGTGTAAGGTCAATTCTATCCTGAATATCTCCAGAAAATATTTTGGGCCCGCAAAGCAAGCATAGCCTTTCCAGCGATCACTGTTTTCTCATTTGAAAGGCAGTCTTGCTTCACCCTCGAGAGATTCTTAAGGGGTCAGAGTATACACAGAAATCCAAGTTTTTTTTGCAGGAGTTTCTTCTTTGCTATTAAGGTAACGGCAGTCTTCCAGTCAGCCTCCAGCACTTTTTCTTGTTTGTCTTCTCAATTCCTCATTGCCGGATTGATTCCTTCAAGACTAGAGAAGAATATACACTGGGGAAAGCCTGCAATGATTTTCTGTGTTACCCCTAGATTGTCTTAGGGCTAAATACACCAAGCATGTCACACCAAAGCAAAGAATTAATTCATTGAGACCTAGATCTTGGTAAAAAGGATTAGACAGCTATAGGAATAAAAGAGAACATCTCCAGTTATACAAGAGAGCAGTTTAATTCTTTCCTTAAAGCACAAACTAATGACTTTTTAAATGGTTGGGAAAAGCCTGTCTGCTTTGGATTTCTTCTACTGTCATAAGATTTATCTTAGATTTAAATGTATGTTTAGGAACTATGTTCTTTCATGTTCCAAAACTCAATGCTGAGTAAAATTTTAGATTGTGACGTAGATTATTTGAGTGGTATGTAACTCTAGATGGCTCATTTTCTTAGCACATAGGAATTCAAAAACCTCTAATGAGTGCTTCATTGAGTTGGAGCCACCGTAAGAGTATTTCAAGTCCTGGTCAAGACACTTCTAGTAAGAGGATCCTTTTAGAGTATATATCCTCATTAGATCCAGTATGGTGTTTCCTATGCTCCTCTGAACAGATGCGTGGTGAAGGCAGTATTTGAAGAAAGAAATCTTTATTAGAAAATCCAATGTAATAGATTAAGGTCATGTATTTGTCCACAGCATTGCTTTAAATTGTATATGTATTTTTTCCCCCAAGGGAATGTGAAATGCCATTTATAAGGATACAATGGCCCCTGGAATGGAAGATGTATAAAAGATGGAAGAATAAGTACTGGACATAACCTATTTTGATATTGTAAGCACACAGCTACTTTCTATAGAAAATTTTAACTTTTATTTTTCATCATTCAAAGGACTTGCATATTTTTCAGTGCTTTTCATAGACAAGAAATACACAAACAATACTGGTTTTCTTTCAGAAAAATCTGGAGTCCTTTGCACATTAGTTTTCTGAGGAGACATAAAAATAAACTTTGTGCCTGGAGGAATGTGTTAGTTTGCTAAATGTCAAGGAAATTTCTTCTAATTTTTTTTTTCAGCATGCTGTGTTCTGTACAGAAGAACCATATAGAAAAATCTTTATTTTAGATAAAATAGGTCTTTCTGAAGTCTTTTCTACAGATAAATGCCAGATCTCATCTTTTTAGCAGATGTCAGTGCAAAACTCTTTCCAAAGAGAATTATACTCTATATTAGTACCTTATTTGCACTCATAGCTAATTAGGCCAGCACAGAAACATTGAAACAGCATTTTGTATATAATCTTGGTTTGCACAAGACAAGTTACCTTACATCATTTGTAATTTCTTTATTCTTCTATAGTTTAAGAGAGCAAGGAAAGAATGAAAAAAAAAAATCCATAAATGTTAATTCAGAACACCGGTATATGGAAAGAAAAAAAAATCCAACATGATCTTAAATAAAAACAATATAGGTGTTCTTTCCTGATTTATAAATCAATGAATAACAGTTTATTTTTTTCCCCTTTGTATCTATGGGATTGTTCATGTTGTTCATAACACATACATGTGATTGTAATTCCACTCCTGCACTGCTGATGTATTCTTAGGTATCTCCTATCTTGGACTCTTGAGATAAAAGTATGAATTACATTTTGTCAATGATTTGTCCATTAAAATTTGTCATGTAAAATCTTCCTTTTTCTAGGTTAATTATTGCCAATTTCTTCAGCATTCCTATGTAGATCACTTGCTATAGGTTTAGAATTTCTGTTTTCCTGCTCTGGGTTGCCGCCAAGTGAATTCTCATGTGCTTTCTATCAGCTTAGAACTGTTGCATGTTTTAGAGTGTTGTTATCCAGTGTTATTAAAAATATGAATAGAATCAGAGCCCAGAGAGGACCCTGCAGAATTCTGCTTAATAAATCCTTCTATTCTGAAATTGATCCTCTAATCCTCCTGAGTAGTTTTTCCATTAAGTTTTGCATCTATTTTATGACATGTTAGTTTTATGTGGACCTTTTTCTTTCTCCAGCTAATTTATAAAATAATGGAATGGTTTTGATAGGAAGAAAACTTTAAAGACCACCTAGTCCATCCTGTCCCACCTTGGACAGGCACATCTTTCACTGGATCACTTTTATCAAAGCCCCCATCCAACTTAACTTAGAACACTTCCAGGGAGAGGACATCGGCAACTTCTCTGGGCAACCCGTTCCAGTGTCTCACCACTCTAGTCATAAAAAAATGTCTTTCTTATGTCCTGTCCAAATGGACTCAGTTGAAAACCATACCCCCATGTCCTGTCACTACAAGCTCTGATTAAAAGTCTCTCTCGGTTTTTCTTATTAGCTCCCATCAAGTATTGAAAGGCCATAGTAAGGCCTCTCATGATTTAGATAAGAGGATTGAGTTCAAAATTAGCAAATTTGCAGATGAAACCAAGTTGAGGGAGGAGTGTCTATCAGCTGGAAAGCAGGAGGGCTCTGCAGAGGGACCTGGACAGACTGGAGAGTTGGGACGATTCCAACAGGATGAGGTTCAACATGGCCAAGTGCCAGGTCCTGCACTTTGGCCACAACAACCCCATGGGGATGTCCAGGCTGGGCACAGAGTGGCTGGAGAGCAGCCAGGCAGAAAGGGACCTGGGGGTTTGGATTGGCAGGAAGATGAACATGAGCCAGCAGTGTGCCCAGGTGGCCAAGAAAGCCAGTGGCATCCTGGCCTGTATCAGTAACAGCGTGGCCAGCAGGTTCAGGGAAGTGATTCTTCCCCTGTACTCAGTGCTAGTGAGGCCACACCTTGTGTACTGTGTCCAGTTCTGGTGCTGGAGCAGGTCCAGAGAAGAGCAAGGAGGCTGTGAAGGGACTCCAGCACAAGTCCTGTGAGGAAGGGCTGAGGGAGCTGGGGGTGTTCAGCCTGGAGAAGAGGAGGCTCAGGGGAGGTGTTCAGCCTGGAGAAGAGGAGGCTCAGGGGAGACCTCATCACTCTCTACAACTCCCTGAAAGGAGGGTGTAGCCAGGTGGGGTCATTCTCTTCTCCTAGGTAGATACCAGTAAGACAAGAGGGCATGGTCTTAAGCTCTGCCAGGGGAGGTTTAGATTAGATACTAGGAAGAAATTTTTTATAGAGAGGGTAATCAGGCATTGGAATGGGCTGCCCAGGGAGGCGGTGGATTCTACGTCCCTGGAGGTTTTTAAGAAGAAATTGGATGTGGATGGTTTGGTAACCACGGCGATAGTGGGTCAAGGGCTGGACTTGACGATGTCAGAGGTCCTTTCCAACCCAGCTGATTCTGTGATTCTGTGTGATTCTGCGAACTAATTTTTGATGCAACAATATCTCCAAGTCCTGCTGTGCTCTCAGTCCCATCATCCCTCAGCCTTTATCAACACTGGGGATTGCCTCGATCCAGGTGCAGATCTTTGCACTTGGCCTTGTTAAATTTCATGATATTCATATGGGTCCAGATCTCTAGCCTGTAAAGGTCTCCCTGAATAATATTCCTTCCCCTAAGTGAATCTACTGCACCTCTGGGCTTGGTTTCATCCACAAACTTTCTGAGAGTGCTCTAAATCCCACAGCCTATGATCCTTATATAAACCCACTGGGGACAGTGGTTGTTACTGATGTCTGATTGGACATTTAGTCATTGACTACAACCAAATACCAAATAGTTGTTGGTTTTTTTTCCCAGAATGAAGGTCACTGTTTTTTTTTATTTTTTACTGTAGATATTTAAGACAACTTTGTCAATACATGGTTGGGGTTTTTTTCCCTACATGGTAACAGGGGAAGTTTACATGTAAATTCACACATTGCATTTCCCCCCATACTTATTGCTACATCAGCAGAGTAAAACTCTGCATTAGAGAACGATGTGTAATTTTGTATCGAGTGCTGCAGTTGTTCTACTGGTATCACTCAGCCAACTACCATCTTTGTCCTTCTTTCACCCTAACCCTAACCTTAATCAGCACACAGAGAGCTGGCTAAGATTTGGCATTCATAATTATTGGCAAATGCTGAAAGGTGCCCAATTTCCTCATTCCTACAGTTAGTGTGGTGAAATAAAGAGCATGTAGAACAGCATACTAAATTTAACAACAGAATAATAGTATGCACTTTATTAATATAGTTTGAACTTTAAGAAAAGAGCAATATACTCATCAGTTGTATAATTCTGTTTTCAAGTAATGGGTATCCGTTTGACATGGTGTCTCTGTGGGTAAGTAATAATGACTATAATAAATATGACTGATTAAGTAACAGTTATAGAGCCTTGAATATACTACAATTTATGTGCCTTAGTCTTTTAAAGTTAATTCCCATTTTCAGTGAAGCAATTTATACCATAATTTAAGAGCTGTTAATGTACAGGATGTATACTGACCCTGTGCACTAAAGTTTTATTGGTTGCTCACCTGTGAAAAAACATTACAGTTGTTCTGTCAAAGAGCAGAAACCAATGTCATATGACTTCAGGCACATCTGCATGACTGGGTGTAGGGGCACCTATGCTCCTTTGCTTGGACTCTGAACTCTGGATGTGAGCCAGCCCTGATCCAAAAATGGTATATAACCATGTTAGTGAATTTCTGCATCTATTTTTTTTTTTTTCAAAGGAATGGGGTACTTTATAAATGCAACAAAATTACTTCTGGCCCAAAGCAACCTCATGCCTGACTATATGGAATGTGAATGGTGTTCTGCCTGCATACATCTGTGCAGACAAGACCTTAGGTAACCAACCTCATATGTCAAGTCGCAAATTGGGAACAGAACAAATCGTTTCCAGGACCTACTAATCTGAATGTAATGCGCATAAAATAGTTAATAAAATTCTATGAACAAAAGGGAAGCTTGGAAACAAAATGTGATGGTTTTCCATCCTCACTCACAATTTTTTTTTCTTGTACATTTCACAAGAGCTTCTTTTGTCAGACTGCAGATATTCAGAATGTAATCAAACATGATTTTTCACTCCATTGTTATTCCTGGGCATAGTTATCATGAGGCTTTGACTGTGTCTTTTAAAACTGTTTGGGTTTGATTTCTTTATATATAGTCAAAGCTGTGTTAGAGGAGTGCAGGAAGGGGGAAATATTTGTATTTTTAAGTTCTCCTGCTTGTGATACCAGAAACAAAGCAATTTATCTAACTTACAGTCTTGATAACCTCTATATCTCTTTTTAGTAGGGGTAGTTAACGATGCTGGCAATTGATATACCTAAACTGAGTCTCCGATATTAGCAGCTTACAAAAATATATTCATTTTACAACTGATGGGAGTTGTTTAGTATGTAATTGCCCACTGGCTCTCTATTGACATTGGTTAGTTAGAGGTTGTTGCCTCTGCAGAAAAATTCTCACTCTGCTCACACAGGTTCAGCTCCCCATATTGTCCTTTGCATTTATTTTGACCTCTCTGGTGATGTTTGTCACTTGGACGCCTCCTGCCTACAGCTACACCTATCTTTTTTTTCCTCTCTGATGATCACACTGCTTATGTACTGCCTGGCTATGCCATCCCAAAATTCCTACCTACCACTACTAGCTGCACTATTTTAGTATACTCAGATTCAGAACAAAGGCAAGTGGATATTAATTATGTCGTGATTAGCAGATTTATAATTCACTCAGTGTCACAAGCACTGGCAGTATTAGAAAAAACTGGCAACTGTGTCATCAGTCTGATCACCAGCCAGTGGCAATGGTGTGGACCGAATGGGGTGGCTGATGCAATGTAGAGATATTGAGGATTTGTCTCTCAGAGCAGGCACCAGCCTTTTTTCTCTAGGTTGATGCCTGCCAGGCCAGCAAAGACTCTTGAGGTGTTTTATTCAGTGTGGTGAGAATATTAATGCTTAGCTTGACAGTTTATTAAATCCGAACTATATTTTGTGTCAGTTAGGCAATAAATAATACTTTCAAGCTTTATTTATCCTGCTTGCCAATTTCTCTGGTAAAAGATGTCTGATGAAGCTGATCCAAACAGGGATCATAACACATGTCAGTGAAAAAAAGGCATTGAAGAATTTAGCTAACAAAAGCTGTGAATTTCATGTCTTTTCGTTCGCTGCCATGTGTAAATAGGGAAACAAATACTTTTTCTAAGGTTCATATTAAAGTTGCTGATATTTGCTTTCTTTATGAAGGTCTAATTATAATGGTTTGGTTTGGTTTGAGTTTTGGTTTTTGTTGTTTGGTGGTTTTTTTGCAGCATTTGCAGTAAGGTTTGCAGACCAATCAATTGAATATATATAAAAAAGAGGACTGAAAACATCCTTCTTCAGTAACTGGAATCTCTTCAACCTACACAATAAAAATAGCACTATATTCTAATGATTATTATTTCGTAGTGTGTGAAGGATGTCAAAAGTTTCATGGCAAGTGAATTATTGCTTTATCAAAATAAGGAAATTTCAGATATAAAACCCTCAGATCTTCAAAGTTTCACAAATTCAATTGACTTTGCTATGTTGACTAAAATGAAAGCACCACCACCACCAAGAAAAAAACCTCAGTCTTCCAAGAACTCATACACAAAAAAAGGGATGTGAAAAAATGAGAAAATATGTGGAGGATTCTGGTGTTAGGTGCTTTATTCAAGGGCTGTGTCTCTTCCTGAGATGTGCTCAGCAGCATGTCAGCAGCTCACTGAAACTCTTCATGGCAGAACCATGTAGAATCATGGTCATGGGAGAAGATAGCCAAATGACAGGTTAAATTCTGTTGAAGTTGAGTGGCTCTACAATAACAAGTTTTTGGCTTTAAAAAAAACCCCAAACAATGAATCGCTAAAATACTATTTCAGTGCTATTTACCTTATACAAATATCTGTTCAACAGTTTGGCAAAGTGTGGTAACATATTAAGAACTGCCATCATTTTGAACCTGAACAGCATATTAACAGAAGGGAGGTGACTTGATTTCTTTGCTCATTGCAGTCTTTTGTCTGTTGACTGGTCAGTAACCAATCTACACCTCCCTCTTCCTAAGTCCACATCCCTTCCCTTGTTTATAGCTAAGACAGAGAATTTCAGTCAATTCTTCTTCCTATTAGAACTTCCAAAATCCCTTTCATGGAAAACATTCAGCATTGTGTGTACGAGTGAAGCCTCTTCATGTGTGCAGTGTAGTTACTCCTCAAGAGCTTGGTGAGTGGAGCTGTGTCTGAGTGGAGCTTTTGACCTTCTGGGGCTCTCACTTGTTTCACCATTGTGGCCTTCTGATTCTGCAGCAGATTATCCCTGCTCTCTCCACTCCTGAATTAAATTTCTGGGAAACCAGTAGCACTTTAGATGAGGGGATGCTTAAAAGCGCTTTTATGTTTTCCTGGGATAAATATTAAAATTGGCAGGTGTGTGCTGCATGTATTGTGCAGGATGATCCAGGCAGCTGAGTGGTTGCTTAAGGATCTGAATGACAGCTGGGGACAGCTTAATGGATGTTGATGTTACTGCTTCCAGCTCTTTTCACCACCTGCACTGCACAGATACTGGACTGCCTGTCAGTCAACTGATGAACTGTCACAGCTTCCAACATGGTATTTTATGCTGAGCCACTGCTGTAAACCACTGGGGTTCATGGTGTGACTGCTGAACAGCTTAAAGACCTCGAGAAAATTCAGGCTGAAACCTCACCAGTCACTGCAAGTTGAGCCATCCCTAATTGTCACTCAGTCCTGAGACCTGGTCGTCAAAGAAAATGGTTATTCTAGACTAGAGAAAGATGTTTTGGATGATGAACAGGAATTTCTGTTTTGCTTGTTCATCAGAGTAATAAAGAAAAAAGAGATGATTTTCATAGGAGCCATCTTACCTCTAGGAAGCTTTTAACTCATCCAAAATGGAAATCAGAAATTAAACTAATGCCAGGATGCAATGTGCATTTAGAAAACCTTATTGATAGATCTATAAATTTTGAGAAAATAACAAAATGTATGATGATCTGAAAATACTGTGAACTATTTTATCTACTATACCTAACAATTTTTCTAAATTGCAAGGTACTCAGAATACAATGTCTGCAGTAGGGGGGTTTCAGTGCAGTTTAATTTTCTCTAAAAGCACAAAAAGTCAGTAGCAGAGTTGCACTGTCAGTAAATTTTACTTGAAAATCCTTTCGGGAGATAGGACTGTAGAGAAATTAAGCAAAACTATTGAAAGATTTGGGGAGGGTTAAGAATGTTAGTTATGTGACCTAATTTGGTGAGGTAGAACTTGTTCTTCATACAAAGAAAATGTTCAATAATGAAATGCATTGTTTTGTCTTTTCAGTCTATTCTAAGATTAATTTAGGTGGTGTCAGTAATTTCCATTCATTGAATAAAGTAGGCCAGTTTCACATAGCCTCAGCTTTAAACTAAGCATGATTCTTCAGCTTCTCTAAAAATTAGGCACTTTTTCTCTTTTATTAAAAAAATATAAAAATAATAGTAATATATCAGATGCTGGACTGGGGTAATTGTGGGCAGACACTGACTTTAAGAATATCCTCTTTACAGACTAAAATGCAGTTATGTGAAAGATTGTAAACTTTTTTTTTTTCACTGTTGTTTTCTTCCCTTTATCAGCTTTATACTACCTGTAGGATATTCCAGGATAATTTTTAATCCTCAGTTTTTCTCTTGTGGAAGTGCAGTGCAGCAGTTAATAATACTGTGGCCTTAATTAGAAAGCTGTGTTTAGTTGGGGGACTTTTTATCCCTATTAACAGCAGTGAAAAAGTAACAGAAGGTGGTATTTTAATAGTGTTTCTGTAAAGGTAACTGCAGAGCTGCAGAGTGTTCTGAATTTTTGTAGAAATGTGATTGAATGTTTGAAAAACACTTGACTGTCTAAGGAGACTGAAGGTGCACAAGCCCATGGCACCTAATGAGATATATCTGCAGGTCCGGAGGGAACTGGGGGATGAAGTTGCTAAGCCACTATCCATGATATTTGGGAAATTGTGGCAGTCTGGTGAAGTTCCCACTGGCTGGAAAAGGGGAAACTTAAGCTAAATTATTTAAAAAGGGAAAAAAGTAAGACCTGGGGCCTGTGACCCTCACTTCTGTGCCTGGCAAGATCATGGAGCAGACCCTCCTGGAAACTGTGCTAAGGCACATGGAAAATAAGGAGGTGATTGGTGACAGCCAAAAAGGCTTCACTACAGGCAAACTGTGACTGACAAATTTGGTGGCCTTCTATGGTGGGGTTACAGTGTTAGTGGATAAGGGAAGAGCATCTGATGTGACCTACCTGGACTAGTGTAAATCATTTGATACTGTCCTGCATGACGCCCTTGTCTCTAAATTGGAGAGAGATGGACTTGATGGATGAACTACTCTGTGGAAAAGGTATTGGCTGGTTGGTCACACTCAAGAGAATTGTGGTCAATTGGTCAATGCCTCAGTATTCAAATGGAGATCAGAGATCAGTGGCTTTCCTCAGGATTTGGTACTGAGACTGTGCTGTTTAACATCTCTGTCAGCAACATGGACACTAGGATTGACTACACCCTCAGCAACTTTGCTGACAACACCAAGCTGTGTAGTGTGGTCAACACATTGGAGTTAAGGGATGCCATCCAAAGGGACCTTGACAGGCTTAAGGGTTGGGCCTATGCAAACAGCATTAAGTTTCATAAGGCCCAGTGCAAGGTCCTGCATCTGGGTTGAGGCAATCCCAAGACAGGTACAGATACAGTGTGGGAAGAGAATGGATTGAAAAAGGCTGTGAGGAAATGGGGCCTTTCAACCTGGGGCTGCTGAATGATGAGAAACTCAACATGAGCTGGCATTATGCACTTGCAGCCCAGAAAGACAACTGTATTATGGGCTGCGTTAAAAACCCACAACTTAGCAGGTCAAGGGAGGTAATTCTGCCTCTCTATTCACCCACCTGGTGTATTATGCCCAGTTTTGGGGCTCCCAGCGTAAGAAGAACATAGACTTGCTGAAGCAAGTCCGGGGAACGGCCACAAAGATGATCAGAGAGCTGGAGTACCTCTCCCATGAAGATAGCATGAGAAAGTTGGTGTTGTTCAGTCTGGAGAAGTCTCCAGGGAGACCTTAGAGCAGCTTCTCGTCTCTGAACAGGGCCTACAGGAGAGCTGGAGAGGGACTTTTAAAAAGGGCATGTAGTGTAGGATAAGGGGGAACAGTTTCAAACTGAAAGAGGGTAAATTTAGATTAGCTATTAGGAGGAAATTCTTTACTGTGAGGGTGGTAAAACACCAGACCAGATTGCCTGGAGAAGTTCTGGATGCCTCCTCCCTGGAAGTGTTCAAGGCCAGGCAGGATGGAGCTTTGAGAAACCTGGTCTAGTGGGCAGTGTCCCTGCCAATGCAGGGGGGTTTGGAACTAGATTACAATAAGGTCCCTTCCAACCCCAACCAGTTTATGATTCCACAATTCTTTGACTTGAGCCTACGCCAGATAACAGAGTGACTTTTGTGATATGTCTGGCAATTTGGCCTAGTGTGTGGCTGCTGGCTTTGAAAGAGAAAACAGGAACAGGACATAGTTAGGTATATATACTTTTAGATTTTATCACAACGGAAGCTTCTATAAAAGTAAATAGTCAGGACAAAAAAAACCAGACAGTAACTTAGCACCATGAGCTTACTCATAGTGTCTCCATTAACTGATGTTATCATTTCTTTAAAAGAGACTTTATAATCAGATTTACATCTTTTCACTGAGAAAAATCCCATCTGAAATGCTTTCATAACTAAGACCCAATATCCTAAGGGGAGTAAAAGGTGCCTATTACCTTTGATGGTAGTTTCACATTCTCCTGGCTTCTGGAAGTGTTGGCTAATTTATAGTATACTTGCTTTCCTTCTGAATTCTGCTTTCCAAGATGGTACAGTGTTTAATTTGGGAATGAGGTTCAGCATACTCTTAGAAAACTGAGAAAATCAATTTGTGTTAAGTATTATCTGCAAGGTAATTACTTTGCCTAGAGTAAATCAGGATGTACAGTAAATTTAATCTTTAACTACGTTGTGCACTTACAGCATTTTTGGGGAAAAAAAAAAAAGAAAAAAGAAAAAAAGGATTCTTGGTATCATGAAATTTGTCATACCTAGTGAAGTCTGTAATCCTAGATACTTGGTATTCTTCGCATAAGTTATTTTTTAAAACAAATGAAGTTTTAGTGTTTTTGCTGAAAAGCTGAGAGGAAACATTTCTCTATATATGCAAGAACAAGCAAAAGATTATTCCATTAAGTATCCAGTGGGTCCATTTGAACATGATTACCATCATGGCATTGCTGAGGTTAGCTGTGTTGATACAATGGCAAGCTATGCTGCCTGGATTGTAGAAGGAAATCAGATAAACAAGAAGTACATTTTCTCCTTTAACTGATATAGGACTTTGTATTCATGTCCTTATGTGCTACATAAGAACCAAGCGATTTCAAATTCTCTGATGTGAGGTGAGAGGCAAAGACCAATCTATTGAAAAGAATGTAAACAAGAAAGGGGAGGGTGGAAGGGGAAAGAAAAAAAGTGAGCAATGGGCTTTATAATGGTTTGAGATCAGCCTATTTATCAGAGATCAGGAAAAGGGACTTAACAAATCTGTGGATAACCTTGTGTGTTCACCTGTCTCCAGGAGACTCCCTGTGTGTAGTTGTCAGCTTTGGGTTCCCATATGAGCATGGGAAGCTAAAAGGCAATGTAAAAAACTAGACAGAAGGCATATTATCAAAAAAACGAGACTTTCTTGTTCCTCTGTAAATCTGACTAACTCTCAACTCACCAGCTATTGAACCACTGAATTAGGAGTACAGACAAGACTGATGTAATGTGGAACTAGTCAGTATAGGAACAAGAATTAAGTGCTCCCTCCAGGCAGGAAGGCAATAGAGAAACACCTATACCTGATCGTGTCATTTAGTGACAAGGGCTCCCTGTGTATCTGGCATGAGAAAATCAGTTTATCCAAATAGGCACCAGTTAGGATATTTTGTCTGCTGGAACTCGGTTGCTGTAAATTTCCTTTGACTGCATACATGACCACAGCAAGTAATTGTTTGTGAGCTATGAACCCTGTTCTTCTTCCAGAGCTCAGGGGAAGATACTGCTATACTAGGAAGGTGGGGCATAAAAAGGTTTAGGAAAAGGTCAGTGGGAAAGTTTGAAAGTAATTGCTGTTGAGAGAGGAAAGATATTGTGCAGACGTGAGAGTGATACTGAGTCTGTGCTGTAGAATTATTATTTTTTTTTACTTACCTATGAGAAAAAGGGGAATTAATGGCATTGAAAGAGGCAATAAATACTCAGAAATCTTTAAGTAAGCCTTTTAGTTAATGTAGACATATTCTCTGTAATATAAGATTTGATAAAGAGGACTGCTATTCTCTATTTAACAATTTGTGAAAAGGTTTAGGTTGTGCTTGGAGTTTTGAATTATGGTAATCAAGGCATTATATATATAGGACATTTTTATCAGTCATTTTAAAATTAAGTCATTATGTCACTGATGCAATGCCTTTCCAGGCACAGGTGATGCAATACCTTGGCTTAGTCAGGAAGAGAGAATAGTGAGAAACAAAACTAATTTAATAAGTATTTTGTCATTTAATGTTGCTGTTTATGGACAGATGTTAATACAGGTTGGGACTAGTAACTTGAAAGGCTATTGTAGTTTGTTACATTCTAAATGAACTGTAGCTGCTCAGAATAGGAAAAAAGACAACTGTATCTCATAGTAAGGGTTACTTCTGTAAGAAATGAGGTGTTTCAGAGTTACACTAAACTGAAAAAAATGAGATGTAAACCTGTATGCTTTAGTACATCAGGTAACTGCTGGCTGAAGAAAATGAGAAAGATGTGAATACTGGGAGCTTCTGACATTTTCATTCTGGAGTACAGTCAGGCATTTACCTGTGTCCCAGAAAGTTTAGCCCCCTCTCCGATATTTTATTCTAGGGAAATTAGAAGTTGTTGGGCATGCTGTGACCCATTACTGGGAGATCGTTTCACATCAGTTTGAAAGTCGTGGTTGTACTTTTCCTGCTTCTCCATTGATCCCTTCAGTTTCTGAAGACTGCTTTACCAAGGCAGAGCATGCTGCTGTCTGTTCACAAAAGCAAGTGGGCAGAAAGATACTACCTGTCACGTTATCCTCATATTCTGTCTGTCAGTGTGCTAGGGATGAGCAGTGTGATGTGTTTTAAGCAGCTAAACGCACCAAATGCATCCAAGCTACCGACTCGTACAGCCGCACGTTCCCCTTTCAGGTCCTTTTCAGGGTCTCAACTCTTTCCCTACTATGATTTCACACTCCTGATGTGACAGACCATGTGAATGGTGTGAAGCTGCAGAGATAGTGTTTGTTCCTTCTTCTGTGTTTTTTCCTCTCAAATGCTCTAAGTAGCTGGGGGTTAAGTAGAATATCAAACATTAGGAGATGTTGTAGTGATATGATAGTCTCCAGACAGCAGGGGAATTGCAGGAGTACAAGGCAGCATGTTTGTAATTCACAATAGAAGGCTACATCTTCTCTTTTGATAGCCATCTTCAAGAAAAAAAAAATTAAGATAAGGGCTCTCTCTAGTTGACAGCTGCGTCTCAGTGACAGGCAGGGACAGAAACCTGATCCTTCTGGAATAAAAAAACCCTTTTGTAGACTCACACTGTTTGTGTTCACCGAGGTACTCTAAAATTCGCAATGCGTTCCCATTAGCTGTATTCTTGTCTTTATATTTAGTGTTTCAATTACAAATACATGTGAAATTGTTATACCAGAATTTATTTAGTGTTATAAAACTGGGTACATTTTTTAACTGATTACCTTCTAGACAAGTGTATGATTAAGTGGTACTTCGAATCTGTTTCCCTATCACATCTGATATTTAAACATCACATTTGTACTGTGCTGATTTTTTTTTTTCTTCCTTTAAAAGCTTCCATTATCTTTAGCAGTTTAGAGATTTACAGAGCCTTTTTTTCCCTAAGGGGCATATCATTGAGTTGCACTTAATGAATCCTGCTAACAACAGGTTGGGGTTTTTTTGAAAGGATAATTTTTTACATTTGCCAGCCAGTGTAAGAGGACCTCCTCAACTAATTATTAAAGTGATTATTTTGTTATGCAGTCATGTGTACTCTCCAGGGATATTCTAATTCTGTATGTGACAGATTTTCCTGTTTCTGTTTAAATTTCTTTTGATGCTATTTGTTTCTTGCTTAGCATTTTGTGTCTGTTTACTTTTCTAGTTTCTAATTATTCCCATCTATATGTTTCAGTGTGGCCTACATATGCTTATTTTTCTTACTTTAATCTTTCTACTGTTTGATGAGTTGCAACATCTAACATGACATAAAAGTTACATAATTTACATACAATAAAAGCTTATGTGATGAAAGTATATCAAAGATTAGTTCTTGATCTTCCTAATCAAAAATAACCAGTTATATGGATGGTGATATCTTATACACTTGCAAGTTATATACTCAGGTATAATTATAGTCTTATCAAACCTTTTTTCCTATTATTCACCTCCAAATTCTAATATGGTGTGTCTCAAGTAAAGTGTCTGAGCTTATTAGACCTATGACAGTAAACAGAATTTTTCACACAGTTCACAGTATTCATATCTGAGGATATTGAATACAACCTGAGTATATAAATACCAAGAAATGCAGTTTTGCAGAAGTTAATATAAAGATACTATATCCATAGCAAGTTTCCTTACTGAAGGATGCTAAACTTAGCCTCTTGATAACAGTTTAAATTATCAGAAAGATTGTGGAGTAACTGGTTGAGATTATGCACAGTGCCTTGTAGTGATGTTGATCCTGTGTAAGGGGCACTAGCATCAGATTTACTATTGCCTCGTTCTTACTCAAAGTAGTGATACTTTTGTTTTAGTTTAAACATTTGAGTGTTTCTGTTATATATATGTGTTTCAATTATAAAGGTAATAATAAGAGTATGGCTTTTATTTCAGTTAGTAATGTAAAAACAACAATTACCCATGGGCTTATAACTCATTTGAAAAGCCATTTAATGTAAATTTTTACTTTAAAGGAAACAAAGTACTGTTCTCTTTAATGTGCAAATAGATGGAGACAGATTAAAGATACTCATACTAGATATATTCCTAATTATCTAGGTCCACATTTCCTTCAGTGGGACTGAGTCACCTCAGTGACTAATATATTTTTGAGGTTTGCACTTAGAATCTTTTGCAAGTTCTTCACAGTGTAACCCCCTTTTTTTTTTTCCTTTGGAAGGACTCGCATAAATCATTATGAGCTAAATTTACAGTGGGGCTCCTGTTGCAACACTAGAAGACATTTTTTCTTGGTAGAAGTGTGAAATCCTTTGAAAGGGGAGTCACGTAGCAGCCGTCTCCAGCACGGCAGGCCAGTGGCTATCAGTGCAAGGGCATGGAAGGGCTATTGTTCAACATTTCTCTATCATCCCTGCTTTGTATGTTGCTCTTGAGTAGCAAGTTGGCAGCAATCCATTTATTCCTTTGGGTGTTGGCTGGGAACGCTGTGATTCTGCATTGCATTTACAGAGGCCTTGGAAAAAAAAAGGAGGCTCCTTATTCCCTTCCCACATGCAGTTGCTTGAGGTTTGGCTGGGTTCCAGCTACACAAAACTAGTAGTGGTTATTGTTCAACTAATTAATTTTGACCAGACAGCATATAACACTTCATATGTGTTTGTGGTATGGTGTAGTGTTTGAAATAACCTTGACTGTGACACAACAGAAATGCTAAGTAATTTCCCTCGGATTCAGAATAATTGTTTCCTTCAGCCAAGTGATTGTTGAAGACCAGGGCTGAAATGAATTTGGGCTATTAGTTCTGAAAAGGTAGTACCCAATTCCAACCTAAAAGTGAAGTACCATTACACAATAGGAAGTAGGTAGGGTACAACCCCTGCCAACAACACACCACAGATAAGCCTCTATGAGTTAGAACTCACTGCAGACTTCTTAGAACTGTTCATAAGGAAATGGAAAATATTAATGCAGTAAATATGGACAGATTAGAAAATTCCTTTGTCCAAAAAGGAGTTTCTGTAGTGCTCCTGTGCTCAAATCTGTTGTTTTCCCAATACCTTTATGTCTTGCTATTTGTAGGTCCTTTGAGGCAATTAAAAACAATGAAGTGTTGTGAGCTTTGCTTATGGCAGAGTCTATTAACTTCCCAAATACAGATATATTTGCTGAACACAGAACCAAACTAATTTTTTCTTAGCACATCTGATTAGTTCTGTCTCTGATTTGCTTTGCTTTTGATTTTTGCTGTGATCTCAATGAAGGAGACAATCTCGCTCCTTTCATAACTTTTACTTTCTCTGTAAATGATTTAGTTTTGAATACAGCACAGTTATAGATGAGAATATAAAAATATTTTAATTGATTCCATTTCAGCACTGTCCAAAAATACTGTTCAGTGATTGAAAATAAAAGAGAAATTATTTTTCTGACCCTTTGAGAAGTGAAAATTCACATTGTTGGTCCTGGAAAAATGTGAAAGCATTTGGGCATGTTAGCTTTTGCTCTAGATACACTGAAGTATTTTACTGTCTTTTCAAATTCTGATGCAACTTGGTAGATGTATGTGTGCATTTCATAAGAAAAGCAGGTTTGATAAGTGTGATAGCAATGGTTGTAATAGCAATGGTTGCATAATCATAGAATGATAGAATTATTTGGGTTGGGAGGGACCTCTAGAGGTCATCTAGTCCAGCCCCCTCAACTAGATCAGGTTGCTCAGAGCCTCATCAAGCCTCACCTTGAATTTCTCCAGGGATGAGGCCTCAACTACCTCCCTGGGCAGCCTGTTCCATTTTTCCACTAACCTCATGGTAAATAACTTTTTCCTAACATCCAGTCTAAATCTACTCTTCTCTAATTTAAATCTATTTCCTGTTGTCCTGTCACTCCAGGCCCTTGCAGACAGTCCATCTCCAGCCTTCTTGTAGCCCGCCTTCAGATACTGGAAAGTTAGTATTAGGTCTCCCTGGAGCCTTCTCCAGAACTAATGACTGAGGGAACCATATTCAGCTCTCACCAACTTCTGCAAACATTGGTACTTCTCCCACTCTATATATTCTATAATTATGCTAAGATACTTTAAAAAAAATTAAACATTTTTTGTTGTCTGTTAATACTCTGCAATGCTTCAGATACCTTAGTTTCCATATAAACAACTGCAGACATCTCAGTAGGGTGCCAAAAATCATTGTGCAATTGTGCAATATGTTTATAATGCTTTATTTCACAGACTAAAGGCTGAATTTGTGACATTTTTAATGCTAGATGTATGTGTTGTGTAATGTGCTCAGGCTGAGATACTCTTCCTAAGGATAAAAATTTTACCTTGAAAGCTTGGCCACGAGATTTCAAATCTATCATTTTATAAGCAGTAAGTATTCCATATTTCTGAATTTTTAGTTGAAGCTTGGTGGTTTCTTTTCCTGTATTTTAATTCTATGTTTGAAGGTTGGAGTTCCAGGCTGGGGAAAAAACAAACCAAACCAAACCAAACCAAACCAAACCAAACCAAACCAAACCAAACCAAACCAAACCAAAACCAAACAAAACAAAACCTGCATTGCTGCTACTGTTTTCCCTAGAAGAGTGTACTTGCAGGACATTCCCAGATGACTGGAATATCACACACCATCCCTACAAGCAGTGGACAGACTTTAGGTAAGATAGCCAGGGATGAATGAGAAATAACATGGACATTATACAATGTGTATACAGAGTCTGTAATTTTCTTACTAGAAGAGGTAGAACTCCAGCTATAATATATAGCAGATTGTTTGTCTATACTATTGTAGTACTACCTGCAACAATCAGTCTGACATGACAGTCCAGTAAATATTTGAAAGGAAAGGTGTTACAGCCCAGAGATGACAAGTCACCTCATTTAAAAATGTAGGAAGAACAGGAAAAGAAAATTATGTCTAACCTTAGGGGTTCTTCGCAGGTTTTATTTTGGGTTCATTGGATTTTTCCATAAACGACATATCCAAATTACATATTCATTATATCTTAGCTTTTCACAGTGGGTACCTGTAGAGTAAGTGATAAAAGTCTCCCGCAGCATGTTCATTTTTAATGAGAACAGAGCACTTACATTGTGTATCACAATCAAATCACTTGTCACTTTGTAATAGGACAACTACCAACTGAGCTATTCTCACAGAATGCTTCATTCCTTTGGGCTAAGAGGTAGTCTGTGCTTATCACTCATCAGGTCTTGGTTATGCCCTGTGTAAAAATTGCAGATCTAGAAAATAACCATAACAGCAAACTGGTGTTCACTTTGCCCATTACTTAGGGTTGCATAAATAGAAATTAAGGTTCTTATGTCAGTTTTGAGGCATTAATAACTTTGTTTTCTTTTTCATGTATGGATTGTGATAGAGTGCTTATTTTGATTGATATTAGCTCACACTTTAATTGTACAATCAGGGCCAGCCATTCATTGATGTATATTGGTATAGTTATCTCAAGGTAATAGAGTAAATTTGTATTAACTGAAAAATCTGAATTTAAATAATTTTGTAAAGATTGTAGAGCCACAAAGGGATGAGACACAGCTGCATAGTACTGTAGTGCCTAGCTCTCAGCCTGGGGACATCTAAATCTAATGTTACTAAAATGCAAGTATATCAGAGTTAGGCATCTCAGAAAAGGGTTTAGAAAAAGCAGCATGTGTAGCAAGGAGCCTCTGAGTTAGCTAGTAGGAAATGCTGAACACAGAAATACCTCTTGAATTACACATCTCTCTGAGATTTACATGCCTTACTCAGCACTACTGGGAAGTATTACCAGTCTCTTGGGATTTCAGTTATGAGTCATTTCATGACCAAAGTGTTTCTTCAGTATATTAAATAAATAAATAAATTGACTTAATACTTTCTTTCAGGGAACCACCTTCATGCCTTCCCATCTTTCTTCAATAGCCTAATGTTTAGTTTGCTCAGATGACAAAGGGATTTGACCACGTTTCCACTCTCCAGGAGAGTGGCCTAATGATCAGGCTGTAAATTTGTTTGGATTGGGGCTGAACCATGAATTGAGTACCCCTCCTGATGAAGCTGTTTCATTTCGCTGAAAGGAACTGAAGATCTGTTGGTCAAGATAAAACTTCTGGGGGATTCAGTAGAGGTTTGGAGGACCTGAAATCTGAGAAGATCTTCCAGTCATCTGCATGAACTAGATTTTCATTATTTCAGGTTTAAATATGTATGATTAAACGACTGTATTGAATAAACTGTAGTGACAATGCCAGTATTTTTTAAACTACTTTTACTCTATGTAATAAAATTAGTACAATAGCTAGAGAGGAGGAAAATTCCAGTATAAGGTTTTAAAACCCATTTTATATTCCCTTTGCCCTTTTTTTAATCAGTAAAATGCAAATCGTCATACTGTAGGCTTTGGGCAAAATCCCCTTGTCTCTTGTATCCCAAGCATGCAGAATTGTTCTGTACATCATCTTTTTTAATGTGCTGGGCAACAGCAGTAGGTAATTAAATTTTTTTCAAACATCTTCTTAGCCCCCCTTTGATTTAGCATGGAAAGAAGTGTACAAAATGACCACAGGAAAGCAGTTTTCTGCTGAAGGCAAAGGAATGAGAGTTAATAGATCTGTCACAGAAATCCTGTGTAAAGGCATATTAAATGTTCTTTTCCTTGGTATCCTGACTGCAAAATTGGGTGCTTTCTGAAAAGCTGTGACAATGCATGCTTAGACAATTAAAGAACTGGTGTCTTCTCAGGAGGTCACTATCTCTAGACAGCCTATGCAAACTGATCATACAAAGATAGTAAAAAAAAAAAAAATCTCATTATACAGAAGGTTCTTTCTTATATGCCTTCAAATATAGGTTCCATTATCAATAGAATTCTTCCAGAGTTTTGAAAGAAAAAAACATTTTTAAAATTCACATTATTGAGGATATTAAATTAACATACTAGAAGAGTTCAGCCTGAATTTACATACTCAATGAAAATTCTTTACCATGAGCGCTGTGCTGCATCATCTGGCACCTCGGTGATGGTTGGTCATGGTTATGCCAAGGTCATCAATGTCTCTTCTTTTGTCTGAGCTGGTATTTTCTTACTTCTTCTTTAGACCAGAACTCAGAGCTGCTACTTTGCTAAGCAAGTTTTATCTGGAGGAGACATGATTTTCTCTTTACGATCAAAGACATGATGAAAGCAAATCTAAAACCTAAATGATTTTGCCAGACTGTTTTGCTTTGTTTTTCTTTTATTGTTGATCAAAATGTAGTTTTGAAGACAGAGGGTTAATGACAGTTGTAATTTACAAGGGAAGATATTTTTAACCTTGAGCAGAACAATTAAATTATTACCATTTTCTGAGCAAATTCTTTTTGACTTATTAAATGGTGCACAATACACTAACGCAGGGATCCTGAGGTTCCTTTGCCAGGCAAAATTTCATTTAATTTTGTAGAAGTTTGAATGTGTAAGAGATGAGGACATAAGAGTTTCAGCAATTACCTATGCTGTTTAATTTTAAAGCAGTGTTGTTGTAACATGGCATCTATTATAGCTGGGTATCAGACTGTTCCACAATGTGTTACTAATTTAATGACATACTTTCTTTTTGTGTGGCTTATTCCTGCCATGAAGTCTGAACAATGTAATAGCTCAAATAATAGGATAATAAAAGGATGAACTCTGAGCCAGGTAGACCTAATCTTAGTAAAGCAAATGAAAGAAACACTGAAGAAAAATATTGCAATAGATAACTTAGTGCATGTTTTCTCAATAAAATTCAGCTCAAGAGATTTTAGCAGATTATATGTACTAGTATTTTTACATTAATTTTATTCATACACAGATGTTTAATTTTTTACATATACCAAAAAAATCTTTAATAAATTAGTATAAGAAATAATATATTTGTTCAGAAGAGGTATCAGTTTTGCATCAGTTTTACAGGTTAAGAAGCAGTTTCTGACTGCAACTAATTGTGAATCTATTATTGAGAGTTCAGCTACAAATCATTATGAATTTTCAAAAGATTAATAGACATTTTTACTTGTTCAGAAATATTTTTACTTGTAAACACATTTTAGCATATATTACAGCAACAATTAGAAATCATTCAGTAAATAAAATTACATTTATAGACCTCTCAAAGTAACAATAGTTTTCTGTTGTCTTTTTAGTTTACAGAGCATTTTTGCTTTGAAAAGTTAATCCTATTTCTTTGGCTTCATGAAGCAGCCCTTCTTCTGTGTTCTGACAAAACAGCAATCGTATAACATGAAAATAATTCCTTTCAAATAGTTTCTTTCCTTTTTGTCCTTGTTGGTGAATAGTCTTGGGAAAAAAATGTCTGCTGGGGTCACTGTCTCAAAGTATGGAAGATTCCTTTCAAAAGAAGTAATACAACTCTTGAATTACATTTCTCTTTGAGTAGAGAAACTTCATTATAAAAGTGGTAGTCAGGTCAAACCTCTTCTGTCATCCTGTCAGTCATTAGGATATATTGTGCTTTCAAACCCAGCTAAACTAAACCAGCTAGGCATTGATTCTGTGTCATGAGTGCCTTGTCTACATTTGTTTTAATAGCAACTTCATAAATACAGAGAATTTGTAAAGGACATGCTTAAAAACTGCTTTTTTTTAAATGAGCTTCTGTTGGTTTGCACCCTGTTCTGCTTTTTGTAGTATTCTCAGCTCCGGATATAACTTGTAGAACATATGGAATTTGCAACAACAGCAATTTTGGAACATGTATTCCAGTTTAAATTTGCTAGTCCCGGAAGTAAATTTTATCCTTATATGTGTGTAAATTAGATTGTTTCCCCACTGCTTACCAAAGAGAGTCAGACATTTTTTTTTTGTATTTTATTTTTTTTAAGCTGTCCTTTCTTGAAAGAAATAATTCACTTGGGACTTTTTCTGGAAACCACAGTATATCTGGCTATGGGCTGTGATGAGGTCCTAGCTTAAAGGACCAATGAAATAGTTACATACATCTGGTTTTACTGAAATTTCAACAGCAAAACATGATCATGGAATACAAGAATCACAGAATGGTTTGTGTTGGAAAGGACCTTCCAGTCCTTCCAGTCCTTCTAGTTCCAGTTCCCCTGTGATAGGCAGGGACACCTCCCGCTAGACTAGGTTGCTCGGAGCTCCATCCAGCCTTTTTTGTTCATTGCTCATTTGTCCACAGGTTTTGAAAACCTCCATGTCTTACCTTCCTGTTTTGGTGCAGTTAGACACTCTGAGCCAGCACCATGTTAAGACTGTTTCTGAGAAATCTTAAGCAGGGCTGAGGTGGTGTCCTGCCTCCTTAGCACCTTCATGCATGACTTGGGGAGTTACAGCTCACTAGTTACAGAATGACCATTCTTGCCATGAGGACTGGGAGGAGAGAGCAGGTGTTGAAAGTCAGGCAGTGTCCTCCATAGTGTTAAATTCCCAGCTGGAAAATGCACTGGAGGTATTCCTGCCTTAGAAAAAAAGAAAGCAAACAACAAATACTCTTCTGGGTCTCAGTCCCAGTGAGCAGAATGAAATTTGTGGTATTTCTTTTTTAAAACAAAACAGTTTTACAACTATCTACTGAAATAATGGCATAAGATACCTGAAAAAGAACATGGAAAAAATTCTCTCTGTTCTCCTATAACTCTTAGTTTCTATTTCCAGACATTCTTTAGATACAGGCATGGGCCAAACTACTGACTTAAAAGAGAAAAGCTGCAGTCCATCTAAGATGACCAATGATAGCTTCTGTTTGTGTAGTTCAAGTGCTTATATCATTATTTTCTCTGAAGAACAGGTGAGAAGTATAATGATGTTTTTCCTTCTGACGATATTTATTGAAGGATGAAAATAATCAACCAGCTGTGCCCATGTTTTAAGTGAGGTCTGACTCCTCAGCTCTGGACAATGTCAGAAGTAGAAGCGAGGTGGCAGAGTACTCCAGGGTGTTCCCCATCACATGGGAAAAAAGAAAGGGGAGGGGAGAGGGGAGGAGGGAGGTGCCATCATCAAAATGGAAGTGCCTATGCTGAGTTTGGGTCTATCCATGCTACTGCTTTCCCCAGCTGTTGGACCTGCAAGTGGTTTTTAGCAGCAGCCGTGGTACCACTGCTCAAGTTCTTGACAGCTTGTGGCTACATCAGTCTGATTTCTGCATCTGAAAAGTCTCAAAGCTGTACAGCATGTTTTTGCAAGAAAAAGGAAATAAAATAAAATAAAAAAAAACCCTGAGCTGCAAACTACTGCTTGTGTTTGCATTTCTCTTTCTGAAACACTATTTTGGCCACTGCTAATGTCACTGCAGCAAATAACATTTTCCATAGCAGTTAATACTGCAGCTAATACAGTTAAAAATCTGATATAAAAAGACAGCAATACTTCTGCAGAAAGTATGCCACTGTTTGGTACATTTGAGAGTTTCTCTCTTTTTTTTTTTTTTTTCCCTCAGAAAAACATCAGGTAGGTGAATTGGTGCTTTGATTCCTGCACAGCTGCATCATTCACAACTGGTGTTTGCTACAAGCCCATTGGAATTTCCATTAATTACTTAAATATTGTCACACTCAAAATCTTGTCTAGAGCAGAAGGAAATACATCATGTGTATGTGAAGACAAAGATTTATTATTAACTTATCTGAAATCTGAACAATCACACTGAAATCATAAAACTGTTGTTTTTTCCAGCCATAATAAGGAAAGTGCTTTTAGCCACAAAGTATGCAGTACAGCTTCATAAAGAACAATACCCTCAGAATTACTAGAACATGAAACTTAGGAATATCTCCCTATTCTCTGTGCTGCTACACTGGTCCTTCTGAAGTCCCCCTGGGTGCCAATGTCAGGATCTGCAGGAGGGGGGGTGCTGGGGCATCCCAGGGAGCTGGATGTTGTTCCCCAGGAGGAGCTCAGCAGCCCTTTCCTTTCCAGTCTTGTATCCACCTGCAGATATTTTTATGTTTCACTGTCACAGCCTGCTCACACAAAGGGCTGTTGTTTGTCAGGCAGTGACTGTCAGGGGAGTGAGGATACAACTATCTTCCTGTATTTGGTGGGTATGGATATATATCATCCATTGTACAGCTTTTACTTGCTAAGCAAACGAAATGTATTCCCTTCATCTACTCTTTCAGAAATCTGGCTTAGGTATTCTGAATAACTGTCCTAGAGGCATTTCTGCCTTGCTGTATGGGGGTGCAGGGAATTTAAATTCCTAATTTCTCTTAACACAGTCTACAATGAGTTACACTAATATCCCTTCTCCTTATTCCTATGAATTATTCATGCAGTTTGATAAAAGTTGCTGAATTAACGTTGCTAACCCTTATCAATTTTGTCAAAGAAGTTTTCCATAATTCATTCCTTACATGACCAACTTGTACAATTTTAAATCATGATATGCCAGTCTGAAACAGCATGATCGAGCTATGCACGTTTGCAGAGGTTCAATCACATTAGAATTTGGAAATTGGAAATTAATTGGAAAGTATATAAATAAAAGTACATCTTTATAGATACAACTGGAAAATCAGAAATGAAATAATTTAATTATTAAATATTTTTAATTTGTTTTAATTTGTTATGAACTCAGAATTCTTATTAGCAACTTGGGGCATAACATGAGTGTTTAGGAAGTCTCAGAATTTCGGATCCTACAAAGATCAAAATTAAAGTAGTGTGATGCAGGAGCTAATACATTGCTATAGTCCTTTTGTTAGAAAGCTATTGCAAAGCATCGTTAAAAAAAAATATTAGCTAGTTGAATTGTGGAGGTTTTCTTTTTTTGTGTTTCAGAGTCAGAAGCTGTACAAAAATTTTTTTCAACAAGTAACAGATGAAGCTAATACTTGCCCAAAACATTATTCTTAAATTAAATACTCTGTGAAAGGACAGGAAAAAAGAAAATGAAAGATAAGAGGATAAGATTACTTGAAACAAAAAGCTGGACAGTATTTCTCACAACATGAAAAAGATAACACCTTTTGTAATGATGTCACCTTTGGGGAATCAACACATCAGTATGCAATGTCTAACAAACTGTGGAGGAGACATTCATCCAAGAGAAATGTCATGCCCAGAGGTGCCGCAGTTCTGACAGGCTGAGGGAAAAACTGTAAGTCAGAATGGAATGCTCAATATCATGGAGCAAAAAAACTTTTTCATTATTAGATTACCTTTTTAATGCCTAATATGCAACATTACAAACATTGGAATATTTAGAGTTTGATGCCTTTTTATCCATAATTGTATTGCAAATTACAGCTGGAAGTGAAAAAAATGTTAGTAACTGAGATTAAATTGTTTTCTCCTTATAGATTGCTCCTGTTCATGAAGGAAAATGAAATTTTGCTTTAGGCTGGCAGAAAAAAAGGTGGAAGTGTCAGCATTTTTAAAAATAAGACTGTGTCTTCACTGAAAGTCAAGCCATAAAGTTTTTAATGTGAGTGGTGGGTCTGCACAATGGAGTTGTTTTTTGTAGTAGCAAATACATGCATCTATTCACAAAACGAACTTTTTTGACAGTTTTTTTTATTTCTCAAAAGAGTTTTGAAAAGGTCAAAGCTTTTTGACCTTTTCCAAATGAAAGACCTCACTTTTTTTCACCAACAAATGACATTTTGAAAAGTAAGCTAATCCTAGTGAAACAGTTGTCTTAAAGGTCATAACCAAATGACCTAGACAAAATTAAAAAAAAAAAAAAAGTTTTCTAAAAATTTTAAATGTTTTCTCTTTTCCATTCTGTTAAAAGACAAGGAAAAAAATTGTGATTTTTTTAAGCATTCATAGGATGACAAAAGAACCCCTTTTCCAGGGTTGAAGATTTAACCTGTTGAAGATTCAGGTTTTAGTCATAGTAAGTATTTATATTTTCTCCAATCAAGGAGATTGATTAGATCTTGTTGCTCAGGAACTATTACATGTGAGTTTTTAGTATCATCAGGAGCTTATCTCCATCACCTCTTTGGATACATGGTTCTGGTGTTGGAATATCCCATTGTTTCTATGAAGAAAAGCTGAAAGTGTTGGGGTTGATCAGCCTGTAAAAAGAAGGCTCCAGGGAGACATTATTGCAGCCTTTTAGTCTTCAAGTGGGCTTATCAGAAAAAGGGAGAAAGACTTTTTACCAAGTAAAGTAGTGGTGGAGCAAGGAGTGATGAAATAGGGGAGATCTAAATTGGATTAAATGAAGAAATTTTTGGTGATGAGGGTGGTAAAATGCTTGTTTTCCAGAGAAATTACCCAGAGAAGTTACAGACACCCCATCCATGGAAGTGCTCAAGGCCAGGTTGGATGGGACTTTGAGTAACCTGATTTAGTGAAAGACATCTCTGCTCATGGCAGGGGGGGTTTCACTAGATGATCTTTGAATGTCCTGTCCAACACAAACCATCCTAGGATTCTATGATTCTGTATTTCAACCCGTGTCTGTCACCTCTCTCACCGTACCGCAGTCTGCCTCTGAGTGTCTTTGTCTTTGATGTTGTCTGTAAACTTTTCAAGAGTGAGCTCTCACCCACCATTTGTATTCTTAAAAAAGACTTCTCATTGCTCCCACTGTCAGTGCCATGGATGCCTCTAGTTAGCCAGCTGCCACTTCTTCTATTCATGTATCATGTGCCACATGATATAGTCTGTGTTCTAGTGTGGTGTAAGTTATTACCTATCTCTTAACAGTAGCTTTGAATGCATAGTGCTTTACCAAAATAGTTTGGTGAAAGGCAGTTAAAGTGTTTCTTTGTAAACCCTCATAATTCATCTGCACTCTCTAATATATATATATTTTTTAAATACAATCCATTTAAAATATGACTCAAAGAAATAACCTTTTAATACTTAATTAAGCTGTTTCTGCGAACAAGTGGGCATTGGAATTACAATGGAAGTTTGTAAATTTTTGAGATGTGTATCAGTTTTCTACCACACTGAGACCTGTAATATACCAGAACTGTAGCAAGAATTCAATGTTCAGGGCAATTTAACTCCAAGTCTATATGGCTTCTGTGGTAGTTCCCAGTAGTAACAGTGCTCATTATGATCACAGTAAGAAATGTACTCTTGGAATATCCCATTGTTTCTATGAAGAAAAGCTGAGAGAATTGGGGTTGATCAGACTGTAAAGAGAAGGCTCCAGGGAGACATTATTGCAGCCTTTCAGTCTTCAAGTGGGTTTATCAGAAAAAGGGAGAAAGACTTTTTACCAAGTAAAGTAGTGGTAGGGCAAGGGGTGATATATAAGTATGATATAATGGTATTCTCAGCAATAAAGTAATGCTCCAACCATTTATTGGAGCTAAGAGAAAGATGCAAAAGAGAATAGATAATCTCATGGTCATAATCTCATGGCCCTTCAGATGTGAATATCCTAAGTTGTTCAGTGCCATAGACACTGCACTGCATGGTACACAGTGCAGGTCCTGTCTGTTGAGAGGTCGCCACCACTTTAGAGTTCTTCTCGTGTTTTCTTGGAAGAAAAAAACTCCGTTCAGAATTTCCACTGTGAAAGCTATGGATACTTGCATAAGAAGTTGCTGCTTCACTTTAAGGCAAAGACTAAGACACAGAGGTGGCATAACCACTGGTATTGCGTCTATCCTTCTCTGTTACAATTAGCCATTCAAGGTTATCCTGAAGCCAAGAGATGAGTGCAACACAACACAGCCCTGAAAGCCACGCTGTGTGCGCGCTGTAGTACTGGAGAGCACAGTCTGGTGGCTACTCACGTTTCCTGGTACGTGGATCACTAACTCTTCAATGTACATAATAGTCTTCTAGTTAGGGTCACTACACCATTTCATAGTCTTTGGGCTACTTCCAGATATTACTTTGAAACAGGTGTTCTTCCAGCTGGAGACCAATGGGAAAAGCACCGAATGCAAGATTTATACCCTTCAGCATCCCCTCTTAGAGTATGTTCTCACATCATGTTTACAATGTGTTGTCTTTCTGCAAAATGTTGAACAGGTATCTGTAATCCAGAACAGGTTGTTTTTCACCTGTATGGGGAAGAAGTTAACACCACTGAATGCCACAATTGGTTTTGGCACTCAGTTGCCAAAGGAGTATACAGGAGTATAGGGGGGATGCATATTGGAAGGTTTCTCCAAAGAATTAGCAAGACTGAAATGAGAAAGAAGAATTGGTTCTGTCATTTTCTAATCTGCAACACTAGGGTAGTTACCAAGAATTCCAATAAACAGACATAGATGAAATTCAATAAAGTAGAAGAAGCATGGGCTAAATTTTTATTCTGGAATTACTGTGAATCTGCTCCTGTCAAATTATTCACTGTAATTAACACACTACAGAGAACAGAAGAAGGAATAGTTGGAATTAAGTTTAGTTGGTAGCAGGTTTATTTGTCTATCTTCTCTTTTGCTCCTTCTAATACTCTTTTTACTTTCCCAGTAATTAACTTCCATGGGTATTTAATTTAATTCTCTCAGCATCAGCCTTTCTAGATTATTGTTTTTCCAATATTTATTCCCTGTATGATGGCAGTCCTGGCTTGTTCAATTATCCTTAAGGGTGTTTCAGTTTTTCTTCCTTTTTTTGTAGTGCTTTCCAGCCAAGTACTACAAGTTTGATTAAAGTGGTAGTTTGGTCTGACTCATTCATGGGCTTTATGTGCCTTTTTCTCCAAGTGCTACAACTGAAAGCTTTTTGTGAAGGGTGGAAGGTGGGGGGAGTTTTCTATTTATTTTGAAGTGTTAGGACTAAATTTATTCTTTATGCAAACAAACTTTAACTGAGACTGATTTTTAGAGGCTGCAGTGTTTGTATTCAAATTAATGGATTTTTCACGTTCTGCCATCAGTACCTATTACGAACAGTGAAATAAAGTGTGCTGCAAATGAAAATCTGTATGAAAAGTTTTATCTTCCATGCTTGTGGTTTTGATATCTTATAATGCCATACATTTCTGTCAAAAGTATCTAGCAGGGAGAAATCCAGGACAGGATTAGGCTTGAGCAATACAAAGTAGCTGCAGAAAGACAGCAAGAGAAAGGCTAGTGTGAGATTCATCAGATCACAGCCTCTGTTTCCCTGTTTTCTGTGACATTGTGCATCTTAGGCTGAAAGGTAGCTGTCCCCTTCCATACCGAAGGCCTAGGGACAGCAATCACCCTCTGAAAATAAGGTACACTAGATCTCCTGACTCAAGGATATTGTGCTCAAATAAAAAAGAAAGGCTTTATTTCTGTTCTCATTTAAACAACAGGAGATGAGGAATAGTTCTGAAGAAGGATCTGGAAATGCAGAAATGTCTGCAAGAAAGCAGAGAAGAGCTTTAGCTGTTCAACAAAGTTACATATTACATTTAAAGCTTGAACTTCCGCTCATCTCAGCATGTTCTTTCAATTTCATATATTCAGTTATCATCTTTCATGAGGCCAAGGTGTTTTAATCTGTTGTAATATGTTTTTGAATTTCTGATTTTTGTCTTCATTCTTGTCTTCAGTCTGTTGTGTAACATGCTTAGAACAGCCTCATTCTTACTATCTGAAAAATGTTAGTTTTTGAAGGAACAAAATCACATCTGCATATTAAGTTCAGAGGCTTAAAATAATGACTTGTCATTTGGTTGATTGGTGGACAAATGTTGAATGACTGAATCATTGCCCCTTAAGTTAAATACAGAAATACTGCAGATGTAGCTTTTCCCAGTTATGACTTTCAGATATTCCTTGGGACTCCTGTGCCCCCAAATGCAATTGTCAACTGACCCAGAAATATCATGGCTGTTTATGTAATTAGACAGTTCACTCAAGATGGTATAACTGCCAACAAATACAATAGCACACAGAATGATTTTCTTTAGTTTGCATCTTTAGCAAGGGATCATTTGAGTAGCATATAAGTGTAGGGACATTTTTACTTATCCACAGATTTTTTTCCATGACAGATCCTCTTACAAAACGTGTGAGCCAAGCAATATTTTGGACAGACCTCAAAGCAGAGCTTTTCAGAAAATAAAAGTTAAATTCCATAAAGGTTCTTGTTACTTTAGATTTGTTTTGAAATTGGGAAGAAAAAACACCTTTTCTGTGAGAAAAATACTGAAAAAACATTTTGACAGTTTTAAATGCCTCGTTGTCCTTTGATCTTGATTAAAGATCTGTGCAGAAGGTAATTAAAATAAAATTGAAAAGATTGACTTTAAAAAGTTACTTCAAAAAGACTGTTTCAGAATTGTTCATTTGCCTTTTTCCTTCAAAAAAACCACATTGCAGTGACATTTCAAATCATTACTATTGTCAAGGATATTATCAACTGCAACACTCTCTCCCTTATAAAGAAAAAACAGGTAAAGAAAATGTTACAAAAAGTAAAAGTAAAAAAAAAAAAGATAATTCTTTATTTTGCCACATATAATTAATATAAAGCAAAATATGAAAGCTCATGTATTTTGAAGTGCTTCTGCATCAGAGAACATCAGTCTTAAAAGCTTATGTGAAAAGCAGCCACTAGTTTCTGCCTAACATGAGATCTGAGCTGGGTCTGATCTGCAGCTTAACCTGTGTGTTCAAATCTTTCTCACAGCATGAAGGGAATGTCTTGTCATCAGAATTTACATGTTTAACTACAAAAAAAAAAAAAATATTGATCATCTGTGGTCTCAAACCAAGCAGCATTGAGGTATCTTTGTGAGGACATGGGACTTCTAAGGCCATGACACACTGCATAAGTGAAACTGTGGGATCAAGGAGGACCAGCTGGTAGTTGTACATATTCATATTTGAAAACTAAAGTTGATGATATGCCTTTAGGTAATGACTATGTCTTCCATTCCTTCCATTTTGCAATGTGAAGTCTTCATATTTTCGTGTTGTTTTCCATATCTAAAGTTTTTTTTCAGAGTTAAAAGATCTTGATGGGTTTAAAAGAAGAAAAACCCTGCTGTTTAAAGAAGAAAATACTATGTGAGACTCCCTGAAAACTTCAAGAATTTGAAAAACAGCAGGATTAATGAATAGCATAATTCTAATTTGTGATGGGAGGATGTATCAAAATGAATAGCACTTTTGTATTTGTTAAGGGATTTTCTTGGCTAAAGAGAATATATTGCAGAATTACTGATGCATATTTTTCAAAATTATAATCAACAGGGTAGCAGTAGTGCCTGAACTTGCTCTCCAGGCTCCACTGGTTGTGCTGGCTTCCCAAGGGCTATAATCAGAGTTTAGACACATCACTCAAAAGTAGACACATTTGCATATCTTAATTTGGAGCTGAGCTCTACACAAAGTCCTGAGAAATCCTAACTGGGTTTTTTTTCTTGTTTTAAATGCTAGAACATGTGTGTGACACCATTCACTGTTTTAATGCGAGACTCAACCTAGCTGTTCTTCTTTGCTGAGGGGTTGGATAATGCATATTTTGGAGTTATTTCTAAAGGAAAAATTGTCTTCTCAGTTATATGAAGAAGGGATCTTTTTTGCTATTCCAATTTTTAGAGGTGTTTTAGCAATGACTATGGATTGAGCACTTCCTGTTATGTTTTGTTAGTTTTTGTCAAATCTACTTTCGTGGGTTTCAGTTGTCTAAGGTTATTCAACCAGAATGGCCTTTTACACAAAAGAATTATTTCCTAGGGCTATGAATAGAAGGGCACAGACCTTGAACTGGACTCAGAATTCAGAGGGAACTAACAGAAAGAGAATACAAAAATGACATGCCTGTGACAATCTGTTTCACCAAGCAAAATGGACTGCAGTTAAACTGTAATGGTTTGTACTAAATGGAGCCTTTTTAAGGAGCTTGTCTCCATTTCTGAGTATGAGATGCAGTAATCAAATCTACAAACCAAGAATTAGTGGATCAGCCTGTGAGATAATATTTCTGGGTCAAGCAAATTGGGCAGAGCTCTGTATAACACGTGCCTTTTCTTCTGCATTGTGTCATGTTGTCATCTCATCTTTGATGTGCCCAGGTTTTTTAAAAGATGAAATGTGTTGGAACAATGGAATAGCTCTACATATGTTTGGCATTTTAGTTTGCATTATCAAATCATCTTTATTTGGCTGCTGCACTTACCCTACCCATCCTCCTAGCCATGAAGTACACTGATCTAATTGCAAACTTGAGCTTTCACCAGAAAATAAGTTCTCACTGTTAACACAGGATTTTGAGCATCTGCTTCATAGAACCTTATAGGGTTTGTGTTCAGATTTGAGACATATGAATTGTACTTGGCATTTTAAAATCTTTCTTTCATTTTTTATTTTGATAAGATCTTTTATATGTGGAATTATTTAATTTTTTGCTTATCTGTAGTAACAGCATGGATGATAACTATGTTTAATTTCATGGTATACAGCTAAAATGTGGGGGACTTAATCAGTGGTACTGAGTAGAAATTGTTTGGATTAATTAGGAAATAGGTATCTAACCCTGCTGATGCTGCCACTTCTGCTGCCTGATGCATAGTTCCTGCGTATTGTCTGTTGCTGTATCTCAGAAGTTGATCTTTGCATTCTGATTTGATGACAATTAAGCAAAATCGAATAAGAAATATGGTTTATGTTCTCTGACACCCTCTGATCATGATGAGTAGCAAGGCCTGTTAAGCTTTCCAAAATACTTTAAAAATCACAAGATATGTTAAAAGAATATAGATAATATCTAGAGAGAGAAATACTCAGATTTCTCAGTCAAATTTCAACTGAGAATAAAACAGCCTTAATGAACCCGTAATTATGTTTGCAAAAGAAAAGAAAAAATTCAAGAAAATACTGATGTATATGTAATCAAAGGAAGAAACTGAAGAAACTGCATTTCAGTGACCCTCAGAATGCTGCCAAGGTCATCTAGGCATCCAGCCCTTCGCTTCTGTGCTAGACTCGTTCATGCAAATTAAAGCCGCCTTCAGGCCTGCTGCAGCTTGCAATATGCACATAGCTCTTCAAAGATTTCTGAATATGTGCAAGCAGATTATTTGGGCTAACTTTCTTTTCCAGTTCTTGTTTTATTTGTCAATTTAAGATTCATCTTGCTTCTACCCTTCTTCATCTCATTTGATGCATCCAATTTGCACATTCTACAAGAAAGAATGACTTTTTTTGATGTAAAGTGAGATGTGGTCAAAGGGAAAAATTACATCAAGGGAGGAAGAAAGCCTAGAGAAAGCACCAGGATGTGTCTGCCACAAAAATCTAGTGCGCATCCTGGTTTGTTTGCTTGAACAGTTTCCATGTTTGTTGTTGCTCTCATAATTGTGTTGTCACTGCAAGCAGCAAACTAAGCAGCATCTTGAATTTCACTTGGTATAAGCTATGTTAGAATTTTGTTGTTGCTCATTTGTGGCTGCAGAGGGATTAAACCAGATGTGGCTTTCTGGGGTGAGCAATGCTCAGAGGCTTATATATTTGGGACTGCTCAGGGGGTTGATAGATTCAAAGGATATGGCTCAATGTTATAGCAAAAAAACTTAAGCAAGAGTGAGGGCAAAGAAAGAAAAATAAAGTTCTGGGTCATGAGGCTATCCACTTAATAAATACTCTTTAATCTGTATGTGTATTCATTTCCTCATGTCCCTTTGGAACTTCACATGCGACAGAAATCAAAATAGAGCTGTGTTCCACAACAGAGCTGTCAGGAGGCTGGCTGTTTCATGTGTTGTGCTTTTGGGGCTAGCTGTCAAGGAGTTAATCAAATCTTAGCTTCCCATGAGGGCATGGTAACCTTAAGGACACCCTGTGCTTTTTTATAGATGAACGAGTTTTCATTTTTTTTGCTAAATCATACAGTTACAAAAAACTTACAAAGCCAAAGTCACTTTCCTGTCATCATCCCTTCTTACCTTTTTGAGAAGTTGGGAAACTAAACAGTATGAAAGAAAATTAACACCCAAGAATGGCTGAAACCAGATACAGCCAGTGAAAAGTACTGACTATTGTATGGAGGTCGAGGTTGGACAACGTTAACTCTTGAGAGAGAAGAGGATTTTTTTGTTTCTGACTGGACATTTGCATTGAGATATCTCTGTAGCTCACCTGTCTAGACTTGGTATCTCAGGGCATCATAAGATGGAGTCACCTTCCCTTTCTCATTTGAAGCTATGATTAAAGCACTACTTGAAGCCCTATTTCCTTCAGTCCTCTTTCTGCAGTGAGCTTCTTGTAACTGATGCAAAGACATTTCTGAAAACGTTTATGAGCTGTTTTTGTGGTACTTTGCCCAAGTGATTTCCAGTGATACTTGGCATATCTCTATGTAAAGTGATCACTACTTATAAACATAGTCAAGAAAATGCCAGCAAAACTTCACAATCTGAGCATAGCTTCTTGGTGGTTTTGTCAGTGTTTTGGAAACAAGCTCTTTTGCCTTTGCCAGGCAAGAAGGAGCCGCTGCAGTCTGGGAGCAAGTGCCTGGTTCCCTGCCTGCCCCACTTCTCGGAACTCAAGGTTCCAGGTAGCCTCCTTTTCTCAGATTTTGCCAAAAATTAACTTGGTTTCTGGTCTCTTGTAATACAGACTGTAGCAGATAAGGAGGCTAGGAGAAAGAATATCCTTTTCTCTCCTCTGTATTCCTGTGTTCTTTTCAAGCTTGAGGAATGTCGATCTCCAAACTGGTTGAGAATTTTATGTCTAGTTTTTGAAGGCAGAAAGTGGAGTTTAGGCAAAAATAAGTTTCCCAGGGAAAAAAAGTATTTGATTTTTTTTTTTTTTTTCATTCAAAACAGCCACAGCCAAACCACTGAAAAAAATACTTCCAGTATTTCCAGTCAGATGGAAGGCAATGAAATGTTTTGACTTGGTATTTTAGACTGAAATGTTTTGCTTTAGATCAGTTAGTTAGTTGTTTCTGTTCCATCCTGAACTTCAGGAGAGCTAAAGCTGTGGTGCCTCCCATCCCTGGGCTTTAGCTGTCAAAATCCATTGAAGCTTTTTGAGCTGGTTGAATCACCTCTATACAGTAGGGCAGGCTGCATCTGTGGTGCAGCACAACTTTTGCACTTCTTTTTCAAATGCACTGAGATCAGAAGCATAAATGGTTCTCGGACTGCTTCTGTATCATTGTTAGTAACTCTCTGGTTCCTACTGATTGTTGTAGGAAGTCTGAAGACCATTTATGACATTAAAATGATCGGTTTGAAAGTTTTGTCTGTTAAAGGGAATAATAGTATAAAGATCCACGGTAATTGGAACTGATTTGAAATGAAATATTTTGAATTGAAAAAAAAAAATCTCTTTTAATAAAAAGTGTCATAGTGGGATACTTCATTGTATCCATACTGCCATGAAAAAAAGAGAGCATTTTAGATTAAACAAAATGTTAAATTAACAGAATTTCCTACAGGATAGCACCTCTTTCTCTTTAGACATTCCAGTTCATACCTCAGCTCAATTTACTGGTACTGAAGGAATTTATTGCAGGCATAGTAGTAAATTACTAAAAGCTTAATGATTTGCACTGGTGGGGTTTTTTTTTGTTTTCTTGTTTGGTTGTTTTTTTGGTCAGATGGCTTCATACAAGACAGGTGAAATTATTTCAGGAAATAATCTAGTGTAGCTTACAGTTGCTGTTGTTTTATGATGTCAATATTACTGCAAATTGAAAACAACACACGAAATTACACATATAAAAAGGAATTTGTAAATTAATTGTGAGATTTTTGGGGGTGTTACTGTTCTTCCTGTACTGGGAAGGTTTTTTAGTTGATCAAGCGGAGCTGGTATTCACTCAGATCCTCAGTCCCACAGATGCAACAGACTGGTTTAGGGCCTCTACTGTTTTACTGTTAGTCTGCAGAAATAATAGGTCTTAAGGAAGACACTATCTTCTCTTAAAAAAAAAGTATAAGAGACAGTTACTTAACTGTTTACCTTTTCAGGTTCATCAGAAGTGAGACATTCGCAGTAAGGGGCACACAACTGACAGACTAATATGCTTGCTTTCATGTTTCTGTGGAAGAGTCTTCATAAATCACACTAGGACAAGATGGAGAGACACTCAATTCTCCTGGCCTATAGGAACTGTTAGGCCAATTAAGTCTAGCAACTTCACTTATGCTTCTTTAATGTAACTCAACACCATTTTAGTATAGACAGTCTGTTTATAATAAATATAATATGATAATAAATATCATATTTGGTTTTTTAAATTACAGTTTTCTACATTTAGGCCATAAATTTTATCTTTTAAAATTTAAGGCTTTCTTACACAGTGAATACAAGCCTTGTAGCCTTAGGTGTATCGTTCTTTCAGCTACTTCAGCACCCCTTGTAATTTAGCACCCTCCCCAAACCTGTGCTTTCATCATCAGTGGTGTTTTATTCATGAAATTTAAAGTGCAAAAAACTTTTAGATTTGGTTTTTTTCCTTCTAACACTCATACTGCCAGATCAAGCACAATACACCCACAGCCTTTCTACACTGAGAGGAGAATTTGGCTTATCATGAAAAGCAGAAAAAAAAAACCAACAACCCTACAAAGCCAGAGCAGTGCAGTGAGGGGGAGTGCTGGAGCTGTCCGGAAGAGAACTCCAACAAATAAGCGCTTCCCACGCTCAGCCTGCTGCTCCCCTTCTGCTCACCCCTCTGGGGAAAGGCAGCGATGGGACAGCCGTGGCCAGGAGGGGAAACAGTAATGCAGAAGGAGAAGTATCTTATTACAGTGTCACAGAAGAAGCAGAGATAACCAAAATGCTTTATGTCAAATACTCAGTTGCGTCCAAAATCAAAAAATGGATGGAAACAGTGGGCAGTACCTGCTTCCCAGTCTATGAACACACATGCATTCCTGTTCTGATGTTACTTTACTTATGCTTTAATCCAGAGTGCCAGAGTTATCTAGTAGTGGTTTTCAGCTGTTCCCATGTTGCCTAGGGCATTAAACAAGTCCTGCAGTTTTCTTTGCTGTTTCGTTGAGCTTCCTTTGTAAGGAGAAACTGCCCATACTCAACAAGGCAAAATACAATCTTTCTGTCCATTCAGGAAGAACAAAAAAGAAGCTTGATGTGTAGGAAGTAAATGATGTAATCCATTTCTGCCTTCTAATTTGAATCTGTTAGGAAAAAAAACAGGCACTCCAATGTAGCCTGTGACAATCAGCAGTCTTTGCAACAAAACAGCCATGCACTTACTAGTCTGTGGGCTTATTATTGCCAGAGTTCCAGTGACACTTTCACGTAAGAAAATTCTCAGTTTCTGGCCATGTTTTAAAGGAAGTAGTAAACTAGGTAGAGAAGAATGGATGTTGGTAGCCAGCTTCCATCTTCCTTAGTTGCATGGCTGGATAAACACACGCACATTTAGCAAATGGCAGTACTCGAGCCATGAGGGCCTAAGGAAGAAATGCAGGAAGATATGTAGATTTGTTATTGTACAAGCTGAGCAGACTGGGGGTGTGGGAGAGACAGAGGTGAGTTTTCAGTCATACAGAGAAGTCTTAGTGAAGGTAGGTAGTGCTGCTGTAAGCTCATCTTGATCAGATTGATCAACAAGGCAAATTAGTGTCAATTTGCATGGTCATTGGAGTGAAGATCGGTATGCGCTTTTGAATTGGATCTCCCAGTCATCTCCACTTACTTTGCTTGATCCTTGGTAAGGAATGGGCTCAGAATTCATACTAGGTATTGCTATGGAATTTAAAAAAAGCAGAAGATGAGCTCTGGGTCTGCACCTTAGTACTTTGAGTATTCAGTTTTCCAGATCACACTAAAACTAATCCAGAGTAGTCCCCAAAAATGCATAAAAAGTCCTTTGCACTATTTTTTTTCCCCCAATAGATTAGTTTCTACTAAACTACTTTTTCAGACAGATACAAATGTACCATTTAAGTAGTTGTTCACAGCATATATTTTAGTTTTAAGACTGCTGCCTCTTCTACTAGATAAGGCTTCTGTGCCTGAAAACCTGAAGTTAGGGAAAAAACTGACATCAGTTTACTCCATCATCATCATCATGTCTGCCTACAAACTTTGTCTTGCTTTTCTGACGGAAATCCACTCTCTCAAATGCTAATGAAGAGCAGTGGTAGAGAGGTTAAATATATACATTAAAAAAACCTCAAACCCTGGCATTCTTTACTCTGTATTCTGAGACATGCCAAGGTAAAGAAATGTGTGAATTATCTTTCACTAGTGTGAAACTAGCAAGAAAAAGGAAGACAATATGTTAAAAAAAATCATTTTATCAAGATTTGGAATCACAAGCTCTGAGAATCTTAACAGAAACAAAATGGTTTCTTTGTGGTGTTACTACAGAACAAGAATTTAGATTGCATGAGGATTGTGCTGTGCGTTTCTCTCTTAACATACTTGAATTTCTTTTCATTTTAACCTTCAATTTGACTTTTGAGGATTGAAACAATTATATTTTTTCTATCATGTTCTTCATCCTAGGTTTCTGACATGCACTTTTAACTGTAACTGGCATGGTTTTTTTCTTTTTTCTGATGGAAAGATAGTGAAGGTTATAGCAGAGTTGAAAAAATATCAGTTTTCATGAAGGGCATAGATTAGTATGGACTAAGGGCATAATTGAAGTTGTTTTTGATGGAGCTGGAAACAGCAGAGTCTGAGCATGCTGTATGCACATGAAAGCTCTATTTCCACAGTTGTGCTTACTGAAGCACTATTCATTGCAGCACTAAAGTAGTGGTACGTCTGAAGTACTGAGATGTCTGAATTTTAAAGCAGAGAGAGAAACCAGAACAGAGACTCAGTGGACACAGGATCCTGAGGTCATAGATCTTGCTGTGCAAAAAAGATGGCTGCAAGGGGGAAGTGTGTGTTTCTCTAAAGCTTTCCTTTGCTTCAGAATTGGGAATCGAGAGCTTAAAGTGTGTGTGCAGGTCCTTAAAAAAAATCGAATTCAAGTATGCAAGAATAGATCTTCTGTGCGTTGCAAATAATTCTTGATACATAATGTGGGCATTTTGAGGAAATTGGTGTCAGGGACACCATTCAATAGACCATCTGGTCTGAAAGAGGAATCTAATCCTAAATCAGTTTTAACATGCAAAAATATAGAAAGAGAAGAATGAAAATTCTTATGACTTACCGAGATGGGTCAGGTGATAACTTCCCTCCCAGTAGTTACAAATCAAAATTCCATGCTTGTAGAAGTCACATTTACTGAGACAGGTTGCGTGAAAGTATGGAACTGCCTTGTTGCAGTGGGAGCTAGGGTATCCTCATATGAAACAGAAACAAGCCAAGAAAGGAATTCACCAGAATTTTACATGAAAAGGCTGAAGAGTCAGTCCTAGACCATAAAGATTTAAGACTCTGGACAGGAAAACATGGGGATACTATGTCAAAATCAAAGCAGGAGCAGGAAGGCAGGAAGGCAGGCAGGCAGGAAGGCAGGAAGGCAGGAAGGAAGCCTTCTTACACTGAGTAACAGCCTAAAGATCATTACTGTAGAATCAGAAGATAATGTTACTGTATATTGGCTAATCATTATGGTAGTTGTAAAACAACTGCACAGCAAATTATGGATCTACAAACAACTGAAGGTACTGAAATGGACACTGTTGTCACTGTCTGCTTCCTATATTGATGATAATTTTGCATGACCTTTCCAGAGAGGGAATATTTATATCCTGTGGAGTCATAAATCTGGCACCTGACATTTGGCTTTTGCATATAGAGCTAGATGAAATGTCCAAGTACACTGATGACTTTTGCAATGCTATTTTGTCACTACAGATGGCTCTGCACAAGCACAGAGGAAAAAAATTCTAGTATGTTTATGAGAGTATCCACATCCACGCAGGAGAGGCTCACTGGAATGAAAAGATTGTAGCTAATATCCTCTCTGCACATGACATAAACTGTGACAGTGAGGCAGAAAACAGAAAAGGATGGTAATGCTTACAAAGAGGGAAGGACAAAGAACTAAAATTAGGCAACCCTTCTACCAAAGATGCTCAGGCTTGGTAGCCTGTTTATCAGAATGAAGGAAGTGAAGGCTGATTCTAGTGGATAAAAGCAATGCCTGCCCCAGAAATGGAGTGGAGAACAACAGTATAGTGATGCTAGGACACCTGTCTAAATTTTGGCATAATTTTTGGGCAGGAGAATGTAGACCACTTTCTGGGCAAGGATGTAGAGTAACAGCATGGAGAATTTGAAGCTGCAAGATCTGTGAATTATCCCATGATATTCCTGCTCTGAGTTCCAGGACAGATGAAGACACGGAAAGAAGTAATATTGAGAGCAGGAAAGGTAAAGGAATAGCCAGATGCTTATGGAAGTGTACTGTCTAGTGTGATTCAGTGTCCCTATAGCTGTGCATCAGTGTAGACAGAGCTTTTGGGCTAATCATTTGGGATGAAGTGAAGCTACCAGCTTAGCAGTGGTTATCCTGCTGTTAAAATTGAATTCTCAAATTACAGATGTTCATTAATGAGAACTATGGGCAAGGACTCAAAATCAATGACACAGTATGTTGCTGCTATGTCTTAGTGCTGAGAGATTTGGATGAGATGATACCCTTTGTCTTTATGATCGTTGCTCCATAGCCTGATCATTTCTGGACAGGGGTAAGCTACTAAATAGGTTACTGCAAATCATCCTGCTTGAATCAATCTTTCAGTTTTAAAAAATAAGCAATAAAAACTCAAAATAGCTATTGAGTGACAGGACTGATTAGCACAGCAGGCATAAGTCCTGTAGAGCGGAATATGCAAAAAGAGTATTATATTTTCTGAACACAGAGCTATAACTCTGGGATATCTTAATCAGGAGTTACTGCAAAAGTGAATGTGTCCCACTGGGATCTGCAGTTGCTGGTAACAAATTGGAGTGCGTTAGCATGAGTGCATGCAACAGGTTTTGATAGATTGTTTAAAATGAAAATAAAAAGCAAGTTTTGTGGTAGTCAAGTTAGAAGGCCAGGGAAGGGTAAATATATTTGAGATTTGAAAGGGATCTGCTATGGCTAAATGCTTTAGGAAACTGCAATCACCTAACCAATAACACAGAAGTGGCTGCAATAAGTCTACCAACATTTGGTTTTGTTAGGATCAGAGAAAGACACAAGTCTAATAGAAGAATTGGGATCTATATTGTGGTATCAGCATATTAGATTTATACAAAATAATCAGTGTGAGTCCATCTCCATATTGCTTCTCTTCTCATAGATTAGTTTTGCTGCAAATTCTGCAAGTTTAAAATTCTGCAAGAATAAAATGTACCAGATAGAAATATTTGACACAGTCAGAAAGAGTACAGTGGAACCTCTCTGTAAACTGAAGTAAAAAAAAAAAAAAATAATCCTGAAAAGCATTCTCTGTCTTGTAATCACTTTTTTGGGTTGAAAATATAAAAAATGAGGGAAGGATGACAGTGACAAAGGCAGAGGAGAAAACCTCAGGTTTCAGATGAGAAGCTATTAGGAGCAAGGTCAAAAGTCAAAATACATGTGGAATATAAGCAAAAATAATGTAATCAATTATTGGTAATTTCAACATCCTTTGTAAAAAAATTGTCTTTAAACCATCTGCCTATGACTTCTTCCTGATGCTCATGGAACAAAACATTTTTGCAATAGTCCTGAGTCATCTTAAACCGTGTGTGTCAAATATGTGATGTTACAAATGATTAAAAAAAAGAAAAATTAAAATATTGACAGTCCCTAGTAGCCTAATAGGTCTTGTCAACTTGCAATATACCAGGTGTCTCAGGCTTTTGCAGCAGCAGCAGTGACTTAGCAAATGCTACCAATCAGTTTCAATGTCTCAAAGTAATCCTTAGAGGAATAACTAGTGTAGGCTAAGTGCTTATAATGGGTTACTTAATAATGAGAAAATATTGTCAATGACATAAAAAAAATATTGATTTTCTTAGGGAACATCTGATCCTGGATTATGGATATGACTGTTTCAGGGCTATAACATAGTTATGCAGGAACATCTCCATGGGCTTTGGGGGATTTTGAAATTGCAAATCAAAATAATAATAATAAAATTTAATGTGTTCAAAGAAGACTTTAAAATTACAAATAATTTTAAAAGCATTATTTAAAAATAATATATATTGGAGGCATATAATCCAATAGATATTAGTTACGAAAATAAATGTTAATATTTGTACACGTCATCACTGAAGTAATGTTTTTTGCCATCTAGATAAATTATAAATAGATTAGAATACTTTTATAAATGCACAATAGAACTGAAAGCTTGCTGTGACAGACTTTTTTCTTGCTTTGTCTTCAAATTAAATGAACATTTACATTTTAAATCATAGCCTGATACAGTCTAAGTGGCAAAATACAGCAGAACTCTTAATTAATGCCTGCATTTATTACCAATTTTTAACTTAAAATCACTGCAATTTTAATAAATTGTTATAAATTGCTTGAGTGTGTACTCTTCACTTGGCAGAATGAAAATGCATTTAACTTTCAGTGATGATCAATTTTTTAAATAGTTTGTTCTACTTTGAAGCCCAATAGTATGGACGTTTTCAACCTACTGCCTCATTAACTGCATTCATATTAAAACACCACTCCATTTAAATGAGCAGATAATTATAATACCTTGAAGCAAATGAGATGTTATTGCAATAATTAAATCTGAAATGAGATGCAGATAGTTTGGATCTGCTGCTTTCCTGACTATTTAGTACTGAATACTCTTTCCAGTGGTCACACTGAATTGCAATATTGCGTACCAATAACAGTGTAATACCTATTAGATTAAAATTGCTCCTGGAGACTATAGGATAATTTATTGACCTCTGGATATTTTGTTAGATATTTACAATATGATTTTTTTTTTCCCCTGTGTGCCCTTTCTGTAAAGAAGAGGGAAAAGGAGCAGGAAACTCATCTTTTCATTTTTATAGTCATGATGATGTTCCTCTGCCTTGAGTGTCTAAGGGTAATATTGTGGAAACAGCCAAGGGAAGAGTTGTCACTTTCTGTAGGTTGTTCCCACTGCACTTTCTTAGCACAGGGTACACTGATTATCTCCAGCTCAGGCAGTATTTTTTCCTGCATTTTTCCCCAGCTCTTAGACAAAGCAATGTAGCATTCAGAGTCAGGGCCGTTTCTATGGAAGAAGAATAAGCCACACATTTTTACAATCAATTCATCTCATAAACCATAAATTTGGCAGTTCCTATTGTCTGCGTTTTATCTCTAAGTGGTTCCTGTCTTCAGGAGAAGAAGCAACAGAAGACATTTTGCAACTGAACGTGAGGAAGAGAATTTATCAGTTGCAAAACTTGCAGCCACATTTTTTATGCTTTTTCTTATACTGCATGTAGTTAAACTAAGAAGCACAGAGTAGAAGTTATATTGTATACATGAATTGTTTATAATTTTAGTGCTACTGATCAGCATTGCATGAAGACACTCCCAGAGAATTCTGAATACTTATTGTACACATTATCCTGATGGAAGTAGTGTTCATGAATCAAAATCCTATTAGATTACAATACCAATAATTGCAGTACCTTGTAATAGATAATCTTAACCTGATTTTTTTTTTTTTTAAATTTATATTTAACTGGTACCACATACAGGGTAAACACATCAAAAAGAAAATTTTGTATTTCTTGTTTTGTATATACCCCATTGTTGGAAGTCTGCCAGCATCATCTGTTGATGTTTGATGCATTACTGTTTAGCACGAAAGGTAAAACAAACAAACAAAACCAAACAAACAAAACCACAAAACAAAATTGCAAGCAGAGATGAAATAAACAATGCAGAGGGGATTTTTGGTGATGTGTTTTCCATTTGATAGAAGGCTGTTTCCTTAACAGATGATGTGATTTTCCCCAGAGACAGCCTGACATAAAAACAGTTTGTAGAAGTTTTATCATTTCACAGCTCCTGGTAGAACTGTGAACATGCAGGTGGTATCTAAACTGCATGTACTACATTTATGCTGCTTTAACTAATAGACAATCTGGTAACTATCAAAGGAAAATGCATATCAGATAGGCAAGTGCAGCACGTTTGAGTTCCCTGGTGGCACAGCATAAATGGCACATTGAGACATCACAGATAATTCGTTTTCATGTCAGAAGCCTGTTGCTGTAGGTTTAAGGCTGTGTCTGAGCAATCCAAACACCCTCTTGATCAGCATCTGCCTAACCTGGGAAGTGCTTAAAACTCGTTATGCATCTTTCTGGTTGGTGTTAAAATTCCCCAGCAGCCTGTCTGCAGCTGTGCTCCCTGGCTGAATGTCATCACCAGTTATGGCTGGGTGTTCTCCTGTGCAAATTTCACAGGAGTCCATGGGATGGGGCAGAAGACAGCTGAAGCTCCTTGGCCTCCCAACAGGACAGAATCTGTCTTCAAAATTCACCTTCAGAGAGAAAGGACAATTAGGTATGCCTGTTCTGGAACAAAAGGATAAAAATCACAATGGACTCGAAGGCCAAGGGAAGCTTCAAGTGGGGCTGCAGACACATTCCAGAGGAAGGCTGGTCATGGAAGAACAGAGCTTGGCATGCTGCAGGTTTCCGTCCACCTTGGGGAACAAGGCTGCTTTCCAGAGTGGCTGCAGCATTACTGGAGGAAAAGTGAAAGCATGGAACATAGTGACTGGGGGTTCAGAACATGTTTAAAAACATTCATAGACATTTTCTTTTCCTTACATTCTCTGTTCTGCTGTGACTAGAAAACATTTGTTCAGGAAATCTCACTCTTTTTTTCCTTACACACTGATAACTGAAATTGTTGCAATCAAAGCCAAGAGTAGGCAGTGGCGTGTGCCAGTTATGTGAGAATATGTGCTTAGATGTAATCTGTTTTATTTGTAGTAACATAATGGAGGATCTCCTGGTGTCTTTGGACCAAGGGCTCATACATGACTGATTTTGTGATACTGCACAAGCCTACAAGACTTAATTTCCTTGTCTGCCTTTTTACTTTCACAAATCTCATACTACTTTCACCATGTTGCTGCAGCTTTCACAGGAAAAGAGAAAGGAAAGGGAAAGGGATAAGAAAAGGGAAATGGGAAGTAGAAGGGGAAGGGAAGGGGAAGGGGAAGGAGAAGGGGAAGGGAAGAAGTACAAACAGGAGATCAAAACCACTCACTTGACATTTTTTAATGGCTGCTGGAGGAGAGTCTTCTCTGCAGCGTGCTGATTTTTTCAGTATACTCTTCTGAAGCTGTTAGGTCTCCCCTTCTACTTGTTGAGATGCTCATCCAGTAGCTCTGGAAGCTCCAACCCACTTCACAGTTTCAGTGTCTGAGCAATTTTGTAGTTTCACACGTGTGGGAACCTTTCATTAGATCTATCTTTGTGTCTCAAGACAGAGTAAACATAAAGATTTCTTTCATCTACCGGAAAGCTTAATTGGATAATCCTTTAATGATGAAATACATAACAGACTAAGAGGCTCTCTGAAGTCAACTGTCACTATTTTGTCCTGTGCTATGGTGTGAGGATTAATATTTCAAACTTTAGATTGCAGTTAAAATTATAGGACTCTCCCAGAGAGGCTGTACTCCTGTATTCACAGGATACAGAGTAACTGGCATTGATGGGAAAGCGGAAGTAGAAAACCTCCGCATTTTGTCTTTTGGTTTGTATAACTTTGAAACTTCTTCTTCTTGCACCTTAAAAATCTCAAGGTTTCAAACTTTTAGGCCTGTCATCATCTATTTTTGATGTGAATAAGAACAATTCTTTTTTAACACAGAACTAAGTAAATGTGCTCATAGTGAACAATCAATCTTTAAGTTACTTCTATTTTTTTAATATACAAATTATTTTTTTAATATTTAAAAATAATAGAGTCTGAGTACACTGTAAATCTATAAACATTTAAGTTACTTTTAAGGAAAATCAAAAAAACCCCACCAAACAAAACCAAAACAAACAAACAGAAAACAAAGAAAACTTAACATCACAAATGAAAATACTAGGACTGTTTCATAATTGCGAAGGCAATGAAACACAGTAAAAGGCGATCCTGCCTGCAAGAGAACATTTACAAAATTGACTGTTGTGAGGTTATTACTTAGAGATGTTTTTTTTGGCTCATACATACACAGCCAGGTAGATAGCATAAAAAGGAAAGAAAGCACACTTCCCTTAACTACAAAACTGATAATGAAATATTAAAAGCTCAGAGCACGCAGGAGATATCTTTTGTAGTATATTTTTCATAATTTTAGTTTAGCAGGTAGTAAGGAAAGGAAGATCAGAACCAAGTTCTAACAGGAGTTCTGGGTGTGATAATTGGTCTTGTAGTGAGAAATGGTTATGAGGATAAGGCATCTTGTATTTATTTTGATGTGTCACACATCGTGAGAGTTTTAATAAGTCATACATCTAATTATATTATTTATTTAACTCACAGTTGGCTCATCTGTGTGTTTCTAGAATTTATGTCTCAAACAGCTCATGAAATTAGAATCTCTGAACATTCCCTCAGTGAAAAACCAAGTGTAAACTACTATTACTTTCTAAAACAGGCTTTACCTCTGTTATGATAAGCCTGATACCTTCAGAAAGTAACCGCAAGGGGGGCCTAAAAATTGTACAGCATCCTTTCCTTTCCCCTCCCCTCCTCCTCATCTTCATTCTGGCATCCTTATCAGCCAGCAGAGGTACACTACGTTGAAATGAGATTTTAAAACTGGTTATGGTAGGACTGAAATGTATTAGTTATCGATGACAGGAATGGTGCTTGGATCAAGTTAGACATCCTAGCTTGTATCTATGTAGTATGTAGGTCTGGACTGTAGTGTGGACTGCTGTCACCCAGGCTTCCCCACAGAAAATATTTGTCCCAGGTCAGAATGTGCAAATCTACAAGAATCCAGGTATCATGAGTGACAGCAGCATTAAATCCCACTGAAGAAGTGTAAAGACTAACTTCACAGCACGGGGGCACCTAACTGAGTCATTTAATAGACATACAGAGGCTCAGTAAGTGTTTTATTGGTCTGTTGTGTGCTTGCAATGTCAATTTTTTAAAATGTTTGTAAATGAATAATTAATCACAGTTTACCTGCTGTGATTTTGAAATGAACAGAATTCTTTTTCTTCAGGCTCTAAATATCAGCTGTAGCTTGCGGCTGCAGAGATACAGCAAAAATGTTATTCAGAGATCCGTGTCTCAGTATATCAGATGAAGAAAGAAAGAACCTAATTTTTGCTTTCATGTTTGAAAGATAGACTATTTCCTGTTGTACATCTTTACCTTTTCAAGACTATCCTGTACAAAGTAGCTATCTCTTACGTGAAAAATAGATGTTCCATAGTGATTTTTCCATGGGACCTTTTTATTTTCTTGTAATATTTTTTCCCCTTAAAATGAAATCTGTAATTCAGATATGAAAGTGTGCTCTGAATATAAAAGGGGAAGGAGGGGAGGGGAAGGAAAATCCTTCTTTTTTCACATATCAGATGTGCCTTGGTCATTGATAATTCCTGTTTTATTCTCAGTCCTTTCTACTCATCTGCTTTCATCAACTAGTTTTTACTGTCACCTTTTGTTCTTGTTTCACTGATTTTATCTTTTCCAGCTGAACCTTTTAATGTTCCAAATAAAGCTGCCTTTTTGTTTATTTGTTTTTAATTCTGAGACTGATAAAAGCATATTAAAGTTAATGAATGAAAAAATTATCCATCAGTATTCAGAGATGAGAATGTCAGAGGTTCAAATTGGGTAAGCTTCCCTAGTAACAGACACATAATAAACAACTTTCAGAATAGTATAATCTGAAGTTAAAGTCAGTAATGATAAATTCATGGCAGTGCTTTATAGCGTAATCTTTGTCTTTCCACTAGCCTGGATGTTTTTCCTTTCTCCATGCTATTTCCAGTAACTTGTACTTCACTATTCATTACTAAATTGTGACAGTACCAGTTATTTTTTCTTCCTCTGTATTAATGTGATATGAAGCTTTTTTCTGAGCTATTGTCATCTCTGAACAGATTGTTCTGGAACCTCATAATACTGAAATCCTGATGGCCATAGCTGCTGCACATTTTAAATGTATCAGATTATACCAGTTCCTTGACTGCCTTATGGTGCTGTGGCCTCTATACAAGAGCATACGGTAGCATAGGGTATTTTGAATAACACAAAGTAGCAGGGGGTAGTTCTGGGAGGGTATACTGAAGTGGTGTTACAGCATTGTGGTTTTGTGGAATACAAATTAATATGTTTGGACTTGTTAGCCTCAGTTAAAAACTTCATTTAAAAATAAAAGCTTTCTTAATTGGCCTATGAAATACACTCCATCTTTGTATATGTCTGATGCCATTATGCCTGTTTTTCCTGCCCTAATGATGAATAATTAATATTTCTCAGTTTTCAGAAATGTAGGGGTCTAGTTAATATTAGAAAGCAATAGAAGAACAGTTCAGAAAGGCAGGAATAAGAAACAATAAGCTGGAAGTCTTAAAGCATTTTTGTGTCCTGATAGTGGTGGGTTGCTGGTAAAACTGCAGGGATGTAAAACAAGTTTAGCAAACTCAGAAGAATTTACATGATAAAACTCTTGAAGGTTGCCTGCCTACCTTGTTACCTATAGCACCACATGGCAAGAGCTTTACCACTAGGGTACTTTTTCTTTCACTGTGGTTTGCACCCTTAGTTCTGTTCATCACAGTTTGCAATGTGGGGTTCAGAGATTAGTGTTCAGTGGTGCCTCAGCAGTCATCTGTTGGCCAAAGTCCTGAAATTTGGAGAGCCTTTTAACATCGATGTAGGCCTTTTAACTGATACATGACTGCTGGAAGAGAGGTGACAATGTTAATGCTTGTATCAGTATAAACCATGAAAATAGCATTTTCCTAAATGCATGGTCAATTACATGTCTGGCCAAGGTGGGAATGGACAGAGAGAATTAAGGCTCTCTTCTCATTTTGTGACACACCAGAAGATCTTTTTGAAGGCTGAAATGAAATTAAGATTTAAATGTGCAGATGTGTACAGTGAAATGGTCATAAATTTCCCTTTAGAAAAGAGAAAACAATTGGCTTTACTTTAAGCAAAGATTTCCATATGAAAAAAATAAAGGTTTACTTATAGAGTCATAGAATCATAGGATGGTTTGGGTTGGAAGGGACTTTACAGATCATCTAGTTCCAAAGCCCCTGCATGGGCAGGACACCTCCCACTAGACCAGGTTGACCAAAGCCCCATTCAACCTGGCCTTGAAAACTTTCAGGGAGGGGACATCCACAGCTTCTCTGGGCAACCTGTTCCAGTGTCTGACCCCCTTCACAGTAAAGAATTTCTTTCTTACCTCTATCTACTTTTTCTGGTCTTATTTGTTGCTTGCATCACTATTAGCAGCTGTGCTGTACATTTGTTTGTTTGTTTGTTTTAGGATAAATACACTGTGAAGACACAGGTCTCACAGTAAAATCTGTCATTAATTGTCTAATTTCACTCATGTTTATATAGTAATCCCAGATAAACAAACGATACATGGAAGGATTTTTTTACTTTCAGGCTGCTTCTGTTACAGATGATAGGATATACATCCCATTTAGTCTTGTTGTCCAGGCTGACAGCATTATCTGTCTAACTTTCTAACAAACCTCTTTTCTTAGATACCTAATAATTCATTTCAGCACATACAGGATTAGTTTATTAGAAATGTAATGGATGGACTTGAAACATTTAGTTCTTTATGGTTTTATTTTCTTTAAAATGAAGATTAGCAAAGTCACCTTGTTATTACAAAGTCCGTTCTTTGTCATGGAAGGCATTTTCAAGATAGACCAATTCAGGTATTCCTCATCCACTGTCACTCAAGTATGACACTCTAACCTTGAGCCTGAAGGAATTCTGAGCCTGAAAAAATTGTTGTACCACCTCAAAATAGGCTAAAGAAATTAAATATAATTCTGTATCAAAGCCTGTACACGGTCCAGAACCAGGTCAGTGCCAGATCAGCTCTCCATCTCTCTGTGACCTGCGGGCACAGAAGGGGCATGCCCTATTTTGAAAGGCTGTTGAATCCACTGGCCATGTATGAGCCAGTCTGGATCTTTTACTGCACTGCCAGTAATTGTCAAATACAGTTATTTGAAGTAAGAAGAAAAAAACAAAATGTCTTACTGTGTTTTATCAATACAATCTAATGGATAAGATTGCTTTTGTCTGGGTGAGAGTCACACCAGAACAGCCAAAGTTTGGTTGATGAGGTTTTTTGTGTCATTTTGTAGCAGCGTGACAGCAGTGTCAGTGCATACTGACAAGCACATGGGGCTTCTAGAATTCAAGATGGGCAATAAATGTGTTAGTGGTGCCTCAAAAATAAGCATCACATGGCAAGTTGTGGCTGTCAAGGGAAAAAAATCTAACCTGGTAGTGTTTAGAAGTGATGTTTGACTTGAATTCTCAAGAGTTTTTCATGTTATCTGTCAGGCTCTCAGTCTCCTTCCAAAAAACTTGTTAAGATGTAACCGATCACCAAGTGCTCTGACTATTTAGGTCACAAAATATTTTTACTTTGTATAACATTTCAGGCAAAAGTCAAGCTAGGCTTTAGGCGCTCTCTTTTCCCACTCAGTTCCCAGTGAGTAGGCTGGGTGTGCACAAGAAGTTGGGGACGCAGCCAAGACAGCCAACTCAAACTGACCAGGAGGTTATTCCATCTCATGTTCAGCAATACAAACTGAAGGGAGAGATTTCTAGGGAGTTAATCATTGCTCAGAGACCATATGGGCATCCAACTATTGGTGGGGGGTGCTGAGTGACTGCCTTTGCATCACTTGGTTTCTTTTTAGTTTGTTTCTGTTTAGTTAATTATTTCAGATGCTTTCCATGAGTCCTGAGTAGCCTCAGTGCTTTACGCAGAAGTGGCCACTCCTCCACTGTCTTATGATACCTTTCTTTTTTATAATTAGACTCTTTTCAGTCCAAGAAAAATGATTGCTACTGACAGCACTGAACCCAAGATGTATCAAGCTCAAACCACAGGTTTTCTTCCTTACTGAATTTGACAGTCAAGTTTAAGAATTATTTTGGTGCCATGGTCTCAGACTTATATCAACATAAGTTAGATCATGTCAACTAGATAAGCTCCTTCTTTAAATTACATTCTTTAAACGGCTGCTGGGAGCCTGCTGCACAACTTTTCTGCTGGAGGGTCTTTGGTGAGGCCAATCAGCTGATAAGGGTGCAGCACCCAGCACTGCCACGAGGGATTTAAGTGACTGCCGGGAGCGCCGGTGACCCGGAGCGGATGATATCCACCCAAGGGGGATGAGAAAGCTGGCAGAAGAGCTCGCCAAGTCTCTCTCTATCATCTACCAACAGTCCTGGCTCACTGGGGACATCCCAGATGATTGGAAGTTGGCGAATGTCACGCCAATCCACAAAAAGGGCCAGAAGGAGAACCTGGGAAACTACAGACCTGTCAGCCTGACCTCAGTGCCTGGCAGGGTTATGGAACAGATCATCCTCAGTGCAATCACACAGCACCTGCAGGATGGGCAAGGGATTAGACCCAGCCACATGGGTTTAGGAAGGGCAGGTCCTGTCTGACCAACCTGATCTCTTTTTATGATCGGGTGACCCGCCTGGTGGATGAAGGGAAAGCTGTGGATGTGGTCTACCTGGACTTCAGCAAGGCCTTTGACACCGTGTCCCACAGCATTCTCCTGAAAAAGCTGTCAGCCCACAGCTTGGACAGGAGCACCCTGTGCTAGGTTAGGAACTGGCTGGAGGAACGGGCCCAGAGAGTGGTGCTGAACGGGGCTGCATCCAGTTGGCGGCCGGTCACCAGTGGTGTCCCCCAGGGATCAGTGTTGGGCCCAGTTCTGTTTAATATCTTCACTGATGATTTAGATGAGGGGATTGAGTGTGGATCAGCTGGAAGGCAGGAGGGCTCTGCAGAGGGACCTGGACAGACTGGAGAGTTGGGCTGATTCCAACAGGATGAGGTTCAACATGGCCAAGTGCCGGGTCCTGCACTTTGGCCACAACAACCCCATGGGGAGCTCCAGGCTGGGCACAGAGTGGCTGGAGAGCAGCCAGACAGAGAGGGACCTTGGGGTTTGGATCAAAAAGAAGCTGAACATGAGCCAGCAGTGTGCCCAGGTGGCCAAGAAAGCCAATGGCATCCTGGCCTGTATCAGTAACAGCGTGGCCAGCAGGTCCAAGGAAGTGATTCTTCCCCTGTACTCAGCCCTGGTGAGGCCACACCTTGAGTACTGTGTCCAGTTCTGGGCCCCTCAGTTCAGGAAGGATATCGAGGTCCTGGAGCAGGTCCAAAGGAGGGCAACCAGGCTGGTGAAGGGACTCGAGCACAGATCCTATGAGGAGAGGCTGAGGGAGCTGGGGCTGTTCAGCCTGGAGAAGAGGAGGCTCAGGGGAGACCTCATCACTCTCTACAACTCCCTGAAAGGAGGGTGTAGCCAGGTGGGGGTTGGTCTCTTTTCCCAGGCAACTACCAGCAAGACAAGAGGGCATGGTCTTAAGTTGTGCCAGGGGAGGTTTAGGTTAGATATTAGAAAGAATTTCTTTACGGAGAGGGTGATCAGGCATTGGAATGGGCTGCCCAGGGAAGTAGTGGATTCTCTGTCCCTGGAGATATTTAAAAAGAGACTGGATATGGCACTCAGTGCCATGGGCTGGTAACCACAGCAGTAGTGGATCAAGGGTTGGACTTGATGATCTCTGAGGTCCCTTCCAACCCAGCCAATTCTATGATTCTATGATTCTATGATTCTATGATACATGGAAAGAAACAGCTCTTAACATGCATCATTTACTGGATTCCTAATTGAGGGTTGACTGCCTTATTATGTTTTAAATTGATTCAAATACAGAATGGCTTGTTTACATAGTTGCTTTTAGTATTATTATTTTCTTACACCATTAGATATAGATTTTTCTCTCGAAAAAAACCGTTAGTTTTATTTATTATACACAATGAAAATTAAGCCTTCTTACAGTGATAGGCTAAATTTTGGTTTTGTCCCTTTTCCTAAAATACTTTTTCTAAATTTTATCCTACTTTCAAGGCTGATCACAAACCCAGCTATTCACTACAATATGGGTATTGAATTATATTCTAAATAGATAGTCTCACTCAGTCTTTCATGCTTTATTGGTATATACTGACCATCAAGTGCAGAAAATAATGTCATTAGTAATATATTTTATAATTACAAGCACTGATGAATGTATGGAGTTTTCTTCCGCAAGAGGGGGCATTACTTATGAGTGAAGGTCAAAAATTACTCTGTTTACTAATCTCCTTCTCTGTGACCTGAAACCTAAACCCATTCCCTTGTTCTTTTGACTTTCTAATCAACTAATGATATGGTATTACTCTCTAATCCGTTCTATTAACCTTATCTCCTTTCTTCCATCAAGATCCCTTTGGGCAGTATGTAAGCTTTTTTCCAGGACTCTTAACACAAAATAGAACATTTGTGAATTTTGATATTTTTAAACAAAATAATCTGTGATATTAATATGAATATATGATCTTCAACTATATTCTTGTCCTTCAGCTTGTATTGACATTAGCTGGCATGCCATCTACCCAACTACTGCTGACAACTTTAATATCCAATATATTAGCCTACCTGCCTAGGTTTTAGGGGTATGAATTACATGTCTAGATTTGGTTGATACATGCTTCACCTAAGTCTGGTTTTTATTTGTTTTAAATATTGTGAAAGGCATAATCTTTCAGAGAACAGAGGAGCTGAACATTATGTGTTTCCTTGTTCTTATCTGACTCATCACCAGATTAATACATAGGCCAGCGTGTGATATACTGTGTCTGGACCTATTATTCATGTATTTACAGTTGCACATTGCTTTAGTTTCAAGAATAAAGAAGGAGAGAATGAATTCTACTGCATAATTCTCATAGAATAGTAGAATGAATTCTACTGCATAATGTTCGGGTACTTAAGAAAAATGAAAGGTATCTCTTTAATCAACAGTTATAGAAAAGACCCCAGGGCATCCAGTTCTATAGGTCAGGCTAGCATCAGACAGATTGGATTGCAAGAGGCTGGAAAACGTCCTGTTGACTATCTGTACTCATGTAAGCTGGCCCCTCACTTTAGTGGGCTGCACATATCTCTGGAGGTACTTGAATAGTATTTGAATCTTAAATTTACAATAATAAATTTTCTGGACTTCTCCTCAGACTGCTTAGGGAATTTAGACCATTGGATTAGGCAAATAGAATATCTCTCTTTATACCTCCAAGTCAAATCATTTAAGAAACAGCTTAAGTGCTAGCTAAATTAGATAGCACCTAGTTGCTTCAGGGAGAATTTTGAAAGAATGAAAGATTTGATCCAAAAGATTGACATGGCTATTCGAAAATAGACATATTTTTAAATTCTGAATATAACAAAATTAATCTAGTTTGGTACAAAAGTAATAAATAATTCAATTTCTTCTATATTGCAAATGCTGAAAATGACAGATCTTACCTGCCTGAGTTCAAGAAAACAATTTTAAAGGAACTACCTAGGTGATAATTCCATTCACCCTGTATTCATTTACCTTTAAGTTACCTGAAATGCAGCAATTAAGGAAAGTTTTAATCACTATGGTGGTTTGCAGTACAGCATTGTCTGGTACCCTTGGCAGAAAAAGCTGTGTTAATGAGAGCTCATGACATAGAAATCACTTGCTTTGAGCTACTCTTTATGTTTCCTTCCTTTGAAGAATCATACTTAGAGTTTGACTCAATAGGTCAACTTGATGTGGAACTAGCTTTTCACTAAAGATCTGGGAAAACCATAACATGGGGATGGATTGGACCTCAGATTTCAAGTGCCTGTAATTCTTAAAATATACTTTTTTTATGTAGCTGGTGGCAATGGTTTATAAATAATTTATACAAACATACTTTTTGAAAGGGAAAAAAGCTTTTTAGGCTGATATAAATGTACCTCAATAAGTGGAGCCCATTGGTTAAAAAATTAATCAAAGCAGTGAAACACAGAGCATTCCTTTTCTCTGACTCAGGCTGTTGGTCTTTCTAAGAACACTACAGGTAATAACTTTAAACAAGACAAAGGATTCATATTAAAGAGATAATATTAGAATTATTTAAAATATACATAAAACAACTCATAGGCTTGAACATTAATTTCTTGTGCCATGTTTTTGCATCATTTCAGGGTAAACAAAAAATGTTTACATTTCACAGATCCACTTTATTACTTGCAGGATAAAAAAGCTGGATGCAACATGCAGGCTTGTCCTTTGATTTACTACATATGGATCAGATTCCCGTGGCCATTAATTACCTAATTCCCCAAATAGAGCCTTTTCTGAGATGACAAGATTTCAAGTAAATTAGAATGTTGCATATCTGGCTAACCAAATAACTGTTTATAAGCTTCACTAGAAATGATATATTTTGTGAGGACTTCTGATATAATCTTGTGAGGACTTCTGTATCATGCAAGAACTCATTTGAATAACATTCAAGCCATTAAATAGTTCATGTCATACTGAAACTGTTGAGAGAAGAAGCTGCAAACAGCGATCATCTTGAAGAGAGAAAATTTCCCTGAACTCTCTTAAGAACTCAAGAGAGAAAGAAATTAAGAAATTTAGGGTGGGGAGCAAGGCTGAAGCTGGAACTCCACTAACTGAAACAGTCATTGAAGGAACTGCTATAAACATCTTGGAGATCACTGATGCTGTCAAGCTGTTTTCTCTTTATCCTTTTCCTTTGACCATGCTTATCATCTGCCAGATAGCTATTCATTTTGATGGAAAAGCGTCTTACTCCAAACCAACTCCTCCTTTCATAGTATACTTTTCCTTCTTTCCTTCCTCACTCCTTTTATCTTCCTCTTTGCAGGAAGAAAGTCATAGAATTAAGAATTTGACACTGTTCCCCATAGAACTGTTCTGGAAAAACTCACTGCTCTTGGCCTGGGTGGGTGTATGATCTGTTGGATCAACCACTGCCTGGGTGGAAGGGCCCAAAAAGTGGTGATCAATGGAGTTAAATCCAGCTGGTGGCAGGTCGCAAGTGGTGTTCCTCAGGGCTCAGTGTTGCAACTATTTCTGTTTAACATCTTTATTGATGATCTTGATAAGGACATAGAGTGTATCATCAGTAAGTCTGCAGACAACACCAAGTTAGATAGGAGTGTTTATCTCCATGAGGAGAGGGTAGCTCTACAGAGAGACTTGGATAGACTGGATCAATGGGCCAATGTCAACAGTATGAGCTTTGACAAGGACAAGTGCCAGGCCCTGCACTTGGGCCACAATAACCCCATGAAACACTACATGTGTGGCTGGAAACAAGTGTGGCTGGAAAGCTGCCAGGCAGAAAAGGACCTGGGGGTTCTAATTGACAAGCAGCTGAATATGAGCCAGCAGTGTGTCTGGGTGGCGAAGAAAGCCAATACCATCCTGGCTTGTATTAGAAATAATGTGACCAGAAGAAGTAGGGAGGTGATTTTCCCCCTGTACTCAGCCCTGGTGAGGCCACACCTTGAGTATTGTGTCTGGTTTGAGGCACCTCAGTATAAGAGAGATATTGAGGTGCTGGAGTGAGTGCAGAGGGGGGAACAAAGCTGGTGAAGGGCCTGGGGAATAAATCTTACAAAGAATGATTGAGGGAACTGGAACTGCTTAGTTTGAGGAAAAGGAGGTTGTGGGAAGACTTCATTGTGCTCTATAATTACCTGAGAGGACACTGAAGAGAGAGGTTGGTCCTGGTCTCTTCTCACAGGTAATTAGCATTAGAACAAGAAGGAATGGAACAAGGTAGGTTTAGGCTGGACATTAGGAAAAAAAAAATTCACAGGAAGAGTGGTCAGACACTGGAACAGGCTGCCCAGGGAGGTGGCTGAGTCACCATCCCTAGATGTGTTTAAGGTTCGTTTAGATGTGGTGTTGGGGCATATGATTTAGGGGAGAACTTTGTATAGTAGGGATGATGGTTGGACTCAATGATCCCAAGGGTCTTTTCCAACCTGAAAGATTCTATGGTTCCTTATGTAGGCTAAAAAGCACCTGTGAAGGTCATACATTACACACACACAACACGCTCAAAGCAAGGGTAAGATCAAAGTTGGATCAATAAGCTCCAATACAACTTTTAATTTATTCTGCCCTCTACTTATTAGACAATTTTCTCAAATTTGTTAGTGATAAATGTATTCTACAGAAGAGTTTGAATGGTCTAAGTAAATTGTCTTATTATACTCAAAATGAATGATTATTCACGTGGTAATGTCCTACTTCTGTTTCTTTTGCTTCTTAGCTTTTCACATAATACTTATTAGACAATTTTCTCAAATTTGTTAGTGATAAATGTATTCTACAGAAGAGTTTGAATGGTCTAAATAAATGTATTCAATAGAAGATAGGTTGAACAGTCTAAATGCTAAAGATTTTGTCATATTTTTGAAAGTTTTAAACATGTAAGGTCAATATTTACTGAAAGACTTGCCAAAAGCTGCAATGACAATCTGAGCACCTAAGGCTTTTAATACCATTTTTTAAAAACTGCATTTTTAATTCTACGTTTTTGTTGGTGCTGTTGTACCCATATTCATGAAGAGCTGCAATGCTGGTTTAGTCTTACAAAATTAACATGTAATAGAGTTTGAAAAACTGCCTATTTGACCCGTTTAACCAAGATACTAAAGTACTACAGAAGTACCATAATTCACTGTAACATATCCGTGGCAAGAAGGTAACAGTCTTTTGTAGAAACTTCTGTGCATTTTGCATAAATAGTGTGTTTAAGAGAGCCAAAATTTCTGCTACGACTTATTTGAAATACAATGAAACATAAATCAAAGGGTCATTAGTAAACATAAGGGTGTAGCACTGAACTGAAAGGTGGATCAGCTTGGTTTGTCTCAATAAAATGATGTGGTTACAGATGCAAAATTAGTATGCATATGTATCATTTATAATGACCAAAATCCGGACTTTTCATCCATCCGTCAAGCTAGCGGTCAGTTCTAGGAGGAGAAATTGCCTGAGAATACTTAGTAACAGGAAACGGGAATAGTCATCTACCTGCATTTCTGCAGAAAAGCATTTTTGCAATTCCCATTCTTTCTGCCAAAAATTATCTGTGTGATGTTCAGTCAGATGTGTTTTTATATACTTAAAGCCAGCCCTGGTGTTTATATGTTCCTCTTACAGGAAAAAATTAAGGTCTTTTGAGAGGTTTGTATTTTGCCTCATACTCCTGCTGTAATGGGAAATATTGTGTATGCCTATCAGCACAGAACTGAGATGAGAGGAAAGGCTTAGCAAAAGAGCTTCAAAAAGTTAATTGGCTTCCACCTTTATCCTAGGCAGGTCTCCATCTTCTCCCATTTATTGGAGGCATGAGTATTCTGAGGAAGGAAATTGAGTATTTTAACAAAATATAGTAAGAAGTGTTAATGACTGGAGTGAAAATATTTTTTATGCCAGCAATATTTTTTTCAACTGAAGAAGAGACAGTCAGTGGGAGATGAGGGGAGAGTCAGAGGGCAGTAATGATCTCCTTCAGAACAGAAGGAAGAACACGTATGACCTTCTGATGGTCTAGGTGCTACATCAGTCCTCAGAAAGGTATAAGGAAAAAGAGGTACTTCTCTCAAACTGGAAAGTAGGTAGATCTGACTAGTTTAAGCATATGGAAACTGAAGGGTTGATGAATTCAGTTAAATGAATGGATATTTTTATTCAATAGCAGCTGTATGGAACACTGGCTTGCTTGCTACACCCTGATTACCTGATGCTGGGTTTAGGGAAAGGGATCATTCCTTTCTCCCTGTACCATCACACACATTGAGCAATAGAGCCTTGCATGGGCTGAAGCCAGTTGTGAATGGGTCGTGGGTTGATGACAGCCCCTAATGGAGAGGATTAATGATTTGCGCTGTACAAGTTATCGCTCACTAACTCCCAGATGAATTAAGTTTAATAAGATTCTAAACTCAACTAAACCACTTTTATATATGGTGCTTATATATATGGTCTGTGCTTTGTGTGTCAGGCTCTGTGATTAGGTTGCCTCTAGCATTTCAGGGATTTGGATAGCCTTTCATTTTTAGCTGTTCTGTTTCTCCTCAGCTGCTCCACGGTGATAGGTCTCAACATGCAAGACACCATGTGCAGTATAATTAACGAAGGCATGATGCCCCTGTACTTATTACTGCTTTTTGTAAGTGAAAGATTAATGAGTGCAATTCAGTGGTGATGCAGAGCCTACTATGCCAGGACTTTGTCCCAGTAAGATGTATGGCATATGCAGAGTTTTATGTTGTCATGATCTACAGAGAAGAATCTTTGCTTTTGGTCTGGAAATTCAGCTGTTAAAACACTCAGCAATCTGTTTTTTGCCTACCATAGTGCCTATTCTAAATCGTGAATGATGAGCATTACAAATTATAGTCTCCCTCTGACTGAGCATATGTAAAAGCACAATGTAAAGGAGTTCAGGACAATATTGTTTAAATGAACTTGAGTTGTATTTCTTACTGGATTCCTGCTTTTAAAATGTTGTAATGTGTATTCGTATGTTTATGTTTTCACTGTCTATGACAATATAATTTCATTTTTGTTCCTGTTAAGCTGACAAAAAGAAATGATCCAAATACAGTTTGTGTTATTGTAAGGAAATGTCTACTTTCACTTAGAAAATTCTCCAACATACGTAATTGCAACCTACTACATTCACATAGAGGTTCACTCAACTATAGCTCTTTAGATGTATTCCAGTTCTAAAAGAGTGTATATTAAATGCTTGTATTCTTGGTAGAACGGTGTCAGAGAAGACAAGTGAGGTGCTGAACCCTCCATTGCAGACTCCAACAACCCCAGAGAACCACATCTTCTCCCCTACCCCCAGGAAGATGCACAAGGACTGTCAAATAGCTCCTGTAGTATATGCTAAATACAAAATCATAGAATTGTTTGGGTTGGAAGGGACCTTAAAAATCATATAGTTCCAACCCCCCTGCCATGAGGATCCAGGAGGATCTGCTCCATGATTTTGCCAGGAACAGAGGTGAGGCTGACTGGCCTGCAGTTCCCTGGGTCTTCCTTTTTTGCCTTTTTTAAAATGGGCGTTATACTTACCCTTTTCCAGTCAGTGGGAACCTCACCAAATGGCCATGATTTTTTCAAATTATAGCATTCCTATAATTTGAAAACAAGCAAACACATCTTGAAATTGAAGAACCAACATCAGGAACATCCTCATTGCTGCACCCTCCCAACAGAGCCAAAGGGATGAAAAGTTTTGTACTCCTCGGACTCAATGCTGGCACTGAACATTGATTCAGCAGCATCCTGTGTCCTGCCAGTGAAAACCTTTCTATTCTTCATTATTGAGCTACTGTTGCAGTTCATAATGAGATACTTATTTTTTTGTTTTACCTATATTGATGAAATAGTTCATAAATTTTATTCACTTTTAGATTAATTTAAAGCACTAACCAAAAGAGAAAATAAATTTCTGTAACCTGTATTCCAATGAGTCCCTTGCAAAATAGTTACTTGCAGCATGTTTTTTTGTACTTTGCCCTAGAATAATTATAACTCATGCATACTTTTCTTATAATTGATCCACATAAAAACTCTTAGGGGGGAAAATGCAGCTATCATGGAAAAATTCTATTTCTCATTGCATATAATATCATGACCCTTGCTATTGTTGAACTAAGGCATATATTAGAAAATGCACTAATTCATCTTCTCTTACTTTCCTACTCCAGTGTATCAGGATATCAGATGGAAAGCAATTTGTGTTATCTTAACATATTGCAAAAATCTCTTAAAGCTTATATCATGTATTGTCTCATTATTTATAAATAGTTCAGAGCTCGTAACACCACCAAAGTTGAGGAGTAAGCTGAGACACGTGTTAAGTTTCCTTGACTCTTACAAAACTGCTTGTTTAACGTGAAAATCTCAAGGACACGCATCCCCAGGGGTGGCTGTCTTATGCTCCAGTAATGGAGATTAAATTTGTGGTAGTTAGCTAGCTAGCTATTTTTCTAACAAGGAAACTAAAATTCATTAAAAACTAATTAGGAATGTATAGGAGGTTAATACTCCATGTTAAGCCTTATTAATATGAGATAAGTAATTCATAAAGTATCAAAGAACTGCAATGGACAGAATTAAGAAGAATTATACCACCAAAATCTACACTGAAGTAACATTAAGAGTCTTGTTTGAGCCTGAAACATATAGGAAATTCAGAGTTAAAAGTTAAATCATTGTCATTAACTCACTTTTTAATGCTGGGGTAATGCACATGATGATGCTCCATTAGGAAGACTGAGAGCACATCATTAGGCATTCCTTTTTTACAATTGGATCTTCAGTATTAATTAAAAGAGAAATAAATCTTAAAGAATATGGATTATTGTCGAAATGGTTTCATGATCTTAGAATGCTTAACATGCAAATTATTGGCTAGATCTGAAAAATGGATCTTCAGATCATTTACTGCAGATGCTTTCCATGCTGTGGTGACTTGCAGTTTTAACAGTTAAAAAAGCTACTAAGCTGTAATACTTGTTCTCTGAATTCATAGTCTTTTGAGTCTCACATATTTTTAAATTAAAGAATTATTAGAATTTGCTTTGAATTTTGTGTTGTTTAAATGTAAGGTGTTTTTATTGAATAATTTAAAGCAAACAGTATTTCACAAAATCATACAATAATGTCAAGAAAATAATTTTCATTGTGGTGCTCCAACCTCTACCCATATCTAGCCCCAGTCCAACTTCAGTCCTACACCTGCAGTGAGGGCACAGAGGATAATATTTGCCCCACCAAGCACTTCTGCACCCTTATAAATCACAGAAGGTGCTGACATAACCATCAGCTGCAGTCCCATCACATTAAAGCACTTAACTAGAAAGTCTTGTACAAGATTTCTTCAGCAATGTAAGAATTACTGAGGTGGCATTTAGGTGAAGGATTAGAAAACAACATTTGGGCCATATTATACTTAGTGAAACCTTGCAGAGTGGGAGGAGAGTGAGGAGGAAGAGGGGAAAGAATTTACGTGTATAACGAACCCTTGCACATGTTCATTACCATTCTGGTAAAAAATCCTGAAGAAGAAAAGCAGACAAATCCAAGTTTTTTCTGACCCCAGCAAAAGGATTTTTAGATCATGAGTCAGTCAAAAGAACTGCTTGCTCCTGCACCTGGATAGAAATGCCAGGGAAAGCTGGCCCACTACAGCTTTTTGCATGAGTAAGATTCAAGGGGATATTCTACCCAGGCACCTGTCTCCATTAAAAATTATGTGCAGGCAATAGATTTTTAATTGAAATGAATTAGCATTTCTGCAAAAATGAATTTTAAAGCTGATATGAGTGATAAGAAAGTAAGAAGATTTGACAACTTAAACACATAAGAAATACTAATACCTTACATTTTAAAGTGCTTTTTATCCCAGAGGAACCTGAAGTGTTTTGTAAGCTACACAGATTAATTACTTCATGGATCACTTGAATGCAACTGCCTCTCAGTAGAAAACAGGAGCAGCTTCACAGCATACAGCTTTATGATCCAGTATTGCTACACAGGCAAAGGAGAACACTGTGATGGCTCTGAATTATCATAGAATCATAGAATCCTAGGGGTTAGAAGGGACCTCGAAAGATCATCTAGTCCAACCCCCCCTGCCAGAGCAGGGCCACCTAGAGTACATCACATAGGAACGTGTCCAGGTGGGTTTTGAATGTCTCCAGTGAAGGAAACTCCACAACCCCCCTGGGCAGCCTGTTCCAGGGCTCTGTCACCCTTACAGTAAAAAAATTTTTTCGAATATTCAACTTGAACTGCCTATGCTCCAATTTATACCCATTACCCCTTGTCCTATCACTGGTCACCACTGAGAAAAGCCTAACTCCATCTCCCTGACACTCACCCCTTACATATTTGAAAACATTGATGAGGTCACCCCTCAGTCTCCTTTTCTCCAAACTAAAGAGACCCAGCTCCCTCAGCCTTTCCTCATAAGGGAGATGTTCCACTCCCTTAATCATTTTAGTAGCTCTGCGCTGGACTCTCTCAAGCACTTCCCTGTCCTTCTTGAACTGAGGGGCCCAGAACTGGACACAATACTCCAGGTGCAGCCTCACCAATGCAGAATAGAGGGGGAGGAGAACCTCTCTTGACCTACTAACCACACCCTTTCTAATGCACCCCAGGATGCCATTGGCCTTCTTGGCCACAAGGGCACATTGCTGGCTCAAATTATTTCAGCTCTTTTCTATTAACTCAGACAAGAACATCTTTCAAACATCTGGTTTTGTTTCCATCTTCTAAGCAATAAAGTTCAGGGTATTTTTTTGATACCAAGAGTGATGACTGGGCCAACAGATGAGCAGCTGCCTTAGGATAGAAAATTTAAAACTGTATTTTATTAAGAACCTGAGTGGCAGCCGCCTGCAGAGGTATGCCCTTTTACCAGAAAGTGTACATGAAATTGTCTGAACTTAAGTAGGTGGACCAGAACCTTAGTTATAGACATTCCTGTCCTCCCCTGAAAATTCTTGTAAATCTACCTTGTGTACATTTTTTGATGGTACAGAAAGCAAGTGAGATGAGGTGTAGGGAGTTTCTCAGGGGAGTCTTCCTCTTCCTCTTCCTCTTCCTCTTCCTCTTCCTCTTCCTCTTCCTCTTCCTCTTCCTCTTCCTCTTCCTCTTCCTCTTCCTCTTCCTCTTCCTCTCTTTTTTTCTCTGTACTGTGAAGCATTTTGGCTTTTTCTGTACATGGCTTAGCTTTATCTGTAAAATATTTCAGTATATTGACAATATGGTGTGTGAAAAAAGAGATGGTGGAAAAGGCAGAAAAAAGAGATGTCTTTAGACTTAGGAGTCAGGAGATCAAAATCCAGATAATCATGGCTTAAAATTAGCATATTTATATCTGTTATAACATGTAAATATTCTACATAATAAAAAAACAGGATTTCTTTTGCTACTGAATAGTAAAAAATAATTCAGTGAATCTGAAGTGGTCAAATAGACTTATTTTTCAGAAGGATGTGAAAATGTTGACAAATCATTACAGAATTTGTCTCTTAATTATTACAATAATAAAAACATACAATATTCTTTATCTACTAATATACACCCCAGGTGCTGTTAGTTGTCTGATGTTGAACTGATTTATTCCCAGTGTCTAGTAGGAAGCCAGAAGTGATCCACAAGATCCACAAGTTCCTTTTGCACAATGTTTGCAGAAGAAACTGAATAGTGTTTATCTGTTGCTCCTGCATAGAATCTGCTCATTAGCTGTTCAACTAGAGTAAGCTTTAGAGAAAAAAACAAACGAACAAAAAACCCCCACAATCTGCATCACCCTCATTGAAAAATCTGACATGATACAGAACTCACTTCACATGGTGATAAAACACAATCTCTACTCCAGGTATACACTTTGTTTCTACACAAGACCTTCAAAGACCAGAGTGACCTCAGCCTTATCCTTCCACAGAACATGATCAAGTCGTCTTTTAGATGTCACTCCTCAACATTTTCATTAATTTTTCATTTTGCAGATCTGAAATCATTCTTGTGGCATTTTTCTAAACCCTGTCCATTTTTTCAATATTCTTCTATAGATCAGCTCTCACAATGCAGTATACCAGGTGTAAACTCACTAGTTATGCATGTAGTCTCTCTCTTTTTCCCTATTGCTTTAGCCCTTTCAGCTTCAATTTCACACAATGTGGTGTGTTTTATGCAAACAGCTTTGTCCATAATACATATGCACAAACTTCTATTGAGAATGGTCATTTTGCTTATGTTCTGGAACCACAGTTGTTGAAAAACAAGGAGAAAATTTAGTTTTACAAACAAGGGAGGTGTTTAATTTAAAACTTCCCCTAGACCTGTAAGTTTCTGTCACACTTCAGCACTTGGCTGAGGGTTTTTCTAGCATGTTCTGTAGCTCTCAAGATGACCAAAAACCAGTCTTACCCATTTTCCTCATCTGCACATGTAGAAACTTCTCTTGAAGATGGTTGAAGGATACAGCACATTAAGACGCCCCAGAGGATCCACCAGGAGTTAGGGGTGACTGTGGGGTACAGTAAGTCAGACCAGGCTACAGGAAACATTCCTCTTTCAACTAAGACTTTCAAAGATACAGGTGTTCAAGAAGCAACAAATTGTATCATGGTTCATCATACTGAACAGTGCATAACCTGTATCCAATAGGGGTCAGAAGATTACTAGAAGCAACTGATAAATTTGTGGCTTTGGGCATAAAATTTTAAAAGTTTTAATTTTCATTTTATCCTATGGTTTTTCCTTTTAATTCCACCTTGGTTGCGGAATATCCAAATAAAAAATAACAACTATAATTTCCTTATTTTATTTTCACTGATTTTTACTATAACCAGTGAAGAAACCCAGCAAAAGAGACAGCAACCCCCCTGAAGAATTATGGTAAACTTGAGCTGCTTTGTTTCCATTGTTTGTGCCATTTGCAAGTAGACTCATAAAATGTACTGTGGCACATACACTGTGCATAGCACTGCCTAGCTACCTGGAAAAAACATGAAGCAAAATACACTTAGAATATTCTTGAATTCTAAACCAGAGGGCTACTTTACAAAAATTTAGAAGTCATATGCCTAAGGAGGCCGGTAAGCACTTTTCTCAGATGTTGGATACAGCATTGAATCATGGACTCAGACTGTTGAAGGGCATTTGTCATTCCCACTGTGGTCTATCTGCATTTTTAAATGCCTCAATAACTTTAAAAACCAATTCCAGAATAAGGAAAGCTATTGTGTTAATAAAACAGAAATAGAGAAGGATTTCTGCTCCAGATTTGGCTAAGTACCCAGAAGAGGCATTCTCACTCAGTCGGTGAAATAAAGGATTAGGAGAGAGTAATATGAGAAGAATATTCAAAATAAAACTTAATCTCTCCCATGGCTCACAGAAAGCAGACAAATCAATACTTTTCTCAAATTCAAGTAAGACAGACTTCAAATTATGTAGAACAACTCACTGTGTCTTTCAAATTCTTGTGAGAAGTAGAAAATGGGATAAATATACTTTCAGAATGAAGAAAAAACACCTTACATTTTTCCTTTTTACCATTGAAGTTTTGCCCAAAGTTACATTCTCAGAAAAAAAGAGTAAACTGCCACAAGAGCTATTGGCTGGATTCAAAGTTTGAAATTAATTTTTTGTCATGACATTCACACAAAGTCTTGTGTGGGAGTGAGTGGTTCTTACTGCAAAGGGTGTTGGCAAAGCCTTGACTGTCTCATCTAATTGCCTCTGCATCAAGGGCTTTTGGTAACCCTGTCATCAAGTTGCTTCCTATCTTACATGAAATATATCACCATTCCGTACAACAACTCATGTTCCAAGTCTAACATGATTTCTTTGACATCTCTGTGACTATAACTCCTTTGCTTAAAATTCAAAGAACACTGAAGAATGCCTTAAGTGACTAGCTCTAGAAATTTGTGTTGGGCTTTTTTGTATTCATTTTAGGTGGCAGTAAAGGTATTTTGTTGGTAAGCAAGAAGTGGTGTGCTTAGAAAAGAGGCATCTGCTTTTGAGTGGAAATTAGAGTACTGACTAAAGAGGATTTATAGTTAGAAATTGCATAAGCTCAGCTTGAGGAGTTGATCTGTTAGCCAGAATACTTAGAATAAAGTTGCCTGACATGAGGTAAGGCAGTCAAAACATCTCACTTCTGGCAGAAGGGAGATTGTCCTTTTCTCTTGGTCTTTTCTTTACCACTGACATGCACTTTCCATCTGCTCTGTAGATCATCAGGCTCCTCTGAGAGCTGAATTCATTGAGTAGCATGGAAGAAAACTAGGCTAGCAAGGAAAGGGCAATTATTCTTTTATTTCAGTGAGTTAAAGTAGATACAGGTGGGCTTAAGTGAAAACCAGGGCTGGTGTGAGGGAGGAGGTCTGGCATCATAGCTGAGAACAAAGGAGAAGGAGGAAGATGAGCTGGTTTATGTTGCAAACAGCCAAGAAACACATTGCTGCTTTCACAGTGGGGGTTTCCCAGTCAGGACTGCAGTTATGTGCTTTTGTCAAAACCTGTCCAGGGCTTGGTACTATATCACTTATTTTTCTCTTGAAATACAGCCAAGAAAGAGGATAGAGCAGCTGTGATCTTGATGTAGTTGGGTAAGTAAGCTCCTTCACTAGATACAGGAATACCTGCTTGCACATCCTGAACAGTTCTAGGAAATAAGTAGACTCTCTAGATATCAGCATTTCCAGACAACTAAATATTTTTAACTTCTTATACAAGATTATGTCAGCTAATGTCAGATACCAAAGTATTTCAGGTTTCTACAAAGGTTGTATTCTTTTTTGTTTGTTTTTTACCTCCTCTCTCATCTTAAAAAATAATTTTCCTAAACATTCTGCCTAAATTTCACTTTAGCTGCATCTGCTACTTGTCCTTTGCGCTATTTATAATTCTTCTGAATTGTAGAGTAACAGAATCATATTGCAGAGACATTTGGAAGGTGAAAAAACCAGTTCCCTATTTAGAAAGTATCCACCTAGCCTAGAGCATGAAACCTTCTCATAGTAACCTCTCCTTTAGTGAGCACCTCCTGCTCGTTACCTATTAAATAGGTGCTGGGGAATCTAGTCATCGATAATGTGGAAATTTCTCATTCAAGCAAGATTGCCTTTGTATTCTGAAATACTCAGTCAGGACTCTGGGTATAGGAATCTATAGTTTTAGGTGTACAAAGCACAGCATAGCATCTCCCAGACTTTTAACTCCTCTTCCCACAGAATCTCAGTAAAGATCAGAGTCTTCTGAGTTAAACTTACGTGATTAAGGTGAGCATTTTAGGTACAGCATAGGGCTTCTGAACTCATAATAGCCTTTGCTTGAGAAAAAAGCAGAAGCCATCACAAAGCAGAAGAAAACTGGAAGGTGCTTCACTATTGTGCCCAGAGCAGCCCAGGAGTCACCATGACAGAATTTAGAGTCTTTGCTCAGAGCCCCAGTATACTCTACCTCAGTCATTTCCCTACAAAATGCTGTGAAAAGAGGATTTTCTCCCTCTACATTGACAAAAAAAGTAAAGTTACCTCTTATCTCAGTAGACACTTGCTGTATTAGATCCCTCAACTTGAACCAGAAGGCCAAATTGCTGTTCTTATATAATGATCCAATCTTCTTCAGCGCGACTCCCTGATCAGCTTTCATCAAATGATAACAGGCATCTGCCAAATGCCTGTTACCAGGCAACGTCAGTGATAATAAGCCAGCTCTCCTCAGCTGAGGCTTCTTTATTATCTGAGGTGATTATATTTCAATGGTCTAACACATAAGTCAATGCCTTTCCTTTGTTAGCTCTGTATGAGACTGTATTAATTTTAGTCTAAAATGGAGAGCAAGTAACACTAGGAAGGACTGATATTGCAGTCCAGGTAGAGTCTACTGTTTGCAACAGGATGGTGTCTGTATGATGCTCTTCACAAAGGCTAAGGTGATAGTGAATGGAACTAAGGTGATTAGTACAAACTAGTTTTGATGCCAGTTCTGCTTTAACAGCAAGCATCAATTAAAGCTCTGTGAAGCTAAGCATAGGTGTAGGCAGTTGACCTCCACATTTTTCACCTTTTGTACTTGGAACCACTCTTTGCCTGTGGTATTCTTCTCATACACTGAGACAATTATTATACCATTTGGAAGACCTCAGGGACAATCAGTGTTAGTTATATTAGGTTAGGGAGTAATTAGAATTTGGGATAATTCATACAAAAAAAGCAACAGAAAACCTGATTTAAAATCACTAATAATCCATGTGGTTCAGGTTTCTACAGGTACTCTATTTTGTTTCTCTTGGTATCAGGGAAACTACATGGCAGGCTGGAAGCTCATTTTTTGGGTTCGCTAGCTGTCTTTCATTTATAAACACAGGAACTTTGAATAGGTTTGTGTTGATCCAGCCTGATTGTTTCCATATCCATTCAGCCTCCCAGCAGAAAGAAGCAAACACGGACCACTTGCAAAGTATTTGTGTGTATTTGTGAAAACTTATTTCTGAGGGCCTTGAGCCATGATCAGAGTTCACAGTCTAAACTACGTTCTGATGAGCAGAAACTTTATTATTACTCACTATCCAGAAAAAAAAAAATCAAAACCGCTCAAAAAGTAATTTAATACATCATCAATCCAGTCAAATCTAAGTGAAGCACTAATTTTTTTAAAAAAAGTTTTTGAGGCACAAAATTAGGCACAATAATATTATGTATGTAAAAATGTTCATGATTCAGAAAAGAATATACCAAGAAAGAAAAAAAATTAATTGGGGAATTCTGATCTAGGCAAAACCAGAGTAAGGAGAGAGAAATTTTCAGTTCTTGCTTTCACTTCTGTGGGAGTAACAAAGACCACTTTATGCATTATGGTAGGGCAGGGCCTGATCTTTAGTTGATGATTTAAAAAACAGCCAACTAAGTCTGAAATTTGTGCCAGCAAACACTTTAAATTTTTTTTTTCACACAAAAAGGAGTTCCCTGTATTATATATGCATGTTTGGAAGACTGCCAAAGCATTAGATGTCTATGAACAGATAAAGAAAGTGGCTGTATACTGTATCTACTCTAAATCTGCCTTTTCTGTGACTTTGGCATTGTTCTTAGAGAAGGGCAGAAAATTAAGCTGAACTGTTCCCACTGCCAGTTTCCCACTTTCTCAGCAATACTGTAGAAAAAATACTTGTGCCCTCTTGTTTACAGCCAGAATAGAAAATAAACAGATAGGCAGGATGTTGCAAAAATGGAGGGATGAAGCAAGATGGAGAAAGGAGGCGATAGACTATTTTGATCACCATCCAAATGGTGATAGTCCTATATAGCAAGAACCACAACAAAGCTGAAGAATGTAGCTTCAGTTTTATTACCCTCTCATGTTTGTCCTTCGCATAGGAGAGAGCTTTAGGCTTTTTCTTCTCCTTTATTAGTTATTTTTATGCATATATAAACAGTTGTTGTGAAAATGCTTAAGTGTTTGAGTATTTACAGACTATGTTCCCACAGGTAGTTGATCACTGATTCTGTTGCATCTGCTGATTTGTGAATAGTGATGAATTAATCATTCCACAGAGATGAGGCAGTTTCTTCTTAGCAACAAAAAAATATTAAATGAAAAGTAAATCAGAAAATATTGGTATGTTCAAATTTCAGTTTATTTTTTAATTGAATCAAAACTTTCATTTATAGTATATATGCATTTTTTAGGAAAAAGCTTTAAATGCTTGATATAGTGCTATAGCCCTTTGCACTCTATACTGGGGTGTAAATAACTTAAATAAAATATCCAGGTAAAGATGTTACTTTTATATTATACCCTGTATTTGTATATAGCTATAAACACAATGAAGCATAATTAAAATATGTACAACATAAAAAGTAATTTAATTTGATGACTACTTTGATAGTAGCACTACATTGTTTTGACTTGTATAGAATAGATTTAACATATGGAATATTTATCACATGTAACTGTAAAGCCTCCTACAAGTATTTCTTACAATCACATCACTTTATTTTGAGGAAGACATAGATTATATCTGACTTTTTTTTAAATTTCATCTCTTTTTTTCATTACCATTGTGATTCTAACGAGTGGGTACATTTCTTTACCTACCTGTAGATTTTTTTGTCTTAACAATTAGTTCACCATACTATAGTGAAACTGTACCAGCTGCTTGAAGAAGTACTGATGCTTAAAATAAATTATATTTTTTAAACACAAATAGATTATCTAGAAATAGAAAAATCAATGCAAAATTAAAATGTTCCCCCTGGCTTCATTTTGTAAAGCTAGAAATTAGGATTGTTGAGTGCATCAGTGCCTGTCTCTCTCTGTGTCTGCCAGAGCTGAGATAACAAGCTGTAAATTCTGATAAAGTGGAATATGGAAAGTGAATGTCTCTACGTAGAATACTTTATTTACTTTAAAACAAAAATATATATCTACTTATTCATTTATTGCACAAAACCACAAAAGAGCTTAGGCTTTGTGGTAAGACTCATATCTGTGTGAGTGACAACTGAGACAGCTCCTCAACAAAATAAAAATTGAAAATAAAAAAATTAATTTAATGTGACACCCACAGTTATCAAGTGTCCATTTTATCATGCAAAACAGACAGCTTCTTTTCCTCACTCATGTATTATATAAACCACACTTCTACCAAAAAGGGAAAGTTATCAGCAATGTGGCAGCAGGAAGAGAACAGCAGATGCTACCTAAAAGTGTTTTGCCTGCCTATCTGTTGCCTGGGATTTTTTGCATTCTTCTTCATTTGTCCATCATATGTAAGATATCATTGAAGGAAAATCATGAAAGACTGTAAGTGTTTTCATTCAGAGTCATAGGATACAAAGATAATGTTTTTCTTCTAATGTGATAAAGAAAATGCAGTGGAGGCAGGTGCACATGCAGAAAAAATCACTTCCTTCTAGCATGACAATGATGTAGGTAGGACGTCTGTCCAATGTAGGAAACATCCACATGGCATGTTTTAAGTGCCCTTACATGCAGCTTCAAAGTCCTCCAAAATGCTTGATTATATTTGTTTGAAGATGTCATCCTTGGATGCTTTCCTCCCCTTTATCCCTTGAGCTATCAATCCCTGATTTCTATCCAATTTTCCTTCTAATATATGACAAAATATAAACATATAAGATATGACAAGAGAATGGGCAGCTTGTTCTCCTGGTTTTAAAAGAACTTTGCAATACAGAAGCAAAAAAAAAAAAGGAGAATGATCTGTTTCAAAGCAGAAGATCCTAGTGCACATATATATATACATATATATATAAAAACAGGTGCCTTCTGCCTTCTATATCTCAGCAACATGTTCATGAATTCTCCTGAACATTAATTCTCCAGAAGTAAAAAATAACTTCTGATCCAGACCAAAAGGTTCAAAGAAGACAGAACTTGAATTTAATGTTCAATGTGAAGTGTATTCCTACCATGTAATGTGTTTGGACCTTTTGCTAAACACTTTTCAGAAAGAATGCTATTCACAAATGAAACCCAGTATTAATTTTTGAAGACTGAATGGAGGTTAGCACAAGGGCTGAGCTTGCTCTATTCATTGCAATTGAAAAATATCCATATACAAAGTTGAAATAGTTAGCATTGTGTAGTAATATAACTCTGGAAGGGATCATCTCTAATGTATCTCATTATCTGTCATTGTCATCAAGCACTCTACCTCTTACTGATGTTTCCTTTTTTTCCCAAGTATAAACAATAAATGTGGCTATGCAAATGTTTAGAGGTTGTTTTTCTGTTTGTTTGTTTTTAAGTATAGTAGAACTACTTGAATTCTGTAGATTCACATTGCTTCATCTTCATCACTAGTACTTATTTAGCCTAAAATAGCTTTTTTATTTATCAGTACAATCTGTGGAATGGATCATTATATACTAACAGCTTTAAGCAGTGACATTTTACTGGTAGAGCTTCAGTGTAAGCGATGATTCATTGTTTAGTGAGTAGTTGTTGCTATTGCTTAAAAAAATGCTTTCTGTTTTTTCTGTTCTCAAAAATATTATGGTTGAAAATACAGTTTCCCATTTCCTAACTTATTACTTCTCCGCACTGGTTTCAAGAAATGTTGAGATCCGTGGATATATATAGTCTCAGACAATACTGTAGCTTAATTTTAGCCCCCCCCTTACCCCTTCTTTTTTCTTCATACTGTATTACTCTTTAATTCGATGAACAGCTGAGTCTGTTTGCTTTCCACTGCTGTTTTAGTCTTCAGACACAAAAATCCATGTATGCATATTGCCTAGGATTAGAAAACTATCTTCTCATTGCTAATCCAAGCAAGTTCAGTATGCTTTCAGGTACCTTACAGTCTTGGGAGAAATCTGGTCTGCTCTTACAGTAGTTTTGTCTCACTTAATTTTTCATGTATATGCACAGAAATAATTTTATACCACAGTTTTTTAATGTAAGGTAATCGCTACAGTTTTAATTAGGGGTTCACCGGTGTACTTTACCTTTATTCCAGAAATTCTTTAGTGCCATTTAAAAATAACATCATCTGGGTTACAATTTTATTTTTTCAGACAAGAATTGCATTCCCTGCCGTTGCATTTGAGCAGGAGTGCATAGATGGTTAACATCATCTGTCTGGAGATAGGAATATATCCTGCTTGTATTCCTTTGTACACTGTGGAGGAAAGAAAAAGTGAATAGTCCCTGGCAGTTCCAGGTGTAGTTCCAGGAAACAGGTCTTTGTGAAGTTACATATTTTAATGGTGTGATAGCTGGCCAGAGGGCCTGGCAGGCATCTTTGTTCCTGTGGTCAGATCCCCCTCTCATGAAAATGTACAGAAAGGTTCATATTGATTTGAGAAGAAGTTAGCTTGCTGCCATAATGACATTGCTGACTAAATGGCTGCAGTTAAATTATCAGGAGTAATTGCAATGGATAAGGATGGGAAAAAACCCTGGAAAAACATGATCCAATCTGCAACAAGAGCTCTCCTCCAAAGTGCATGCCCCTCTGTAAAAGCTATGCTCAGTGCCAGTGCTCTCAGAGGTGCATTGATTTCCCTGTGAATTCGAATGGTTTCTAATCACAAAGAAGCCTTTCCTCTGGAAATCACATAAATATGTGAATAAGATTAAAGCACTGTATACAAAGATAAAATTCAGTCAAATTTTTAAATTGCCCTTGGGCCAGTAAACTAATAAGATATAGTGACCCACTTAAGCAGCTTGTATGAGAAAAAATCCTGCATAAAGTCAGCAAAACCCTCTTTCTTTGCTGAGATGGTAGTTGTAGTGTGCTAAGCCTTTTTTTTTTTTTTTTTTTTCCAGCAGCACTGACTTCTTTAAATGCATGATTTGGCAATCTATTGCACAGAAGTTATGGAGTTAGGCTACCTAATTTATCAGCTATGAAAATGTTTCATTGAAATATCTGACTAAATTCAGACAGTTTATGTTCAAGTGCTGAACAAAGAGTATTTATATTTTTTAAAGGATTGTCCGTGTATCTGTTAAAAATAGAAGAAAACTAGATTATGAGTTTCCTTTATTTAGGCTGAGTGAGATCTATGGTTAGAGTAAATCTCAAAGACAAATATTTTTTAATATAAAATTCATTTTTTGCCAATAATTCCTACTTTGTGGCACCAGACAAGTGGGACTGTGGGACTAATATTTATATAATTAATATATACTGCAAAAAACCATGATGAACTGGATTTAGCTTGAACTTTGACCATAGCTGTAAAAATAATAAGTGATGGAGTGTGATAGTTGGGGAGAAAATGAAAAAAAAAAAGTGGCATCAATTAAAAAAATCAAAATGTCACTCTCAGATGAAATGAACACTACTTTTTCCTTCCTCTAATGAGAGCTTAAGGATGATTGAAATTGCCAAGAAAACTTTTTTCTGAAAACCAATGCAGCTTAACATTGTAGTATGTGATTCCATGTAGAGATATGGTAAAACTGTTTAATAGTAGAAAGCTAACTTGACTACTGAAGGGCCTGGACTTTACAGATTAATTGGTGACAGGCAGAAAGCTCAAGAGTGCCAGCTAGTTAGGAGTTACAGTGCAATATTAGGAGGACCTTAATCTTTACAGTGGACAAACACGTGATGAATGGTACCTTATGGGTTGTATCCATATATCAAATTAGATTCTATCTCAGTGGATTTAAGCCTGTCTTTTGAGAAGCATTTAGAGAAGGAGGAGAGATCTCCTTAAAGAGGTCAGGTGCCTAAAGTAAGCACAATAGTATCTCAGCTTTACAGTGAGAGTGAGTCTCTCCTTTGTATTCATAAAGTAAAAGTAGTCTGGAACAAATGTTCAAATGGCCTTTTAAATGCATCAGTGCTTTCCAGATGGTAAATTACAACGCAAAATGACCTGAGAACCATACAAGGACTTTAAAGAAGAATGAAATACGCCCAACTTCATTAAATTTAATTCAAGCTAGAATACATGAGATAAGCTGCCGATGTTTATAGAACACACACATCCTCTCAAAAATCTTATCTTGTTCTGCTGTGTGCTGTTTTGCAGCATCTTCTTTAAACAATGTCTTGGGGATATATCTTTTACTTGTGGCATAGAGTATGGAAATTCCATTAACAATAATAGGAGCTGTGTGCCTAATTCCTCATTAACAATTACGGTTAGTGTACACTCTTTAATGCTAAGGTACAGGTTGGTGTAGACTTCGCTTTCTTCAATTGCAAAATGGTCTCCAAACAAACAAAACTTTTACAATCAATAGGTCCTAGACTTTTAAAAATAGTTCATCTGTAGATAATGTAATTAATATAGTTTTCCTTGACTGGCATTAACTTACAGCTTTAGGTACTGCAAACGAGTAATGCAAGGGTTGATTTAGAAGGTGGACATGTTGAAAAGCTTTGATTAACTTTCTTGCATGTTAGGCATAAGTTAATTTGTTACAATCTGTTTTCATTAAAGAATTTGCTAAAGGATTTGGTCGTTAAACTGTGTTTCATATACACAGACTATAACCTTTGAAGTACAATTGTAAACCTCTGTGTGTACACAAAGGCATACATGCATTATATCTATATCCCCTTGCCTTCAGCTATGTGCTTGAAAAATATTCATCCCTTCTGGAGGAAGAAGGCATACTTACAAATCTAATACAGTCTTTCTTAGTAACCTATTATTTATGAGTCTGCTTTAGGCGAGTGTTTTCAGACATAGGTACCTAGAGCTGGTCATATTTTCTTTATGTAGGCATCCTGACAGCAACCTTGTTTAGAAAAGTGACTGCAGGTTCCATTGCATGTGTTGCTTTTGATGCAGAGGAAAATAATAATTGTTTTGTCAGAGAATTTAATGCATGGACCTTAGGCTTCTAGGTCTCATACAATAATTTATAGTTCAAATATGCCTGAAAACTTTGCTTGTTAAATTAATTCCACAGAGTGTTACAAGCATGTGAAATAGCAGCTCCTATTTCAAACTACTGTCCTATCTTTTTAAAGGCTGACAATTTCATTTTAATATGGATGTGTGAAATAGTGATGATCATGAAAGTAAGAGCATCCAACTGAAAATTAACCAGTCAATAAAAATATAACTGATAGTACTGAACTTTCCTAAGAAATGGGGCACATAATAATGCATCACAATAAAACTTTATTTTTATAACATCCACCAATGTATTTTCAGATAAAAGGCCAAGAAAAGAATTAATGTGTCAAAAGACTATGTTTTTCAGCCCATAAATCAACAAAGCATTTCTTCCAGGGGTCAACCTTATCCTATACTGTAGATAGAATTGCACTGACCTTTTATCTATATTGACAAAGATTTCACTCAATAGAACTGATTTTTGTCTTTCATACTTGAAAAAACTGTATACTTTGACACCACAGCAATCAGACCTTTTCAGCCCAGAGAAAATACACAGGAAACTGAGAGAAGATGTTAAACGCTGTCTTTGAAGATCAACAGAGAAAAGCACTTTAGAATACTGACAGACTTCCAAGCTGTGGGTTTATTCCTATTGTTCTCAATGCTTTTTATATTCCTTTTTTTTTTCTTTTTCCTTTCTTTTTTCCTAATAGGGCATGGATATACTAGGTTTATCAAAGTTTCTTTGTATACAACTTTGAAACCTAAAGTTGATCAGATGTCTTTTATAAAGATCCATATTATAATGGATAAAATTTAAGTTTTCTTATTTCTTAGATGATTTTTTTCAGGTTTTCAGCTACTCTAACTTTGTCAAAAGCATAATTAAATTGTGAACCAGAGAACAGACAGATACTATTATCCATCAACTTGTCACTAGATACCAAACTGAGCTGAAGCATAATTTACTTCACATGCTGCTAGCTTGTCTGCTGTCAATGCAGTGCCTACATACATTATATTAAATAGTCAGGTGAAGCTCTTCCTTTTTCAATAACCAGTAACCTCTTTTTTCACTTTCTGAAAATGATACTGTGAAAATGTATTTTATTAATATGTGGATTGATCATTTTCCTGGAAAACTGTGTTCAGTACATGTCATGTGTGCTGGCTTAGCCAGGACACTGTTTCTATTCTTGCCTTCATCACTGATTCACACTGTTACCTTAGATATAGGACTTAACTACTAAATGTTTCAGTTTCCCGTCTTGAAAAAAATCAGACTAATTTTTGAAAAAGTTTGCTACCCTCATGTCTGCAAACTGGATCAGTCATAGATAGATCTAGATAGATATTAAGAATCTCATAGAATCTAGACCAGGGCAAATACTTATTTTGAATATTGTTTAAAGTAAAATGCTTCAATGAGAGAATGCTGAATTATAAAATTGTTTTTGGTGACTTGGAATGATGTGGTTTTTTTCCTCACTCTCTCCTCCCTTATTTAGTCAGGCAATAAATTGATACTGAATTTCTGAAAATCTTGGAATAAAGTCTAATCTGTTCTCCTCATTCCCTTGTCTGAAATATTGACAAAGTAATTTGGAAAAAAGAATAATTTGCAAGAATAATTTGTCTCAGTTTGCATACTTTAATACATATGTCCATGGTTACTGACTGATGAAGAATGTTCTAGGATGCAACTTAATTTGACATGTGCAATGTGAAGTTGTGTTAAAAACTTAATAAGTTAGGTCTTTTTTAAAGTAAGATCCTCAGCATAAGAATATTATGTAAATCAGGTCAAATCTTTCCAAGCAGTGAAATATAATGTCAGAAAATGCATATTTTAGCATAAATTATTTAGTGAAAAGTTCACTTCCTTTATAGTAGTGTGCCTGAAGCATTTAATATAGGCATTTTGTCTGGCCATTGTTGACACAGGCCATGGGAGATTTCACTTGCTTCCAGACATTAGTTTCAAGACTTTTGCTATTTGACATGGGGCTTTTTGTACCACACCTTTTCTTCCATCATATTTTCCTTCTCTGTCAACATTCATGTATTGTCATCTTGCAACACATATCACTGAATGTATTGGCAAACACATTTTAAATTGTTCAGATATTTTAAAGTCTGTTGCAAAAGCACTGTAAGTCTTCCTGGGAGAAGAGAAGAAGAAGAATGGAGGAAGTGTTCACTGATGGGTTGCAGGGATAATGATGCTCCTTTCTACTGGTTCCAACAGGAAGCAGTCTTAGCTATAAACTACGTTTCTAAATTTTTTTTTCCATAAATTAGAAAATAATTTCTTTTTTTTTTTCTCTACATAAGTAACTCTAGAATTTCTGAAGTGCACAAATACTTGTATCTAGGAAGTTATTTTTAGTTACAGCTGAAGAATTTCCATTGACAATTTCAGCCTACCTAATAGCAAACTTTAAAAATATAACCTCAGGGAAAAAAAGCCCTTGAATTCTTGGAGATTTTGTCCCTGTGGAAAAGAAAGTTATCTCTCAAAGACAAAACAATAAGTGTATCAACCTCTTACATTCATAGCAGAGACCCTGCAAAGTCTGTCTGGTCTACTTTTCTGCTCTAGGCTGGAGTCTGCTGTGACTCTCATGCTTGACAGATGTTTTGTGAACCTGTCTGTAACGACACCACCACCAGAACCCCATTTAAACATCCATAAATATATTCCAGTACTTCACTACCCTTCATCAGGAAGTTTTTTTCTAGTTTTTAGCTTGAATCCTAATTTGCATTTCATTTCTCATTGCAATATCAATTGCTTCTTCTAACAGCTATGAACACAGGAAAAATATTTCCTCCTTTTTGGCACCACTATCCCATCCTTTTCCTGCAACTGGGCAAATTCAGTTGTTTCAGACTTCTTGTCAGGTTCTTCCGATCATTCTCATTAACACACTGCAGCTGGTACATATCTGTCTTTTGAACTGCAGTGCATAACACTGAATGCAGTAACTGCATTTGAGGTCTTACCCACCTTGAGACTATCAACAGGATGATTCCAGATGTGTAAGACACATTCCAGTGTAAACATTCCAGTATGATGTATACATTCTTCACAACAGTGTGATATTCTCTATCCAGTGGAAGGCTTATTTGGCCTTTTTTAGTTTTTTTCTTTGTCCTGTGATGACTTAGTTGACATTTTTTCCATGTAGATCATCTTGCATTTTTCTTCTTTGAATGTTTTCCTTTTTAAAAAATTCCTCCAAATTTTCAATTTGCTTTTAAATTCTGATCCTGTGTTCCACTGTGTCTGTGATTTCTGTGCACATGGTATCATCTTCTGTCTCAATAAGCATTTCCACTTTTCCATCATCAGTGTTGTTAATGAAAATAGCCTAAGCTATTTTCAGGTACTCTCAGTACTTTCAAGTACTCTTCAGGACCCTTTGGTATTTCCTTCCACATTCATAATAGACCAGTGAGAATTAGTGGGAGTGACTATCTCACTAGTTTTATATCCACCTGTAAAGCTACCTTTTTTTTTTTCTGTCTGTCTCCCATTAATCTCTTTTTTATTCATATTCTAGACATATTTTTTTTTCGTGAGCATCTGTTATTTCAACTAAGTAATTATCTTAATCATTCTTATAATTAGTTAAGATTTCCTGCTCATTTTTTTCTACATTTGCATGACAGCATCTAAGGCATTGGAAGAATCACTGCTGTCTTCTTGACAATCTCTCTTCTTCTGTCCTCCACTTTCTCCTTTCTAGGTCCATTTTCAAGTTCACAAACCTTACACTTAATAAAGGGAGAGGAGAATATTGCATATAGTTATGCCTGGTGAGTTGCACACTTGGTACACTCAGTACATACAAAGTATTCTTTGGCAATATGAGGCTGTAGAATTGCTGTGTCATAGAAAAGATGATTGTGTGGGTCCTCTAACCATCATATACTGTATCCACCTGCTTAATATAGGAGCATCCCTGCTCTAGGTCATATCAATTATGGTTTTATCTACTTGTGTCTTGGAAACAAAAAAAGGTGGAAGTTCCATTGCCTTTCTGGTCTATCTATTCCACATATTTTAATGTGGGATTTTATTTTTTTTTCCTCCTAATGTCAAACATAAGTTTTCAATTTTCAATTTTTGGGCATGGTGACTGGTATCAAAATGAGTATGGGACCAGCACCCTCCTTACTATGTTTTGGATAGTCATAGGCAGCTGTCTGAAAATATTGGCATTTCTACAGCAGGAAGAACACACTGAAATATGTTAAAATTGAATGGCAAAATCCCCTCCTTCCACAGATTATGGTTTGGATGTATAAACCCAAGGCATTCAACAAACTGTACAATATGTCTGTCCCTGACTTGACAAAAAGTTGATTAAAATCTTGGTTGACAAATAATATTGTAAAAATAATTTGATTGTACAGAAGCTTCACCCTTCATTGAAAGATTATAGTTAACTTTATAATTAAAAGCTACTAATATTGTAAGTCTTTATTTCTAATTTAATTAATTTCTAATCATCTGAGTATTTTTTTAAAGTAGGAACAGGTTAAATTTGATTTTATAAACATATGTGAGACTGTCAATATAACTGTAGATAAGTAATAAAAAGACTGAAGTGAAAATAATTTAGTCTGAAAAAAATTCTGAAATTGTGACAAAAACATCATGAAAGACATTATGATAAACAGCACAAGAGATTTTACTAGGCTAAAATAGTACCATTTAAAACTGCCTGTCTGCAATGTAGTGATAAAACTGAACTAAAAATTAAATTCTAAAAATGTAACTAGTATGATATTAATATTTATGTTGAACTTAGTGGCAGAAAAAATGCCCTTAGCAAATTTCCTGCTTAAACTTTTATGTCATAAAATACCTTCAAGGTAGGATCTCAGTCTGTGCTTTGAGTTCACACTTAATGAATTAAATGTAATAGAATAAATTATGTACAAATCTGTAAAAATACCAAAATACTGAGTGTATTGTAGCTCTCTGACACAAATTGGAAGAGATTCCACAGGTAGTAGCAGACATACAACAGTCTTAAAAGAAAAATCAGAACATTTTTTTTTAATTTAGATGGTCAATATTTTTTGCTAGATATTGCAGATATTGTGCTCTGATTTACTTGTTGAAATATAAAAGAAAAAAAGAAAATATATTCCCACTATAGAAGAATATATATTGCCACTTCTGTGCTTCTCTGAATGCTTTGTATTCTGTCTGCATAAAAAAGGACCACATCACTTAATTTAGAGATACGCTGATGGTAAAGCAAAAGATTTTCAGGAATGCACAAAGATGTTAGGCAATTTGAAGTATAATATTTATATTGCCTTTCAGGGATGATGATGATGATGGCTATTTTAACTTCAGAAAGCTATGACTAGATCTTTAACCCTGGCAAAAAGCATGTCTAGCAAAGAAAAAATATTGTGAAAAATTAGAGGGGATGATCAGAAATTTTGGTCAGGGTAGATGGAGCTGCATGAATGAAGAATGAAGTCTAATGTCTGATGACAGAGGTTAGGTGAAGTGAAATTAGTAATAAATCACACCTTCTTAGAGTGAGTATAATTAATCATTGTAATGGTTTATTGAACAAAATAGTAAATTCATCACTTGGAGTCTTTTCCTGTTATACAATTTATTTCTAAAACTGCACCAAGATGTTGGGCCTGATAGTCTTTATTTATGTAGTAGAGTATTTCCTTCCTAAGCAAAATTTATGAACTAGACATGTGTTGTGAACATCTAAATGACTAGGAGATGTCTTTTCCATTTAAAGTCTGTTATTGAGAGTAGTTTTGTCTAAGAAGATTAGAAGTAAAATGCTGGGGGTTTAATTGCTCATTTGAGTCCTCCCTTAGAGTTACACTTTCTTACGAATACTCAAATATTTTATTTTCTTATATACTGTATGCCTTACGTGCATGTGTGCAGTGTTTTTCCCTTATGATAATATTGATGATAATATTATTTCCCTTAAGAATGTTTCTCCAACCAGTAAGTCATTTTACTGATGTATGTAATTTCTGTGTCCATATATATTTAAGCATGCACACACACTGTTTTATGACAACAGCTAAGAGAATCAACATGATAGGGACTTATGAGTCTTTACCCCTTTGTTGGGTTTCAGATCAATGATATCTTCCTGAAATAATTAAAAATTGTGCGTGCCTTGGTGTATGATTCAATTCTTTCATGCTTTGTAAATTAGATAAAGATTTTTATGATTATATTGGATCATGGATAACACTATTTACATTCTGTGCGGAAATCCGGCAACTTTCTGTGTTATTTGAATGAAATTTTCAGATACTGATATTTTAAGTTGGTTTTTTTCAGTATAGAGTTGTTACAAATTTTGTTACTGTTCTGTAGTGAAAGTCCATTTATACATTCACAGAAAGGCTGCTAATTTACCTTGTCACTCAAATGCAAAATTTTACTTTTTAACTTTGGTGTGTGTTTAGGGGATGCTTCACTTCCTCAGGCTTGCAGCTTGAACTAGTTAAACCAAGTGCACAAAGTGCCATGACAGATTCTGTCAACCATTTTGTTGGAGCAGGGTTCTGCATGATTGGCCCTTGTGGGGGCCCAAAAATATTTCAGGCAGAGTTGTTTTTCCATCTAAATATCCTTGTTGCAAAGGTCCTTCACTAATCTTCTTTCTTTCTTCTGTTTTTCTTTTGGTCCTGTGCTCTTTTTCTTATCTACTACTACAGCCTTTTTGGTCCAGGTTTCTTACCTGCAGTGTACAGTGTACTCTTCCTTCAAACATCAGAATCAAAAGAAAAATCTAAAGAGCCCTAGAAAAATAGCACTTTAAAAGGCCCTGAGAATTTCTTGGATCCCAGTGGTCATTCAGACTCAAAATAGAGCCGCAAGTCTCCGTGAGATTTGTTCCTGGCTTTGTGATGAAGCAGGCAAGTCTAATTTTCCTTTGGCACCTCTGGATCTAAAGGCCCTGGTCACAGTATGTCAGCAAACGGGACTGATGGTCCTACATAGGTGAATGAATTTTTGTATCTGAGCACTTGACAATCAATGAGGAATCAAGAGACTCATCTTGATTTCCCACATCTACTTCACTATCCAAATTTATTTTGTCCTATAGACACAGATATAAAGGCAGACCTCACTAATGGAGAATATTGATGTCTTGCAGAAAGGTTCAGTAAGAGCTAAATAAGCCATGTCCTTTGGCTTTCCACAAGTCACTTTCCTGCCAACTGTGTTAGTGGTATCCTTTACTAAAGCAATATGGGTCTTCTTCACTTTGATTAAGGTTCTTATATGTCTATCCTCAAATCTCCAAGGGTATTGGTTAACCTATTACTCCAACAGCCATTCTGTTTGCCTGCAGAATTTGCCCCAAGATCTCCCTGTTTGGGTTGTTGGCACTTGGACCTTTTTACTCACTCAAGGTATCCTTTCTGATTGCAGTTACTGCTGCCAAAAGATTACTGAAATACCGATCCCATGGCTGAACCTTGCTGGAAAAAAATTTATCTTAACATCGGAAAGCCTTTAAAAATAATCCAAAAATCTTTGTGAGGGTTTTGTTGTTTTTCTTTTTTATTCCACGTTAAGCAAAATACTGCATACTTGGTTTTTTTCATGGAACTTCTTCAGCTAAGACTGGTGTTTGCACCCTCAATATCAATTGGTTCTTGATATCTAGATAAAGTTCATACGCCAACTGTGGACTGAAATCTATAATGAAACAGTATAATAAAAAATGGCAGTTAGGTATCTCTTTTTATTTCAAGCTCTGTCTATGGCTTTCTTGGGAAATATTTTGAAGACTGATGTTTGTCATGAAGATACTTGGAGCTCTGTCTATATCTTTAACCTTGGATTATGCCTGTCTGTGTTATGCAGAGCTGATGCAGCACTTGATAAACTGATCCTGCACTTGTGACTTACATGAAGAATCAGAAACTGAAAGATTACTGAATGTATGAGAAGTACTGCTGGGAATTTACAGAATCTGAACAGAGCTGCAGGCTGGTGGTGGCCAAAAGACAGAAAGGATATTGTATTCTGCTCCACTACAAGACCTGTTGTTCATGGTCATTAATTTCTCATAATTTTCCTCCACCCTTCAGAGTTCTTCTCAGAAATTCTCTTTTACATTCTGCGTTTCAGAGGCAAATGAAGTGTTGGTAGTCGTGATTTGCCTTATGTGGCTGTATGCCCCTCCAGAGATGTACATAAGGGCTGGGAAAAATCTTCCCATTAATCACACACTGGTTATTGGTCGGTGATCTCTCTTTAGATAACATTAGATACGAGCATCCCTGGCATTTATATTTTGCAAATTTGGGCTGTGTTGGTTTTTTTGTTTGTTTGTTTGTGTGGGATTTTTTTTGAATGATAAGGTAAAAATCTGTACTATGTTCTGAATTTTGAAAAAAAGATTCTATTCATTCAAAAGATTCGCATTCTATGTGAATAATGTGAATCTGAGTTCCTCAAATAACTGAAAAAAGTGTGCATGAATCCTTTTATTTCTTTAACATTTTATATGTTAAGGCCAGATTCTGTAATGTTGTCTATTATTTCTTCAGCAAGCAGTCAGCTGGCCTACAGTGATAAAACATCTATATTGAGCAATGATACTGTTAGGAGTTATTAGAAAATATTGCAGAGGATATTAATATCTAATTATAATAAACTGATTTGTAATTAACTCCACAGGAGCACAAGAACAATGCTGGCAAATTAATTAGGACAGCATTAAATAGAAGACATTTTTCTTTTCTATTTGTTTAAGTAATCAATATAGTTATTTTGAGGGGTTTTGATGGTTTTATGTCTTTAAGCTTCACAGGCATGCAGGTTTCCGTGGAAAAATCTATCCATTTTCTTCTTCTAATATGCCCATTTTACCTATGCTCCAGTTTGGAACCAAACTAGTATAAGGGTTGCAAGACAGGATTTATTCTTCACCTTAATTAAAGATTCTCCTAGTCCCTCAATAAATGTCCCTTAATTTGTCCTATGTAAGATAATGACCGTTTAGGACTTTGGCAAGCCTAAAGGGTTTTTTGAGCTGTTCTTTTGGACTGCTTAGCTTGATATAAATTCAGTTAGGCATGACCTCATTTAGCTCTTGTGGAAATAGATGATAGTGGCAAGATGTCAGTCCTTTATTTATCTGTTTTTAAGCCAAGTTTTAGGTTTGGTTATTTTTTCCCTCTTCAGTGCTGACCTTCAGAATAGACTGAAAATCCCTACTTGCCAGGTTTTCCATAAGGTTTGGAGAGAACATTTAGGAAAGGAGTAGCAAGGATCTACATTTCTTTTTATTAAGAGAGGGCTTAATTGGTGTTGTCTCAGCTCCTAAGCTGCAGTTGTAGGGACCACAGCACCCAGAAGACAATGGATAGTTAAGATGTACTTCAAGACACCTCTGTGTTTTTGTAAACCTTATTAGCTTGTATAATTTTTCTCAGGCCCCATGAGTTTCAAGGATGTGCACAGTGCACACAGATGTCCTGATCATGTTCCAGGGCCATCAATAAATGCCCATTTTAGGGCTGCTTAGTTCCAGCTGTACATAGAAAATAGTTGTTCAGTGTCCCTGCCATATGATTAATTTATATACACTTCATTTTGTAAAATGTTTTAACACCTGTTCATTAACTTAAGTAATTTCAACAGTGTTTCCTATAAAATTTATCAGTATTGCTGTAGTGCACAGATGCCTACTCTTCATGCACCCTCACTGAAAAAAGCTGTTCTGTATGTACAGTTAGGTATAAACCTCACATGAAATATTTCCCTCTCACATAAGCATTTATATTAAGATGTGAATATTTCTCATATCTAAGCATGAATCCTCTCTGTGTTCCTTTGCTATCTGGCAGCCAGCTTTGTGTTTCTAGTTCTGTTTTTGAGGGGTTCACAGATCAGATGTTTACTTGGGCCCTACTTTCTTTGATAGGAAAGGGAGCAGTTGTTTCCAGGCTCTGCAGCTCTGCACTGAGATACAGCTTCCTCAAACTAATTTTAGCTGCTTAGAACCACTTTTTCTATTTTTGCTTGAAAGCCCTTGTTATTTAAAGACTACTGTCTTCGTAGTTTCACTCTGTTTGGCTCACTTGTCTAGAAAAAGGTAGCTATTAAATCTAGCTTTAATGCAAAATTCTCAGCAAGAAAAGGGAAGCTCAGGAAAATTGAGTAGACCAGAGAGAGTGTGATTTTTGTGTCATGTCTTTTCATGAGCTTTTGAAGGTGTTTCCTACTTGCTGTCTTCAGCTCTTCCTGTGGAGAACTTCATCCTCGGTGCTTAAGAGTAACTGGTTCTAGTGTAGAACCATATTTCCATTCTCCTTAAGGGAATTTTCATTTCCAAGCTGATCATGCCCCTATTAGAAAATCACACAATTGCCTTCAACTGAATGGTGGTAACAGATAGCAATGTTATTTATTTTTGACATCTTTTGGTATAACTTGCATCATGAAGTGTACCTCAAAAGAAAGGTGATAATATCTGCCTTTCATAGACACCATAAGAATTTTTGATATTTCTGAAGTCGTCTGAGTATGAACTATCCATGGCAGTCTGTGGCAGTGAGCTCTCAGAGTACAGCCTTGTCATGTTTACAAACTTTAGTGCTGATTACACAAGCTACTGCAAGAGCACTAACTGGCTAATGCAGTGCCTTTGTAACACCTCCAAAGCTAGATGTCAAGCATCAGACTTGAAAAGAATAATTATTTTCCATTATCAAATGCTCGTTCATTGCTCTGTTAGTAGCATTACTGCTTACCTGTCATTGCATCATATGTGTATTAATGGGATTGGGAGTGCACACATATATATGAAAGGTTGTATATGCATATGTGTGTGAAAACATGTATATGAATGTTCTCTATATGTGTTAGGCTACAAAGTGAAAGTGTATTTTGGGTGTTCAGTACGTACAGAAAAAGCACTTCTCTTGCACAAGAGACCACAGTCTGCAGCACCTCACAGCTGTGCTGCCTCCAGAGAACACAGTCACGGTTCAGGCCCAGCCGGTACCAGCCAGGCCTCTGCTCACTCACTCCTCACCCCCACTGGGGGACAGGGAGGAGAAAATCCGCCCAAAGGCTCATTAATCGAGACAAGGACAGGGATGTTTGCATTCCCCAATTACAGTAATGCGCAAAACCAGGAAGGGTCAGCTTGGGAGGAAAAACCCAATAAATTAACCTGTTTGGAGAATGAGGAAACATGGCCAGATCTTAATACTTCCTCCCCACCCCTCCCTTCTTCCCGGGCCCAGATCGCTTCACTGCTGCCTCCCACTCAGGGCACAGGGAGGGGCAGGAGGGGTTTAGGGTCAGTTCCCCACACGGTGTTTCTGCCGCTCCTTCCTCCCCAGGGAGAGGACTCCTCAGAGCCTTCTCCTGCTCCAACGTGGGGTCCCTCTCATGGGAGAAAGTCCTTCAGGAACCCCTCTGACATGAGTCCCTCCCAGGAGGTGCAGTCCCTCAGGCACAGACTGCTCCAGCCTGGGCTGCACACAGAGTCACGGCTGCTTCAGGAACAGTCACCTCCTCTGGCACGGGGTCTTCCATGGCTGTAGATCACATCTGCACCAATCCGTGATCCTTCGCAGGCTGCTGCTTCATGTCTACCCACCTGTGACACTTCAGGGGCTACAAATCCACATTTACCCCACTTTGGTCCTTCTGGAACTGCTCCACTGTGCTGCTCCATGGTCTGCCGGGGGACAGCTGCCATCTCACCACAGACTGCGGGGAAGTGTTTGCTTGGGCACCTTGTCCCCCTCCTTCCTCACTGACATTAGTGTGTCTGGCATTGCTCTCACCACTTCTTCTTAGTTCTGCAGGTCTTTCTTTTTCTTTTTTCAGTTTCATTTTCCCTTTCTTGCGTATGTAACTCACAGAGGCACATCCAGCTTCCCATATCTGCTTTGCCTTGGCCAGAGACAAGGTCAGAGTTGGAACCAGGGGAGCTTCCAGCAGCTCCCTATGGAGACACCCCTATGGTCCCCCTGCTTTCAAAGCACTCCTGCACTTATCCAAAACAAACATATTTGCTCCATGTTAGAGATGGAGCACCTTGTCCAGTGAGGGTCCATGAAGATAACTGAGGGATTGTAGCATCTCTCCTATGAGGGAAGTCTGAGATGTGGGACTGCTTTTTTAGAAATGAGAAGGCTCAGGGAGAGCATCTTATCAATTTTTATAAATGCCTGCATGGACAATGCAAAGAAGACAGACCCAGGCTCTTTTCAGTCATGCACAGTGAGAGGACCAGAGGCAATGGGCACACACTGAAACACGCGAGCTTCCCCATGAACTTCAGGAAACAATTTTTCACTGTGAGGGTGACTGAGCACTGGCACAGGTTACCCAAGTAGTCTCCAGAGTTTCCCTCTTTGGAGGTACCCAAATGCCATTTGGACATGGTCCTGGGAAAATGGCACAAGGTGACCCTGGTTATCTCCGGGACTGAATCAGATGACTTCCAGGGGTTCTTTCCAGTGTCAACAATTCGGTGATTCTGTGTTTTCTGTCATCTGGAGTAAAGGTAAATTTCAGCAAGCAAGTTAATGGAAGATTGATTCTTCAGGTAACATCTTTTTAGCTGGTTGCAACCATTCATAAGACTTTAGCTTATGCAGTTTTTAGTTTTATTTTTTGTATACATTTTATTATGGTTTTATATTGCTTATGTGTTATCTCTCAAAGCAAGGAAATCCGGAACTGTTGGTGGTGCCAGCTCCAGTGTAGCAATATATGAGGTAATTTTGACTAGCTCAAGCTCTGGAAGTGGTCTCATTTCTGATCAGAGCACAATAATTCAGAATAGACCCCATGTTGCTTTGGTTAGACTGCTTTTGGTACTTAGACTATCACATTGAGTGGTGTTTGAAAGATAACTGTATTTTCACTGCACTTATTGGTGCTGGCATATGGTATGTTTAGCCACTAATTAATTTTTTTCTTGCTTGTGTGTAATATGATATGCTTTTATTTTTCTGGACTGTGTTCATCTATTGTCCTTGCCAAGGCTTGTTATTTCTTTTGCTTACCTTCTGTGAGATGTTGTGTTCCTTGGAATGATTTTACCCTGCAAATCTAAAAATAGTTTGAAAACGTTTGGAGGAGATGTGAGACCTGCAGTGAGTATCAAATTGAAAGATAGAAGCTCTTGGCCTATTTCTAGTTTAAAATGCTATTACACAGTTGCATAACTGAAGCAGTGAACTCAATTCTTTGCCTGGTTACTTCCTCTGAGGTCTATTCTCATGTAATTGTAATGAAAAAAAAAATTACACTTATTTAGAATCTGAGTAGTTTTGGTATATAAAATATTTATAAGAAACAGGTTATGTTAAGAACTTTGAAATAAAGTTAAAATTAAATTCTAAGTGTCGTTCTTGAGGTTTCAGTCAAGAAATTGTTTAGAAAAGTATAGAAAACATTTTATTATTGCAGCAGCCCTGGAGTCTGACAAATTAGTTCCTTTCTCATATTTCAGTAGCAAAACTGCAATGTGCTAGCTGAAATTAATCAGCTATAATTTATGGAAAGTATTATCAGATTTGAGTGAAATGTGACCAAAGTAACTATCCTACTGTTAAATAAAAGAAAGAAGTGTAGACAAAATATTTTGAACATGTATAAGCCTTTTTTTAAAATTAACATAGAATCTATCCTTACTTTCTAATAACAAGCCCCATTTGAAAAAAACCAAAAAACCCAAAACTATAAAATACTGTCAGAATGACATTTGACTTGCTTTTTTAAATGATGTTTGGCTCTTTTCCAGTCCCTTTATTCTGTATATTCTTACCACTTTCATATATTTTTAAAATTCTTTTAAATTTTCTGTAAATGTTTCCACCCTTCAGCTAGGTTGTCAGAGGCTGCTTCTCCTCTAATCACATTGTCTTTTGCCATTAATGTTACACCATGTGGACAGTAGTCTGTGTTCTTAAGGTTCTCTGTAGCACTCTTCCTTTATCTTTTTTAATCAAATGACCATTCTTCCAAAATGCTACTTTTAATAAAAAAAAGACAAGATTCGAGTCTTACTGGTAAAAGTGAATTTAGGGGACACGAGGTTAAGAAAAGGGCTAATAGAGTTTTGTATTATTTTCTACAGTGTTAAGAGAAGGGTTGCTGCTTTAGAGAGGACTATAAAATCAGACTGTTGCTTGTGGCTGCTGGATATGAGAAATTTAAAACCAAGGCTGACAGGGAAAGGACAGTATGATGTTGCCTGCAGTATATAAGTGCATCAGTATTTTTCTTCACAGGAAGTTGGAGACAGTCCTCTAAAGTCTTATCTGATAATGGCTACTGTCAGCTATAGACTATCAATTTACAAGAACCTCTTATCTGGTGTAAGGCAATTCTTAACATTCAAGTTTCTGAGCAGTTCATTCTCTCTGTTGCGATTTCTTACATGCCAAAATATGAATTATCTGATTCTGAAGTTTAGAAAGTTATGGTACCAGGGAAGGAGAGGGGAGAAAAGCTGAAACCAGATGCTATTAATTGTGTATTATATACTATAAAACAGGTCAGTTTTATTGATGGTGCATTTGGCAAAACCAATAAGGAGCTATGAGGAATTTAGTTTAATATGTTTCTAGTCTATAAATGCCATTTCTAGCCTAGGATGTAAATACTTCTCTCAAACCTCTCATGCAGGCTTGAAATGCTTAGTTCATTAAGTGAGTGTCTAAATTTTGAAGCCGATACTTATTTATCTCAGTCTGGACTGGCAGTAAACTGTGAATTTCTTCTGTGCCCCTCACCTTTGCTTCACGGTCCTTATGGAACGGAGATGATAGCAATATCACCAGGCTTCTTAATGAAATTACACCAAGTTACCTCTAACAGGAAATAATACTATTTCATTTACATTTTGATTTTTTGCTTGATTTCAATCTTAAAATAAAAACAATGGTACTGTTGTATGTGTTAGATTTTCTTATTCTTTACAGAACAAAGGAAAGAAAGTTTTAAAACCCACATCTTTGTATCCAGCAAGAAATTCCATCAAATTTTAGATCTATTTCAAGAGAACAACTAATATCTACTTTAAGTAAACAACAGGAAATATTTTGTTATAAACCTTTCTTAATAGTTGCTGAATTTGATGAGGAATGTAATTGGTTTAAGAATAGCACGTTTTAAAAGTACTTTAGTTTCCTTGGCTGTATGTGTGCTAGTAAATGAAATGGGCAAGGGTGTACTTTCTTTAGCTGGCTGGTAAAGCACATCTTAAATCTGTACTGTTACACCTGAACTGCCTTCTGGAAATAGTCCTTGGCTCAGGGTGACGCCCCAGCTCTTCTCTGGATTCTCTGAAAAGCTCTAGTTGGCTCAAGCAACATCAGTGCCAGATAAAGTGCTACTAATGTAAAAGCAGGGATGACTATACTACAGAGCCTGAGCCCTGGTTATCAGTATAAACACTGACTCAATGGCACACACAGCTTTCAGGAAGGACAACTGCAAATAGCTATTTCCCTCCTTTTTTCAGTACCTTTTATCCTTCCAAACCAACATGGCAATGACATGGAAGCTGTTCTTGCTGGCATCATTAGTCTCAGTGCTGTTTCAAAAAAAACTGCGATTATAAATTAATGGTATGGATGCCATAAGAAGACTTAACAAAGACATAAATAAATGTATACGTCATTGGTCTAACATTACAAAGCAGTATTACAGCCTAAATGGAGATTTCTCTCTCTCTTTGTACATGCTTCTGAAGTATAGATTGCAAATGTAAAATGTAAAATTAGGACATGGTACACAGTGTTGTTTTTATCAAAATTGCTACTGGGTTGTAGGGAAATATTGAAACCATGAATGGTGATTTGTCAAGATAAAACCTAATAACCTAGTTTTTTGTCCATTATCTGGTCATCTAATATTATTGTTTATATGATACGTCTCAGTACCTTTTTGAGCTGAGACTTAAAACTTTCCAAAGTGGGGGAATAATGTCCCCACTTTCCCTGGGACATCATTCCAATGTCTGACTGTCCTCATAGTGAAAATTTTTCCTCTTGTCGATTTTTTCTTGTTTCCAAACATTTTCATAGAGAAATTTCTATTGTGAAAAATTTAATCCATTGTATCACACTAATATGGCAATGATGTTAATATCTAAGATGAATGAATATGATTTGTTTTATATTTATTTGTATTAGAATTAGGCACAGTGCAAGCAATTAAAAGAGAAGTGTACTTCTATAGAGAATGCATTGTGAAATTTCTCTTTTTTTAAGAGAAAAAAAAACTTACCTCTTTTTTTTTCCTCCTTGATCTCTGGTAATAATGTAGAAAACACTTGTATTTTACAAAGCATTCCATACTACCCAGCAGACACAGGCAGCATGAATCATTGTAGCAATTTCTGTATAAACAAACTCAAAAATATTTTTTAAAGTTAATTTTTAGATACAACCAAATTACACTGAACTCTTCATTTTTGTAATAAACTTTCAGAAAAAAATGTTTAAGACATAACATTGTAATTGAATATATTTTTTCTTAGTTTAGTTTTTATAAATTCTGTTCAAGGTGCATCATATTCTTAGCATCTTCCAGTAGCATATTAAATGTATATTAAAAGTGTCAGAATGCATTTGGTGATTCTGTAGAAGATTCAATAACTAATTTTAAATTTTATGTGACATATATCCACACACAACTGCAACATACATAATGCTGATATTCGTGCGCAAGTGAAAGGTTTTTGGTTTGTTTTTTCTACTTAGAGCAGAAATCCCCAAGCCTACTTCTGATGCTCTTTGCTTTCTATGGGAAGTATCAAGCAGAATTTAATGCTGGTCCTTCAAAAAGGCTCTGTTGTTGAAGATTCTGTGATGTCTCAATTTTAACCAGCGGTTGATGAAACAGTGACTGATGTATTTTTATTTTTAAAAAAGACAATCACTAAATGAGATTGACCACAAGTGAAAGATGAGGCAAAATTTTGTTGGGAGTAATATTGCTTGCTATCTTTAATTAGACAGGTATAGAATAGTTCTCTTACACTTTATCCAAAGCATAAAGTCAATTGGGAAAAAATTTTGCCTTGTTGAAGGTCAAAAAATGAATAGTACAGTAAGTGCCAAGAAGCTCACTGAAGAAAAAGATGTGTTTAAAAGCACTCAAATGGTGACCTTCAGAGTAGTGGCAGATGATGCTTTTATTTAAAATAAAAGGCTTAATCTCAGATCCTAATCAGCATCAGTTACCAGTTTTCACTGACAAATATTATTTTTGACATTTCTAGACTTAACCTAATTTAGTTTCAGCACATAAAGAAAAGACCTTGCCCTTCACTGCCTGTGGAAGAACAAAATATCAAAGGAAAAATATATATAAAAAGTTACTTAATAAACAAATTTATTAACTTAGAATGTGCTTCCTCATAAAGCAGTCCTTTAACATTTGGTGTTATAACTGTAATTCATACCTGTATTCAGTGTGAAAACCAGCACTAGACCAGTACAGGTCTGTAAACTGCAGCCACTCAATCTGAGCTACTGGGATTTAAGATGCAGTTTTTCTCTGCATGGAGAATTCAAGTGTGTCTATGTGCCACTTGCAAGCTGCAATTAATCACTTTGATTTGTAAAAGAGTACATGCTTAGTACTTCAGCTTTTATATCATAACTAGAGGTTGGTTTTATACAAGTCAAACGAAGTGTCTCTCTTTTTTTAAGTTTGCTAACTCAGAGTTTATAGTCGAGTCACACTTTTCCCAGTTGGATGACAGCGTTAAAATGCAAAATGTGGAGTACAAAAGTTAGAGTTCAAGTTGTTCTGCCCACTCAGACAAAAAGACAGTAATGAGAGCTGATGGGTCTGTACTGTTCTTTTTTCATGTAAAGAGTAATTCAGTACCTTAACTGATATATGGAATAGAACCATGCTTCTCTTCCTTTCTTTGACTGTTCTCCTAATATGGGTAAATTGTACTGGAAAAGGTGAATATAGTCTGAGTATTGCAAAGTTATAACCTTTTAGGTATGATGCAGATGTATTTTTACAGATTTTTTTCTCTTTTGTCTGCTTTCTAATACTTATCCGTTTCCAAAGCCATAAACAGGAGCAGAATCTTGTGCCATATTTGTTCCTGCAGCTCCATTAGCAAATATGGTACAATTACCACATTGGTTTGTCACAGGTGATTTTGTTGAATATGGAGAGAATGTTAAAAGAAACCATCTTTTTAAGGAGCTGGAAAAGAGCAACAAATATATGTAACAACACTCACAGGTTGATTATCAAAATGTTTCTCTTCATGTACGCATTTTCCTGATTAAATCAAAGTAGTCTCCTGGTGTGGCATCAAAGAGATGCTCTGAAGAAATTATTACTTCGTCCTCACTGAAGATCTACAAATTTATCCAACATCTGTTATCTTCCTACACAGATCTTTTTAAGATCATCCTGGACTTTCAGTGAGGAAGGGAAAAATACACACCTAAAGGAAAAGCTGTGTTGGAAATCAAACATAGAATGTATTAAACTCTAGCTAAGAAATCTCTGTGATTAACAGACCCTGTAGAAGCAAATGCAGGTCTTGTTCTTCTTTCATCACAGTGAGCAAGACTGTGCCTAGTGGTAAATTGCAACTTCAGTTCTCATTTCTTTTGTATTTCACATGATGACATTGCATCCGAAGAATTGGTAGGCCTGTGTAGAATATAGCCTCTCTCAGAGACCTCTCCAGACAGCATAAATTATGAATTAACCCCAGACCACACTAATGTCTTGCCCAGTTTCTAGCCTGAATCTAAAGGGGAAAAGAAGTGTAATTGGATAAAAGCTACTGTGAAGAATTACCACCTCAAAATAAGATGATTTTAGTCTCTATCATTTTAGTGACGCAGGTTGTGTCAAAACTCCAGAAACAAATGTGCTAATGTGGGGGAGAAAACTTTAATCACTAGAGTAGGAAAAAAAAGATTGGGGCAGATTGTTGGCCAGCTTCACTGACAAATCCAGGATCTTTTTAAGCTACAATCCAAAAAACCTGCAACTTTTAAGATTTGTCTAAATGGCTCTGGGGCTTCAAGCATACCCTCTGACATCTTCCCTTGGAAGCCTCTCTAATCTTGAAAAATGAGCTACCATGGACTCAAGACTGTCTGGTAGATGGATATGAGGTTGCTGGATAAGGGAACAAGATTTTCATCAATTTCTGAGGACAGAACTGCTTCGCCTTTCTAGCATAAAGACGCAGCAGGGAGGAAACAATTCCTCCTTTAATTTTTTCTTTAAATTTTGTTACCACATAGGAATGGTTAGAACTGAAATGGTGCATAATGGACCACCCCTGTCAGACAGAGTGGCTCAGCTAGACTTATCGCTATGGAAGATGGATTTTGCCCTGTAAGAGGGAGCAAAGAATTGTAATTTAATTTTAAAACAAAACATCTGAACTACCCTCCACATTGTTAGCTGATCAGCAGACTATTTCAGAGAGCAAAGTCCAACCCACAGGAAAGAAATCCAAACAGGAAATCACATACGCTCTTTTCTCAGATTCTGAGAACTTACTTTTTAGAAAGATGTTGCTGGAGTAATTTCTGTTTATTGTTTTCCCTGTTTCTAGCTGTTTAGTTTTCCAGATGAACATAATTACTGACAGAAAATTGCATTTATTTAAAAGTAAAATTGAATTACCCTTACCATCCCCTCCTAATCTGTATCTGAAAGGATTAGAACAGTGTCGATTACAGACCACAGTATCATTATCATAGAAAGTCCCATATTCTTCCTCTTTTTACCTCTTCTTGCATATTCCTCCTTCCAAACACAATAAAGAGTTTGCATTCATTGAAAAGGCAGTCTAGTAATTCCTAAATATAATTATACTGCTTTCACCATTAAGAGATGATAAATTGCACATTCTTGGCAAACCTGGTTTTAGCACCAGCCAAATGCACATCTTACCTAAAGAACAGCTAGCTACTGCTCTGTGCAGCACCCACATACATTGTGAATCTGATGATGCCACACCTTAATATGCTCTGAATATCTGTTCACAAATGACACATAATAAATAATTTCCTGATAGGGTACTCATTGTTTCTACTTTGTGGTCTCAAAAGCCTCCTCTCCATAATTTTTTTTTTTTTTCAATTATTGTAAGTAAGATGGTATTGTCTTATTGCACTATGAGGGAAAGTTTGGAATGCAAGATGATGTGGAGTATTCTTCCAAAATAATATTTGTGTTGTGGACATCTGCATCAGTGATTCCTACAGTCACTAATAATAAGTTCTATCATCGTGCTTTCAGCTATGCACCAGGGGCAGAGCTGAAATTTACATGGTCTGAAATTTTGAAAAAGAAAATTGGGAGTATTAGGATTATAGATTTAGGTTAGATATTAGAAAGAAGTTCTTTAGTATGAGAGCAGTGAGACATCGGAACAGGTTGCCAAGCGAAAACTGTAAGTGCCCTTTCCCTCTGAGTGGTCATCCAGTGAGGGTGGGGCTTTGAGCAACCTGGTCTAGTGGAAGGTGTCCCTGCCCATGCTGGGGGTTTGAAACTAGATGATCTTTAAGTTGCCTTCCAACCCAAACCATTTTGTGATTCTATGACTTTCATATAATAATATTAACTTTTATCTTCTCACAGACATTACTTTTTTTCCAGTTTTCAGTTTTAACACTATTTCAATGGGGAAAGAAGTGCATTGATTTATTTTAAAATAAAATCCTCTTCAATAATTAATACAGTAGGCAATATGTATGAGTACAGAGCCATTGTGGAGGCACTACTAAACAGAGGCAAATAGTAAAACAGCAGGTCTCTTTGTAATCATAAGTAAAGGGATACAATGACATTCTAAAGGAAGTTTTTCCTTCTGAACTACTATACGTCTGAGAGCTGACAGCAAATAGATATTTCCTTATATCTTAGGAGGATATTGAAAGCCTCTTCACATTTATTTCATCACAGAATCTTCAGTGTGTATCTCTTAGGAGGCAGAAGACAAGGCTTTCTTGCTTCTTTGACTCACATTAAGAACGAAGTTCTCTTTTTGCTGTCTTCTGCCCGTTCCTTCCTTGAAACTTCTAAAATATTAACATATTCATGCCTTACATTGCTATACTGAGCTTCTCGTGCTTCTGATTTCTCAGGAAGCCATTGAGGCATTCTGCAGTTCATAAAATATTCTTGGTCTTAAAAGGTTCTTCTATAAGTCCAACAAGTTTCCAATACAATAGTTCATATGGAAGTTCTCTAATGTACAGCATGGCCAGGATTCCTCCTTTCTCTCCATTAGACTTTTGGATCAAGCCTGGTTACAGGCAGGGGATGATACCTGGATTTTCTGCCCTGCAATTTCCAAAGTATTCAGGTTCATAATTTTGGTTCTATTATTAAAAGGTCGTTCCTTTGAAATGGAACAAACAGGAATGTAGACCATGAGCTAAAGAGTTCTCTGTCAAGCTAACATGAAGTGTTCAAACATGGAAATAGAAGAACAGAGGTCTTGTCCCAGATGTGTCATGAAAGACTAAAACCTGGAGAAGAATGTCAGGCCAGCCAAAACTACCAGGTTCTGCTTCTTCTTCGGGTGTAAACAATGGAAGGGTGACATTCTCTGAGAAGTTTTTAATCTTGTTGTGATTATACACCAAATTAAGAGGCTAGGAAGGTAGACCTTTCTACTTCAAATTTATTTTTCTCTTTTCTGAAATTAATTTTTCATATCAGGAATTATGCATTCATCCTTCCAGGGCAAAGCAAAAGTAAGTGCCTTGGAGCTGAGATAATGTGTTAAAGTTATCCCACAATTAACTTTGTTTTATTAAAGTAATGTTCAAGATATTTTAAAGCAATTAAATTCAAAGAAGTAATCTCACCATATTCTTAAAAATAAGTTATATGCATGCTGAAATGACAGGGAGGAAATCAATCTTCAACTGCAACAGCATCTCAGCTTGGAAAACATTAAAACACGGACCTATGGTCCTGCATACTTGCCACTTAAGTGAGGTTGCTCACATACTTGAGTTCAAGCAGAGATGTGATTGTAGGATTAGGGTCTATGAATTTGCCTTGACCAGGAGTTCAAGCTGACTGTAAACAATGAGCTTTAAGACTAAGACCTTATTTAATAAAAATACTTATGTTAGTAAAGTCTGTTTAAAACAATGAATATTGTGTGTGTTCAAAATAAGCATGCAGTAGCTATACTCAAGGCAGAACTATATATATTCACCACACAGTTTCTTTTTATTCTCTTTACCCATAGTTTGCAGCAATTAATTCAAATTAAAATCCTGTTCTGAAAGTGGTTGAATCATTTTTTTCCAAAGTAGTTGTCAAAAGGCAGCACAATGTAGTAGTTAAAAATATTAACTGAATGTAAATGTGCTTATCCTAAGAGCATCTCAGTACTTCAATAATTTAAGCAATACTCTGATAAGACTTCTTTCTACTGAAAAAAATTAAACCCATAGAGAGAGGATATATTAAACAAAAAGTCATTAGAGAGGAGGTGATAACATCAGATAGCTGTGTAGTTAATCAGAAGAATATAGGATTGCACACTTCAGATGGGTAAGGTGAAAACATTATCAGAGAAAAATGTGGATTCCTAAATCATAAAGCTTTGTAACCAGTCAAATGTGTGATTTTGGATGATCCTACGAAAGGAATATGCACAGAACCTGAGTTCCATCTGAAAGCAATGGAAGTTTTTAACGTACCCGCAAGATGCAATTTACTCCTGTTGCCATCACTATAATTTATAAGGTTTTTTTCTCCTTCCTTCATTGCAATGGAAAGCTTCTATGCTATGAGAAATCTTCAATCTTGTGATTATATACCAAATTAAGGGATTAAGAAGTTAAACCTTTTTGCATTGGCTTGATTTTTTTTCTTTTTTTCTGAAAATGATTTTTCATATCAGAAATTATTCATTCATGGATCCAGGGCAAAGGAAATATAATGCCTTACAGCTGCGACAGTGAGTCAAAGAAATTCCTGTAAAAATCACCATGTTACAAGAAATTAAGTTATTGCAAAGTATGATAATAACCTACCTTTCACTTGTGGTGCTGAAAATACTATAGTAACATTGCTATAGAATATGGAATGCTTATGTTTAGAGTAAGCATGATGAGCATTCCCTGTAACTAAACAGAAAAATCTTCCCTATGTAGATTTTTACAGAAGCAGATAAATCTGAGCAAATTGAACACAAATGGAATACATTTGCTGCATAAATCACTTTAATTTTAACTGATTGTTTTCAGTTCTTAAGTGATTGCTAGAGTTAATAAACATTAGATGTTCTTTTGAAGCATCAGGCAGAACTAAAGTGCTCGGGTCTGGATTTACCTGTACAGGAAATTGCCTCCATCCATTTTGAAGTGGCATTTGTGATCTATTTTTTTATCAAGGTCTCCTCGTTTCTGTTGTGCTAGTAGTATTCTTTTCAAAGGGCTAATGGAGAAAAAGAAATTAATGATGACAAATCGGTATTTAAATTCTGCAGTAACTGTAGGAAGATCTGTTACAGCTATGTACCAATGTTTTCTAGTCCACTGAGATACAGGGTAGAGTCACATTCTTTGTTTAACAACATAACTCCTTTGTGTTCAGTCTTTATGATACTGCTCTAGAAAATAATATAAATGAAAATGTGTGCGAGTATATATCGTGTTTCACTACTTGTATTTAAAATAGGGTAAGGAAGTTTGCAGAAAATCTATGAGCCCATTCATATTTATAAGGTATTTAGTGATCTTAGGCATTTAGTTTTGCTGAGGTAGTGTTAGGAGGAAGAAAATTTTTCTTTTCTATAGCCTACACTGTAGGCCTCCAACACTGAGAGTTAGCAGTCTATGTAACACAGGAACATATGCCATTTAGTAGCACCAGAAGCATGAACACTCACTCTGATTTAGCAAATGAAAGTTACATCTGTATTTAGTGTAGGACTATACCCATTTTACAGAGTCAAGATTAAGTTAAATTAGTTACTTCCAGTCTACAGTTAAGAGATGTATCTTGTCTGTCTTGCAGTGCAATACAGGAAACCTGCAGATCCCTGGACATTTACTGGTCTATCAATAGGAGACCATTCAATGCTTCAAGGCTCAGGTCTCTGATTTGTCTCCCCAGCAAAGGAGAAGGGCATCATTGAAACCTGTGGCGAATCTGAGAAGAAAATATTATGGATTTATTTCTGACTTTATTGATGAAATTTAAATGTCCGCACAGAACCATTATCAAACTCAGGAAGCAATAAAGTATCTGTTAGAGCTGTTTATGTAGAAGTGAGGTGAGAAGGAACCCTGTTGTGGGGAAGAAAAAAAACCAAAACAGGGGGTTTGGGTCCAAGAAATACCTGGGTCTTGATAAAAGAAGAGAGACTGGAAATCACTGAATGATGCTTTAATTATATCAACTCCTTTCAGCACAGGTGCCTTTTAATTTTTTGTTTGGTTGTTTGGGGTTTTTTGTTTATTGTTTGTTTTATTTCATGTATCTTACATCACCTATAAAGGTTTTTAACTCAGGGTTAAAGAGACTAGCCACTGTAATGAACTTAACCCTGACTCACCTGAGATTTTCAGCTTTGGTGGGTTCAACAACATTTCCAGCAGGCAATGATATAATACTTTGTTTTGGCTTTGTTTGTTTGTTTGTTTGTGATAATATTCGTTCAGCTTTAATGGTTAAATCTTAGCATCATAATTTTTTTGCTGACTACCTTACAGGACAGATTGGAACTATATGTTCCTTTCTGATTTTACTAGTTTTTTTCTAATCCAATGGTTCCACCTTATGGGACTGCCTTTCCTCCCATGAGGAGGGAAAGTTTTTGGAAAAGAGTTCATATAAACTTTGTACTGACTGATTCATCTCCATATCAGCCTCATTAATGTGCAGTGTCACTGCAGTGAATAATCATGATCATCTTTGCTGTGCAATTAATTCATACATTCTCATCACTGCTCTAGATTAGTGTATTGATACCTACATGTATAACAAGCAGTCATGCCCCTTGTGATCTACTAAAATCGGACTAAGGACTTTTAATCAGTTATATATCTATTTTATAAGCTAAAATCCAGAGTACCCTGATTTAAATGAAAAAAAGCACACTGCACAAGATGCATCCATTACTGGGAACTGAAGAAGCAAGGTATTGAATTGCATGACTTAGTCAGGAAGGGAGAAATCAGCTCATAGTATATTTTACAGTCTTAATTTTTCTGGTTTTTTGTACTCTCCAAGACAAAGACGGGAAGTTATGCTTTTAGTGAAGTTCTTCTAGAGCATCAAGAGAAAATGGCAGTATTTGCTAGACTGAAAATCCATTATAAGTCAGATGGTGGGGGTATGGATAGACCACAGTTCATGACTGCTATCACTCCCACATTTTCAAGTCATCTGTTGGACATCAAATACCATGAAAATGGCTAGAATATTTTGCATTGTGTTTTGGTTAGTTTCTTAAACATACAGATGGCATTCTGTTTCAGGGTTCTGAAATTTAGAGTTCACGTGTAATTTTCAGTCTTCTCTCTATATCACTGAGGGCTAGAAAGTTAATCCCTATACTGATCACTAAGATTTTGATGGGGGCAAAAGTGTCCAGAAGTTGTTGCTTAAAAAATTCACAAGTGCAGTCATATACAAAATAAAAAATGAAAATTGTTAATTCTGCTAGGGAAGAGTCTTTGTAACATATCCAGGTCATGAAAGGTTCAGCCAGCCCATGAACTGATCTTATGCATACATTTCAGTTTTGGAAGACATGAGTCTGCCTTGAAATCTTACCATGTCAAAAAAATTATTATGTTTTCAAAAATGAATAGGGCTTTCTTATTTGGCACCAGACCTACATTAATAAGTGTTATGTTTCATAAAACTTAGAAATCATAAAATCATTTTGGTTGGAGAAAACCTTTAGTACAACCATTAACCTAGCATTGCCATGTCCACCACTAAATCACAAAATGAAACAGTTTCAATTCTTTCTATAGTACAGATATTGAAATTCTTTTAAATAATATATTTATTTCCCTGTTAGCATCTGTGGGTATGTCGAGATGTCAGGGAGGACATGTTTTACAGTGCCTGAAGTCTTGAGCTCCTGGTTGTTCAGATCAGGGAATGCTTGTTATTTTCTTCCAGATTTGGTTTCCTTTCCTCTTTTCTAGGAGAGGAGCATTGGTGCTAAATGATGTTTTGTCCCATCATTTAGTTGGGAATATGGCCATGAAGACAACGGGGAAATATGCATGTAATGTGTCTTCTACCATGCATATTGTCACATGTTAGATCAGCTGGAAACAAGACTCACCAGATTTTGGGCCTTGCAACAGGCCTTCATCATCAGTTACTCCAAAACTAGAAGTGTATGACAAGTTTATGTCATAGTGGCCATAAACTAGAAAAAAATACTGTGTTACTCATCAAATAAACCTGGCACACAGTTCAGAGGAAAGATCACATTACACTGTCACATTACCCAGACCAGCAAATGAAATGGGAAAGTAATGTATGATTTTGTCTACCAGGCTTATAAGCAGTGTTGTAACAGGGAATAGTTTCCTGTATTTTGGGAACTAATAAGAATAATTTTCTTCTTCAAGCAAACTGTTAAAATATTTTCTTTCACAGGCATATAGTTCAGACTGAACTTTTCTTCTGACATGATTCCAGCAACATCCTTTTAATGCAGGATTAGAAATAACACCTTTTGTATCATTTGAGGAGTTGGAAGACGTTTTTAATTATACTAGTGTTTTATGTCTTTTAAAATGTTCTATAGCTTGAGATGAATCAATTAACCCATTGCTTCAGTTTCCATGTATAAAGTCTGGAATGTTCAGCAATGTTTAGAGATCTGATTAGTTATCCAGTGTAAGTGTAAGCACAAATTCTCCTGTGCCCATCTCTGACATCTGAATAATTCCTTCAGAGAAATAAAAATTGCATTATTCAAATTACATGACAAATTTAGGTTTGCAGATGTTCCCGAATTAGAATTTAGTCAAGACACCATGAATAACACTTCTATTTCTGTGAAAAGTACAGATGGAATTGTAATAAGCGACCTTTTTTTTATTGTAACTTTGCTTCATTTCACATAGTACATACACTTTCACATATGATATACAATTCTAGCCTCTTGGTGGAATGTTAAATATAAATCTACAGATTAAAATATGAACATATTTCTTTTCCTTCTTATCTTAGCACCAGAGTTTCTTTGTTCATAGCAAACAATGAAAAAACCTGTATAAAAGCTATTTCTGTTAAACCTTTGTTTCGATTATGTAGTCAGCTTTTTTCTGATAGGGATCTTATCTTCAGTGAGGTCTTGTGTAGTTCTGTCTTTTCAACTGAATTTACTCAAATGTAATAGAAAAAAGTGTAATAACAACTGTAGGCCTTTCTGGTTTGCATTTAGTTGTGGATTTTTTGTGGTTGAGTTGGTTTGTGTTTGTTTTGGTTTTTAAGTTAATAACTCGTCCAGTAAATGCTCTGCTGTAATAACTATTTCTTCTAGTGGGAGCACTATCGTTTTAATTTTCAAATAGCCTTATATGTCCAAATATGTGCCTGCCTGAACACCTGGGAAGAAAGCAAAATTACAAGACAGAAAATTAGTTCTGTCCTGGTCCGAACCAGGACATATAGTAATAAGTATATCTTCTAGTGGTAGTACTGTAGTTTTAATTTTCAGGTAGCCTTATGTGTCCAACTCAGGAAGGTGTTGCTAATTCTGCTAAATTGCTAACTTTATACTTCATATTTTTTTAATGGTTCTGTGAGTCACAATTTTCTTCTTTGTGTTCAAAGTATTTAAGAAATAGCTGAAATAGTATACCAGCAGTGAAGGCCTTCTAATTGCTATTTTAAAAAAACATTTGTCTTATTTGTGCAACATGCACAGCCATCATATTCATGCAAGAAATAATAAAATAATTCTTCATTGTTTTAGTACTTCATTCAAGCAATGAACAACAACAACCAAAAAACCCCCCTTGAAAGTAGTTTATTAAAATATTTAGTAAAAAGATGCAAATTATATTTGTATTTCATAGCAGGAAAGGTATACATACAAATTTAGTAACATGAAGTGATGAAATTAGTATTAATTTTCACATATGAGCTCTGTGTCAATTGTTTCTGAAATTTTGGTATAGTTTGTCAAAATGTTTGAAGAGAGAAAAACATTAATTTGTCACATGTTTGCCAACAGAATCCCATTGTAGTTATCGGGAATTACATTTCAATGGAATTAAACAAAAATTTTTAAGACTTCGTCATAACTGAATGTTTTCTTTTAATTTGAAATGTAGATACAATCTACTTCTGCTAGGGCCAATTCCAACAAAAGCAAGTGTGACATCTTTTCAAAGTACCTCTGTCCATAAAGCTGTCTGTGCATATTTCAACAGTAAAAAATCTCCCCTCCTGTTTTGTTTTGTTTTTTTTTCTTTTAAGAGTTCTCCTGCTTGCAGCACTGCACACAGAAACAATACGATCTGTCAAAAGCTAGATAACCAATTTACTTGGAAAATGAATTAGTGTTTTTCTCATCTGACAGTAATTTTGTTGGAATTGCGTCTCAAGTGGAAAATGTTGGCTTTGAGTGAGGAATAATAGTTACTTCTTTAGACTCAACAGGCTGAAATACCAGGAATGGGAAGCCACGTCCCCAGTGTGACTGGAATATCAAGTGACAACCTTGGTGGGGTGTTTTACTTACACTGTTCAGTCCTGTGTGGGAATGAATGAACAAACTCATCAGGAGTAAATTTTGTGGTGCATTAACAAAATGTAGTGATTAAAGAATCCATACTGCCATACATTTGCATGTCACTTCATAGAACCTAGGACATACTCGCTAGTCTGTCACTAGTATTTTTTGGTAGGTCTCCAATTTCCATGAAGGCACTTCTTATTCATGAGCTTTATAATGTGTGTGGCAGCTAGGCTGGTCTGCAATTTTGTTTTCTGTTGTCCTGAGAATAATGCAGCAGGAGTGATTTTGGGGTAGTTTTTCTCTACTATATGTATCTCTGCTGTGCAGGTATTAGTTTATGACTGGAAATGTGCATTCAAATCATCATTTATTAAGCATTTTCATACGCAAAAATGTTCCATGTATTTCTCAGTTTAGCCCCTGAAATGTCATTTTTACACCGACTGGCTTTTTTATTACGAAATGCTACTCAAGTTTTTACTGTCATATCCCTTTTTATGAATATTGGCAATATTTCTGGTACTTCTCAGCAATGTGTATTTTAGGATGTATTTTAGAAAAAGGGCAAATTGAAAGTTGAAAGCTTCATGCAGCAAAAAGAAACAAAGAAAGAACTGCAAATATGTATTTATAACATCACACAGAATTACAAAATGTTAGGGGTTGGAAGAGACCTCGAAAGATCAGGTCCAACACCCCTGCCAGAGCAGGATCACCTAGAGCAGGTCACACAGGAATGCTTTCAGGTGGGGTTTGAATGTCTCCAGAGAAGGAGATTCCACAGCCTTGCTAGGTAGCCAGTTCCAGTGCTCTGTCATTCCCACAGTGAAAATTTCTCCTGATGTTCACATGGAATCTCCTATGCTCCAGTTTGCACCCACTCCACTTTGCCCCTTGTCCTTTTACTGGACGTCACTGATAAGAGCCTGGCTCTATTGTTCCGACACTCGGCCCTTACATTTTTATAATCAGTAATGAGGTCGCCCCTCAGTCTCCTCCAAGCTGAAGATCCCCAGCTCCCTCAGCCTTTCCTCATAAGGCAGATGTTCCACTGCCTTCATCATCTTGGTCACTCTGTGCTGGACTCTCTCAAGCAGTTCCCTGTCCTTCTGGAACTGAGGGGCCCAGAACTGGACACAATATTCCAGATGTGGCCTCACCAGGGCAGAGAGTAGAGGGGGAGGAGAACCTCTCTCGGCCTACTGACCACCCCCATTCTGATGCACCCCAGGAGGCCATTGGCCTTCCTGGCCACTGGGGCACATTGTTGGCCCATGGTCATCCTTCTGTCTACCAGGATCCCCATGTCCCTTTCCTCTATGCTGCTCTCTAACAGCTCAGCCCCCAACCTATACTGGTACGTGAGGTTGTCCTCTCCCAGATGCAAGACTCTACACTGACCTTTGTTGTATTTCATAGAATTTTCCTTGACCAACTCTCCAGCCTGTCCAGGTCTCGCTGAATGGTGTGTCAGCCACTCCTCCCAGCTTTGTGTCATCAGCAAACTTGCTGACAGTGCACTCTCTTCCCCCATCAAGGTTATTGATGAATATATTGAATAGTACTGACCCCTGAGGGATACAGGCCTCCAACTAGAGGTCCGATTGATCACAGCTCTCTGACTTCTTTCTTTTAACCAATTCACTGTCCACCTCCCTCTACTCTGTCTCTTTTTATGTATTTAACACATATCTCACTCTCCTGTTGAACAACCCAGTCCTTCAGAATACTTTCTCTGCATGTAGTATTTTTCTTCCAACTTTTCTTCCAGCCTCCTGCTAATGGCCATGCTTGATGTCAGAGGAACCACTGAAGGACTTATAGGGTCTCATTTGAGTGGGCCAGAAAGCTTAGCATGTGAATAAGAGAGTGACAGGAAGTTTCTCTGGAAAATCATTGAAATTCTATTAATTTATTAACTTAATAAAGTCATTAAAATTGTAGCATTATCCTTGTATCTTGGCAAAGTTTAAGAAGATTCCTAGGGATTTTTTAAATGCTAAACAGTGCATAGTTTCATAGAGTAATTTTCTCCACGTGCCTTAGAGCATTGAATAATTGCAAAACATATAAAATTAATTTTGGACAAAATAGTAATTAAACTGCAGCAGATTCAATTTGACTTATATAAGAATAAACTGATGTCTGGGTTTTTTTTCCTAATAGTTTCTTTGAAAAAAGTATAGTTTATAATCATCTGTAAACTACAGATGATTCACAGAAGACTTTCAAGAGATAAAAGAGATGTCCAAATGATTGAAGAAATTGGTCCTTCTCACTCAATAGCTTACAGGTTAGAAAATGTGTTTCTTCCTTGTTAATAGTTTTAACATATCTTGGGTTTTTATAGAAATACAGAATGCAAGAAGATATGTAATACCGTATTATCAGTATAATAGGCTTTAAGTAAAACAGTAATATATACATCTATGTAAACATAATGATCTATAACATATGTCAGATGTCTATGTGCTAGAATTTGGATTTACACTTAAGGCCTTCAGCAGGTTTTTTTGATAAAGTGTGGTTTTCTTTTCTCAACACAGAATGAATCACAAGATGAATCAGGACCTAAAAATGCCTGTTTCTCTCCACTGATTATGAGTCTGGTTGTCTGGCACATTTATAGATATCTACTTTATATAGGTAATTCACATTTAATCAGATAAATCTTACTCTTGTTTCAAGATCAAAAAGTAATATATTGTACTAGTACATCTAGGTTAAAGCATTAAGAAACTCAATTTGCTGATCAGACATTTTTGCATCACCAGGATGTCTCAGCAAATTACTGCAAACTTTAAAAAAGTCTTGAAAGAGAGTTCAAATCCATGAGTTTTCTGCAGTCTAGATGCTTGCATTTATGCTGTTAGCACTTTCTTTATGGGTTGCTTCTCAGTGTTCCCTCTTGCTTCCTGGGAAACTTGAGGAACAAAAAGTAACAAGTAACTTTTAATTAAAAAAAAATAATGTTTAAAAGTAGCTAAGTAAAATCTGACCACAGCCAGCCAATACTCAGTGATCAGACAGGGGAAGGTGCCCTCTTACCTGGCCCTTTAGCTCCTCACCCACTGTTGCAGAACACACTTCACTTGTTATTTCTACTGGGATTTGGGTGGGCACAACTGAAGGTGAATGTACATGGAAAATGAGGTCAGGAAGCGGATCTTTTTCATAATTTTAACCTATTTTTATTATTATTTGCAGTACTATCCGGATTGCTTAAAACTAATACCTTTTGCATTAGCAGATTCCATATTCTCTCACTATAGGAAGCCATGAAACACAGTCAGAATACTCAGAATACAGTCAGAATACAGAAAATTTGTTAAATTATTATTAAATGATTGCTTTAAAAAAATCTGTAATTGTAAGTTAGACTTTGTGAGCAAAGCTGAACACAGATTCACAAGTGTATAGAAGGCTCTAGTGATTATAGGTTAGTTTGGGATACAGAGGAGCCCCACTTCCCTCATCTCCATTTTTATAAATATTTTAACATTTTTAGCATTTCACAAAGTATTTAAGCTACTTTTAAAGAATCATGGGCATACTTGCATGTTCTCTTCTAATCTCACAAATTATTACACGCAAAGAGGTACGGACTCAGCAATTACAGAATTGTTCTTTATTTTATTTTTCCTATAAATACATAGATACTGTCAAAATATTTCTATAGGAGAAAAGAGTTCAGAGTCCCACTGACAGGTATAGAAAAGAAAGCTTTAATAAAATTTACTGGAACTCAGTGCTTCAACTCTTCAAATCCCACCTCTGAAAAACCAAGAGGTTTTCCTCTGGTAGGGTTTAAGATATTGAATTCTTTCTGCAAATATAATAGTGAAAAATCTATTTTGTGAAACCTGATAGGGCTTAGTCTAAGATCAGTGCTTCACTCATTAGCAAATCCCAAAGTAGAACTTCAGGTACCGTGAGAGCTTTAATTTTGGAAACTTGGAGCTCTGCAGACTTCAGACAGGAGCAGCAAAGTAGATATTTTGAGCATCTGTGTTTTGCATTTCAGTTCCTAAATCCTAGTTATGTCCCACTTTAGATGCCTATGACCTTTCTACAATGTCATCTATAAAACCCAGTTCTCAAAGGTATAGCTCTGTGGAAGTATTAGTCTCTCACTGGGTTCAATAGAAATTTGTTGTCTGTCTTTGAGTATCACAGTTTTAGGTTAGCTTATTGAAAATCATGAGAATTAAATTCTTAAATACCCTTGTGTTTCATAAAAAGAAAGTTTAATTGTGCAAGAAATTTGCTGTAATTTTACATTTTTAGGTATCCCACTGGCTAGCAGAATCAATTCATTAAAACTGAATTAGATGCCCAGAGTTCCTGCACAATGCCTCACAGGAGAGAGGCACCAGAGGGAAAGGTATTTCTGTATTATGTTTGCATGCTACAAAGATTTCCAGTGTAGAAATACCTAGCTTGAGGACTGAAACAGCCCACTGTACAGCATGTTGTGCAGACTAATGTACCTTGAGAATATAGGCTCCCTGCAGTAGGAACCTAGATCATTTAAAGTGGACTTTGATGGCTTCACACAGCACTGTTGGGGTCTTCAGTAAAGCCAGATACTGCCAATGGGCCTGATGAAACTCAAAGTGGTTCTGAGTAAGGATGTGATTGAACTACTCTACAGGAAACACTGTGAAGGGAAGTGGGGATAAACTTTGCCCCTTGAAGGTCAGAGTAAGGCACGTATCTATGCTCTGAGCTTTGGGATTACATGTGAGAATCAGGCCAGGTCTTTCCTGAGAAACAGGTAGTTCCTACCTGTTGTAGAAGATGTTAGTTTTCAAACATGGCCCTGGCCTGATTTCAAACAGGTTTGCAGCCACCAGACAGTTAGACTCCTCAGTTCCATGGGGCCATCTTTTTTCAGTCTGTCATTTTTACTGCTGTTTCTTCTTGCAGAGTCAGCTATTCACTGAAGCAAAAATTTATTTCTGATTTTCATCTCCCCAGACGTGTGGGTTAGTGGGAAGATTATAGTCAGACAGCAGCAGGCTATTAAATAGGTGCAGAGGGAAATTTGTTTTAGGAGCTTATCACAACTCACCTCTTTCAGCCAAGTTTTTCCAGCAGGCATCTCAGCTCATCCCCTCTCAGTTCTGTCCTTGCGAGTCTTGCATGGCTGTGCTGAGAATGCAGCAGTGGAGCATTCTGAAATACAGAGCTTTTAGCTCTGTGATTTTAGCACTGATGTCATTTGCAGTGCAGTCCTAGAAAAAGTTACATCAGGGTAACAGGATGAGGATCTATAAAGGGGTACACAGCAGGGCTAAGTGAATGCCCCAAGGCACAGGAATCAAAACCTCTTAAACTGGATTGACCATGAAAAACATACTAATGTAAGATGAAATTAAGAATGTCCATGCTCCCTTTCCTTTTGGCTTGAATAATGGTAAAAATACAGAAGTGAACCCACATTAAAAAGCTGTAGCAGTTCAATTTCATCAGTACAGTCAAAATGGAACAAGGATTGTTCGTTTAAAAAAGTGCTTACAGAATCAATGTCCATATTCCAAAATATTTGCCCTAGGCATTCCTGGCAGACTTACCAAGAACTGGATAGATATGGAAAATGAATTGACTGGGTGCTACAGGGAGTGGTTTTTCCAGGGTCAAGATATGAACTACGTTAGTGGAGAAGCATATACTCCCACTATAGAGGCTGAAATTTTCTGCAGATGAATCAGAAGACTTTGCTGCCCAAGGCTGTAAGTTCAGCAATTTTCTATGAAATAAAAGGAAAAAACACCCCACCTAAACACAGAGCCTTTTTTTTTTTTTTATTGAAAAGAATGCTTGAAGCTATATTGTTATCAGCATGAGCAATGAAATTGAATGCTGTGCTTTCATGTTAGCATTCTGTATAATTTTTTTGTTAGTGCTTCACGATGAGTGTCTACAGGCACCTAAATCACTAGAATATACTTATAGTGAATAAATTTTATACATGAAGTGGATATGGTCAGCAAAGAGGGATGTGAAGTTCTGCATGTAGGCAGGACTCATCATCTGTTTAGACAAGACAGGAAACAATTAAGTGTGTAGAAGTTTTGCATAAAAAGATCTCAGATTCAGAGTGGATGACAAATTCTGCATGAGTCAGTTTTATTAAGCTACTACAAACAAGGCAAATATCCTACTGGGATGTGTCAACAGGAATATAACCTGTTGGAGTAATCCTTACATTCTGCTTAATGCAGGTAGGGCTTCTGCTCAAGTACTCCATCAAGCTTTAAGAAAGATGTAAATCAATTACAGAGTCCAGAGGAAAGCAATGAAACATATCTGAAGTCTAGACATATTGCCATTAAGGTATGTATTTGAGGTTGATAAGTCTTGAAAAAAAGATATCATAGCAGACTCTGAATAGGGAAATAGATGCTATGATAAGAAAGGTGATACAGTGCTCTCAAATGTCAGGCTTCAAGGGCAGCATGGGACACTGGGAAAAACATTCTAAAAGAAAGACTGATTGTGTGTTTGAGTGGAGTGCAGTCATGTAGAATTGCTGTTACCAGATGATTTTAAGAAAAGGTTAGGCAAACACTTGTCAGGAATTATTTAGGTCACTAGGATAGACAGAATAACTTCTTCTGTTGCTTTTTATAACTATGATCTATATTTCTCTAGGTAGACTTCTGTTTTTCACACTATAGATTCTTCAGATACAGACCTCAAGAATAAAATAAACTAATACAATTTCTGCAGTGGGAACAAATACATATATTTCTGACTTGGAGTACTAAATGACAAATGGAAATCTTACAGTAACTCTCACACCCATTACATAAATAATAATGTGAGAAAAGTCATACTCAAATGAATTATTCTGTATGCACTAGAATGGTGGGAAGGCCAAGGCATCTCTTAGTATACGAAAATTCTAAACTTAATTACTGGCATTGCATTCAATCTGTATTCAGTTCCTTTTTTATTGTATGTATTTGATAAAGTCAGTTCTGTAAGAAAAATATATTAAGAGGATAAGTAAAAAAAAAAAACAGTCATAATGCAAGATATAACTGAAGACTTTAAAGTGATCTTTATAAGGAGGTAACAACAATTATTTACTGCTTGTGTAAGAAAATCTTGAAAGGAAGGTACAGTCCTGAGGAACTAAAAAAATAATAGGTGAATACAAATCAAAAGTACTGAAATCATCTGGGGCATGAAGGTCAGGGCCTAATAGGAGACTGAGTGAATGTACTATTATGCAGTGTTGACTTTTTAAGTACTATCAGCAATATGGCTAGGAGAAGAATTGTATTTAATGATTTGTATTCTTGAACAGTTTACTGAGATATCTGGACACTTTGTTAAGTCTGAAAAGCTGAGCTTTTTGTTTTAAAGTTGGGAAAAATGAATACAATGAAATTGAACAGTATGAAACTGAACATCAGCCTAGGGGTATAACTTTCTGCAGTTTGATTATATCCTGCTGTATTTGGTCTCACATCATTTTGTACTGAAATGAAAATCAAAATTAGTTACAAAGGAAAATGAAAAATAAACAAAGATTTATTTCAGCTGCAATCTATTCAGAGCTATGAGGTAGTGTTTACAAATGAGGGTTAAGCTGCAGGTGGCAGAGCTGTCCATGCCACCTAAGAAAACTGTTTCATAATTTCATATATGTCTCAAATGAAAGAAGCAAGCTTAATGATTCCTGTGTCACTCCTCTAAAATTTGGTAGGCTCATTGTCAGACAGCTGCCTGTGATTTTTTTTTTCTTTGTCAGTGCCCAGATGTCTTAAAACCTAATGACTATTTTCAAGACCCTGTATTCTTCTTATCTAACATGCAAATTTACATGGAATTATTTATTTTTATTGCAATGACCTAACTCCTCGGGCATGCCTAGAAGAAGGAAAATACTCATGTTTTAAGCCCATTACATAAGACTAACATCTTATGTTAGAAGCTGACATGTTATGTTCAGCTAACATAGATTTAAGTAGAGAGTGATTTTAAGGTAGACAAGTAAAGGATTAAGAATATGTTAACCAAACTTAGCACAGACTATGTCTGTACTAGTAAACTCTAAAAATCAGAATTTGCCCTGGGCCAGGCCCTGATTGAAAGTGGATTCATCCATTTGGATAAATGCTCTACCCTTCAAAACTAATATGAAGGGAAACAGTGATGGGAGAACCCATCAGGAACCAAACTGCCATTGAGATGGAGAAGCTTATGGCCCCGCTCAAAGTGTGTGGATGAGAGGCATCAGCATCCTGGAAGTCACATCGTGACACAAGGGTATTCACACCCTGAGGGACTGTGGCTGTGGGCAACCCATGCCAGGGTAGCAACACTAGGAATGGAGCATCAAGAAACCAAGTATTATTTTGCTCAGAGCAGCAGCAAACTGTTATGCATGTATCACCTCAGCCTCCTTGTTACTTGTCCCCTCCCCAATAAAATTTTGGAGGACAGAATGTAACCATTGGAGAAAATATGAAAGATGAGGTGGTGGAGGAGGAAAGATAGCTGTTTACATGCTTGTTGAGTTGTTTGTGCTCTTCTTTTTTTTCAGCACCTGAAAGAGTGATCAGCAGTTTGTGCTGGTGAACACTTGAGTAAAATTCCCCAGCTGATGCCCGTGTCCCCTTGATACCTGTGTTATTCTTAACAGCCATACCCATGAGGGAAAGGGGATAGTATGATCCTACGCTGGCCAAAGACATGTCAAACACTGATTGTGCACTATGAAAATTTACAGGATAGTGCTTGATCCTGTGCTTTGGCACTTTTTGCTCAATTAGGATAGCCTCTGATTCATCCTGGCAGCTGCAAATCCAAGCATTGTATCAACTAAGCACAATTATTTTTTGGTACTACCTTTATGTCTAGCATGTGTTTACTGAAATAGATTATCTGTTTTCATCCCACTTGTCCCTTCAGATGTGGTTTTATCCACAAAGCGATCTATCACTGAAAAATGAGTCACAGCCCTATCTTACAGCAAACACCTCAGCCCTCGCGAGCAGTGTAGCAGATTCAGCTGCTTATGGTATGTAAATTCCCAATTATCAACAGGCAAAGTAAGCATTGGGGATTGCATTTTTCTCAGCTACAGGGAGCTCTAGAAGACAGTGTCTGCTTCACTTCTGCCCCCTGAGGACATGCCTAAGAGACCCATTTTCAGTAACCATTTCTCAGGACAAGCAGTAGCTACAGCTCAGAGGAGATTTAGCTTAGATTTTTGGTAAAACAGATAATGTTTAAAAGCTCCTAAACCCATATCAATGCAAACATATTGATCACTGATATTTTAGTAGCTGTCAATATTATTTCTTAAGCGTTCCCCTTGTGAAATTATTTTTTCTTTACCACTAATGTCTTGCTGAATTTTTAGTTAAAACCAAGATCTTCTGGTGTTGCTTTCTGTTCTGCATGCCTTCTTAGTCCCCATCACTGCACTGAAATTTCGGGTAAGATTTCTACATGCCCTGTCTCTCTGGGCATTCTTTCTTGTACTTCTTTTATTTCTTGTACAGAATCAAGCTTGTGTCTCCCTAGCAGTATTACAGAAAAAAATAGGATTCTTATATTCAAAGAAAATCTCAATCATACCAATAATGTAGTTTAAATTGTACACACACTTCTCAGACCCTTCAGGCCAGCACCTTCAGCAGGGTGTGTCTATGAAATGAGCAACTGCTTCTTACTCTTTTCTGTATAAAATGATGTCTGTGCCATAGAAATATTAAAAGAAGTAAATAATAATAATCATTAAAAAACAGCCACAGCCTCCCCCTCTGATAGAAAAATCACTGTAGGAAAAATCCCAGTGTGCTACAGGCAACTCAGGAATAGTTGAGACAGAGCAAGCCTGAGGCCTTTCAGACTCAGTACAAAGCTCATGGTGTCCTATTATCCATAGCAATTCCGTGTTTCAGGGGTACAAGTTAATAGTAGTACCTAAATCTTGAATCCTAATTCTTCTCTGTCTCTTCTTAAAAATAGTATCTTCCTTGTACACACTAGTGAAAATATTCTCACAAGGGCTGCCTAATTGTCTCTCTCAGAAAAAATATCACAAAAAAAACCCCCCACCATGCTTTCTTTTCTAATCTTCCCAGCACCATTTCTCTTCACCCTTCGTACTGATTTGTCATCTGTTCTCTTTCTAGCTTCAATATTGCTTCTAACATGCCCAGCCCTGATTATTCTTTTACATTTAGGAAACTCTCAAATTAAAACCAAAACATAGTAGAGCTCTTGTCGTCTCTACTAGCCACATGCATGTAGTAATTGGAAATATTTAACCACCATTATTGCTTTTAAACAGATTTTTATTCTTAGCAACCATTTTAATGGGGCAAATGATTGAATATTATTTTTGATTATTACTTCTCATGAACATACTAAAAGTGCAGCAGTTAGTAGATTTTATTTCTAAAACACATTTCTAGAACAGGGCATCTGACTGCCAGCTTGTGCTTTTATGTTTGCAGATTTATCACAGGAATTGTATTAAAATTTGAGCAATTGTACTCCTGCAGCAACAGCTGTGGTCAGACAGGCTTTTAAGCTTCATTTTTTCACAACTCCTACATAAAATCTTGGGAGAGTTTTGGAGACAGTATAAATTACCAAAACCTTTTGCACATACTATGGACTATATTTAATTCTGAATATCCTTTCAGTATACTTTGTAAACATCAACTGTCAGGCTACTAACATTTTAAAAGTTAATGAAGTATTTAATTAATTGTGGGCTCAATTCTACAGTAAGGACACCACCCGGAGCCTCAGCACCAAAATGGATCTTTACCAGGACTGCTACCATTCAAACTCAAATTTGAAATTGAAGGGAGACTGGAAGAGAAACATCTAGAAATCACTAGAGCATGCTGACTTAGAAACAAAAAAAAAAAAAAAAAAAAAAAGAGAGAGAGAGAGAGAGAAACAGTTAGTTGTGAATCTTTCAGGACATAACCCTCTAATGCAAAGGAGAAAGGAGCAGACAGTGTTTCCCTCTCCAGGGTTTACACCCGGGCGTCCTGCAGAGCCGGGGATGGGGGGGGTCGGTGCCCGCCCCCCGCTCTCTCCCCCGCGTTGCGCTGCGCGTTCTGCCGGGGGCGCTGGGGAGGGCCGGGGGGCTCCGGGGGATGGGACAGAACGGGTCGGGACCCGACCAGACCCGACCCCCTGTCAGCCGGTCGGTGGTGCTTGGCTACTGGTCTGCTGGCAGAGCTGGCGAGCGCAGTTTGCCGTAAGGAGCCGAGACTTTTTCTGTCTCTCAGTCCTCTGTGAGCGAGTTGCGGGTTTTTTTAATGAAACTGTTCTGAATTGCTCGGTAGAGGGATTTCATAAAAGTGTTCTACGCTGTGAGCTCACCACTGATTATTTAGTTTATTTATTCCTTAGAATTATGTCTGTGCACCGTGTGGCATAGCTGCTCCCTCTAGTTGGAAAGCCGAATCTTTTTAAGAAGAGAGACCCTTCTATTTCTAATTGAACTGAATGTTCTTAATCAGTTAATGAATTTATTGTACAAATAATAAAAGAGCTTTTCAATATGCTATTATGCAAGTGCAAACATTCTTACGTACACTGGTTTACAGAGATTTTTTTGGTAACCATGAATATTCTGTTGAAGAAAAGTTGTTTACTGAATATTCATGAAGAGCTGAAGGAAAAAGGGGTCATGAATATGAAGAAGTCTAATTTGGTGGGGTTTCATTGCAAAGGAAAAGGCCAGCATTCTATTTTGCTGTCGTCATGCAACTCTATTTCTTCACTTATAATGACATTCATATTTAATTCAGCATCTAAGGTTTACTGGAAAGATGAAACTCAGGTATTTACCTTTTAGAAAGCTCAGTATAGATACAACATTGTGCTGTCTTTTCAGGAAAGTGTGCATAATATCGTCCAGATCTCTTTAACCCTTACTGAGAATGAGTCAGTTATTTAAACAAAAAAGTGGTACAGGTATTTCTTCTTCCTTAAGTATATTAACTTTTTCAATGAAAGACACAAGGAGAAATTCTGATCAGAACTTTGTCCCTTTTTCTTTGTCCCTTTCTAGAAGGATTCAGCAGGGAAAGAAAAGTTTAGAAGCTCCATTTTGTGTTTTAATTTCCTGAGAGTTAAAGAAAATAACTTCGGATTTCACCCTTACCTTCAAAAAACTTCTTTTTTCTTTCATTTATAATTTATTATATTTTCATGTTTACAGACAACTATAATTGTACTTTTTAAAAACTTGGAGCAAATATCCAAATGATTTAAAATTTAAGTGCGATATGTAGAGGTACAGTGAGAGAAAGGAATGAGTTAAAAGTACTCCATGCATTATAGAAGGTTATCCCAGTCAAACTTGGGCTTAACATAATGTAGATGTTTTCAAAACTATCAAATAAAGGTATTTTAAATAATAGGGAAGACACTTAAAATGACAAACAGCATCACTATTGACATCACCAAATCCTACTCACTTTCCAAGGCTCCTGGATGCCCATGTGTGGTTTTTAAAATGTCTGCCAGTCTGTAATTATTTTTAGCAATTAAGGTTGTAATTTGTGGATGTTGCTTCAGCTTCTGGCCATGTTGACTGATATCTCAATGTGTGCAACCTATGTCATACCATATGCTCCTTGCTACTTGTTACTAGACAGAATTATTTTTTTCTTCTAATCAGGTTTTTTGCCGGTACCTTTCAGAAGATAACAGAAAATCAAAATGTGCTAGTTCTGTTTCTCTGTTGTTCTGCTCCTCGCATAGCATGGCAAGTGAATACGAATTGCCAGTGGGCAGAGCATTCTTGTTTTCATAGTTTTTCTATTCTCACTTTGTCCAGGTGAAAACAATTAGAAAGTAAGAAGCTGCTGGAAGATCAGTCCTGTGTGGATTCAGCAGCTTCAACAGATTAATCATAAATTTCATAGACAAAACACTAGTTTTACTGAGTCCACAGAAGAAATAAGAACATCTTTATATTTTTTATACCTACTTTATATCTAAACTTACATACATTTGTCAAGGTGTTCTGCAGTCTTTTTTTGACTTGAAAATAGAAACAATTGATGCCAAAACTTGAATACCTACGTGGCCATGGAATTTGATGTGGATAAATGAGTGTGCAGGAGCAGAGGCGTATTTGGAAGAGAGTGGTTTTAGGAAGTTTGTAATTCTGTTAGTCCATGATTCTTTTTGTCAGTGAAATAAGTTATCTTGTTTCCATTTTTAGCACATTTATATGAGAACTGAAAAGGGGAATGTAAAACCTGTCTCGGAGATTTTTGGGTTTATTTTTCTGGTGAAGACCGACTGTATCTTTACTTGTTGATGCAGTGTCTGCTACAGATGGTTGCTAAATTACTTATACTTGATGGGTTATTGTTTTTATTTATATAATGGTCCTTTTGATCAAAAATATAGAAAGACAATCCACATGATAATTTTGGCAAGTGAAATACAGGAGGCATTTCCACATGTTTTTCAAGCACCGTTTGAAAAAGAAAAAAAAGCCTCACATGTTTTAGCAGCACTAATTAGTAGTGGGGAGCTTTGGGTGGAAAATGTTTTCATCATTTGTTCAGAAGCTTCAAAGCTTGATTTTAAGTGCTTGACTTAGGGTGATAGGAACTGAAAAGTGACAGTGACAAAGAGTAAACAACATTTACATAGCAAAACCAAATTGACAACTAAATTTATGGATATTAAAAATGAGGGGAAAACTCACTTCATTTTTAAAGAAAGACCTCCAGATTTTAGGTTTTTAAAATTATTATTATTATTGTTGTTGTTATTATTATTATTATTCTATGAAGGTAATTTTATACTGTCCATTCATATGAATATTGTTTCATATGAGCTTTGAAAAGCAAGCTTAGATATGGAATTTCACACAAATCCACATTTGATGTTTGTTAGTGCCAAAGGCTGCTAAGGGCAACTAGATATTCTCGGTTTTACACTATAAATCTTTTCATCATTGATTCATATCACCTCAGTATGTTCTACACCCGTGTACATGCAGACCTCTCACGGAATTTGCTTTAAAAAAAAAAACAGTGCTGTGGTACCAAATCTGCCTGAAACATCTACAGTGAAGACCAAAGAAGACAAAATTGCTGTCTAGCAATTGATTTGTCTCATTGCAGGCAAGATAACACTGAAGTAGAGGACTTAGTTCATTTTAATTCAAGTTATTGTAAATTCTAGACCTTTATGTTTTTTTCAGAAGCAGCTCAAAATCCCACAATTGGAGTTATAGATATGTTGCAGTTTAAAAATAAGATTTTTTTTTCATTATTAGAGAACATAAATATAAATAATATAAAGATTTCACAGCTTCACACTTGGTTTTGATCCAAATCACACTCAAGACTTTATACAGAAGCAGTCTGGAAATCCCCAGCCTAATTAGTCTGGAATATGATGTCATATTTCCAAACCTTTATCTAAGCCTATACTAATAAAGTCAGCCTGACTCAAGAGTTAGTTTTCAGACAACACTGATGTTCAAACATAAAAAAGGCTCTTGAAGATAACTTTGACAGCAACTTCTTAGGGGATAGTACTTAAAAAGACAAAATATCATGGTTGCTGTTGTATTACCTCTTGACTAACAGGTATATTTGGTGCCATCTCTGAAAATAACCTGCCATTCTTCATCTGGTGGCTAAGTTTCACAGGTGTCCTTAGGCTAGTGTGAACCATGTTTCTACTTCCAGTACTGCTCCACTAAATCAGTATTACTTGGACAGCTATAAAATGAGCCTAACGTGTACTGTGCTAATGACTGACTATTGATCAAGAGGCTTGTGGTAGCACCTGGAAACAAGTTTCAAGCCACATGATGTAAGGCAATGTGCAGTTCTTAAAAAAAGGCCTTTGATAGATCTTCTCTTTTAAAACCATCTGTGCTGTTACTGCATCCATGCTGGTTCTGCTATTTACCCTTCTATCCATCCTTAAAACTCCAATACCTTTGGCACTTGAACTACTAAATTTGTACTGTCTGGCTCTGTCTGCTATCCTGAAGCCCTGTAGGAAAGGGAGAGGTGCTGCTGCAGGATGCATATGACTGCAACCTACCAGAGAGGTATTAAAACATGCAACTATGCTCCGTTTGAAATCAAGTGTTTCACTGTCATTTTAAGCAGCCAACTGCTCCCCTGTTTCTGATTTTCTTTACAGAGAAAAAGCTGTAACCTTAAGTCTGCTATATTTACTCCTTTGCGGTGCATTTTGGCAGCCGGTAGCATTGTCAGCAGGAGGGATGCTTCCACAAAAGATACCGTGCTCAATACATTTTTGGCACAGTCAGGTGGCCGTCATGAGTCACTAAGGCACCTGCTGTAAATCAGCCTGTTACATTGGCATTCGCGGTTCCCTATGAATTCCAGATCACACTTTCTTATATGATTGTTTTTTTGGCAGATAACTGTCAACAGGTGTGATTATCAGTGATGGGGAGCACGTAGTGATGATGGTTAAAGGATTTCACAGGCTTCTTGAAAGGACTTCTTTTTCAAAAATCATGAGATATTTTATGGTTAACAGTTGTTTTTTATTAGAATCAGTCTCTTTGCTCCTGCTGTTACCCTTCCTACTCATCCGGAATCTGAAAAATAAGATGAAAACTGCTGGAAGAATACTGAATCTGATGTTATTTTCATGAAATACTGTGGGAACAGTTCCATAATAGAGCAAGTGACAAACAGCCACATTCCAGCTGGCTGGAGGGAAAAAAGATGAACAAGAAGAGAGGGCTTCAGAAGAAAATACTAAATGAAGAGGGGAGAATAAGAAACTCATGAAGTTTGAAATGTCAGAGGGAAGCTGGAAAACAGCATATTGAGAATGCAGAGAAAAAGTTATAGGAAAAATGAAGAGGTGAGACAGGTAATGTTGGAGCTCTTTGTGACAGTAGTCTAAGAAATTCAGCAAAACCTCAGAAGATAAATCCAAATTAGTTGTTCAGAAGTAAAGGAAAATCAGCAAATATACTTCATGCAAAGTATGTGAAGATAGAGAAAAAGATACAAAAGAGAATAAAAACTCTTGAGAAATCATATCAAAACTGTTTGAATATTATCTATCTATAAATTAATAATAAATTTAGAAACTGGTTATATATTTTGAGGAACTGTCATAATTACTAACTTAAACTAGCACAGCAGACAAGAGAAACTCTTCAGTTCTTATTCACCACTTAGGAAATGTTTCCCTTCCAAACAAATCATTCACTGGCATCTAAGCAGTCACCTTTCATCACTTGACACCTGTATCCCTGGGGAAGGGTTTGATGAACTTGTAAACAAGCACCATGCTTTGAAGTTGAGATGAGCATGAGGGTAGACAGCAGACATCGCATATGTGCACTGACTGTAAGAGTTCATAATAGCACTCCTGTCCAAAAATGTGACTACAAGGATGTGCTGCTTGTACTTCCACTTTCAACTGCATCATCTTCGAAAAAGAAAACAAATCCAAACAAAACAACCACGTATCTACACTGGGAAGCTGGCTAGAGCTTCATTGAGTACTTGTATACTTCAAGAGTACTTGTATACTGTTCCTTCAGTAAGGTGGATCTGTTGGGTGACCCTTGGCCATGTCTGAAGTGTACCTGAACACACAGAATATGACCAGTGCTTGTCTAGACATCCCTGGGGTGATGTGAAAAAAAAAATATGACAGACACTTCTGACACCTCACCATTAGCCAAAAAAGAAAAATTGTAAGAATTTCTTTTTCAAGCCTGGAAAGTAAATACAATTTTTATTGACATCTTTCCACCAAAATGTGTCAGGGTCCAAAATCCTCAGAGAATATATGGATTCATTCGTATGATAGGAATCAGTGGGTAATCATACAGACAGAGGCAATAGGTCATCGATGTGGTTTGGTGGCTTCAGTTCCTAAAGGTTATTTGTGCTATTAGTTCCATGTGCTATTTGCACGAGTTGCAAAATTTTCAGGGTTTTAGGAAGCTTATGCCAAGGCTGTTGGCTCTGAAACAGCGATGAAATATAGTGAAAATAGGTTTCTTTGTAAAGTTTGCAATGTTCTTCATGATCAGCATAGCTGCCCTCATGGGCTTTGTTCTTGCTTTAGGTTATGGCTGAAATTAGTAAGATAAAAGACATGATAATTTTGAGAAGTTAAATGAAGTTTCACGAAGTTCAGAAGTTTCAAGTGAAGCTGAAATTATACGTAGAGTTTTCTGGTTATCATCCAGGAATAGGTGAATACCTGAAAAATGCATTTGGGTAATGCCTATTGCAACTATAATAAGCAGAGACATCTTTAACTTAAAAGAATTTGTGTGGTGTTAGCCTTCCCTTGTTTCTTATTCTCAATGTAGTTGCCAGGGACTATAAGACCACTCTGTATGGTATGACTGAGTTTCTAGTAGTATGAATGAGAGTGTCACTCCACACTCTTACTTCACAGTAGTTAGTAATTACTAAGTTTCCATCTGCTGCCAAACACTAAAAGGAATCCCCAAAATAAGAAAACCTAGTTTCATGGTTAAAAAACACAACTGCATACATTTTTGTATAGTTACAGAGGATCTTTTAAAGAAACTGTTATTTTAGAAGGTGTCTTGGGCCTTGCTATGAGGGACCAACTCTAGCAGTCTTTTTAAATAATGAGATGTGAAATACTGAGGTAAATGTATGCATTGCTTTGAGAATGGTAAATAAGAAAGAAACATCTTAAAGAAAAGAAATAATCATGTCTTAGGGTTTTAAGTAGCTTTCTTTTGTTTGCATGCTTTCATAAAAATTCTACTCTTGAAAAAAACTGTCAAGGGAAATAAGGTGATGTTGTGTTGTCAGTAGCTTTTTCCAGTTTGATTTCTCACAATACTGTACCTTGAGAGAAATTCAGGTCACATAGTTTCACTGTTGTTCCCAACATCACTGTAGTTTGGAGTATCTGGTTGCAGAGTTTCATGTGGTTTATAAGAGTACTACAGTTTTTTCTACACACCAATATCTTAGCAGAACTCCTCTGGCAACTCGAGCACAATTGCATACTACTGGAGTAAGCTTCTCTTCCTCAACTGGGATGAGACCCAGTCAGTTTTCTCAGAATTACTTGGGGGTGAAATCAGGGAGGAAACTGAAAGGTGCCCAGAGCCAATTCCCCAAATAATTTTTTCATCAAACTGCACAAGAAACAGTTTCAACTGAAACAATTCAAAGATTTATTTTTTTTTTCCCCTCAACGGAGAACTTGGAAAATTGTTGCTTTATATTCTGCCTTTGATTGACATCAGTCTTTGAAATCTCCAGAGTACTACTGTAATATGAAAAGAAACCTTAAAGAACAAGAAACATTTCCTTGATCATCGAGCCATTGTCCTGTGTTCTCAAGCTATACGTCTGATAGTCCTATGTGAGATAAATTTCCATCCTTTACACAGCTCTGCCCAGGAGCAGGGTTCTGGCTCACTTCTAAATAAAATGAAATCAGGAATTGTAAAAGAGTGATTGATCCATCAAGTCCCTGCTTGATAAAGAAAGACTATAAACTATGAGGAAACCATAAGAAAGAATGAATAAAAAGGTGAATAGGGTAGTATCATAGTGAGCTATCACCTCTGTGCTGTTAGTTTGGATGAGACATTGGTGTTACTTCTGCTCCTGAGAGTGTTCTGAATGGTAACGGGTTTTGTCCCTGAGGGACAGAGCAGAGCAGCTGAGACAACACTTAATCCAGCAGATGAAGGTACAGTAAATGCCACAGGCACTGTTCAATTTTGTGTGTTAGCAGCAAGGGATAGACATTTAAAAAGCGGAGAAATGGCAACCTTGTGTGATGGGATGTGATAGGAAAACATTACATTTGTCCTGAATTGGCCTTTTATGCAATTAACTACACTTTCTTTTGCTACTTCTTTGTGATGGAAATGTTTAATTAATAGAAAAAAATAAATTTTCAGTATAAGCATCTTTCCCACAAAACATAATTAGAAGGTTAGTCTGCGACGCTTGAAAAAGGTGTATGAAATACATCTATGGCATTCAGACAGAAGCTCATTTTTAGTGCTAGGGGCCTAAAGGACATTATTTCTAAGCCAGGAGGGTTGCAGAATAGGCAACAATAGTGCTTATCAATCTTTCACAGCACATTTTCTAAACAGTCGAGATTTTACAGTAAAAAAGATTTGAAATAAGATCTACAACTGCAGTGTCGTAGAGTACATTTATATTTTAGTTAACTACTTGAAAGGAAAGCATCTAAACTTATCATTTTCTTTTGGTGGGGAGTATTAACTTGCTTACTTCCAGAAAACTGGAATTGAAATAAAAACAGAACACATATTCCTTGGCAAATGTGGGATGCTGGAATGTTCCTAAAGAGAATGGTATTCCTGTAGAGGTTATTGTCACTGCAGCAATTTAATTTAATTCCTTAGATACAATATTTTTTTTCTTTTTTTAAAGCTAATGAACAAGGTTTTTTTGTAATTTTCCTGAAGGTCCTTGTTTGCCATCGATTAACTGCATGACACTTTTCTTTATGGTATTGCCTATTCTTGTGATTTTAAAGTATTTACTGAAAATAACTTCCTAAAGTCAAGGGCAAAACAAGGTAATAAAGAATCATAGCCAATGAAATCTTACACCAGTCTTTCTTCATAAAAACTGAAACTGATTTTTTTTCAGACCACAAGTAAATAAATAAATGAACTTTAAAATAATAATAATAAAAATTCCTGCTAACAGGAATGCCAAATATACTCATCTAAACTGTATTGCCTACACCAAGTGTATCATGATTTTGTAGGGGAACGTATTACATCAACTTACAAAATTGAGGTGTGGGGGAGAAATTTTCAGAATTTTATTTAGATTTTTCTGACTTCCTCTATGAACAGAACTTGCTTTGCTTTTATCCTCAAACCTTGGAAGCTACAGTGTTACAGGAACTCTACTCTGTCAAGCTTCTCATCCATTCATTTACTCCAATCATAGACTCTGGTTTTCTTGGTACCTCGCATGCTGTCTTTCATACAAAGTCTAGTGACTAGATACTTAACAGCTACATAGTTAAATTCTGCAGAACATTGCATCCGTTGATTGCACCTTACTTGATTTTAGGATAGCCTAAAGCATTAGAAAGATGGCACATGTAAATGACTGTAAGAGTAAGTTTAGGTTTAGTGTTTTTTTTTTTTTTTTAATTTTTATTTTTTTTAATCAGGGTGATGAAAAGATCCACTTAATTTTAGTGATTGCTTTAAAGCCTGCCCCTTAAAGACTACTTTATATGGAAAACTTATATAGCTTCCACAAAAGATGTCAGGCAGGTTTTCAGGTTTTCAGGTTTTTGATTTCTGTTTTTTAATTACTAAATCTTTAAGTTAAAAGCATATAGAGCCAAATTATATTTTTTTTCTGCATGTGATGTTTTGATGTTTTTACACATATTTAAGAGGTAATCAGGATTATGAAGGTTCAAATATATTGTGCACTCCTTTTTTTAAATGAATTAATAGAAATCACATGTTCAAATTAGAGGAAGTGTATTTTTAACTAGAAAGCAAGTTTGGAGATTTTCAGTCCTGCTAGCTCTGACTCATTCAGCTCATATAAAACTTTTCTACTCTTTATTTTTTAATTGATTTATAAATATGATGATGTTTCAGTAATATGACCACTGAAGATAGAAATCTTAATGTGGACCTATCCTTTGAAAAACCTATATCCACAAAATATTTTCGGGTAATTAACCATATTAAACACAAATGCATTTGGTACGTGATACCCAAGCAACAGCTCTGCAATGCTCTATTTTACTTCCCGCTGTTGCACACTTGAGAACTGTTTCCCATCTGCTCATTTTTGCCGGTTTTAGTCATATTAATACATCTCTGCAGTTGTTCTCTGTTTTAGCCTTTAGGTGGCAGCATTTGAGAAGAGTTGTAGTTGGCTTTCCACCATCTAGACTGCAACTCATGGAGAATTCTAAGTAGATAAGGCCAGGCATGTAGGTATTCAGTTTGCTCAGTTTGCAAGTCACAGCAAGGTTTATTCAGAAGCATTTAAAATGTAAAAAACATAGCGACACAGGACCACTTCTTTCTTAACATTTCTGCTCCCATTTAGACTTTTTTTATGAAGATGTGTACTTCTACATTATATTTGTATACATTGTATTTATATGCATAATTTTTGTAAATGCTTTCAATCAAGATGTAAACAGTTGCTTCACACCGAATGTGAAGACCTTTTTCCTGTGTTTCTTTTTTTTTTTTTTTTTTTCTTTTTTTCCTGTCCCTCCTGTCAAGGAAAAGGATGAGAAATACGAGTCTTGAGTTTAATTTGCCTTCTCAGTTATCATTCAGACACTTCAAGATGCCTAAATCCTGATCACCTGACTATGATGTGATCAACAGGAGTGTTTTAAAAGATACATAAAACTTTTCTCCATTTTAATTCACTGAAAAAAAAAAACAGCGTATATCTCATATGTATTTTATTTCATGACAGTAGGTGATTAAAAAGACATATAGTGCTTAATTCTACAGATATAATTCATAAAAATGTTATAGGGAAATTTTATGTCCATACAATGGTAGAAAAAGAACTACTGCTCAGTTATTTACACTTTTTCCTATGTACCCTAAGTTTCACTTGTTCTAAGCTTAAATCCATTCAGTTGCTACTTGTTCAATACTTGGTAAATATGGAGTCATCTCACCACTGCCCTATTTATACTCTTTGCATGTTTTTGAGGGCAAGTTAGTTAGACTAAAGAAATAATTATTTTTTTTTTTGTAGTTCATATTAATTCAAAGACCATATGATCACAACACAATCACGCAGTATTCAAATTACTGCATCACAGAATATTTTAGGTTGGAAGAGACCTATTATTCACATTTCACATATCATTATTCACATATTCAGAAATTATTCACATTTGAAAATAATCCTGTGAATTCTGCAAGTCAGAAACCAGGCTATATAGTCAGAATAGATGCAAAATAGTAAAAAATTCTAAGTCAGGATTTTCTTGAATATTGTGAGATCCAAGGACTCTGCCTCATAATTCATGTTCATATATAAGGCTGTAGTAAATTATGAGGCTAAATGCATCTATGCTAGAATTTGCTGAGCAATCTGCGCAATAAAAAATAAAAAATTCCAACAAGAATTTGATGATCTGCTTTGTAGTATGTAAAGAACACTACTGGAACCTTGCTGAGAACTACATATCTATTCCACATAGGAACAGAAGAGGATTGCCAGGTTTATCTATTAGGAAAGAAAGTCAACCTTATACTTTGAGGTAGTATTCTTTCAATTATTCCATTGATATACTTTGACACAAAAGAGAAAGGCTGAAAACAGGCTGTCTTCATAACCTTTGTGTTACTAATACCTTCTATTTTTGTGGTTGTGTTACTCTGGGTCATGTTGAGAAGATCTCACTATCTGATAGGCTCCTTTATTTGGATCTCAGAAGTGAGATTTTGTCACCATGATAAAATGACGTTATTGATACACTCAAGAGCTGAAGTGTTTCCTTTCTCCTAATTCCTATTCTCCATTCTTCATGTGAACCTGCTGCTGAAAAAAAAGGAATTTTAAGGATGAGCATTCAGCTCAGTGCTCTCTTAAGAACCGTGTCATCCTCCTGCAGAAGTTTCATTGCAACAAAACCAGAAAGTGCATGGAAAAAAAAGTAAACAGAGAGCCAGGTTGCCCATCAGTAGTTCTACACCTGCTACTGCTCTGCCATTTACAGAAATTTAAAGCCTGTTATTCAGATGTCCAATACTTACACATCCAAGAGAGAAGGAATATATTAAAAGAAATAGGCGTATATTTGGGCAAAATAAGAACTGCATGCAGTGAGATGGAGAGACAAATTCCAGGCTTGTCTTTGTGGGGATGCAAAGGAAAATTCAGAATCAGCAGAACGTGTGACCCTGAAATAAATTACTTATTCTGCTTTGTGGACAAGTCTCATTCAGAGTTAAAGTGGCTTTAATTCTTTTTAGCTTAATTTACCAAGTAAGCTAAAATGAATTAGGGCCACTTTAATTCTGAATGAATAATTTAGTCCACCAATTTAAGTAAAGTGCTGTGGTAGTTATTCATGAGATAACCCAAGCCTCGCATCTAGACTGTTTAATGACCAGTGACTTTAGGCAGCAAAAGACAAAGTGTACTTGTCCCTTTAATTTGCATTTGCAACCACAAAAGCAATCTCAAGGAATCTGAAAAGTTTTCTCTTCTGAATTACATTTTTTCCACCAGTGGTTAATATATGAAATCCCAGATATGTACTATAAGTCAGTCTAGCATGCATTGAGCAGCCTGATAAACCCAGATGAATAATTATTCTGGTTTGAGAGCCAATATTTTATGCCATTAAATATAGTACTTCACATTTTCCCTAATTTCATACTCATTATCAGCATATGTTAATACTACAAGCAAAATCGTAATTATATGTTTAGACAGAAAGATGGGATGATAAGTCAAATGGAGTTATAAAAAAAGTAGTGAGACAAGGAGGATCAGCTGCATACGTATTGGAATGACAGTATGCAACCTTTTTACCCACTTGGTCACACTGTGATGCACACATAAGTATATTAATATGCATATTAGCTGTTTTCCCTTTAATTTAGATAGTAGGTGTTCAGAGAATGAGATTGACATTGATGGCTTCATCGTCATGCAGAGTACACAATGTCTTGATTTCTCTGACAACTGAAAACAGTAACATAAAGATGGAAAACTCCTATGAAGTAGTAGGTGTTGCTAAAGAATTTAGCTGCAGTATTTGCATTTCCCTTGATATTTTACATATTTATAACACTGTCAATCAGTGGCATCACTGGAATGAATGTGGTTATATTGACAAGTATGATATAGGACCATAAATAACAGATGAAGAAAATGTGATTATGCTTATTATTATAGAAAATATCCTCGGATCTGTTTGTTCAAAGCAGAGAATTATTCAAAAGGGTTAAGGAATCTGTTCTGAAAGTGTATGTGTTTATAGACAAACATCTGCCCATATAGGTTTGTCTGAGGGAATAGTTATAATAAATAAAGCCATGATTCAGCTGTAGAAGTTTTAAATATGTTTCTACTGTGATTTTAGTAGAAGATACAGTAGTGGGAGGGACGTTTCCAGTACATGAAGAAAAGATCACTAATATTTTTTCAATGCAAATGGAAGTTCTGTGCTCATTACACAGCTGTTGTGCTATAGTTTTTGATCTGTCTGTCAGTTCTAGCTTACATTGTGGAATGTATATTTTTAATAGTCTTTAAGTAATTAGTGTACTTAGTGATCCATAACATCATGTGGAGCTTATTTGTAATATGATGTCTTTGTGTTACGGGAAGAGCCCCTGAAAGAACAAATCTTCTGATCTCAAAACTTCTTCAGAATATGTTATAATGTTATAAGAATTTTGATAGATTTAATGGAAATTATATTTCTAGTTCTTAAAAACTAAAATCTTGATTCTTACATACTTTTGAAAAGAGGGTTCTGATAAAACTTTGGAAAGAGGGGTTTTAACTTATTTCCTGGTGTCGTGTTAGACATACTTCTCTGTGATGCTAAAATAAAATCTACTGTGGTCATGGAAGAAACATACAATGGATAAGACAAAGTAAAGTATCTCATAGATATCCTCTGATTTTTTAAAACAAGAACAAAATACATGAAACTTGATGTTATAAAAGCTGTTTTTATCCTTTTGAAATACGAACACATATTTTTTTGGGAAGGAAAGACACGAAGGGAGCAAATGTACTGAGAAGATCATGAAGAGAAAACCAAAAAAACACATTAAAAAGTATCATCTTTGCCAACTGACAGCTTTGTTCCCCTAAGATTCCTCCTTTTCTTTTAGTCATATTGGTATGATGCTGACGACAGCTGAGACTGGGCAACAGAAAAGAAAGGCTGAAGAGCTATGGAGCTGCCCATGTTAAGTTCCAACCAGCTGCATTTAATCACTGTAAATGGCCTATGTGGGGGAAGATCACTGCAAATATAGCACAAACTGATTTGCATTGCTTCTAGTGTTTCAAAATGATCCTAGGTGTCCACCTTTATAGTTCCTTGTCTACTTCGTAAGAACTTCCCATTACTCGTTTGTGTTATCTTACTTTTCTTAGTTCTACCATATTTAGGGGTTCGTATTGTAGAGTAACAGAGAACAGATAACATACTTCTACCTTCTTTGGGACACAACTTTACATAGCTGTAGAGCAGGAAATACTCCACAGATTCAATTCTTCCCATCTGAGATGTGCTTCTCTATCATGGGTTTACTGATGACTGTGAATATAGAAGTGTGTTCTTTTAGCTACTGGGCAGCTGAAGGTACAGCTCTGACTTTCTTGGACTGTTTTTCTGTTTCTACCTATTCTTGATGTACATTACAGTGTTGAAGTTGCAGTACATCACCTCTGTATCATATGATGGAATTATCTTGATGAACTAAGAGGGACTGTTTAGTATACATTAAACCAAACCAAAATAATATTAAAATTAAAATTATTAAAACTTATTTTAAAAGAAAAGAAAGAATCCCCTGAACGTGTGCCTTGGATACATGAGGTGTTCATATGGGTAGAAACCTAGGACAATTTAAAATGTATGGATTTATGTTTTCTAAAGTTTACAAGAATCATTTCCAGAGACTGAGATCTATGTGCTGTGTGCTAAACACAAGTATGGAGCTTTCCTACACTTTTCCGAAGCCTGTTGAGGTTAGGAGGCCAAGCAACTGTCAGCTGCTTTCCCTGCAAGGAGATTAGAGAAAGCCTTTGTGGAAATGGAACTGACAGACCAAGAATGAATTTTGGTTTAGTGTCTAATGAGGATATATCCTAATTCTCATTCATATATTGCTATATGAGAAATATTTATGATAAAAATATTGAAAATGCTGCCACTGTTTGTATAACACATGGAAAAAGTAGTAACTTGAGACTGACCTTGATTTCATGGTTTCTAGTATAGGAGTCATCAATTATATGTTCATATGCAGTAAAATAATAGATTTTTCATATCTTCCCCTTCCCTCTAATTGATAATTAATATTTCACATCTCATCTCATCTCATCCTCTTCTTACATAGTGTAAGCAGTTAGTAAATATTCAGTTGACCCTTCTCCATTTACTGCTTCTGTTGAGTGACACTTTGTATTCTTTTCAGATAGGCTGTGCATTCCAACTATTTAATTTCTTGAATTTTTACTTACTTCTTCTAATGGAATGATTTATACTGTTTAACAGAATGCTAACTTAAACATTCAGATTTTGCACCATCATCTCTTCCTAAAATAATTTTGGTATTGTTCACATGAGTACTTAATTTCAGCCTAGGATAAGGTTATAATTTCAATCTAATAATTTATTCTTATTCTAAAAATTTATAACTTATGTTTTAGCAAGTGTACTTGCTTCTAGTCTGAAAGACCTCTTATTATAAAAAACTTTTTTTTTATATATATGAAATGACGAAATACTACAATCTGGGCACTGGTATCAGAGAAAACAACTAGAGCAAATCAGATGAAAAAAAGAATTTTGTGTTACCCTTTTTTTTTTTTTTTTTTCCAGATTTTTCATACTTTAACAACCAAGTTTTGCTAAACCAAACTGTCCATCTGGACATTTTAAGGAGATTAATATTTCTGAAATCCTACTTGCATTTCCCAAGAAAAATGTAGAAATATTCTACTGTTGAGTTTCTAATAGTACATTCTACACAGGAATACAACTAATGCCACTCAGCAAACAGAATGTGAAATGTGAAACTTTTCCTTTTACTGTTATCTATCTTGAGGTATTTTTCTTGTTGATAAAAGTAAGTGTATAGATACATGAAAGTTAAATGAAACACAACTTGATCCACCAGTGGATCTTAAAGTACTGTGATTAACAGTAAGTTTCTCCAGTGTTCATTATCAATTCCTTTCAGTATTTCTGAAGAGTAAATATAAAGCCATAGATGACAAAAACAATTATTACAAGTGTTCAAGCGATTCCAAGGATAGGGCAGTCTTTCTGGATGACTTTAATATCCTAGCGTGGTGTTCTTTAATAATCAAGAGTAAAAATCTACACCTGAGAATTTAGAGATTAATAAATCAATTATTTTATTTTATTTTATTAGAGATATTTTAACATGAATAGAGTATAACTCTGGCACTACATAGAAGGGGGGAAACAGACTTTAGGTAAATGAATAGCAAATTGAGGCAGATAGAAAGTCAGATCTGGAGAATGAGGTATTTTTTCACTACATGTACAGCTAAGAAACCTAAAAACCTACAAGGAAGCAGAGAAAAGCCTCTAAAATGCACTAATTTTAGCAGGCAATAATAATAATAGAAAAGAAACAAATATAAGTGGAGGGGAAACTGAAACTGAGGAATAAAAATATAAAACTAAGATCTTCCAGTTCACATTTATCTATGTAGCCTGAGTTGGCTGGCAATAATTTTCCAGTGAAACAGTCACATGAATGTGTGCTCTGCATTTATCAAAAGGAAAGGTTTATAAATGACACTAAGGAATCCCAAGCACTACTGCTGTGATAATTTTCTTCTAAAAGGAATAAATAATAAATATGTAAGTAGAGGAAAACAGGCCTCCTCTTGTACTTAAGAAACCTGCCCTAGCTCTGTTTTATTTAACTCTGTCTTTCATTCTCTGAGGTCTGTCTTCTATGTCAAGTGCCATATTCTAGAGTGATATTCCCTTGTTTTGTTGGCTTACAGCAAAGATCATGGAACAGGTATTTATTTTGACTTCCCTGACATCCCAGAGTCACAGCAGTGGCAGCTTCCTTCTGAGGTGAGCATCAATGCAGGAGAGCCTGTTTAGTGTCGTGGTGCAGATTTTATTTAGGCACCTTTGATAGACAAAGTGACTGACTGGAGAAATGATTGTGTTGCTCCCATTTTCAGAGTCAGAGCTGCCTCCATACCTTTTGTTATTCATAAGGGAGGCAGTGCTCTCCTCTAGAGTTTGGGTGGTCTTGCTGTCTCTAGGTGAAGTTCTCTGGATTCACCAAACTCTTTATATGCAGAGGCTCTGTTCACAATTTGCAGACTCTGGCTGAAGAAGAAAAGTTCTACAGTGGTTCTACAGTGATATGTGCAGATCTCCAGACCCTTGCTGTTCTGCGATTGATCAGGTTTCAAATAAAGGATCTACCACTGGCTCTCTAACAAGCACCCCACAAGCCTCATCTGTTACTGGTGATTTATATCAAAGTGACCTCAGAGTGATGTGCAAGCAGAAGATGCTTAGAGAGCATGATATTGATGATCAAGGAAGATGTCCCACCAGGCTGTCAGTGGCTGCAGAACAGGCTTCTTGAGGGCACCCCAGTGCTTGGCTGTCAGTGTCCCCGGGCAGAGCCCTGGCATAAGTTCTGTGGCCTGGCAGGATCAGAGGTCAGTTCTCTGCTCAAGTCACCCCAGGAAGCAGGAGCAGTGTAGACATACGCTGTTCATCCCTTCCGTTATAAAAATGTTCCAAAACCACTATTCAGAGAGATTCAATGGGAAAAGTTGTGAAAATGTAGAGTTCCTGGCTAGAAGTAAAATCTGAAGAGTCAGATTGTTGTTATGCCCCAGATCAGGTCAGAAAAAAAATGTCATATTGAATTTGTTAGGCTTTTTTCTTTAATTAACATGATGAGTGATCATGCTTTACAATCTAATAGCTGTGCTTTCATGTGAATTTAAAATGCAGCTAATATGTCTGCTTTTAGTTCATTGCAGCATTTTGAACAGTAGCAGAATATTTATGAACTCCTACAAACCCTACTCTCAGCTGTAACTCCTTTTTCCTAATGAAAACGGCAGCTGACAAGCAGCAGCATCAATAGATTGGACATGATAAAAATTCACAGCTCTGAAGCTGTATGCCAAGTCTGAAGACAAATAAGATGACTGGGTTTAGGTACTCACTTCCCTGGTGGCTCATTTTATTCATCCTCAGCACATGCAGAAAATATCAGCATTTTTTCCATCCGTGAGTAAGTATTTGAAATAGAAAATATAAACGGATACATGGTTTTCAAAGATTCTTAACTGCTTTTTTACTCTTGATCTAAATTTAGAAATGTTCATTTCTTAACAGCCTTATGGGGTAGGATGAACAGGCTTTAGAGTTACTTATCATTTAGTTATTGAGTTTAATATTTTATACCTGTATATGCTCAATGTAATTATGATTCTTGGATTATATCCATGATGATGATGATGATTCTTTTACTTTTTTTTTTTCCACAAGATAAAGTTGCTATTATTTTTATTATTAATAAGACTACTGTAAAAAGTAATAATTTACTTTTAATGTAAATCCTAATGCATTTGAGTAGATTCAATGAAGTTGTTTTCATTGCTATTTTTCCAGAATCATCCAGTGATGCAGTTTCTGGAATAGCTAGTTTTTTTCTTCATGAGACAGACAAAAAATATTTGGGGCTGAATTTAATGTTTAACTCAGGGCTTTAGTTTTATTTTCAGTGAGGTTTTTTAAAGTAGAACTCAAATTCAAATTTTATCTATAATATAACAACAACAACAACAAAAGCTATTTCAACTTTTACAAAATGCTATTCCTCTTGCTTTCTCCTTTCTTCTATTTTTTCTGAAATTCTTAACTTAGTTCAGATTAATCAATGAGTCTGGCCTTGGAATGGTTTTCTTATGAAATAAGCTCTTTATATGAAAAATATCACCTACTGTCCACTGGAATGCACTGCTTCAGTTCTGAATGAGGTTCAATGTTTACCTGTACATTTGCTGCACATCAGTACAGTGAAATGATACAATCACCTACAGTGATTTTTGGCATTTTTATTCTAACTAATGTTAGTTAGCTTAAAGGTGATAGAAAACAGTGATGTAACAGATGTAAAGAAAATCCTATGGATATCTATACACACATAAACCATACTATAATTTTAGTTAAGCAGAGCAGTTAAATAACAATACCTTGGTTTATATACCGTAAGGTGTATAGGTGTGTCTGTGTGTATATATATATATGAATTAAGTTCAGATACAGCCAGTGAAAATGAGCCCTGATGATTGTCTTATTCACTGTCCTCCATGTGTCCTCCTGCCAGACTCATCAGACATGTATGTGTATATGCTTTGTTTCCTTCTGAAGAAATGGTTTTCTTTTTTGACATTATTTTTTATTATTATTATTTTTTTGCTTGTCTGACAATGTTTAGATACTGTCTAGTTAAGAATTGTAAAACTGCTTTCCCTGATGCCCTGAAGCTTGCAGCAGTGTCCTTCCTGTTACTTCAAATTCTGTGTCCTACATGTAACTTTTCAAGTTTTCTAATACATCTGAGAGGAGCTACACTTTGCAGAGGACATAAGAAAGAGCTCTTTCCCAACAATTTACGCTCTGAAGTAGCAGTGTTTACACAGGCTCTTTACAACTTGACCAGATACTCAGTTTTGACATATTGTTATTTAGAACACCTAATATTTGTTTTGACTACCAGAGTTAGGAGCTAAATGGCCATAGAAATATTGCACCTCTCCAAGTTCTGGATCTACATCTGGTTTGTGAAACGTGTATGGAAGACAAAATACCAGCTATGAGATTTGTCTTCCCTCTCAGAAAGAAGTAGTTATCTATAGGGCTAGCAAAAATTACTTCATTTAACAAGTTACATCTTATTTATGTATTTCGAACATCATCTTCTTTTCAGACTAATATTCATCTGCTTCCTGATTGCTACAGGCATTTGCCTAGAAAAGCACCAGTAGTCCAGTGATGACATATAATAAATAACTTTTCTCTCCACAAGTGTTTTACCGTTTTTAACCAATTGTCAAATAATAAATAAAAAGATTTTTTTTTTTAGCAAACTTCCCAAGTCCTGCCACAGAAAAATAACAAAGGTATAGTGATTGACATTCCTAACTTCACTTTAGTACATACCCAATGCATAAAACAGTAATTATTCATGTAAATAAGAATGATTGGCCTTCAGGTAAGAAGAAAACAGCAGAGGTCAACAACTGCAACAAAAGGTGTTCTCTAAACTGGCACTTTTCTCTTAGCCTTTGTACTGTCCCATTATTAACATTGGGGAGCATTTCTTGTCATTACCTTTTAAAACACTGCCACTTGCAGGTAAATCCAAGCTGATCTCATTATGAATAAGGATTTAGTGAAATCACACTTCTAACTAGTTGTAATAATTCCTGTAACGTAAGGGATTAAATTGTATGGATATACAGATATCACGTAAAACACATGGTCTAACAGAACATGAAGAAGGGACCTAAACAAAATCATAGCTTATTATTCTGGTTCTGTCAGTCTTATGTGTTGCTCACAAGCACAAGAATTAATCTGTATGTGAGCATTTCTGCTCAAGCAGCAGTTGTACACACATTTAATTCCATTATTTCATGACTTTTGATTTACACCAGTAGAGGTGAAAGTTTTGCCATTTATAGATGATGTTATTCTGATTTTCACTGTTAAAAACACATCATGAAGCAGAACAAGACTTGTCTATTTTTTTGATAATTTAAAGAATGATTGAAATGTACCATATAGAATGATGAAAATTAGATTTAAAATTATATGTAAATGCTGATCATGATTAACAATATAGGGGATTGTATGTTAGCATTAATGACTTTTTTTTTTTTTACAGAAGCTGTTACATAAAAAATTACTTCTTCATGTCTCTTGGGAACTTGTAATGACTTTTTAAAACTATGAATTACGTGCAACTAAGAAATGGTAACATCTGTTCTATGGCCTAAACTCTCTACATGTGCTGTCATGTGGCACCAAGCCCTTTTCCCAGAGGTAGATCTGTGCACCCAGACTATCCTTTTGAGATATTTTACATATGTTAGTATGTGGGCATTTGTATAGCCATGTCTTGCATCAATGGATTCTGCAGTAATCTTGGGAAATAAACTGCTCTGACTGCAGATATAACTACCTCAGGGCTCCAGAGTCAGTTCTGCCACAGAGCACTCCAGTTCAGTCAGGCTTTGCAGACCCATTGCTGCAGCACTTTCAAAACCTTCAATAAAACTAATGGAACGTTACTTTTGAAACCTAGGAATCCTTGAATAGATTTTAGTGGAGCTTGCTACTTATATATCAAGCAAACAGTGATTTTCAAAACTCAGAATTGTATTCTTATTTGCCAACATCATAAGATCTTAGTATTTAGAAGTGTGTTTGCTCTGAGATGTGAATGAATACCAACTTGAAGTAAACTGTGAAATGGACTTTTTTTATTTTTATTTTTTTTAAATATATATCCTGGAAAATATCAAATGTATTTCACTCGATCAATACATAATGAGTAGTCTTAGTACTAGGCCTAAAGCTAGGTTTCCTTTTCTCTAGTCTTCTGAGAACTGGTATCTTGTAAGCGTCAACATTAGCTTTGCAGGCTGCCTAACATATTTTTGTTGACCAGATTGAAGCAAGTACTACATGTTGTATAATATTTGTGGTCAACACAGGCAGTGTTTTTTTTTCCAGATTTTCTGAATTCAAAATCTCTTCTGTCTCTTTCCATTTTTTAAGTTAGCAGTTAACTACTTAACAGAAGGTGAAATATGTCTAGTCTGGTAACTGTGGTAGTAGTGTTGGATGCATGGTAGTTGAAGTACATAAGCAAGGCAAGGTTTGTAAGAGGCAGTAATAAAATGACTTAGAGCTTTGAAGTTCAATGTCTGTTCTTCAGACATGAAAACTTGTGTGCCAAAAATCTGCCTATTTTCCCCCACTACTTTAGCTTTTGTAAAAAAAAAATGCGTCATTTCCATCCACAAACACTTCCTCTAATCCTCAGTACTCACTGTTCTTTATTTTCAGCTTACAATGCATATTGGCCAGCTGCGACTAGATGTACTGCTTTTATAGTTCTCATTCTGATTCCTGATTGTATAATCAGAACACAGAACACATACTATTAAGTCTCTAGTAATTTATTGATTAAGAATTTGCTTACTGTAAATATTCCATTATACATGCTTACAATAGACTTTGAGAACATCTTTCAGATAATTAAATCATTAGAAGATTTTCAGAGAGAGAACACATGAGAGGTAAAAATATAATATGAAGCAAATTATTGTTATTTTTAATATCTTTGCACAAAATACATATTTGGAGCTATTTTACAGCGGTCCCTAGTGAGGCCATTCCAGCCCTTTTTTAAGCAGCAGAGTAGAGGCAATGAGAGATGGATAGTGTGCCTGTGGGCAGATATGCAGGTAGCTCTGGAGTATCACAAACTCTGCAGTTCTAAATCAGGACTAAATATCCTCACTGAAAAAAAAATCCCTGCTTGCAGTCTCCAGATATTCATATATGTTGATTATTGGTATAATTTCTTCAAATGATGGACCCTGATGAGCTAAAATAGATTTTAGGTTTAATCACATAGCATATTATGCTGCTAATCTGAAATAAGTCACATGAGAAGTATCTTGTGGAGCCATCAGGGTGGTTTTTAAAGATCCTTATTATTGACAAGTTAAGGGGAAGCAGCCCCAGTTCTTCACAGGGTACATTTCCATTAATCATTCTGAAGGTCAAAAAGCACAGATGGTTGCTGTAATCTTTGCAGGAGATTCATGCGAATTTTAAAAGAAGTGTTTCAAGTGTTTGCCATCATGTAGGGATGTAGAAACAATATGGCTATTAAAACAGCTACTTTGATGCTTATTGATGAAAGACAGGCATGCCCTTCCACCTTGGAGGATGATACTACTTGAGTAATATTCTGCCTGATATGGGTAACAATGTCATGTTGACTAGATTGTTTTTTATGCTGCTTTTTAATCTAATCAAAGAACTAGACCAGGGGACTCTTTGTCATAATTGAGTAGAAATTTCTGTCACAGTTACAGAGCAGTATTTTTAAATGCTATAACTTTTAAAATATTTTTATATATTTTTAAAATATTTTAGTATATATATACATATATTTATTTAAAAAAAACCCCAAACAGGCATACCAAAGGCTCTCAAAGTAATCTCTCTGTTTTGCAGACCTATAGATTTTAGCATCATAATTATAGTCTCACTAATTCCATTTTCTCAACTCAGTGCAGTGCTGGTTTTTCGTGTTCAGAATAGCACATTAGGATCAGATAGATGATGTTCATCAAATACATCAGCTCTTAAATTAATCCTTCTCCTAAAATTTTTATATGTTTGCATTAGTTATTTGATCTGGTGTTAAGGAGGAGAGAAACGTTGAACCTCTGCTGTTCTTCAGTGCTGGCTTCAGAGTGAATTTGCCAAGAGATGGTTGACAAACTGTTCATTGCTTAGCTCAGATCTACAGTTGAACAGTTCATTTACATTCATAAAGGCACTGCACAGACAATACGTGTCAAATAAGCCAACAGTGTGGTCCTCCCTGACGCTGTGAGCCATAGAGGTAGAAAGGATATATTAGCAGCTGGGTGGATTACGCAGTAAGAGTGAAGGAGAACACTGACTTTTACATTTAGTGTGATACCTGAGTCTTTAAAACCATTAAGTGAATTGTTGAGTCTGGAAAAAGAGAATGTGAGAGACCTAGAAAAAGTGTGCTTTTATGAAACCAAGTGAAAACATCGAATGGATTTTCAAAAAATCCTGAAAGACATATCTGTGGTTTTCATTGACACTTTTTGGGTTAATCTCTTACCTGCTTTCCTACTTAAAATCCCATGTATGTATTTCTTAAGGAAGGACGTAATTGCTCTGAAAATATGTGAGGTTTAAATTCTGAATCACTCATCATTCTTTATTTTGTGTGATCCTTTTCCATTAAGGTAGTTCTGTTGACTAGAGAACAGTTGTTTTAAGGCCATGGAAGAAAGGCACAATTTGTCCAGGGAGGTAGTTAAAGCCCCATCCCTGGAGATATTCAAGGTGAGGCTCAACAGGGCTCTTAGCAACCTGATCTGGTGAAGGATGTCCCTGGTTACTGCAGGGGGGTTGGACTAGATGAGATTTAGAGCTCCCTTCCAATCCAAATCATTCTATGATTCTATGATTCTGTATCACCATAAGAGTTCAGACCTTTCAAGAGGTTCCAAGACCATTCTGGAATCTATTGCAACACTATACCTGTCAGGGGGTTGTGCTATACACCCATTTCCCAGGCTGAACTGGGTTGAATAGTATGTTTGAAATTGCTTGAATGCAATTTTCAAGCTGCCAGTGCTGGTGCTTGCAAGCAGGCTATATAAATCTCAGCTCAGAGCACATCTGTGGTATCAGAAAAGACCTTCTAGACATGTCCTCAGCTGATAGAATTTGGCCTGGCTGGGTGGAACCAGGCCAGCTTACAACAGCCAAGACCTCTCCTCNCCTTTGTAGAAACAATTTAGGAGAATTAAACAAGAACAGGAAAATGCTTTTAAAAAGCTATGCAATATCATTTAGCTTCACCTAGAAGCTTTTCTGTTCTAAATAAATGCCCCACATTTAGTTTAACAGTGCTTTCTGAGCAGAGTTTGGAAAACATATTATTTAAAACATTGATTCTTCTTCTTCCCTCGTATACAGCTTTGGAATATTTCACAGACTTTAAACCTCCCTATCATAAATTCTCAGATAATCCATCTCAATTTTTAATGAATGCTGCAATCATTTAGAAATGATTAGGCAACTGTCTAAAGGAATGTCTGCAGTAAGTAGTTACAAGGCAAGGAAATAGTCTAGATGTCCTTGTGAATCCTACTTTCTACAATTACCCTTACTTACTTTTCAATGTTTCTAGAATAGAAAGAAAATTTTATTCCAGAATAGCTCAGAAAATTACAGTTTATCCTCAGTCATCTTCTCTTGAGTTGCACAGAGCAATAAAGAGGCACATACTAGCCTGTGTCTAATATTCAGGTAGCTTGCTGCAGTGAAAGATTGTTCATATAAAACTGCTACAATTCTGAAAGAACTAATGCACTGGCTAGCAATATCAATAGTTCAATTAAGTAAATATATGAAAAAAGCAAAGTACTTAATGGAGAAATAAAAGAGTATGGAATGTAAAAACCCAATGAAGATACAAAGTATTATTATGATGCTATGATTTAATTTTTTAAAGGCTACACATGAATAAGTCATTAGAGTAGAAACACTAGGATTATGAGAATGCTACAAAAGAATTCATTTAGGGTTTTTCACTTAAAAAGCAAAAATAAATAAAGGTAATCCCCTGTGTTTTCATTCTTTAATGTGTTATTACACCCATGAATCTCTTCAGAGCAATAGGGAATATGAGGGAATGATACATGGCTGAATTTGGAGGATTTTAATGTTAAACTCGATAATGTAAATTTTCTGTATCAGTTTTATTCTTTTATTTGAATACAAAGATTTGGGTATAGATTGTTAGGGAAATATTTGAATGGGAAAAATGTGAAGCACAGATCATCTTCTGCATACTGGCCATGATAATTTACAAAATATGTCAGATTTAGTAGAGATATAAATGGGTAAAGTGACAGTTTGTGCTTTCATTCACACAGACACACACACGTACACACAGAACCCTTTTACTCTTTGCTTACTTATAATGCTACAAAGCACATGTGGAAATGCTCTACCTGCTGTGGTGACATTTTAGATTCATTTTGAACAGGTATGATTCATTTCACTAGATTCTCATGCTGCTGCCTAGGTGTAAGATGATACGCAATTTGCACCAAGTAAAGCAAGTAATAGAGCTTGCAGTTTCAGCATTCTGTGCACATGCACAGTGAATAAATATTACATCTTTATGATATTCCTCACTGTCCAAATCTGTAACTGTGAATAAATACTTTCAGATCCCACTGAAGATAATAGCAGATGAAGGCAGTCACTGCAGAGATGCACAGAGAGACAACAGATTTCATTGCCATGAGAAAGTCTAGCTCATCAGGATTTGTGCTGTAATTTGTATTTTAATTCAGTAATATCTCATTTCTTATGTCAGTAAAAATAGCAAAAAAAGTATTAATCCAACATGATTTCATAGGAGCAAATGGCTCTCCCTTGAGACAAACACAAACTAATTACCTGTGTACAATATGTTGACTATTTAGAATACATAATTATTTTTCATAATTTTTCTGAAAGATGAGAATGCACATATATATGTATTAGTATATATCTGAGTGTGAGAGAAGGGAAATCTGGTATCTAATTTACTGCAAATGCTAACCTTTTTCTTTTACCTGATAAATTGCAAGGATGTACTATAATAAAAAAAAAAATTACTTTGTAAGTGAAAATACTATTGCCTTTCATATTTCCACTACTATTAAAATCCTTTCCATGTTTTCATGAGTAACAGGATAGCTTTAAAGACTGTGTTAATGAATACAGCTCAGTTCAGATCTTAATTCACTCTGGTGAAAGAAATTATTTCATTCACTTTGAAACTGGTCAAAGCTCTTCTATACTGTTTTGGGGAGCCAAAAGAAGACTTATTATGGGACCAGGTTCTACATAGGAAGTAAGCAAAGACTGTTTTAAGAACGTTTTCCACATTTCCTAAGAAGAGGTTCCCATGGAAATCTAATTCAGCTAATAGCTATGTCACCATTTTGGCAACTTGCCTGCCTGGTGAGGAAATCTCATTTTAAGGGCTTTCCATAGAAAGCCATAGCTTAAGCCTCTACTGCAGTGACAATATTCACTGATGCCCTGCAGCTCTGTGTGCTGCCAATGCAGCATTTGAGAACAGGTTCTTCCTTGTGGGTAAACAAAAACTCCTCAGTCCTTTGAATGTAATGATTTATTTTATTTTTTAATATATGGGAGGTAATTTTATAATGAAAGTTCCAGCTTCTTGCCAGCTGCACTTCAAAATTGTGCTTGAAGTCAACACACATTCTGCCATCTAGTGACCAGAAGAAATTGTACTGACCAGCTGGAATTGTGATGAGAAACCCCAAGTGCTGCTACTACTGCAGATTGCACCCATATCTTTATGGGAGAAACTGTAAAACAGGCTATGAAGACAGGAAATGGTCTGAAAATGGTTTTCAAGGTCCTGAAAATCAGATCTATTGTAGCCAGTATGAACTACTGAAGTAGTTCAGTTCCAAAATTAATGGAAACAGACTGGTCTTTATTCCTTCTTCTTTCTTCCTTTTCTCCTCTGCATCCCCTCCTTCGCCTTCACCTGGGACAAACATCATCATTTTGCATACTTTCTGTGAAAAACATGGCACAGAGAGGTTGTTATGTTACTTAACATGAGACAGTTTGCATTAATGCACATTCTGGCTACAAGTCCTTTCATATTCATTCTGTAGTCAAGAGTAATTGAAAACACTCATTTGACTATTTACAGTTCAGGAGTGGGTAGGATAGTATGACATACACTGCTGGAGTGCTGGGGGTGAGAGAAGTAAATGACAGTCATTTTTGGCAATCAATTCCCTCTTTCTGCTATTAATGTTCTGATCAGCCTCCAGGGAGCTGCCCACCATCTTACCTTCCAGGCTGTTCAGTAGAATCTGAGGATGCTCAGCAACTCACAGAGGTTGATTTCCTTTTACACAGTCTGAAAGAGTAACCCTAAAGGTCTCAGAATCATTATTTTTAGTTCAATGGCTCATTCATACTGTTGTCACCAGTTATTATGCTGGAAAGGGCTTTTTTTCATTAGTGCCAGTGTGTTTCACATTAGTAGTAGTACAATTCATACTAGATGGTAAAACTATAAGCAGATCTATACATATATATTGTGATGTTTCCATGAAATGTGACATAAAAATAACGGTAAGAGCCAAACCAACATGGTTTATAATGTCAGTTGATGACTAGGATATATATGTAATAGACTTACAAATATTATTAAACAGTCTAGGAATAAATCCATTTGGCATGTACCTTAATGATTATCCATTTCTAAAAAAATCAAGGACTAGCTGCTGGTGAGTAGAACCTTGCAAAGCTGGTATTTCTCTTTTGTATTGCTCAGTCTTCCTACTTTGCATTTTTATACTGTTAACAGATGTTTTTTCTCTTTGTTCCTACAGAGAGCACATGGCACCTCTCTTCTCTTCTAAAAACGTACACCTACATTGTCCACAAGATGTTAGCTTCTCCTTTAAAAACTAAAAAGGTTACTCAATAGGAATAAAAGATCCCATACCATAAAGTAAAAATAAAGGTAAAGCAAATTGGACACAGATAAAAGTTGTAAATAGTACTTAACTATAAACTTGGAATTTCAGAAATCATTGAGTTTTTTCACTTCTAGAAGGCACGGAACTATATTACGTGCTGCAGAGTTGTATGTAAAATGAATTGATAAACCACATGCATTTTCAGACAGACATTGCTAAATACTTCTAAGCATTTGTGCATTGTGTACAGCTGAGGAGGGAAATAGTACTTATCCCACTGAAAGAAACTATGTCCATAGACATGAAAGGACCTCTGACAGCAGGATATATAATTTTATCAGATAATTAACCTCAGATTTTCTACCCTAAATACCCAGAGTATGTTGTAGCTGTTTTAAGTCACTGTCTAGTTAAAATGATCCATTCAGGATTTCCCACAACTCTATTTGTTATTTAATTTTGAGGTATTTCTTCAAGTTTTCTTCTATGCAGATACATTGTAGCATTAACGATGTAATAACAAGTGTTAAACCCTTTCATGCCTTCAGGCCAATCTTAGAGTCCCATTGGCAATTTCTGGATCAGGCCATGTACCTGTCCTCTGCTGAAAAGATTCATTGTCCTTTTTTATTTAATGAAAAAATCTGATTAATATCAATGTTTGAGATAAAAGAAGAGAAGGACTGTTGTTGTTTCACCCAAGGTAAACTAAGACATGCGAAATACCTCTCTATGTTAGAAAATTTATTTTCAGTAGCAAGAACTAGGTAAGAAGAGCGAGAATGATAAAAATTCCTTTACTCAGAATCTCTGTTAAAACATCCAATATTATATCTGAGACATCAGGTCTTGAATCATTCTGGCTTGACCTGGCAGGGCACCTCTATGCCAGATAATATCTAGAACAAGATGGTCCCTACCACCTTTTCCACACAAACAGGTCCTGAAACTCTTGTGCCATTTAGTCATACTACAGGCTGGCTTGGGTTCTCTACTTTTGTTATTTAGCTAAAATCTGAAAACTAAGAAAAGTTTTATTCTCTGCAGGTTATTGCATTGTAAATTATGGCAGTCACTTAAGTAAGGCATTTTACTGTAAAATGCTTAATAAAAAGTGCATTACTGTTGAGTGTCTTAGATTAAACAAATTTGAGAGCACTGTTTGTACTTATAAGGAGAAACCGAGCACTTCTGATCCCATTACAAAAATGTATTTGACCCTTACTTTTCTTTTCGTATGATGCCTGAATTTTAATAAGGCTTTAAAGTCCTCACCCACGCCAGTACACTGCATTTCCTGTTACTGCTTTTTGTTCTCATGCAACATTTGGTTAAATACTCTAGATGAATATGAAAATGAGAGAAGTCTGGTTATTTTTATCTTTGTTATGAAACATTTATCTTTGCTATACATTTAGATATTCACTATGTAAATGCTTAATATATCAAAGGGAGATTAGTCGAAAAGTGCATCTCAAAGACCATCAGCAATAGCTGGAATGAATTGAATGAGCAAATTAAAAATGTGTTGTCACTAAGTGGAAAGAAAAAAAAAAAAAAGTCAGGTCATGAATAGATCCTGTATCTATGAGTTGCATTTTATTTTACTTGGTGATATTCCACATTATGATAAACCACAACCTAGAAAACGGATCTCCCAGACTTCCCTTTGCCTCTTCACCAGAGGTCTGTGTCCTGCGGGATGCTGCGTGTGCCTGTGCCCAGCACAAGGTGCTGTGGGACTGGAGCATTCACCACCACCCTGTATGCCTTGGGAAAGCCTTGCTCCGGTGAAGGTCTCCCATTATTGCACTCTGTTTGTAATGCAAGAAATAGAATTAAGTCTTCTGTCAGAATGGTGCTGTATTCCCTAAATTTCCTGACGAGAAGGCAGCACACAGGCAGGAAACACAGAGCACGTGTACCTTGCTTCCACAGCCTCTTCAGGGGAAAAGCTATGTGAAGTCTTGTCCTTCACCACGCTGTTAATTACAGTTTAAATGGTAATCTATGCTGCACCTTTTGAAAACTGTAAAAGTATCATTCTGATCTTAATTTGCATTAGAATATTGATTGTAAAACTTTCACTATAGTAAGAGGTTTCCCACAGACTAAAAATCTACCTTAAACTAGAGTAGCTGTAGCAGAGATATATTTTGTATAAAGATACTAACAGTGTTTTATAACACAGATATATATGTATACACATGCATGTATGCATTATATAAATGTATGTGCATATATATATATGCATATAAGTTATTTTTGGCATTTATTTCTAGGATGTTTAAAAGATATTGAAACAATTGTCAAATTATATTTTATTAATTATTTTTTCAAATGTTCTCTTTAAAATGCAAACTGTATTGCTGCTCTCAAATGCATAATTAAATTTATATTTTAAGAGATGCCATTAATTAATATTTACTAAAAGAAATATTGATTTGGAGAAATATATTAATAATTTACTAGAAAGTACAAAAGCCACCTCTATCTGCTGACTGACCTCTTAAAATATGTATTTGGCTTTTATTGTTTCTTTAAATAGAAATATTTAATTTAACTGTTTTTAATGTTTTACCAAAACAATGTGTTTGGAAAAGAATATTTATTGGTAGCATTTACATCTTATGTAATGGTTTTTTATCTTCATGACTTTACAAATTGGGGAGAGTTTTGAATTTTGCGTTTGCAAGATAACCTTCCAGCAGAAACATATTTTTCTATGTTTGTATTCCTAGAGCTTTACACACCTTCTGCCTCATCAGAAGCTTCATGTGGCTGTAGTTGAAGCAGCTGCAATGTTAACCCACAGTTCCCAGCTTCCTGAATTAAGTCCCAACCAAAACTGGGTATGGAGCACCAAGCTGCACACAGCTGTGTGTGCCTGGGAGAGCCAGAGGGAACTGTGGTGAAAGCACAGCTACCAAAAAAAAAAAAAAAAGGACTGTGAGGTAGAAGGCTAGGAGGTTTGCACAGGACCACAGAGGGAGAATTACATCAGTGATAGGATAAAGAGTGACATGCTATTGTCTTCCGTGCTCTGAGCCTTTATGTCATTGATTTTTAAGTAGATTTCCCCACTAAAATTAATGGGGATTTCTTTTTAAATACTGAGGGCAATGTAGTTTTTATAACTGAGAAGCTTCAGAAACAAAACCGTTCACAAGCACTTGTTCTGCTGGATTCAGCCTAAAAATTAAGATGTTCATTGGCTAAATTATTATTATTTTGCATTTTTGACCATTCCTAAAGATGTCACGTTATCACTGCTGAAGGCTTAGCACCCTAAAAGACGAGTGCAGAAATAGAAATCCTGAGGAGCATCAGGCTCTGCTGTAGAACAGCAATGTCTAACACTGTCACAATCATTTTCTGGTGTGGTTTGCATTGATTCAAAACACAGGAGTAAAATGTCTGCATTTGAATAACTGTTTTTGTCCCATGTCATACAGCTGATTTATAGTATGTGTCAATACACTGAATGTTGGTTCATACGATAAAATCATGTTTGAAAATCTGCAGACACATTTTCAGTATTTATTAAAGGCTGAGTATAGCAAAGTTAAGTTGATGTTAACTGCCATGATCACTTGCCTCTTACCAGCAACTACCAGGTATGTTTAGGAACATATTGCATGAGACAGTATGTGAACTTTTGAGAAATGTCTACACACAAGCTTTCATAAACCTTTATTCTGTCTTTAGAATTTGGAATGATGGGAGATCATACAATTAAGTCAGCGACCTCGATCTGTTCATGAGAAAAGGGTCCCTCAGGAACAAGCTGATGCTGCTAAATTTATGGCACAAACTGGTAATACATCAGTTACATTTTTCTATTTACTGTTGTTAATTTTAGCAAAACCACTGCATGTTTCCATAATCTTTTGCTGCATATTTGTCAGTTTTCTAAGCTGATACTTTTTTTGAATCATTTATTTTTTTGTCACCAGTTAAAGTCCATAAATAAAGTAGCTGAGAATTAGGTAGATCATAGAAAAACAAGTATTGTAATGTCAGTACTGAATCATTTACTGTAAGCATGAATTTCTTGAGTAGTAAAAGCAGTCTCACTTATCCAAGATGCAGGACAGCTTACTGTGACATTAACTTTTTTTCATAGCAGATATTAACAGAATTTCTTTATAAATAGACTGAAGTCTAATCCCAGCTTTAGGCGTTTATCAAATTAATTAATTACTAGGGTGACTTTAATGTGTGTATATTCAGCATTTCCTATCTTAGGCGCAGAACAACACTCTATTCTCTAGTTTCCAGATTCATAATTGCTAAATGAAATTGGCCATAAGTAGTTTTTAATTGGATGTGCAAATTATTTAACCATTTTTCATCTGAAACATGTTTTCTAATTTTGTTTAAGCAACTTCATCTTTAAATAAAGTTACCAACATGATATTACAAAACTAGAACTGAAGTAATTAAAAAAAAGAGAAAAAAATAAAAAAAAAAGGAAAAAAAAAGAGCTTGTTTACCAACAGTTACCACAGCTGCCTTTGAGGTCAATCATGGTGTGTTGAATTGAGCTCTCATACATCAAAGCTACTGCCCATTTTGCCATCAGTAATACGCATTACATTTCTGTAAGTTACTGCATTGAAAATCTTGTGCACTATAATTATTGTATGGATTTGAAACAAGTTATTTGTATTCCATAGTTACTAACGTAGAAAATCTGCCTGCATCAATCATACGTGTTGCTTCCAATTTTATATTCACTTTAGTAAAAGAAATATAATTGCTTTTAGATACGTTGCATGTTGACTTCCTTAGTAGTAGGATACTACATTTAATAGACTTGTGGAATTCAGTATATTAAATAACCTAAATACACTTATAGCTAATCAGTGTAGATCTGTGGGCAAAGAATTTAAAGTCTGTTTCCCTTGTATTAATCTATAGGACTACTTCTGTGGCTAACCCCCAGTTCATACTACTGTAAAGAAAGGTAGTGGAAGAAGGAGGCCTAGAACCCTCTTGGTGCCCATGCAGTTTTTCTGTAGGCAAGTAGAACTTGCTACTTACATACCTAGCTCAGACTTACAATGTTAGTTGCGTAGTACTGCATAGAATAACACCTTTGCTTTTATGCTTCTTCTGAATTCATACAATTACTCCAAAACATAAGTAAAATGATCTGCTTTATTTCCTCATATAAATCCCTAAAACTTTCATATTATCAGGTAAAACTTGTATTTGACAACTGCTAGTCATGCCTTGCAGTGCTTCTATGATGCGTCTGAGAGAACTGCGTTACAACGCAGCACTTCTACAACCACCTCTTGACAGATTGTGTGAGTGGAGTGGGAGATGAAGGTTCAAAATTATACAGGCTTGATTTTCAAAGTCCTGCTCTGAAAGCATGTGAGATGTATCATCAGAGCAGATAAATTTACACACTTAAATTCTAGGAGATCTGTTGTACAAATTTTAGGTGAACACATTTTAAGTAATATTGTGCTATTTTTGGACATACTTACTAATTTCCATATCTTCATTTCGATTTTCCTTTTTAGTGATCATTACACATTTTCTTCACCTTAATGCATTCATTTTCGTGTGATTATTGTGCTAGCTTCTTAAAGTGATTCATAAGGTGTTTATTTTCTAAAACATCTATCTCATTAATTTATCCATGTACTAAGAAGACTAATATCCTTTAAATAAATGGATACTGAGTTCATGAGGTTTCCTATATTTTAAGCCTGTTTAATATTTTACTCTGTGTAATAATAAAACATGCAAAAGTGTAACAAAAGTTTATGGTTTAAAAAGTCAGAGAGACAGGAATAGAGAATATCCCTGGAAAAGATTTATGAAAAGTATTTTGTACTCTTAGAATAGCAGACTTGATCCATAGAATTTTGTTGGGAAAGTTAGAGAATTAAATTTTCATATTAGAATATGTATTTTCCTGTTTGTTTGTGAGTTTGAGGCAGTGAAACATTTCATTTAAGAAAAATACTATGTGAATAATTTATTGTCCTATATTTGTCATTTTATGTGCTTGGGCTGATCCTTCCCTTAGGTGTTATGGGATTTAGAGAATATAATGCAGGTAAGTGTTACACAGATCAATGAGGCCCTTCATACAGTAAGTTATGTTTCCTCTTACATGTTGAGCAGCAGGGGGGAATTAGGACTTCATCAACTGTGAGTGGCTAATTTGAGATTTTAGGTTTATTACAACAGAAGTAGAAATTTAAGAGTTCTCCAGTAACTCAAAACTAGGAGGTAAATAAAAGGTAGCCATTTTTAAACTTTGATTTTAAAAAAGAAAAATATGGAAAACAGAAAAGAATAAAAGATGTGTTTGCAGATTATGTAGGCAATATAGGTTTATTTTAGGAAACAAAGAAATATTAATTATACTTAAAATGGCTAACTACATGATGTTTTTAAAGGTGTTTCCCTCCTTTAAAATATTTAAAAATAAGTAACAATTATACTGAAAGCACTACAAAGTACTCTGAAAAATTATAAATTATATAAAATCATAATGCATTGTGCGAAAGGAAGCAAAGCAATTGGTGACATAAATATGTTGTTTATCTTGTATGATTTCACTCTTATTGCACAATACATCATGTTACTGTGGAGGATTTTCTTCAGGAAATGTTTAAACATACTATCCCTTTACATATGTCAAAGTACATTGCTGCATCATGCCTTATGTGAATGGGCAGTACATGTCTGCTCAGAACTTTTTAAAACAAATACTTATTTGGAAATTCACTGCATACAATCACACTTCTTAGTAACATGTTACTACTACTTTTCATTGTGTTCCAAGAGGGTTAGGAGCAACTTTTTATCTCTTCAAATTATCTGAAATTGTAATTTTTAATACTTAATTTCTGTATTTTTAAGCTCTGCACTGGCACCATGTCTGTGTTGGATAATTTACACATGAGTATATGAGTGTTTTACATAGTGAGGAACCTCTTAAGAAAAAGCTTTGACTTCTTCTGCTGTTTGACCTTTCATCTAAACCATTTTAACCAAGGCAAAGTCAAACTTCAAACCTATAGGAAAAGAGAAAAAAATATTAGCCTAGAAACCTGAAGTAATACAACTAGTTTTACCATGTTCAAAGGCCTTATAGTACACAATGTAGAATTACTGTCTACCTAGATATTAGCTATATTTACCATGTTACAGCATCTAAACTGAATCCAAGCCATGTAACAACCTAATCAAAATGCCAAATTCATATCAGAAAAAAAATAATAAAACTATAATCAGTGATTAAATTTCTCATTTTTTTCACCTAACAAATAAAGAAAATTACTACAAAAATCACTTTGGTGATAAATCACTTTGTATGCAAAAAAATCTCATCATTTTGTCCTTGTCCACAGAAACTGTATATAATTTTGTGAAAAGCAGAGGGATTTGTATGCTAAACATTGTCTCATTACTGAATAAGGAGCACATTGCTTTTTAAAGCATTTAATAGCTTTAGAGTTGCTTCTTAGAGGACTAGCAGCGACAAGCATCTTGCAGAGGTTTCATGCTTGGCCTCTAGAAACATGAAAAAAAACCAGCTTGGACAGATGCTTGCTACAAAGGCAAGTTTTGAGGAAGAGTATATCATTTACTGTGTTCCTGGAAGATAGCACCAGAATCTTCCTGGTTTGCAGACATTGCCTTGATTTGGACCAAAATAAAAAATAAAAAATTTAAAAAACCCCACCAAAATATATCAAAATCACAACTCTGGAAAAGCAGAGGTTAGGGTAACTGAATTTTTCAGCAAGCTGTTCAAGACTGAAGGTTGTATCATGGCTGATATTAAAGCAAAAAAACCCAACATTTGTTTCAAAAAGGACCTAGGCTGAAAAACCAAGAGGGTAACAGATGCATCAGTCATATTTTATACTGATTTTTAATGGAAGAAGGTGAACATGAATCTACAATTATTTACTCAAGTTGTCAAGTGAGCTACATTCACATTATTTTTGCATATGCTCTCTGAGAATACTCAAGGGATACAGTTTTCTGAACTTGAATGCCTTTGGGAAAGGAATTCCAGAATTGTGAGTATGGCTGCTCACAGAAACTATATTTAAACAACCTTTCTTGAACATCCATGCAAGATTTTATGCAGTGCTTGCTATCAAAAACCAAGAACAATAGCTCTCAAAAATTAAAAAAAATTACTCTATTCAAAGGTAAGGTATTTATATATCACATCTGACAATTTTGAACATAGTGGTGTGTAGTATAATAGCAGTGAAGTCTAGTGCATCCAAGAGTTTAGCACACCTGGAGGTCAAAAGCAAGGAGCAGATATGCAGTAAAGAAGCAAACCAAAGTTCCCACCCTATTGTTCAGGTTATAATTTGATAAGCAAAGATCTTTTCTTTGCCAAAGAATGTCTCTCAATGCTAAATGACTTTCTTTAGCTAGAAGAAAAGATTAGGAGGTTTGCTTGCTAGATTGTTTTTTTAATAAGAGCTCCCATATTGGTAGAGATCTTTCAATTATTACCTGGACTCATTCTGGAGTCTTAAGTATAAATATCAAAGATAAAGCCTTTGTTATTATATGAAAAGAGTTTTGTATGGGTTTTTTAGCATGTTGAGGGCAGTGTTGTTCCTAAAATGTTTAAGGGCAGTAGTTTTCATAAAGATGTAAATGATGCAAAGCGATCAAAGTGTTTCCCTCTGACAGGCGTTATGTGACTGCAGCTTTGTAGGTGTCTTTATTTTCTATTCATTGCACATTTTCACAGCTGCTTTACTTCATGAACTTTTAAATTTCTTTTTTGGTTTTTTTTTTTTTGGATTTGATTTATGAGAGCAGACAATATAAGCTTCAGAAAAAAAAGAAATCTCATTAATACTTATGTCTATATTCATGTTTGTTTGTTGTCTTGAATACAGGTGAATCTGGTGTTGAAGAGTGGGCCCAGTGGAGTACGTGTTCAGTTACTTGTGGTCAAGGGTCGCAGGTGCGAACCAGAACTTGTGTATCACCTTACGGGACACACTGCAGCGGCCCTTTAAGAGAATCAAGGGTTTGCAATAACACTGCCCTCTGTCCAGGTAGTGTTAGCAGCCAATAAATAAAATTGTGGATGTTTTTGAACTGTATAATGATAAGAATTTGAAATTATATATTTTATTATTTTAACATGAATTTCCTAAGGGTATGAAAATTAGAGCAGACAAGTGTAACTCTATTCATCTGTGAAAGTTTGTCATGCAGATTGGTTGTTTTTACTTTCAGAACAGTCAAGATGTGGAAGAAGGTCCATTTTTTTTTTTCTGACAGTTTCAGGCTTCTTTAAAAAGTCAGTATTCTTTGATTTTCACTCAGAAAAGAGAGAGTATAAAATACACACTAGGGAAGAAATCCATCTCATCAATACGTTAAGAAGCGGGGACTGATTACCAGGATAGGTTAAGTTACATATATTATTCTGCACTGCAATTGTTTCACCATTCAGAATACAGTCTTCTAGGCCAAGGGCCAGACAATGTTCTCTGCACAGTAACCTCTTCATGGGCTTTCCTTTACATTTTTCTGGGAAGAAAGGGCAACAGCTACCCATCAAAGGAAGGAAGATCAGGCTAAATCATCGCTTTTACATCTGACAAAGTAAAGGTTATCAGTATTTGCATCTCTGTTTTCATTCACCTTTTCCTGCAGAAATCTGGATATAGCTGGAGTTCAGCAGTAGTTACAAACTAAGGAGAAAAGACAGGCTTGCTCGAGTTAGTTGCTGGAAGGGCCCATCTCATTTCTTTAGACTTTACCTTTATATATGGTTAATTTGGGATGGAAAGTGAAAGGGAAGGCATATGCCCCTTAACTCTGTCCATTTTCCTTTGCTGTCAGATATAATAGTTTCTTCAGACGTAACATTTGTTCCCAAGAAGGTGGTGAGCCATCTTCAGCTTCTGGGGAAGCCCACTCCACATTTGATGTAAATTAAAATGTCATACACAGCCCCTGGACTTTATCTAAGTGAGATAATAAAATAAATAATAAAATAAAATGAAATAAAATAAAATAAAATAAGAAAATAAAATAAGAAAAACTCTCAGTGAGTAATAAAATGTAGAATCAAACTCTTACATTGTTGCTGTGTATGATATGCATTTAGGGAACCTCTGTAATGCAAAGCAACTTAAGTAAAAGATAAACCATCACTGTAATAAGAACTGTTCGCAGCACCTAATGATTTTTAACTGTGCTTTGGGTGAGCATTTCACATGGGATTTTCTAATATTTCAAGGTAGAAAACCCCACGCAGTGCTTAATTTGATGACTTGAAGTGTTTCCATTCACAACTGGCAGCTATTTCTGAAAAGGTTAGGCTAGCCTATATTCTGCCGGAGACAGGATAGATTGCAAAAGAACTCCCAATAAAAATCAGAAGTGAAAAAAAGAGAACTATAAAAGAAAATAAGAAACCTTCCAAACAATCAAAGATAAAAATTCCTTTGAACCTGCATGAAATATGAACATGAAAACACACAGTCCAGAACTCACAATAAGTTCTGTCTGGTTTTTTTCTCATTTTCTATTACCTAAGTAGAGGCAAGACATTTAAATCACCTTATTTTACAGAATTTTATCTTCTTTCTCTCCAGTAAGGAATGAAAACAAATTCAGGTAAAGCAAAAACCAGGATAATTAATTTGCTGTCAAAGTGAAACTGGAAAAAAGCTAATTCTTAAAAATCACTTTGTCTGCCAAATTTCTAACAATGCACACACAAAAAGACTGCTCCATCTTTCGGTTCATTTCCAGATACCTGGTATGAGCAGTGGCTACCAATTGTCACTGGCTAGGAGTGATACTGCCAAGATATTTTCCTTTTCAGATCATCACAGCTGGTTTAGATAACCTTTATGTATCTTGATTTACCTTTCCTTGTAAAAAAATGGTCTTCTTGACTTAATTTTGCATGTTGCTTCACACAATTGCAATAACCTTATAATTTATTTAATAATTAATAATTTAATATATGTTCATCTCTGCCTGGCTACAGGGTCATTACTGTGTGACAGTGTGCAAGATGGCAACTTAGAAATGTTTTTTTCCTAGTCACAGCTGCATTAATTTTTCAAACATCCCTTTAAGTATTAGCCTAATTATCCTCTGTCATTATATTATGTATCCTGACTCAGCAAGCTTGATAGTTCAGGATTATCCCTGGTCCCTGCATAATAAAATGCCCAATTTGTACACTGGTATAACTAAAGCACATATTTGACAAAGAAATCCAAACATATGCATACATAGGTGGGACCTGGCCTGTGTACCCAGACCTCTATGACTCATTCCACAGTTTCTGGACTCTGTTAACAAAGTAAGATTTTGTATCGTGGAGTACAAATTGGAAGCAATAAACACACAAATGCAACCTTGTAACCTTGTAACCTACGACCACCACACGAACTAGGTCATGTTCTTTATATGTTTACTTGATTAATAAAAGGAGGAGGGCCCGAGTGGTCAGGCCATGTTTTTAGAGCCATAATAATGCTCCCTATTCAAAAAGTTGTCCCCTCAAAAGAAAAATACTATGCATATTGGCCTACTAGCTTATGCTTCAGGAATGTATAGAATCATAGAATCATAGAATTGTGTCTTGTATCCACAAGCTTCACAGGAACATGCTAAACTTGTAAATATTAATGCAACACATCAAGAGTATTTTCATCTATTGCTTTCATAGGGTCTCTAGAGATACTCACTGGGATGTTAGGGAATACATCCATTTTTATCTCACTGTCCTGGAAAACTCTGAAAGTGAGATTCACCAGCTTCATCATGATAGATAAATAGGTAGATAGGTAGATAGATAGATGATAGAGATGTATGTATTAGTATTGAAAAAAACCTTAAATTTCAAAATAGTACTTCTGATAATTCAAATAAAATTATTTACATTTTTTTCCCTTTATTTATATTTTTTCTGGGTCAATAGTATTTCAGGAGCAGGGGGAGTCCGTTATGTAATTCATTCTGTCTTGGTATCAGGAGCCTACCAGAAAGGTGCAGCAGAGTAGGCAACAAAGCAGTTCAGGTAGACATAGGTCAGGTAACCATTTTTGTTACTTTATGAATAAGGACATCTTACACAACTAAAGTTTAGGGAGAAAGAACATGGAGTTTTATTTCTCCTTCTCCATTGTTTTAACAACTTTTACCACAAAATTTAGTTGAAGCTTGGCATTTTCAGGCTTTGCAGGAACAAGAACACCCTCAACCACTTCAAACATTTGCACACTCAAAAGCTGTATTTTGGCTGGTGTGATATGCTGTCTCCTTTACTAATTTTTTTGTTTGTTTTATCTTAAGCCCCATGTCAATTAAATTTAGAGGTATTGCTGGAACATTGAACATTTTGATACATTCTGTGCCTGCATGGTACTCTAAAAAAAATCATTACAGATAAATTAGCCCTATCCTATTAATTCCTGTAACTTTCTTGTTAGTGATCTATGTTCAGGCCTTCTGAGTTTACTTATGTAAACTTTCTGAGTTTACCTATGAAACTAGGAAAGGTATTTTACTGCACAATTTAAACTATACTAAAGGAAACTATAGCACTTAAGAGAGTTTAACTTTGTGCATACAAAGCCTCTAATTTAATTTTTAAAATTCCTTTAAGATAGTATCTCTTTAGATGCAGTTACTCAGTCATATTAAACTATGATGCCACTCACAGTAAAATATCAGTGACCATAATAGCTTTCCAATATCTGTTCAGTATAAAGCTGAACAAATCAAAATCGTTTAAACATTAACAAAAACACCCAAAAATATGCTTGTAGGATGAAGGCCAGCATGGTCTCATGCCTCCTCCCACTTCACAGCAGTTTCATGTTGTGAACACTGTGGGTGTTCACTTCAACATGATTAGGTTCACTGAGTGGCAGAGGGAAGGGAAGGATGCTCTACAGTAATCCACATTTGTTGTGCTAGCAATGTTTTTGACAGATAAGTTGGCAATAATCTGAATATTTTTGTCCCAAATAATGAATCTTGCATCTGAAACTGTTTTACAGAAAACAGTAACTCCTCTGTGGGCCAGTTGTCCATCTGGTATAATTTGGGATAGCTCATCTGGATATAATTTCTCAGATGTTACAGGGTTACAGGGTTTTTTTGCATTTAGAAAATGGTATTAAAGAAAGAAACTGTAAATGAAATATCAGAAAAATATTTTAAGAAATTTTAAATTAAGATATTCTTTGAAAGCTGGTCTGGATAATACTGGTCACTTCTCTGGTGCATTGAGTGGAATAATTCTACTTGAGAGTTGCTTGCTGACGTTGGTTGTTTTCTCAGTGTTAGGCATTTAACATCCCTGACTGTATTAGATATCTACTACTTTCAGATATGCAATGCCATAAATGCAAAAAAGCACTGCTTTTTCTTTTTCTTAATGAGCTAAGATTTGTCATGGGAGGTGTTTTGGACACAACTTTAAACCATGGACAGAGGCTGCTGTAAGTTTGCTTTCCTCTGAAGTGAAACATTTTGTTTTAGCTTATGCTCACATAGAGTAAAAATCACAAAAGTGTTATTCTGTGTTGCTGCTACCATGCAGTCAGTCTTGCCAGAAGAGATACACAACTTTTTGGATCAAGACAGTATCTCTAAAGAACCCCTCAGCACATAACTTTATCATTTTTAAAGGAAGATAGCTAACTTACAACATTTTAACAGCATCAAAGCAAAACTCCAAAATAAACAACAGGCTTAAATTCAAATATCCTGTCAAGACCTTTCTGATTTATTATTTTGTGCAAAATAATTTTTCTAGTTTGGTTTAATTTTTATTTTCTATGTTATGTACTTTTTGAAATTCTTTTTGCACCTGAGCATTCCAATCAACCACTGCGTAGGCAGGAGATGAAATTACACTGATGTTGCTAATGGCTGCTCTTTGGTACCTGAACTGTCAAATTGTTTTCTCATTAATTTTTCTTATATAATAAAAAATTTCTAGTCTTAAGAGATATGTCTCTATTCAGAATCTAATACTTTGCCAGTGAGAAAACAATTCTTCAGCTCATATGGCTGGATCAGAGTAGCTAAGTATATAGTACCTGTTGAGAAAAAATTTCATGTAAGGGATCACTTTACTAGTTTTAGAAGAGTTAGGTTTCCTGCTTTGGGCCAAAATGTCACATTTATTCAAGATTTCTAAAATAACTAGGCTAAAATCTGTCATTCTAGCATTAATTTGGAATGCTCCCGAGGGCTGTTTTTTTGAGAATATAATGCAGACTGATGTGATATTTAGAATAATTTATCCTCGTATGTAAGCAACTGAAAAAATCTTTCACCAACTGAACCATTATCCAGTGGGTTAAAATCTTCCCTGAATGTAACTTGATGTTTTCTGTCAGGTACAGTTTCTCAGAAGTTAAGTAATGTACTTTTTATCTCAAAATATCATCTGAAGTGACAGTTTTCCTTACTTTTAATGAAGTGCAATAGAACTTACGTACATGCAGAATATCCCTTGATCTTTCTGATATTGTGATCATATGTCAGAGAGCTGAATCTCCCTCCAACAGAGTAGATGATGGAATTTCACCTCAGGAAATACTATTCTGATCCATACAAGAAGAGGGGTTTATTCATAGAAACTGGCCAGGTAACATATGTCTTTAGAGCAAAGGATGTTCTTTGAGAATGAGTTATCTGACAATTAGAAAAAAAAAAAAGGTGAGGACAAACCAGAAAATCTGTTTCTTCTTTAATTTGGTGAGCCATTACCAATGGTACACTAAGATGATGAACACTATTTCACCTTCGAGTCCCTATTCAAACAGAGTTGAAGAAAAACAGTGTCATATGATCCTGAATGTGATGCTCAGTCTGGGGACTAAGTCTCTGGATTTTTCTAAGTGCCTAACATTACTAGAGTTCTCATTACTACATTCCTGTTCTCACATATCCTAATTTAAATTGGTGCAACTGCTTTTATTTAAGCAGAAGAAAAGTAACTTAAGTTTGTTTTGCAATATTTTTCAATTTATAAGGAACTATTTTACTGATGCATATATAGAATTGTTTTACTGGTACATGCTCAACTATAATATATTATGTTTCAGAAAATTTTACTTTACTTGTTTCTGAAAAGACAATTCATATGGTAAATAAGCTCATATGGATACTGTATATTAGTTTCTCCTACAGTGGATTTTGAGGTGGTGAAAGATGCATCTTCCATGATTCTTTATGTTTATTTTATAAAATACTTGTAAATAAAAATATTGGTATGTGTTTGCAGTTTATTGTGTACTTTGAAGGTGTCTGAAGTATGCTGAGTGAACTTTTTTTTATGATAGTCATGCATCTATTACTGTGTATATTGAAACAATGAATGTGTTCATGTAAGGAAATGGTGCAAATCTCTTTTGCTTACATGGTCTTGGAATTTTTGAGGAAGATAATCAAGCACATGTGCTGCCATGTTTGCACCAGAATTTAAACAAGGGAAACAATTGTGAGATTACAGCCAACATTTATGATGGTGACACAGTAAGGAGTTATTGCATTTATTCCTATATTTTCAAATGAAAGCTTAATTTTTATTGCTTCAGGTTTTTGGAGTTGCCTTGAGACATAAATTATGTGCCTGATATTCACAAAGACTGGTCTCTTGAACCTTGGGCTATTAAACACATCTCAAGTGAGGCACCAAAGTAACTTTTGAAAAGGGAAGCCATCTTTCTTCAAAGAATGAAAGAATAGTCAGAGATTATTTTTAAGTTTAGAAAAAATGGTTCAGAATTAAATATAATTTAAAGAAAATACACTTTTTAAGTAGAAATCACTTAAATTTATAGTATTTATTTGCCGATACTAAAGATTGCCTATGTACTCTTTTCCTTGAAGCTGGCAAAATAATTCCCTTTCAAAACATTGATCTTGTTTACTTTGAAATCCTTCTGTTACTTGTGTGTCTGTTTCTGTTTAAAATCTGTTTGGTTTGTTGCAGTAGGCGTTTGGGAGGAATGGTCACCTTGGAGTTTGTGTTCATTCACATGTGGTCGAGGCCAAAGAACTAGGACGAGGTCATGTATACCTCCTCAGTATGGGGGAAGATCATGTGATGGACCTGAAACACAACATAAACCTTGCAATATTGCACTCTGCCCTGGTGAGCGTATATGACAACTGTCTGCTTTGTTACACTGCATTTGATGTGGGTTGTTTGTGATTGTTTTTATTTAACTGCCCTTTGTACACAGAAAATAATATTATGCAAACTGAGTAGAAGGAGTAGGAGTAGTGTTGTTCATAATTCTGACTGCAGTGATTAAAGAATATAATAAGGAGGTAACTGTTGGATATGCTAGACGAGCAGGCAATTATTGTCTTCAAGATTCTCTGTAAAGCATGGTATTTCATGTAGGAAATTGTGATTCCCAATGGTTCTTGGAGAACTAAAATGCAAGCAACTTTCTCAGTGTGGCTTAAAGGGAGACACTCCAAGATTACACAGTCTGTGTCCAACATTTTTTGTTTGAATTATGTTTGCTAGGTTCACTGTAATTATTTTATCATCATAAACCAAACATATTTGAGAAACAGTAAATTATTATTAATTTATTCAAAATGGATACTATTTACATGTGCACAGACAGAAAGACTGACACATTCTGGGGCATTATTTGAATCCCAGTTAATCCCTTTCTGAGTTATTTGCTAAACCATGTTCACTATCCCTAACCTATTAAGTAATGTGTGGGCTTGGTGTTAAACCTTCCATCCACTGAAACTGAAATGAATTCCAAAAAATCATATGTTCTTTCCAAACTGATTTTAAATTTTTGTCCATGGGTTATGATTTTGACCACAATTTTCAATATGTGTGTATACACACATACGTGCATATATGTGTGTGCATACATATATATATATATATATGAGTTCAATACCATACAGAATATTAAATATATAATAATTGAACTCACTGTAATATGTATCAAAAGGTGTCGGGTAGATGTAAGATGAGAAAATTCTTTCATGAGTTCTCTCTAAAAATGTGAAGGGTGCCCTTTCAGTGGACACGTTGCATATCCACAGTTCACAACACTGCTGCAATAGTTTCTCCATGACCAGAGGCCGTGACCTCTTCCTGAAAAGGGTTGGTGAAGAATTCATTAGCAAATGGTTGTTTGATGATCTGAAAACAGAGAGGAAAGGTTTAAATGGAACTTTGTGCCTCACTGAATACTTAATTTCTTAGATTTTTATTGAACCTGAACTTTGTTTTTCTTCTGGTCAGCAAAACATATTCCGACTTCAGGACAAAATTTATGGAAAAGTTTTAGTCTTGAATGCAAATGCAAAAATTTTGAATTAATCCAGTTTCTGGCCAAGTTGGCAGCTGTGCAATTTTACATGTGCCTACACAAAAGTAATTAACATGCTATATGAGTTTGAAGTAGTGTTGACAACAAGAGAAAAAACAAATAAAAATAGCAGAGCAGAAATTAATGCATTCGGTTCACTTCAGGATTGCAAAGAAACACGAGATATTATGCTTAATCTGTCAAAATGAGCAGTTATTTGAGAATTGTAGATTTTGAACACTCATCTGTATCTAAATGGCTTTCACCAGAGGAAGATATATAGTATAGATATATAGTTCAAAGTAACAGCTTAAATCTTTGCTGAACATTAAGATTTTCCATAATTTTAATGTTCTATTTTATAAGGCAATCTTCATGCTTTTAATGTTATTTCTGAAATAGAAAACTAGCATGCTATTTGCTCCTAAAGATAAAGAAGGGAGATGTATGAAATATATATGAGAAGCCATGGAATGAGTTTTCTCCAAAGACTGTATGATAATTGATTCGATCTTTCCTGCCCTAAATAATACTGTATAGCAATGAATAAAACTGAAGAGGATGCATTGAAATGTAATTTCCATAATGTTTTCCTCTTCACATAAAGCCTTTATGATTAATGAGTGCAACTAGCTTCCATGTTTGGAAAGATTTCCATTTTTTGCTGAATAAATTATCAGGGTGCAGCTCCATAGCTTGAGAGGCATCTGCATTGAGAAGTGATTCAGAACCAGGCATTACATAGAATATTTAATGTAGAACTCTGGGGAAAAACCTCTAAAACTTTCTTCCTTTAATTCACTGGCTGCTGACATCCTGGGCATGAGAGATATGGATAATATCTTTGAACTGTGAGAAATGTTCTGCAGTTACTGTCAGGCAGCAGTAAAATAATTCACATCTGTGTTTCACTGAACGGTGGTGCACCCATACAAATACAGTATGTTAAATCATGAACTTAAGGATTCTGCTTCCTGTTTTAATTATTAACACGACCAGCTTAGAAAGCTGCTATTCCGACCCTCCTTTAGAAGAATCCTGAAATCAGGCTCTCAAGTGTGCCAAGTGAAGTCACTAGTTTTCAGCAGTGGTGCTTTCAAGGCGGTAGTAGTTATAAAACCAGGTTTTAAAGGAAGATTATTAATAGAAATTGTATTGCAACCTAAATTTTGAGTTTATACTGGGTAACTGCACAGAGGAACTGATGATTGCTGAAGCCTGTGGGAATGCAGGATTCTGTATTAGCTCAATCAGTAATAACACACTTCATAAAGCTTACTCATTTTCAAAAATACCGTCTAGTCCTATTATCTACTATAGACCATATAATTTTTCACTTGTATGGAAACTGAATTAGTTTATATTTGTTTGTTTGTTTGTTTGTTTAATATTTTCATTTGCTTCAAGAGGTTCTCCCGTATACAAAATTAAAAATAACAGTCCTAAACCTTTACTTATGGGGATATTCATCTAAGCTCAAATGTACAGGCTAACAAAAACCAATAAATACAGAACTAGTCCTAATTTCTATATTGTTTAAAAACTCAAGTTGACAGATTCAGAAAAAATATTGAGCAATATGCAAACACAGAAGCAGATCTTAGGAGGAAGGCAGGCCATTTCTGTCCTCCTACATTTTATCTTAAAAGAATGTTTAAGAACTGGGATCTTTTAACTTACTGGGAGGATGAATTATTAAAGTTTACTCAGCATTATAAGTACAGAGAACAGACACTGTATGTGAGGTGAAGTGGTAATAACTCCTGTTTTCCTTTTCCTATTCAACTAAAGAGACCTAATTTCAGGACCAATGATCTCATAAACTGACCCATCTGTGTGATTGATGCTGCTGTAATAAATCACTTTGAAGGTCTCAGAGTTTAATGATACAAGATTGGCCCATCCTGTTGCCTAAAAAGGCAAGACCAGTCTTTTTAATAAGGCTTTTCGAACGGTATGGTATGTGAGCACAATCATAATTTATCCTTTGTTATATCAGTGTACAGTTAGGGGAGATGAAACATCCTTTATTTGAAAAAGGAAGAGGAAAGCACTTTTAAATCATTTTGTAGTAGCTCGTAATGGAGGTTTCTGTGTTTGATTGCTGTAAGAAGTCAGGTGTCTTCATGGTAGGCCCAGTCCCGGCGCCTGCCTTCCAGCCTAAGTTGAGCCCCCCTAGCCTAGAAGGAAGCCTGGAGGCTGTGCCCGGCTCCAGTGGTAATTCTGATGTGTCCATCTCTTTTGTGCCTGCCGTGGCAGTCGACGGACAGTGGCAGGAGTGGAGCTCGTGGAGCCAGTGCTCGGTGACCTGCTCCAATGGCACCCAGCAGCGGAGCCGGCAGTGCACGGCAGCGGCCCATGGCGGTTCCGAGTGCAGAGGGCCCTGGGCCGAGAGCCGGGAGTGTTATAACCCCGAGTGCACCGGTGAGTACTGAAGGGCGCTGGGAGCGGGAGCTCTGCCTCACCTGCTCAGGAGAGGCTCGGTCTTGATGGGGCTCCTCAGAGCTGGGAAATGGGGGGGGACACTGGTAGGATCCAGGGCAACTGCGGGCTACACAAGGACAGACAGATCAGCCGCCCCCAGAGCAAGGGGCCTTGCAAGTTTTTGTTTGGTGAGCTGTCGTCTGGAGATAAAAAGCTAAAAATACACCTGGCAAGACTGCACAACAGGATAAATTGGCTTTATAACCATAAAAAGGACCTTCAGCAGTTTTAGAAAGATATGTTTGAGGGCTAAAAAGCTTGATCAAGTGTTTTGCTAGCCTAGAAAACGAACATGACTTCCTTTATTGCATGATCCTCTGATAGCATAAAAGTAGCCTTCCAGGGTGGGTGAATTACATTTATACCTACTTTCAAGCTTCTTTTGCATTGTCAGAGTGTGTAAAAATGAAGCTCCTGAAATATCAAATGCAATGATGTTTTTATCTATTTTTTTAAGGGTAGTTATGTACATTGTAAATGTGTATCATACAACACTATACTAGTGTATAGAAAAAATAGAAAAGGGACAATGTCTCAATGTCTGTTTTGCAGTCTAAGTGGAAGCTAATGTGAGCTACTTCTTTATATTTTATCTCAATATGCAAGTCATTTAGACAGTAAACCCATATTTAGGAGCCAGGTTGACACTTCACTCAACTTCATTGAATTCCATGCATCTACACCTACCATTTCTGTCACTGTTAGTAATATCAGGGGGGGATTTTTTATACCCAATTAAAGAATAAGCCAAATACACGCCTGAGTGATTGTCATTATGTCATCACTGCACTGTATTTTTCCAAACAGCAAATGGCCAGTGGAACCAGTGGGGCCACTGGAGTGGCTGTTCCAAATCCTGTGATGGTGGCTGGGAGAGAAGGATAAGAATCTGCCAAGGTGCTGCTGTGACTGGACAACAGTGTGAAGGAACTGGAGAGGAAGTTAGAAGGTGCAGTGAACAGAGGTGTCCCGGTGAGATGCAAATATAATCATTATTATTACCTACACTAGAGTATGGCTTATGTTAATGGTCATCTTTAGGAGAGACAAAATAAATGTCCACAGAATGATAGCCTTAGAGTCATATCTGGCCTTGCTTTAGACAAGTCACTGTTTTATCAGTAGAGTTTGTGTAGCTAGATGTAAACTAGCCCTATAGGATGCATGAGCTATGCATCATGTTTTAAATAAATCAAAAATTATCATCAAAATATTTCATGGCCTAGGTGTGCCTATGTTATTCAGAGCAGTGATGATTTGCTACAGAAATTCTTTCTGAATGACTGTTTCTCAGAATATTATGGCTGGTTTTGCAAATCATGGAATTCTTTTTAGCTGGTTTACAAGAGACATCTTTTTAAATACATTTGGGGTAAATTTCAGGAAGAAGTGAACCTTATTGCACTATATAGAATGAATAAATACATGGACAATATTTTATAAAAAGGAAAGGAATTTTAAATGAAAAGGTGCATTTTTTCTGTTTTCATGAAATGCCTAAATATATTTCTTTCTAGCACTTTTTACTTTACATTCCCAATGAATTTAAGTCTTTCCCACAGAAAGCTAATAAAAGGTTACTGCTGAATTTCTTCAGAAGTGATGAATAAAGGACAAGTGATGAATCTGATAATATTTATCTGTAAAGACATATTGTCCTAAGGTAAAAGAATGCATTGTTGGCTAGGTATAAGATAACAAAATAGGGTGTAACTGGTTTAGGATTCCTTATCCATTCACTTGGGAAATTAAGTGTTCTGAACTGCAAGACAGGTAGCAGAAAAAATAAACGTAGCAATCTCTTAGGCTTCTGAACATTTTGATGCCTGTATTCTCTCCAAGTCAAAGGCCTTAAATGGCAGGGATGCTTTGGGCCAGGAAATAGGAAATATATTAAATGTGAATTCTGTTATCACGCCCCAGTTTTCATAGGCAGCTTGTTTATCCCTTGACAAATATCAAACAACAGTTTTCTTGGTACTTACAGTGCAGTAGAACAATGAATCTTATTGCATTTGAAGAACAACAAAAAAAGTATTTGCAGTTATAAAGTTCTAATAGTATACTGAAAAATTAACCAAATCTAATTGCATCTCAAATGATCTGTTTAATTTTAATAAAACATTAATTGAAAAGCAGTACAAAACAGTATTTGTTTTGGATTCCTAAAAAAATCAAATTTTCCATGGTTAATGCTGACTTCCTCTATAGTACTGAGTCTATTGAATTCCTCACAACACTAAGAGAAGGTTAATGTAAACATTCTCATTAAGCAGGCATTCAGATCAACCATCTTCTGCTTATAAAACATTCTTGCTATATCAATTTGTATATATAAAATAAAACCATGCTGGTGCAGTCCAATTTTCAAAGGTTGCCACCTGCTGTTAATACAATATTTTACAGATGTATTTACAAGTCAAACGCACAAGGAGCTTTGTTTGCCATTTGGTATATGTACTTCTTTGCTTGCTTAATTCCAGATTAGAATCAGTATGCTTATAGAAACCATAACCTAAAGAACCTTTTAATTCCATATTTATGCAGAAGGTTATACACAAATAACAGATTTAATTTATCTGTTTCTGGACTGACATTTAATAAAGCATCTCAGATTTAAATGTAGATAGTGAAAAATTTATAGAATTAGATACAGTTTTACATTTTATAAACACCGAGCAAAATTGAAAAGTACTACACAGAGATGATAATTCAAAGTATAAGCTAATTTCATTATTTTTATGCTTTTTCTTTTATAGCTCTAAATTAATTCAGAAAAGCTACTTTCATCTCTATAGTTTATTTTTCTGTCTAAGTCATTGAGAAACATGACAGGTTAAGATGTTAATGTTTTTCTTATATTAGCATTGCTTTACCATTAGTATAAGCTCTGTAAATTTGTGTTACATACTTGTAAAGTGGATGAAGCTGCACCTGTTTGTACCACTCAGGGGACTGTAGACTCACACAATTTGTCGCTGGAAGCAAAAGGAAGAATAAAACCTTTTATTCTATTACCCTGGTTACTGTTAATAAGATAGTTTGAAAACAGAGCTGTTCACTTGACTGACTGAAAATTTTCATTATAGTTTGAGTTCTGCGTTATCTGAACATCATACAAGATTTCTTCATAGTTGATATCATTCATAGTGATTTCCTTCAAATTGTTCAGGCAGGGACATCAGACACTCATCTTAGAAGATAAATACAGGGAACACTAAGAAAGGCAGGCTCAGAACTGTTATGTGAAAGTTAGTCTCTCAAGCAAAGTTAGTTCCTGAATAAATGTTGAGTATCATTCTTTGTGATTTATTTCTCTTCACTATTATAAATTTTAAAAATGTCATTGTTTCCTTCCATTGTGTAATATTCTGTGAATGAAATCACAAAGATCTGAAGATAGTTTGGCTTCAGTCATTGATCCTTTGTTATATCTCAAATGTCTAAAGTTAGATTTCACTTTAGTACTCAGAGTATCCTTTGATAGAAGATAACTTCAGAAAGCAGGAAACAAATCAGAGAAAATAAAAAAGCTTCTAGATTTGCTAAGCAGCTAGTCACACAGGAATCATGGTGGAAAACTTGCACAAGATGAATGAATAGGTCTGTCCCACAGGAATAAAGGGGACAGCTAGGAGATCAAATAAATTGCAGTCCATGACTGATAATGAGTTACATAAAGCTGATCAGAAACTCTTGGAGAAGTAAGAGAAATGAGGTAACTTCCATCAAATTTGGCAGTAAAACCTATGAGATGCAAGATGGGACTTCTGTAAGCTTATTTTTATAAAAATAGGACCATTTTCATATGAGAGTTTTACGTTTTAAGAATGTCTTTAGTTCCATTAGTATATTATTGGTTTCCAGAAATACTTAATTCCATAATTGTTATTTCAATAATAATTATATACGTATTCCAATATTTATGCTTTACCCAGATCCACACAAAACAAATCTTCAGTATTATTCTCATAAGCCTATTGTCAGTGATAAAAAAAAAAATACTGGAGTTGTTTTCACCAAAACATTACTGAAAGCAATGATAGACTACTTTGTTTGTTAACAGAAATATAAAAGTGTACAGCAGCTTCCAAAGACTAACTAATGGCATCCTACTGAAGACAGAAGGTTTCTTCGGGGGCAGTAGTAGCCACATAAAACAGAATATGAGAACTATATATTAAAATTAAACGTTTGGGGTTTGTGTTGTCTCTGATTACAACAGTATTCCACAAAACATTAAAAAGTTTTTTTTCTGTTGTCTTTGTTTAAGATAATTTTCCCTGTGACATTGAATTAGGATTCAAGAGAGGAACTCCAGATTTAGCTTCATTTGTGAGCTATTGTGTGCTGTGGGCTAACTTACTTCACCCTTTGATTATCCTGTCCCATATTTAGTAGCTTCCTCGGTAGATCATAAACACTGTGAGGTGGTAGGTGTCTCTTGCCCTGTCTGTGTGCTTTACAGAGCTTCCTCAGATCCCAGGGGGGGTGATTACCTCTTGAAAGTGCCTGTCTTCTTGCCAGTAATGTCAGAAGACTGTGCTTATAGACCACTGACTTTGTTGAGTGTGGTTAGGTGGATGAGTTCAGGGCTATCATTACGAGGGTATAAAGTGATAAATTTGAGTATGTGCTCTGTGTAGGAAGATATTACTAAACCATATTGTCAGTGAAAGAGTGGCCTTCTTTTTCTTTGCCCATTTTAGAAAATTTGACTCAGTATTTGTTGTTTGCTTCTAAATTTTAGCAGTTTTCTGTACAGCTAACTCACATTTGTCTGTATGTGTGTTATGAATTCATTGTGCCATAGTGACACAAATACATGAACTGGTCCTGAGCAGAGCCAGCAAGACCAGTGAGGCTTTTTAACTCAGATATAATATACCACTCCAGTGTACCTCTATAATGTCTCCATGGGCAACATGGGTTGGAGCATCACAGATGCTTTAATGTGGGTGGATGCCTGATTAGTAAGCTCTGCCAGATATACCTTAGCTTTGGGAAGAACTGTTTGCAGGTTTTTACTTGGTTTTGAAGCATTCATTGATCCAAGATATTTGTGTATTGAAAGACACAGCATCAGTCAGACCCCAGGACGAACTTCTTTGCCTGGTCTAAGTGAGACCTCTTCCAAGCTTTGACTTGGACTCTCACCTCTTTTCTGATAGCTCTGTGCTTGGTAATGCCTTTGACTTTGCCTACAGCGCACACATGCACAGATTAGCTCTGGCACCAGGCTAAAGTCAAAACATAAGCTTGACTTCTGAGAAATGTGACAGAAAAGTACACAAGAAGTACCCTTCCAAATAGCTGGAAAATCTATTATATTACTTATATCTTGCTAACATAAAAGAGAAAATATTGTGTATACAAGTACCTCCTCCAGGTGAACCTGCTTTAGTAGGGATGTTAGACTAGACGACCTCCTTCCAATCACTACCTTCAATGATTCTGTGCATATGTGTGCATGTATATATTTTTTTCAGGACAAAATCACATTTAGCATTCAGTATTTTGAGGGAAGAGGTTTAGTTCTGAACACAACACATTTGAAACGGCCACAGCTGCATGACAAATATACTTCTCAAAAAGCTCTTAGCTTTAGCAAATGCATGTAAGTTTTGTTATCTCCTTATTATGTTAATTTACACTCCCCAAATCAGAATTTTTCTTTTCTTTATAATGTCACAGTAGGATGGTAATCACATTTGCTTATATCACCAGATGGCTTATGTTTATCAAAATCTGGCTTTTCCCATTGTAACACTGTCCTGGTGCATTTGCTTTTGGGGCATGTCTGAAGCAGTGCTAGTATTTTGGTTTATGAATATAAGCAACTTTTTTTTTGATTTGCCATTAATGGATCTCTTGCATTTTTAGCAGCACCAACTGTTTTGATTTATGATTCAGGAATGATGATGGTTAGGGAAATTTAGCAAGCAATCTTTCTGCCCAGCTGTGAATCATATTAGTAATACTGAGCAAGGTGTAAGATATTTTTTGACCTGCACAAGGGAAAGTCTGCTCAGTTCCTTTACTCACCACACTCTACCAGAAGAAGAAGTACAAAACAAGCAAGATGGACAGTTTCAGTAGGTAGGTAATGGAATAAGCAACATTTGTAGTCTGCTTCTGCCTCTGCTAGAGATTTCCCATGAAATCATGGGTGATCATTGATTGCTTTCTGCCTTAATACCCCATCTGCTATAGTGGTAGAATTTCCTCTTTTCAATTTTCTTGTTTTGTAAACTCTTTGTTGTAATAGTAGGGTTAAAATTTCCCTGAAATACATATAATAATACTTTTAAATGACTCGTGGCTTTTCTCTGCTTGAACTTCTAATGATTTAGAATTTTGGTAAATAGCAACTGTGTTGTGAGGCGACTTCAGGGAGATGTTTGCTGTGTTAATCTAATTAACTAAATAATCATAAATTGGGAATCTACAGTGAAAACTTACAGGCCAAAAGGAATATGTATGTCATGACCATGAGAAATTAAACCCCGAAGCATTTGCAGAAGCTTGTTTTTCCCAATGCAGTTCTGATATTATGAGATGCATTAAGGGGAACTCCTGACGGCCAGCGGCTCTTACTGATCATGGGAGGGGACAAGAGTGGTGGTGGCAGTCCAAAGCCCCATGTACCCACCATTTCATCAACGATACTGAGGTGAAGGGCTCTGGAGAGGAGAGTAATGCTGGGGAAAGAGATGAAAGCTTCAGAACTAGGTCATCGCCTACCAGAGGAGGGTCTAGCCGTGGTTTTCACTCGTCTGAAAGCCATTGCCAGAAGCAATGTGGTGAACCTGTTGAGCGCCACTCAAACACACAGCTGTCCAGGTCTCTGGATGCAAGGAGTGCTTGAACCTGTCACTTGTACTGGAGGTTGGCTGAAATAACACCTATGTCTGGTGTGACCAAGGGAATGATGTGTTCAGCATCGTGGCAGAGCTGAAAGAGGAGGTGGAAAGGTTAATGATTAATGGGGAGGTTTGCAGGAGATAGACTGGTGGAGCAGACTCAACTATCCCTGAGGCAAGGCCAGCAGATGGAGTCTCCACAAGAAGCAGAGGATCCTCTACCTGCTTGTCACCTGACAGAAGGAGGTGACCAAAGAGACTGGGGGAAATGGAAACAGGTCCCTGCTCAAGGAGAAAGGCAAATTCCTTTCAGGCTTCTCCCACATCTCAGTTGCTCCTACACAATAGATAAGGGGCTCTGGAACTTGAGGGCCAGGCAGATCAGAATGTAGGTGATAGTCCATCCAGAATGTTGCCTAAGGCGAATCAGTCAGGCCCACACATTACAACTGCCTCTGTTAAATAAAAATGGAGGGTAATTATTGTGGGTTATTTCTTTCTGAGGGGAACAGAAGGCTCACTATGCTTCCCACAAGAAAGCCTGCTGCTTCCCTTGGCCTCGGGTTAGAGATGTTACCAGGAAACTTCCTAGTCCAGTTCTGCCCTCTGATTATTACCTGCTATTGGGCATGCAGGTTGGCAGTGCTGAGGTTGCAGAAAGAAATCTAATAGAGATCAAAAGGACCTTTAGGACACTGGCTGAAGGTTCAGAAGCACAAGTAGTGTTCTTGATCCCTTCAGTTCCAGGGAAGAATACTGAAAGGAACAGGAAAAAACATGGATTAGAGGTTGCTGCCATCAACAGAATTTTGGAGGTTTTGATCATGGGGAGATTTATATGGCACTGGGCCTACTGGCAGGAGATGGAGTACAGCTGCCTCAAGAGGGAAACAGCTTCTAGCTCATAAGTTGGCAGGATTCACTGAGAGGGTTTTAACTAGGTTCAAAGGGGAAAGGAGATAAAACCAGGCCCACTAGAGATGAGCCTAGGGGTGGCATGTCAAAGTTGCAGGTGAAATGAATCAAGTGCATCAATACAACATGCAGCATGGGCAACAAATGGGACAAACTGGAAGCCATCGTGCATCAGGATAGCTATGTTGCCATCACAGAAACATAGTGGGACAATTATTATGGATGGAGTGCTTTAATGGATGGCTATAAGATCTATGGACAAGGAATGAGTGGCAGTGGGGTGGCTCTGCATATTAGGGAATGTTTTGATTCTATCGACTTCAAACACTGTGTTGATAAGATGAGGGGAAAGGCCAACCAGACAGGTATCCTCTTGGGAGTCTGTTACAGACCACCAGGATGAAGAGGCAGATGAAGCATTCTCCAAGCACCTAGCAAAAAGGTCACCAGCCCTTGTTCTGGTGGGAGACTTTTTAGCAGATTTAGCAGACACATGCTGGAAATACAACACAGCATTACCAGGAAGGACTGGTGGGAGATGTGGTAGTCAGAGGCCATCTTGGGCTTAACAACCAAGAAATGATGAGAGTCCTCAATTATTGGTGAAGTAAGGAGGAGGGCCATCAAAACTACTGCAATGACTTCTATGATAATAAATTGTGAAAATACTTTTCCCTCTAAATTGTAATAACCAGTAAGAGGCTATCTCATTTCTTAGCCATGCAGTCCCACATTATTGACTATACTTGCTTAATTACCATCTTGTATGGAAATACATTTCAGAGAAGTAACCTGCCTTTTGGTCTTTAGAATATACAGCTCTCATTTGATACCTTGTACAAAAATCTTTTAAAATTGTAGTGTAAGACATCCATAATATTTTAAGCTTTATCATATGATAGCTGCTTAATGTTACTCATGAAAATAGAACAAAAAGAAAAGACTCAAACTTTTTAACATTGTAGCTACAACCTAAAGTGTTTTATGACAAAGAGAATAAAAGGGTCACATTATGTGAACTACATACTATCTCAAAGACAGATATACAAAAATTGCAGATTCTGCATTTTTGCATTTTTATTAGGCCAAATTGTATTAAGGTATGCATCTCAGGAAAAATTAGGTCAAGAACAAATACTTACTTTTCTGATACAAAATACCTTTCTTACATTAATTTAAATTCTCATTTTTAAATGGGCAGCACCTTATGAAATATGTCCTGAAGACTATTTGATGTCAATGGTTGAAAAAACTCCACAATTATATATGCATATACATACATATAGACTATATACATGTATATTCTCTTATAGCTTACATATATACATGGGTCTGTGGTGTATATATGTGTATACATATACACGTGTGCATTACAGGCAGAGAGAAAAAGCTGAGAATAAGTAATTTTGACAGGACCTATAAGGCAAAGTGATGACAATTGGGCAAAATATAAAAATCTTTTAAATTAAGAAAACACTGCTAAAAACTCACCAAGTGAACATTGAAATGTATTTCAGAATCTTATACAACTCTCTATATAGTGATGATGATTGCATGAAACTGTGTATGTGCTTTTAAAGTAGCATGGAATGTATTTTAAATGAGGTTCATTCTCACCAATTGCTTTCACTTATATAAATTTTTTTGTCTTTATGACTTACAGGCACCACTAGCAGACGCTGCTCTCTCAGTGTTCATGGAGTGGCCTTCTGGGAACATCCAAGCTTTGCTAGATGCATATCAAATGAGTACAGACACTTGCAGCATTCAGTAGGTGCAAAGCCAGCTTTAGTACTTGCTCTGTTTATTCATTACTAATCGTTGGTGTGAAAAAAACCCAATTTATTTACTTTCAGGACAGATTTCTTATAAGAAATGCCAGGAGGAAAACAGACCTAAGAAAGAATAATTTATATTAATGTAAATAATTCTGATCTTGTATATTACTGATGTTTGAGTGAAAGAAGCTTTGTCTACTGTGGAATGAAAAAATGAATCAGATTCTGTTTTTTCATGTCGCTATGTGGAATTTTTTAGGGGTCAGAGGCAAGACATATAAGGCTTTATTAGAAAGTGAGATGTGAGTAAATGAGATTTACTGGAAGAGTGACCTGCTGAGTGATTTTATAATGCCTTGAATTTTTATTTGCACAATTTTTGCTATCAAGTTTAGAAATTCACCTTCAAATGTAACAATAGGAAATAATTATAGGGTAAAGCTACTGCAGTGTCTTGGGAAAAGTAAAGTAATCCTAGATGAAAAAATATTATGGTTTTTGGTTTTTTTTTTTTTTATAAGTATGCTTAAAAGAAATTTATTTGCAAAGCATATACATTATAAATTTATAAATTTATCTACTGCCTAAATGTGTTTATATGTGTAGATGTAAAACATTGTATATATTGAATTATAAATATACTACCTTGGTATATGATAGGTGTTTTGATTACATTCTATTTCCATGGCTGAAGCATTCAGCCTGGTCAATACTATTGTGGGAAGAGTTCCTTTTAAGATTTTCATTGACTTTTTTGCCTGCATGATATATTTTACTGACATTCTTATTACTCAGCCTCCTTTTCCAAAGGCTACTCCATTAGTCATTCAGCAGAGGGGCACTAATATAGCTCTGTGCTTCCTAACTTCCCAGCCTCTTAACCAAGTGCAACATTTCTGTAGCATGTTGAAAAATCTTTGAAAAGTAGTAGCCTAGCTGTCAATCCTCAAATCTGGCTTGCCACTTAAAGGAGATTTTGATGAATTCCTTTGAACTGCATTTCTGTTTCATTAGATTTGTACTTAATTCAGGCCTGAGATTCAGTTTCAGAGTAAGCCAGAGAAAGTAATATTTTTTAAAATAACACACAATAAGCTGTCAAAGCAATTTTCCTCACTACAGAGAAACTTTCTTATTTTATATAGCTATCTACATGTTACCCTATCTGTCTACTGCTCGTGCTGGAAAAAACAACACTAAGTTGGCTGTAGCTGTTTTGATATTTTATTATTTGCAACAGATTCATATAGTATGTCTAAACATTCTTTATGGACATGGATAGCAATACAGTTGCTTAGAATCTATATTTTGGTAAGTAGCACAATAAAGGCAATGACTAGGAAATACATCTACCGTTTTGAATACTAGTAGTGGAATGTTGCAGAAGTTTTTTTTCACATTTTGTGAATGGAAACAGATATTTCAAAGTAAAGGAAGTTTCTTCTCTTTTGCTTGCTATTTTTGCATTCAAATATTAACAATCTTCTGAACTGTTTAAAGGATTTTTAAATATTTTAAAGGATTTATTCATTTTGAGCTGCCTGACAAGAAGACCATCCAGTTAAGAGTTTTTTTCTTCTGCTCTTTCCTTTTTACATTTCAGATCAGCATTTACTCATAGCGTTCACCCTCATGCCACTGGTTCTGTGGTGATTTTCAGCTTTTTCTTTTCATGTTATTTTTAAAAGTCATTCACAAGCAACTCAAACAGTGGGAACTTCTTTAGTGTTATTCAGAGGGTGGACTTACCTGGCCAACTTTTGGTGAGGCACTGATTTTTTTTTTAAGACCTGCAAGTCTGCCTGTCAGGAATGAGTCATTGCTGGACACAAGAAGGCATTTCTAACCCAGATCAGATTTATCTTTTCTTCTGTTTCCTTTTGCAATATATTAGATATGATTAGACCACACTGTGAAATAATCTTTTGCCAAAGAACATTTGAAAATAGCTAAAGCTTCTTTAAAATTACACAAGCATCTAAACAACAGCTGAGGACAGCCCTGAGGAGAAGGACTAAAGGATGGGGGTGGATCAGAAGCTTAACATGAGTTGTCAATGTGCACTTGCAGCTGAGAAAGCCAAACATGTCCTGGGCTGCATCAAAGGAAGCATAGAGAGTCAACCAAGGGAGGTGATTCTACCCCTCTACTCTGCTCTTGTGAGACTTCATATGGAGTACTGTGGCCAATTCTGGAGTCCCCAACATAAGAGGACATAGAGCTCCTAGAACATGTCTTGAGAAGAGCTACTAAAATGATCCGAGTGCTGGAGCAGCTCCTCTATGCAGGCAGGCTGAGGAAGTTAAGGAGATAAAGCCTAGAGAAGAAGAGGCTTCGAGGTGACCTTATAGTGACTTTCCAGTATCTGAAGGGGCCTACAAGAAATCAGGGGTAGGGCTTTTTACATAGGTGTGTAGCAAGAGGACAAGGGGAAATGGTTTAAAACTTGAAGAGGGGAGATTTAGTCTAGACATTAGGAAAAAAATATTTTCTGTGAGCGATGAGATACTGGAACACGTTGCCCAAGGAAGTTGTGGCTGCCCCTTCCCTGGAAGTGTTCAAAGCCAAGTTGGATGGGTCCTTGTGCAACCTGGTCTAGTGAGAGGTGTCCCTGCCCCTGCAGGGGGGTTGGAACTAGATGATCTTTAAGGTCCCTTCCAACCCAAACCGTTCTGTGATTCTGTGAATATCTTACTGCTGAACAAAATTTCAGTCTAGTTTGTATGACTATTAATTAAAGGAGAAAAATGGATTTTGTTTGCAGCTGGGAGCTGATTACCAAGAAAATCAGCTTGTCTTACATCTTACCGCTTCTCAAAGTGAAGAACACAGCATATTTAAAGAATCATAGAAAACAGAGGTAAAGACCTATACGGTCATTGCCCTGCAAGTGTAGGCTTGTCCCCCCACGATACATATGTCAGCTCTATAAATCCCTAAAAATAGGGCTTTATAAGGAAGATGTTGACAGAGGATGTTGCTATAACAAATGTGTGTGCTTTTGGAAGCATTATTAAGATGCTTCAGTGTGCTTAACTTACCAATAATGTTATTTTACGATCTCAGACCAGCAGTAGTGAGAGGTGTCACTCAGTTCTGTGAATATTCTAATATAACCTGAGCCTGAGGTGAATCCCTTTCATTTCTTACCTGACATACATAAAAAAAAAGTAGGTGTAAAGTCTTTAAAAATGATGTTTCTGAAGTTGATGTAAAGCTGTTGACATACATGCCCACCCGGAGGAATACAGACAGATCCCTGTCTCTTTGACCTCCAAAGAAACCACATATGGCCCAGAACCATCCCCAAAGTTGTGCTGTTGAGTTCATATGGTGCTGTGCCCAAGCCAATACTGTCAAAGTATTTCATATGCTGGAAGCCAGAGAATACAGCCTGGGCTACAGACCCTGCCAACCTGACTACACAGATTCTGGACTGAAAGCTTACAGTTATTTTAGAAAATAAAGTAAACAGGGTGACTGCCCAAGCTTAGACACTGTGCTTGAAGTCATCTAAAGTGTTTATTGTTTACATGTTAACATAGTGCCCGATATGATTTATGACCGTGCCAGTGAGCACTCTCCCAAACAATGCCTAGCACCCTTTAGAGGAAGGCATGGCAGAGAGGCCATTCTGAGCAGGCAGTAAACCCATTGTTTTCTGGGACAGAGGAGGGGAAGAGAGCTTAGCATGAGGGATACAAGCTGTCTGTGCTCATTGGCCTCAGCATTAGGTAATGTTCCAGGGGCTGTTTTACTTACTTGTATTTACTATTTATGTAGTAAAAGCACCTTACATTTGGGCAGCTTGGACTGTGACTAGAGAAACTGAGGGCTGCATTTGTCCATTGGTGAGGCCACACCTGGAGTACTGTGTACAATGCTGGGATCCCCAGTACAAGAGGGTTATGATGTTACTGGAGCAATTTCAGCAAAAGGCCACTAAGATGATTAAGGGACTGGAGCATCTTTCCTATGAGGAGGAGCTGAGAGAGCTGGAGCTGTTGGGCGTGGAGAAGAGTAGGCTAGGGGGGATCCAGAGCCAGGCTCTTCTCAGCAGTGCACAGTGTCAGGACAAGATGCAATTAACACAAACTGAAACACAGGAAGTACTGTCTGAACATCAGAAAACAACGTTTCCACTCTGCGGTTGACTGTGCACTCACACAGTTTGCCTAGGGAGTTATTGTGGAGTCTCCATCCCTGGAGACATTCCAGAGCCATCTGGACACGGTCCTGGGCAACCCATTCTGCGTGAATGGGTTTCAGCTGGAAGGTTGGACCAGATGACCTCCAGAGGTCCCTTCCAACCTTAACAGTTCCACAATTCTGTGATTCATGGCTCCCATGACTCCATGAAAATTGCAAATTCACAGAAGGCAGCAAGCCTGAAAAGTTAATTCATAGAATTCTAATCTAAAACTTCTTAGATATAAACTTTTTATTCTGATGCTAACACTGGCTTTCAGCAAATGTCTACATTCAGCCAGAATTCTACTCTATATATAGTGTAGAACTTTGCCGCATAACCAGAGGTGATTAAGTCCCAAAGAGTCTACAATTTTCTCTATTACTCCTGTGGAAGTAACATGGGACAAGTTTCATCCCTTAAAAAGTAGTATTAAAGTAACAGAAACCTAGCTAGTGCTGCATTTTCTTCAGCTTGGCTCAAGATTTGTATGTAGACCAATATGGTACTGCTGTATATCATGCTAACATGGAACTGTCTTTTAATCTCAAAAGCCAACTGGAAATCTATTTGCGTCAGTAAAGTTAGAAATACACTCATAATACTAAACATAATATATTTTGCTCATAACCCCCAGCACAATGAATAATTTAGTTCTTTTTCCATCCACCTACAGAATGTACCAGGCAGAATTACTACCTCATATGTGTACCACATTTTGATACATATATCAATATTGTACTTAATATTCTATTACAATAGTTTCAGAGTAATTCACAGTCTTGAATTAATGTTCCTACCTCTTCATATGCCAACACAGAAAATCCCTGGCATGCTAAGGGATATAATAATTACTGTGCCTCTGAAGAGACTATACACTGGAACATGATGGAACAGTGAAAGGGAACGGTTTGGCTTGTGGAGTAGAGATTGGCAGTCAGCTTGCATCTTTTGAGGGCAGAGTGCCCTACACAATTCATGTGTAGGAGCTTGAATAAAAGCAGTTAAGAGGATGATGCACTTCAGCTGTACCACAAACATACAGCCTGTATTTCATTAGTTTATTTTACCGTGTGTGCTGTGGAATACATCCCTTTTAAAGCTAGGGATGATAATTATATCTCTTTGAATAATGTATCCAATTAGTCATGAATAATTTATCCAACATTTGGTACAAATCAGTCATCAAAAGCATTCAACAAATACTGCTTGACCAGTTTATACAGCTGATTGACTTATGTGAAAAATTATTCACTGAACAAATTAAGAAACAAAAATGCCAAAACCCATGACATAAACCCTTGGGAAAGTGCTTGGTTAATTCTAATAATAATACCTAAAGAACTTAATTGGGTTTATTGTTACTAAAGCACTATGAGTGAAACATTCAAAATGATAAATAGGTATGCTTTGTCTTCTAGAATCATGACTTAAGGGATGCTAAACAGAAATCACAGATTACCTATAATTTTTTTTTTTTTTTTTTAATATTGCCCTACTGTGTCTGCAGTACATGCAGATTCACATTAGGAAAATTATTCGAGTTAAGCATGATGCTTCAGGACCATTATCAGTATCCTTGCATCTAAGAGGAACACTTTGCCCAATTATACACAATTTGTGAAATGTATTCTTGAGAAAGAGCAGCAAACCAAGTCTCTCAAGTATCTGTTTTACTGTGTATGGAGATGAAGTCACAAGGTTGAATAAGATCCAGTGGCAGGGCGTATCCATTCTTCAGATCCTTCTGGATAGTTCTTTGTCACATAGTGATCACCAGATTTCAGTTAAGAGTGAGAAGTTTCCCTGGTTTGTCTAAATTCAAATTATATCCTCAGCATTTGGAGGTTTTTCCCTTGATGTGGAACAGACATGGTTTGGGTTTTCAGACCATTTTACCAAACAAACTACTGCTATAGCTGAAATTATGAACCTTTTTAAAGCCTATTGTCTCTTTCTGCCTTTGGCGAATACTTTCATTTTCGGAAAACTGGACTCCTTTGGTCTAACTAGCATACTTTAATCTCTTTAAAGAGTGTGTGTTGGTAGCTTTGTGAACTTTTATACATAGAAAAGCAGATTAGATGATGAACTAATGACCTAAATTTAGACTGTGTAGTATTATGAAGTATTTTACTCATTGCTTATGATCTTCTTTTAATCTGGAAGCAGAAAATCATCTGCCTAATTATTTTACCTAAAATAGCTTACAATTGGCCAGTACTTGTTTAATTTGGACTAGTATTTCCCAATATTTGTTTTCATAAAATACAGATAAAGTATTATTCTGAGTAACTGAAATTTTGTAAGTGTATCAGACATTACACAAGTCTACTGACCAAATACACTGTCAAGTTAAGTTTAGCGTCACTGTGAGAGGTTGCAAACTGCCTCATGTACACATTTTGGCTGCCACTATCTAGCCAACTGGACTGTATAACTGATACTTTGAGACAGACCAAACTTAAGACTTAGCCTTTCACATTTATTTCATTTCTACATTTTCAAGTGTATGCTAGCAAGCTATGAATTATTCTTAGTGCAACAAGTGGTTAGCATGTAAGGCAATATCTAATTTCTAGTTTGGTAATATCTAATTTCTAGAAAGAAACTATAATGACTAATTAGCATAACTGCCTGCATGACCTCCTCTTGAGCTAGAATATCTCTCACAGGGAGACATCTAGTCTTCTGTGTAAAAATTAGTTCAACAGAGAATGCATTCTACAAGGCTCTTTTTTTTTTATTTTGTACTCTCATGTTCTTGAATCATGTGGATTAACAGGGTAAGATGTTTCCTGAGCATAAGAATTCAAATATTTGTACCATGATTGGATGTGACTGGCTGCAGGACCAAGAATAGATTATGAGCCCACAGGCTTACCACAGATGGTCTCTGAGAAAAAAAAAAGTAAAAAAAAAAAAATTCCTAAATCCATTTTTATACTCTCTTGAAGCCTATCAAATTTGTTATGCAAGAAGACAAAGAAGCAAAAACCCAGGATTAGGAATATCCTGCATCAACCTTTGTATGAAAAACTATGTCTGAGACACACAGCTAAAGATCATCATCAATTCAAAATCCATTCTACAAATGATAGCCAAGTTAGAAAAACAAAACGAATAAAACCAGAACCATGCAGAAAATGAAATTAAAATAGTTTGGTATGGAAGACCAATAAGTTTTCATAGCTTATGAAATCTTTATAAAAATAGTATCTGAAGACTGCATGACCATTTTGAATTAAGACCATTAATGAATAAGATTTTACCACAGAATGTTAGAAACTGGTTATGTGTAAATGGAGAAATATATTTTTTTATAGGGCTATTTCTGTTATACATGCATTTTAAGTGATGGGATTAATTGAACCAGAAAATAAAAATAAGATAATTTTGTGAGGGAACTGCTTAAAAATATTTGTAACCTATCACTGATGCACCACAAACTGTAATTTTGCCTAAAGTGACACTTCCTGTAAATGGATTTTGGACACTACTTCGGAAGAGATTTGCATTACTCTCATGAATAATGAGGAAGACTGAAGTCACCAAGACACTTGGTTTCTGAGGGTCATCTCCAGTATATCCAGAGAATCTCCACTAACAAAGCTCTGTGTTTTCTTCTACATTTAGTTGCTTCAGTAAAAACGGGGTACTAATTTGTGCCAATTCGAGTGATATAAAACCTAAATCAAACATGCGGTTCTTTCTATCAGAAAGAAGATGGAAAAATGAAATGCTTCTTAACTCTTGAAAGTTAGGAAGGAAAAATCTGCATATGAAATATCTAGCTAGTGTCAAGATATTAGCACTTATAAAGGAGTATGGGAACTTCTGCAGGTGAATCTTTGCATATCATATACCAAGAATGCATTTCTGCTGCTTCTGGTTCATACATTAATTTTGTTTCCCCTTTTTCACAGCAGCATTATTTACAATTTTGCAAGTGCTTGGCTAAAATATAATCTGGTAAAAAGAATCCTGAGGTGAATGATTATTTCCTCAGCTGCAGCTCATTAGAGATTATTCTGTTTTTCCAAATTATATACAAGGGTAGTGTATCAGCTTGTCTGTGGACTCAGTGAAACGACTGCTGTACTCTGAGGAATGAAAGGCTTCACCTTAAAAATTACTGCTCCTTTCTTGCCAGTTTAATGCTTCATTTCTTTTTATATAGCTGCAAAGTATAGCAGCCAGGCTTAGTTTTGTAGATTTGAATGTACAGGCTCCAATAACAAAATTTTTGTTCTACCTTTTTCTTTATGTTGGTATATGCCAGCTCTTCATCTTCACCTTTGCAGCCTTTGAGAGGCAGAGAAGTTACATCAGTAAATGATCTGCTTTCTTTGCCTTGCCTCCTTTGTAAGCTCCACTGCAAGCAGCTCTTTTTTGTCTCCTTTGTATCTTGACAGGAGGATACCAAACTGTTTTCTCTCATCAGAAAGAAATGGTTCAAGAGATTGTGGCAGGCAACAGTTTTCCCCTGCCTCACTAACGTTTTCTCATTCTGCATGAGAGAAGATTAAAACTTTGGAAAAAAAATAATTATTTCAGTGTTGCTGTTTGCTTGATGGTGAGGACACTCAATTGGTTGTGAGAAAGCTCTGCCTGCTCCTTCCTGCCAAACTCATTGCCTGGACCAAAATGTTGTCTTTTTTTGAGTGCTTTTAATACCCTGTTATAAAGTTAGTATGACTTTCAGTCTCCTAGCAGATCTTCTTCACTCTTTCTGAATTAATACACATTTGCCAAAGAGGGAAAATAACCCCATACTTCAGCCACTCATATGAAATATGTAGGCTAGAAGCAGACTGCTGCATCCCAAGTGAATGGCTGCTTTCTTCATAACTGTCTTTATGATCAGCAGAAATGGCCAGATTAGGATCAGGACAGTGAAACCTGTTTAAATCTACTTTGGTACTTTCTCCATCACATGAAGCTTTTGTGCTTGATCTCATCAACCTACACAGACACCCCAATCTTAGAGATGCTGTGTAGTGGGAGAAAACATTTGCCTGCTATTCCACATAAGCAAATCACAACTTAATTCAACTGGATAAAATGCATTTCTTCCTTTCTGTTTTTGAGTATCTATTTTTTAATAGCCAGCCAAATAAAATCTCCCACTATCAGCTCAAAATACATAATCACCCTTCTGTCTCTGCTTTAGGGTATGGCCAGAGGAAAAACAAGAGATGGAGGACATTTAGGAACTCTGTAAAGAAAGAATTAATCGAACATTCTCTAACACAGATACAGAATGACTTCAGGAACTTGGCTTGGGAGCTACTGCAGAGTAGTGCTTATAGCATCTTACACTTAAGATGTAAGATGTTTTGTTTTTTTCCATTACTTCATCTTTGCTTGAAGAAACCATTTTGGTTTTCCCTGCGAAGAAGAGGGTGTATTATTGGCATGACTGTATAGAAACAAATTTAAATAAATACAGACAATGATTGAAATCAAATAAACATAAAATTTGAAGCAGTTAATCAGAGCCTTATGTTTTAGGCACACAAACTTACCGGATGACCACGTACTATGAAAAAGAAGACTGCTCATTCAGAATATGTCCCTTTGTGGCATACTTAGGTCAGTACGGACAACCAGGAGACTAACTTTACCCCAAGCTATGTTATGTCTGTCACTGAATGAAAACAAGCCTCTAAGAGTCCTCATTTTCCTTTTCCTCTCAATTCTTGCTCTTGTCATGTTGCATTATACATAGATAACACAAATCTTGAAGACATGCCCTCTGGTTAAAAAAACAACAAAACAATAACAAGAAGATCTCTCACACAGCATGCCAACGTGATCAGGATTCAGTCACAGATAACTGGAACATTTAAAAGCAATACTTTATATAATAATAGAAATCCTGGTGAACAAACACAGTGGTTAGAAGAAAAAACAAACAAAAATAACAAACCCACCACTCAGAAGGAGTTATCTGTTTAAGGACTATTCATTTGTTATACCTACAGCCATTTCTTGTAGAGTAGTGTCACCCATTCAAAATATCTCTTAAGATACTTTGTTATATCCATGCAGAAATCAAATACTGAAACTTTATACTTTCTCTGTCACCTGTTTTGTGGTTGTATCTTAAGTACTAGAGTAAGTGCCAATATTGATGATGATGATGATGATAAAAGAACTGTGCAATGGATTAAAGTGGCAAAAAAAATCTCTTGATTGAATCTCTTGAAAATAATAGGAATCTTCCTGTGAAAGAGGATAGAGAAAGAAGCTAAAAAAAACCCAAACAAACAAGGATCCCTCTGAGCTGTCTTTTCTAAAAATATGTTAGACTTCCACAGATAGGAGATTATTTTTTTCAAAGCTTCTCCATTACACCTCATCACATATACAATCTCTGGCATCTGTGCAGAGATTCAGTTTGCCTGAACAGAACAGCACAGGATTGTCTGTGGTTAATTGCTGCTTTTCTTAAGAAACAAATCACTGTTTTGAGGGATATTTTTTCCTGAGATAATTGAGAAGTATATGAAAGTAGGACAACTTTGTACTTTCTATACAGTGAAACAATGATAACTTTTCATCAATGTAAATTTAGAATTAAGTACTTACAGCACAGGGCTGCAGTGATTTCAGCCAAGTTCATAGAGGCAGACTGAGGCATAGTATCTGCAGAAACTTGATGCAGCAAATTGCACACTGTAACAGTGGATAAACACAGGAAAGTAAAAGTTCAGTTTCAGGGCACTCCGTAGGTTTGGACATTTCTGGTTGGGGTAAATTATAGCAGGGGGGTTGTAACTAATTAGGTGATCTTTAAGGTCCCTTCCAATCTAAACCTTCCTATGATTCTATGATTCAGAGCATTCAGGCTAAGATTTCTGGTGCTCTAGGTTGTTCTCTAGAGAAATCAACACTCTCAGGAGATTTTACTTTTGCAATACAGTTGTGTAAATCAAGTGTATTCCTTCACAAAAATGTGAGTATTCCTTCCTGTTCTGCATCTTAAAAGCATTCTGAAAAATATTTTACAAAATATTGCTGTTGGGTTGTGAAGGAACAATATAAAGTGGTTTGCAGATAAGTGCAATTTCAGGTTATATTTTGATTTCAAACTATCTTTTTTCACTTCTATATAAGGATTCCCAGTTTGGGTTTTTACAGTCTCCACTACCATAAAATGTATTTATGACATCATTAGTAATACCTTGCCATGAATCCAACATCATCTTAAAAAATAATGAAAAAGGGATGATGGTGTAGTTACTCTTCAAATTAAATCATTCTCTTCAATCTTTTATAGGTTTCTTCAGGGTTCATTGTTTTCTGTCCTTTTAAACAATGTCTAGCTATTAGGTTTATAGTAATTATTTTGCAGTAATAAATTTGTACTACAGTGCCAGAGGCCTAGAAGCTCTGTCTTTGTAAAGAGGCATTTTTATCATATCATACTTTCTGACAAATCAAGGCACAAAGACAGTTGGACTCTGAGTCTAAGTCCAGTTAAACATTTCAGTAATTTTTCAAGTATGCAGACATATAGTGCAGGCAGCTAGAGGTTGGGCTGACAACTGAAGTATCATTTTAACAGCTGCTTCATTTCACTATCTCTCGGCTCATAAACTTTATTTTTAATGAGCCTGCCTGCAAGATCACTAAAAAATGACCTTCACAGAGAACTAGAAGGACCTACAGTGGTGACCAAAATAACTTTCTTGGACAGTACATAATATCACAGTGACTATAGCATGGAAAATAAGCAGTATGATGCAAAAGACATTCTAGTAACTACTGATGAGAATATTCTGTATTTTCATGATTACCTTCAACTCATACTACTCATTGGCTTTATTAGGGTTGCACAAATTTATATCAACTGAGTAAATGGCTTTTGATTTTAAAGTTGTCTTTAGGATCTGTGGGCTGTCTTACATCAAAAAAGTACATCATGCAATAAACTGATAATAAAGAGGCTGCTTACCCTGCTCTACACATTGCTTGATAGTCAGTAGGCAAAACTTTCTACTAATTAACTCTAATTTTTGCCTACCTTCCTTACCTAAACACATTTCAACCTTCTTTTTTTGTTGCACTACTTCCAAATGTTCTGCTACAGTAGCTGAAAGCAGTGTGGGCATGGAGGAGTAGGGAGGGATCAGGCAAAAGGAGTTTCTGGGTTGGAGCTTGTGAAGGTGAAGGAAAGGTGCTCACTAGGCTGTTAACAAGTGGTGTGGTCCAAGGGAGGAAGGGTAGTGGTGTTGGGAAGCTGTTTTCTGGGCATGCTTTTGAAAAACACTTCCAAACTGAGCTTTAATTTGACAGCCAGATGTTTTTGAGGTACTTTAACTGCATCACAAAAATGCTTACTTCTGAAGTAGATGAAACAATTTAGTCTTGTGGCATTGTAGACACTTGCTAGGCCTTTTTTATCATTGTGTCCAAATGCAATCAAAATGTCTTGCTGAAAGCACATAAGGGTATACTCCAGCTCTTACTTCTGCTGCTCTTACTTTCTCAGCGAAAACAGAGCTTTACTTCTTCAAAAGCCTAAAAAACTAGCTTTTCAATTTATTGTTATTTACATTCCAAGAACAGCTGAGACAAAGACTACTATGTGCTATGGGTGGTCTGAAACCAACAACAAATTGGCCCCTGCCATCTTGAAAATGCGGGTTAAAGTCTAGCATGAGCATGGGAGAAAACAAATGGGGGAACAGACATACAGATGGAACAAAAGGAAGCAAAATAATGCAAGACAAAAACAACATACAGCTTGACAGCTTTCCTAGAAGTGTTTTATATAAGCTTAGGAGCACAGCAGAGTTTTAATGAGGACTGATCACTTTGCTGTTATGACTGGAATTAAAAGAATCTCTATGTCCTCTCTTCAGTTCTGCCTTCAAGTTGCCTGATGCCCTTTCCCATAGTGCACATCTTAGATTTGAGAGTTCAGCTTTATGGACTGTCTTTTATGTTGTGTGTCTTTCTGTCTTGACTAAAGACACACCAAATATTGTTAATCCTCAAAAATCTGGAAATATGGTCTGGGCTCAACAAGCAGTTGGACAAGTTCTTTCAGAAGTTCAACTGTTCTCTGTTTCTGTGCTGGCTGATGCTCTTTTAGCTTGCTAACCAGGCACAGCTTGCAAGCAGATGAGGCAAATGGGAACATTTCACAGAAAAAATAACAAATCAAGTTCTTGTTTCCTTTTGTTTGTTCCAAAGAAAGTAGTTCATATTGTTATGTATATAATATCAGATCCACAAATTTATTCAAATGAATTTTCTTCCATTCCCACACTTTTTCTCCACTATTATTTTCCTACCAGAAACTTTCAAAACTTCTTTCTAAAATGAATAGAATCGGAAAAAAAGGAATTCTGCAATGAAGTTTCCTGTCTGTTTACTTATTAAAATGTTCTGAAGACTGAGGTCTTCCTGCTGAAGTATTTGTTAAAAAAAGCACCCACAACTGCCTCAGTTCTCCTCAATTAATTTTTTGTTGAAAATATTTGATTGCAAAATGATGCTTGTACCCCTTTACTCATAGTATATCATAGATTCATTCTTTATGCATGCTGCAGCAGGCAGATGTTCTCCCAAGTCTTAACCCTTTCTAGGGTTTGAGCAAGCCTATTTTTTTAATCTCAAAACTGGTTGAGAATGTAACCAAAGTATGATCCAAGAAACATGAAAAAGATATTTAAATTAGTATCTAGAAATTACTGGTGTCCATAGAGAAGCAAATGCATTAAACATGAAAATTTCAGAATCTTTCCACACAAATTCTGTGATAAATATACTAATTTAATCATCAGTGTATTATTTTTTCCTTAAGAGAACCTTTTAATAATAGCATTAGTATTTAATATTATAGAAGCTTTAATAATTAAGACTTTGCTGTGTTTAGAACGTTCGTGCCTTTATTTGTTTTTTCAGTAAAGTAGGTTCTGATACTCATTTTGTTCTTCTGGTACAGATCAAAGAGCACCTTGCTAAGGGACAGAGGATGTTGGCTGGTGATGGCATGTCTCAAGTGACCAAGACACTATTGGATCTAACTCAGAGGAAAAACTTTTATGCAGGAGATCTTCTTATTTCTGTGGAAATTCTCAGAAATGTTACAGACACGTTTAAAAGAGCAAGTTATATACCTGCATCTGATGGGGTACAGGTAAGAAAAACATTGAGAGGGTAATGATTAGCTTGATGGATTTAAGTCAGTGTACTGTGTATCACCTATTTAACCCTCCAAGGAAACTAAATCTTACAAATAACAGACATAAACGTTGTTCACATAAAACAAAGGTCCAAATGTAAAGTGTGAAAAGACTCAGCTACATTTGATGAGAGAAATATCCAGAATAACCTAGCAAATGAAAAACATAAAATCCTTTCTTTTTTTAACGTTTTCAGTATTTGTCTCTTCCAAGATTTGATTTGATTGATAAGAATGTCTTGGTGTTTTCTTTTTTTTCTTCTTTTATTTTTCTCTTTTTTTTTCCTTTTTTTTTTTTTTTTTTTTTTCTTTTTTTTTTTTTTTTTTTTTCATAAAGCAATTCACTACTGTTGTTTGTTCCAGTTCATTTCAGTTCAGAAATCCATCCACAACACTTAATTATATAATACTGGCATTGCTTCTTCAGTTTAAATAAATAAAGCTCATTAAAAGTTCATGAGAGTGATAGATAGTAGATTTGCTATGAATTCTGTATTTCACATCGTAGATTAACTCTTCTTGTGCAAGAAGCCAATTAAAATACTATCAAAGATAAAAGTACTATGATTCTACATAATGGGCTGAACAGTTCATTGTGTAATGTTCTTTAAAATAAATATTTCACAGGACTTCCAGATAAGGATATTGCTTTCATCTATATCTGAGAATTTTACACTTTTCAAACACTGTAGGTGTACTGGAAAGGAATTCTAAGAAGGTAGATACGTATATTATTCATTAAAAAGTTTCAAGATAATTCATAAATTAATAATGAATTTATTAAATGCAGGTCATACGTATATGTTTGTTTAAAAGTAAGCATGGGTTATAAATGCTCAATGGAATATATGCTTGCAAATAAATTGGGGTACCTTGGATAAGACAATTTTTGCAGTTTTAAGTTTTAAAGAGCTTTCTAGTATATCTTCAGTTTTTGTAGCACAAGGAAAAATTGCTTTCCACAAAAACACCCCAAACACCTTTCTTATGTTGTAAGTTGCCAGCTGAAAGTAACTCTTTCTAAAATTGTTTAACAAAATACTTTTCAAAAAGTATTTTGTCCTGACAATCCTTTTTAAAAAAATCTGTAAGAGACAGTATTTTTTCCTACTTTCAGTATATTTTAGAATTAAACTGGATATTATTTTATGAAAATTTTGCATGTATTCAACAGTTTGACATTCTGCAGTGACTTCTTGATGGTTCCCAGGCACTCCAGAAATCTGCACTTGAACCAGCCTTGAAAAACTTCTTGGCACAAGTAACTTTGTTCATGGGCTTATCAGATCAGCTTATTTGTGTTTTACATACGTTAGAGGGAATTTTGGCACTAATAACAGTGCCAAAAAGTTATGTTCCTGCCCTGACAGCCCTCCGACTGTGGACCTGTTTCCAAAATTTGCAATAGTAACCTCTCAGAAATTGTCAAAATGATCAGTGCTATTTAATAAACTTTGCTTTATCATTTTGAAGTGAGGAAATAAGAAAAGGCAAAATCTGGTAAAACATACTGTGAAGGAAATAAGGAAGGATTTCTCAAACCAAAAGAATAACTGTATTTGAGGATTTAGTAGCATAAATACCAAAAGCTCATACACAAACATATGTGTTGCCATACCCTGGAGAATTGTTCAGTATCATATCTTGAGGCTTTGAGCAACCTTGTCTAGATGAGAGGTTGGAGTAGATGATCTTTAAGGTCCTTCCAACCTAAGTCATTCTATGATTCTATGTTACAAAAAGGTGAAATAGGAATAAATTTCTAAGATACACTGAGATTATTCTTTCTGAGAAAGTCTTTCTGACATTCTTTCTGTCATGTTCTAATTCAGTTTTATTTTTAGCAATAAAAGTAGAATTAGGTGTTGCATTTTTTGTTTTAAAGCCATTTTCAGGAAAACTTGAGTAACGTTTAAAATCCCTGAACATCATCATCATTTATCATTTCCCATGATGTCATAAAAGTAGATTATGAATTATGGGTAATAGTATTTTTAGAAGTTCCTACAAACCCAGCACTTTTAGCTCCATTAAAACTGAGAAAGGAAAAGTGCATAACTGAAAATATGTATTTGTTTCCTATACATTCCATCCATCTGGATGGTTCCTCTACTGTCTACAATCTCTGGCTTATGTCTAGTATTAATATTCATGAATGGTGCAAAGGATGTGATTCAGAAACTCCATAACAAAAAGAATGAACAGAAAAGTGAGCTCAAATTTGAAAATATCAGGCTAATTACTCAAAACAAAGATGTCACTACCTGATATACTGCATAGAAAGTGCCACTTGTTTAGGCAGACAGATGCCAAGAGCAAAACAAAGCTTCTAAAGTATTCATGTCTAGTGCCAAATTATTTATTGTATGACTTTTTCTTTTTGCATATTTTAACCTTTTGTGCAACAATATTTATGAATGCATTGCTTACATGGTGTCAGAAGAAAAACAATGTGTGAGGCAGTTAAACTATATGGAAGGGATCCTGCAACTATGACTGAAAAGAGCAATACAGTAGGAGAGATAGCAGAAGAGTCATTTAATTAGTCTACAAGCAAGGTTTTTCCCTTAATATGGGAATTACTTTAAGATAGACTGTGTAGGACACTGAGGCTATGAGATGGTCACTGTAGTATTACTTGTGTAAGAAGACTGCTAAGAGGAAGATACTTAGAAATCTAGTAAGCATAATGTAAGCAACATTTTGGGGCACTTTCCAGAACTATTGAAAGTGTGCTTGAACTACCTTCTAAAGAGAGAGTAACCGGAAAAGAGCTACTTGGAAGGACAGGATGGCAAAGAGAGTTGTACAGTCGCCTGATCCAGCAACTAACAGGAAATAAAGTTTCTCTCCAAAGACGTTGGAGCAGTATAATCCCATTTATATCTTTATATCGACCATAGGGACCATTACTGTCAGTTAGGGATTAACAGGATTGCCCAATGCTTTTTTTTCCCTTCACCTTCCCCCTCCCACACACACAATCCCTATGCTGAGGTCCAAAAGCAGAGGTAACTTAAGGCTATCCATTAATTCTTCCTAGGGAGGAATTCTTCTCTAGCTGTATAAAAGGATTTATGGCAGCTTTATTCCTGCAGAGAGGGTCAAAGAACTTGGACTGGAACAGAGAACTGCAGCCATTGTATTACAGAAGAAAAAGATTGAAAGGAAGGAAATTAAATTAGGAAAACATAACTGTCCATTCCTGACTGTAAGAGGCATTATCCTCAGAAAAGTCTGGACAAAAATAAAGGACTTCAAATTTCAGCTCTGGCCTTCACAATGTTTTCTGTAGTGGTCAGTTCACGAATACATAAGCCTTGCCATGAAATAAAGGAGCTTGATTCTACAAGGAAATACAGTGTTTACTGCAGTAATACCATCAGATCACATCCCTAATGCTTCTAAAATTTAGCCTTCATAATTGTCAATCATTTTACTAAAGGGCAATATTGGTTCTTGCAGCTTTAATGATGTAAGTGAGAGAATAGTTAAAGTAGGTGAAATATTTGTTAACCACTATTCTGCTGTCTCATTTTTGGACGGCATCTCATACCTACTCATTATTGAAGCAGCAATGCCATTTAATCGTCTCTCTGTTTAAAAATCTTTATACATCCCAGCCTCCACTCTTATCATAAATGTTACATCAACTAGAGAGAGAGTTAGAGAAAAAAAGGATCTCAAGAAGCAGTATATTCTTGTCACTGGGTTCATATACATAATTTATACTTTATTGACAAGTACATATGAAATTAATTATGTTCATCTTTTGCTTGTGCTTGAGACTGGGGTTATTTATAAACTTCTCACATATATTTCTTTTAGTTATTGGTCATTTTAATGCTTTCATGTAACTGAAATAAACATAAGATTTAATGAAAAACTACATTATTAGCAAATACATGCAACTTATCATCTACAAGAAACATTTATGTATCCTGACTGTTTTGCAGGCAATCTGGGCTACCCTCAGATAGATCTCATTACATAGACATGCATACATTTGCAACTAAACTTTGATTCTGCAGGGGAAACAGTGTCTGCAATGTGGTGCAAAACTGCATGTGGTGCTTTGAACCAGATCCTCAGTATGATAAATTATTCCACACTGAGCCCTATGCTGTTGAGCACAGAAGTATCACCCTTTCAAAAATGTTTTCCTCAGGCAAAATCCCCCTAAGGCTGACTCTACCTACTAAAAGTCTTTGCCAAAATCATAATATCCTGGAATAGATGTGATTATAGTGCCAGGAAACTGTTTTGGCCAGTATAGCTTATTTAATTGGGGAACCAATAAATCTGTACAACTTTCCTAGCTGAAGTTGCATTTACACAATTAGGATTTCCGACATGGTTTAACTGGCAAATCCATTGTAATGAATACTCAATTTAACGCTTTTCATTATGGTTTATTTTGGTACTGAATACCTGAAAGAGTTGAGATGGAGTCTTGGTACATAAGCAGCATGTAGCTATGTATTTATTTTTTCTTATCTTCAGCTTGACTCAAAATTTCCCTTCTATATCACTGCAAACTGGATCAGAGCATGAGAACATGGTCCTGTCTTTAATCTCCATCATCCTGTCCCAAAGCATACTTGTATTTTTCACAGGAGATTCATAGGGCATTTCTTTTTTTCTTTTCACAAAATTTTTTTGTTACTGAAGCTTATGGATATTTTGCTACTGACTTCAATGAGAGAAGAATTGTGCCCCCATCAATGTTACTCTAATTAATTCAAATGTGTTGTAATGTTAGTGTAATTAATTTAAATATGTTTATTATTATTTAACATTGATAATTAATTTTATTTTAATTAATTAATTATTATTTTACTGTTCACTAAAGTGTCAGTCACCTCTATATTAAATTTGTCAATTTTTATTTGTGACATTTTTATGGCTAGCATAATTGACTTCCTAATCATGAGGCAAAGATACATCTCACTTGTCAAGTAGTGTTATGACTAGCTTAAACTGGTAACTATGTTTTTATGTAAAAATAGTTTTCATGTAAAAATTGTTTTCACATAAAAATTTTTCAAAGTTCTATTTGATTCCATTTCATGTCCTGCATTTTATTTATATGGCTGTGAGACATCTGAAATGTCTGCAAGAACTCTTATTTTGAAATTAATGTATTTCAAGCACAACCACAATATCCACAGTACACTAAGTTTGGAAATTATTTCTGCTCTCATTTCAGTCACTGTGCAGTCGAATGCTATTTACTTTAGTAAATAGTGAGTTAAAGTTACTTCTTATTTAAACCTTATCTGCACCCTATTTACCCTCCACAAAATGGATAAAAAGTAAGTCCTGGTGAAGAAATGACTAATTAATCCAAGTTAAAAGTACAATACACAGGACCCTATTTTAGTTTTAAATAAAATCTATTTAAAATTTATTTTTATTTAAACTTTTTTTAGTTTATTTTAGTTTTTTAGAATTTGTGAGGTTCTTAATTGCATTCTTCAACTGAGGTCAGTGGAAACTAAATGTACTTTTATGAAGGAACAGATAAATTATAGTTGACAGGCTGTAGACAAATGGCATTCTAAACAAAAAGTGATACAGAGCTGAGAACAAACTGCACAGATTCCTGGCTTTCAAAGATGAAAAAGTCAGGAATACAAATTGATACAGAGAGCACGCAAACCTAGAAAGGAAAGATCTTCACAAACACTTGGAAGAAAGTGATTTTGAAAATTTGTTATTTAAAGGATAAATGCTCTGGCTTTTGTTTTCTTTTCTTTTGTTTTACAGTTAAATCAATAGGAGGATCAGATTTAAAAAATAACAGTTTAAAGTTAAAGGAACATAAATTCTTTATTCTTTTTCTGTTGAAATTACTAAATTGACAGAGGCAAATCTAACTTTTTAAAAGTAAGACACACCTGAATTGACACAGCATTTATCAATGAAATATCATTGTATGCCCTGCTTATGGTCATTAAGGTTAGTTTTCATGTTTCAAATAGAAACTAGTGACCTTGAGCCTGATTTTTTTTTAATATACCTTATTTACAAAATTTATAGTTGTCTAGGTTCTGAAATGAGAGCAATTTGAAAATAGAACACTGCCAAATATAGAAGTTTAGCTAGTTTAAATTGGGTTTTGTTTTATACAAAGCAGCAGTATGGAACCTGGTTATATGTCCAGAAGTGAACAATTAGCCATAAAATGTATGTGCCCTTTTATTAGTCTAATATATTAGTTTGTTATCTCTTCCACTGACAGAAAACAGGCTGCAGACCAACATCTGTAATAGAGAAAGGAAAGCTTTCTTAATTTCTATTTAAGGATATAACACCAAAAGTATTTTTACTTTTTTTTTTATTTAATTGATTTTTCAGAACTTCTTTCAAATCATTAGTAACCTCTTAGATGAAGAAAACAAAGAGAAATGGGAAGATGCACAACAGGTAAGATTTTGTGATTCATCAATTGGAAACTAAGTGTACTATGACTATGACTTTTTGTGTCAGTAAGCCATGATAAAGTGGAATGTATGTTTAAAAAATCAGGTTAAACATACACATTGCTGAGTAAATCTTAAGTGAGATGATATTTTGGAAATAACAACCTTTTCAAAAAATTAACAATTACCAAACCAATTGGCTAATTCCTTAGATTAAAATTATATTAGTAAAATAAGGTGCTTCTCTTTATGAACAAATTTGCATTTCATTCCATGGCATTATTCATTATGTCTTTTGATGTTGTGATGAAATACATGCAAAAGCTGAAAAATGCTGCTAAAGGCTAGCTGCCTTTATTGAACAGAACATGTTAGAACTCACCTCAACAACTTATACACCACCAAAGAATTTACAGAAATTCAAATGGGAGACTGTTTCTAAAGGCTCTATTTAAGAAAACAGTTGTGATCCTTAAGACTGATAAATTTCAGGACTAAGTTAGATAAAGTCTAACAAATACAATAAATTTATAATAATAGAGTTTAATTCAAATGAGAACCTTTGTTTGTTTGTTTGTTTGAAGTATTTCCTGCATGCTTATACTGAGAACATTATAGGGCAATGTTTATAGTAATTTTCATTAACAAGACCATAGAATGGTCAGATTTATTCAGATGCAAATAACAGTGACAAAAGGGGTGAACAGATAATTGTGTACAGAGAATAAATTATGGAGGCAGTCAAAGGCAGGAAAAGATTTCTATATGAAGAATGATTAAATAAAGGAGATATATCAGTCTGGAAAAGATTCAAATGTGCTTATATACAATAGAAGCTTTTAAAATCAGGAGTGGATTAGAGAATGAGATGAGGAAATGATAAATTTATTATTTAATAAATGATTGGGGAAGAATAAATGGGGAAGAATTACAAAAGAAGTATCCCTATATGCATGCCTCTTTCTACTCTTCCCTAGACAGCTGCTATATACCAATGTAAAAAGGAATAAAAAAGCTTACCTAGATCCTTGGTCTGCTCTTGTATGGCCATTGCTACCATCTTACACAACTGGTTGAAATTTGTTCAGTTTTAGTGGGATCCTCAGTAAATCACTAGGTGTTTGAAAGTCTTAGAAGATACTTAACTTCCTTTTTTGGAAGTTCATCATTATAACGAAAAAAAGGAAAGATCAGGACTTTTCACTACCAGTTCAAACGTTGCACTAAATATAGGATGGATGCTGCAGCTAGTCAGCAATCATATTTTTCTTTTGCTGTGTTTCTGTTTCTCTGTGTAAGAGACAGAGGCAAAAATGGAAAAAGTTTGTCATTTTCTTCAGAGGTGGTGGAGGGAAGCTGCAAAATCACATGCATGTGGGCAGTTTCCATAAACAGCATCAAGATTAAAGAACCAATATTAAACAATTGTTTTAGCCCCATTAATGAACATACAGGATATCACTCCTTATGTTATCAGCCTTGTCTTCTTCTACCTCCACTCTGCCTGCTTGCCCATGCTGTGTCCACCATCTGTCTCAGGAAGATCAGGAGATAATAGCACCTAAGAAACGTTGAGAACATGGAGGTAAAACAAGAAACAATTAATTTCCAGTTCTCTCCCCTCATTGCCGCTTGTTGAAAGCAGCAGTGTTGAAAAAGGGAAAAGAGACAAGTTATTTGTATTTTTCTGTAGCTCCTTCCTTCTCCTTGGCACTTAATTTTCTTGTAGTCCTGAGTACAGCACTGGTAGGCAGCCAGGAACCCAAGCAAGTATCAAGATGAACTGAACCCAAGAATAGTGGGGCCGTAGCTGCCTGGTGACAAAGCTGGGGAATTCACGAAATCTTGGACTCACAAGACAACCTGAAAAAAGCATAGCACTGGTCTTGGGCAGTTACATAAACCATCTCAAGGAAACTATTAAAGGAAGTAGGTCTTAATAAGGCTAGGAAGGGGGAGCTGAACTCATAAGTACTCCTAAGATTATATTTTTTCCTTCATAAGCAACAATAATAAAAAGGCTTCCTATAAAAAATAATTTTCTAGCATATTTTGGACAAAACACTGAAACAGTTATATAGAGTTGTATTCTGAAACAGAAATTTGGAAAATGAAATCGGAGTGAATTGGAGTGAAATTTGGACATCTCATTGATATTGTAGATAAAAGCACCATGAACAAGTTATACTTTCTTTTCTATTGTAAAATACTGTATTGCTGAAAATTGTCCTGTTAATAGCAGGCCACAAAAACTACAAATGATTTTTATATATATGATATGACCAGAATTTTTAAGCTTCATAATAACTGTTTTGACCTTTAATGAAATGTTTACGATGCATAATTTTTAATGTTGCTGTGATTGCAGTAGCATAAAGCTCTGCAAATAAATTATATTTCTGGGAAATGTGCTGGTCTTTACCACTTAGCAAGTCATACTCAGATGTTATGCTAGCAATGCAAAGGCTTCTGCAATTTATTTTAGTTTTCTGTGTTCAGTTCTGGGCTCCCCCGTAACCAGACATGGTTGTAATGGAATGGGCCTAGTGAAGAGTCAGGAAGATGTTAAGAGCATTGAAGCAATTGATATGCAAGAAAAAGCTGAAAGAGCTGACAGTATTTTGCTTAAAAAAGAGAAAACTAAGTGGGGTCCCTGTCAACATTAAAAATTCCTGGGGCAGGCATAGTGAAGAATGACTCTTAGCGGTGTCTGGTAACAGGACAAGAAGCAAGGGGCAAAAATTGAAATACAGCAAATTCCATTAAAATATACAAAAACCCTTTTCAGTGTGAGAGTGACTGAATGCTAGAACATGTTGCACAGACTTGCTCTGGGGTCTCCATTGTGGGATATTTTCAAAATCCAAGTGGATGTGGTCCTGGGCAATGTGCTAGAACTGATCTTGCTCTGAGCAGGAGGCTGAAATAGATGATCTCCAGAGCCCCTTTCCAAGCTCAGCTATTCTATTATTCTATTACTCCACATTGACAATGAAAACAGTATTACCAGTAACAATTGATATTACTTAAATATAAATCAACGGAGGATGGAGAAGCCATGGTAAGGTTTGCATTCAGCTGTCTGTGTCAATAGTTCTGAAGTTATTGAAGATATCTTCTGGAGGAAGCAAGATTATCTTATTTAGAATTATTTCTGAATATAAAGTGTTTTAAACATTAATTAAATTTATGGCAAATATTTTCTTTTTTTTTGTTTGTTTGGGTTTTTTTTGGTTTTTTTAATATATAAAGGTAGTGACCGAGAGCAAATATTCCACATTCCAAAGCTGTTTTCATATAACTTTATGGGAAGTAGTGTCTGTCCACATGAGGATTTGATGACAAAATAGCTGTTTTATAGTGACAGAAAAAGCTGAGTATTGAAACATGGGAGGAGCAGTTTGATTGTTAAGTCTCAAATTTCATTTGATGGCATTTAGATTTAGATTTTATTTGAATTTGCCTCTGTGTAAATTTGATATTAAAGCTAACTACATTTCTGACCTTCCTTTGTTAGATCTATCCAGGCTCAGTGGAGTTAATGCAGGTGATAGAAGATTTTATACACATTGTTGGAATGGGAATGATGGACTTTCAGAATTCATACCTAATGACTGGAAATGTAGGTAAGAAATAGGAATTTCTTCTATCAAATTTATGACCTATTGAAAATCAGAAATTACAAGTATGTATTACAGATTTGCTGCTTCTCCCACAATGCAGACTGGGCTGCTCCTCTTCGTCCAGATTGTATCTATTGTTTGGTTATCTCCTGTCTTGTTTAGCAGACTTGGTATGCCTTACACATTGGACTATTTCAAGATGCAAAGTTTCAGACTCCAAATAGAATACAGAAAATATTCATCAATGTACTAAGAATTGTATATACAAGCTAGAGCATTTTCAGGGTATGCAGAGTTTCAAATGGTAATTTAGAATATCTTACTAATTAAGATATCAATATACTTAAGCTTGGCAAATGTTAATTTTGTTGACATCATCTCTTTTAATATTTTTTTCTCCCAAAGAACAGTCCTTGCACATCCTATGGTGTGATAATAATCAGCATAGACAGATAAGCAATAATAAAAAATAATCTATTAGTTGCCGAAATAGTTTAGCCTATGGTTTCTTACATCAGTTTTTTCTATTTGTAACAGTTTCAAACTTTATTTTATTTTTCAAAATTCGTTTGTGGCACTGGAAAGTTGTCAGGCAATATAATCAAATAATAATAAACATCAAATATAAAAGATTCTCAGCAACTGCACTCCACTTACTAGTACCCATAAATACTTCTACAATATGGGAGTATTATATTTAAAGTTCAACGGAAAAAAACCCCGTAGTTTAAAAAGCTATTTTATAAGCATTTTGTCTTTGCTTAGTATCTTGCTTACTCATTTTAGTTTTTATAGCAGTACTTTTATAATGCCAAAACCAAATTCAAAATATATATTTGCTTGATAGGAAAACTTCTGGTGTCCATAGACTTACAGATTTTCAGTTAGTATATGCAGTTGCATATGTTCACTAGCAAGTCATTAGAATTAGTTAGACAATACAGTAATATAGAAAGCAGAATAGTGCCAGAATAAAGCAGGCAAAGTGTTGAAATGTCCCTATTTAAAGTCTTAACTTCATATGCAATAATAATTTTTAAAAATACTTAAATATTTATTATGTTGAGTTTATATTTAGGTTGATAAGACTGTAAAAACTAGCCCCTGTACGGCACAGTCTTGTATTGGAAACATGTCAAAGAACTCACCTAAAAGAATTCTGGCAGTCTTTAAATGTTTAAAATATTTCAGTAGGCACTATGGGAACCTGAGCTTTTAACCAGTGATTTATTATTTCTGTTGCTTACTGTTTGCACTGTAGCATCACTTAAAGCTTCATCCAGTTGTCAGTCCTTCATTATGCTAAATCCTGCACGAATTTATAAAGAAAATACCATATGTTGTACTGCATTCTGATCTCTTTTCCTAGAAAAGGTGGAAAAATGTTTAAGAAGACACATTTGAACTGTTTCTCTACATATTCGTGGATTCAAATGGTAAAAAACAACTTTCCAGTTGTATCAAATACCATGCTGGGCATTGGCTAGTCTAGAAAACTGCATGATATTGACAGATTTTCTTTTCTCTTCTCACATATGAGATATTTTTAGGCACTCAGGATTAGCTCTCTTCTTCACTATATAACATCAAAGGAATATACAGAAACTGAGGAAAGTAAGATGAATTTATAGGTTTATTCTGACTTCCTAGCTCTGTGCCTTTACATGCTGTTATGTGTTTATCCTTTCTTTGATCAACTGTCAAAAAAGGAGCGAGTCAGAGCTGTGCAACTCATTGTCCAGAACACTTGAGCTCAGGTGACATGGCAAGACAAGAATTGAAGGCTGTTATCAGCAAGGAGTAATTTCTTACTTTCACAAACAAGGAAAGGAATGTATCCAGAAGAGTTCAGTGTAGTTATCCTCATGGGCAAGAAAATCCATGTCTGATGGACGATGTACTTGGAGCTTGGGAAACATTTGTGTTGATCTCAGCTGACAGGAATGAACTGCGCAGTTGTTGTTGTCATCTTGTCTTAGCATTAATTCTGTCTTTCCAACAAGAGTTTAAAGATGTGTGAGGTCTTGTTTATATTACATAATAGCATTTTTGTCATTAAATCAGCAAATGCATTCCATGAAGGAAGTGTATATACACGGAAAAGAGGCCCATCTTTTGTATATTCATCTTTAAACAGGTCAATCCAGTAGTTATTCCATAGTTATTTACCAAATTATATTCCCTCAGCACCTTCAGATATTCTAAATGCCTTTTGCTTTATTTTCATTTTAGAATTAGTAGAGATATTTGAGAAAAAAATCACTGCTGAAAAAATTCAGTACTGCTGCTTCTTGTCAGAAAAAAAATCCAATTCTGTAGCATATTTTACAGCATCCAACAGACATCTTGGTTTCCTTCTGCTAATTTCAGTTTACTAGTTTATTTCTAATTGAATAGCACTGTAGTGGCCCATATGCAATTTCAACATCTAATTGTGTTTGACATACATGCTAATCTTCTGAGATTCTCCACAGATGAAATTTTATTTTTTCTTTCGTTCAAGACACAGAAGCTGTTGCTTAACAAGTTACTATACAACAGACACTCTGCAATGATTGTCCATTTCATGTTCCCAGAACATTGCACATGGGAAGGGATGGAAGTTACCTTTATTATATGGTAGGCTATACCAAAACGCACTATTATACATTTCAAAGTAGCTAAAAGGTCCATAAAGACAGTTGCCATGACACTATTAAAATTTCAAATGTGATGACTTTTAACTCCAATTTTTCATTGCTTCTGAACAAAACATCAGAGACTTGTTCTGAATCCAGATGATCCAATACTTACTTTGGTGTTTATTTAGGCAGTTCAGTTATTTTCATTAAAGTAATTTCCCTTCCAATGTATTTCCATTAAAGCAAGGTCCATCTCCTCTTAGCTTTTCTTTCGATAGAGAATACACTCTGAAAAACTTAACGAATTTAAAAGCAACAATTTTCTTTCATCATGCATGGCACGTCTGGGACAGGTGGCATTTATTTGTGTGCTCTCAGTTCTATATTATATTCCTTTAATAAATTATTAGGTAAAATAAAAACCTCTGATAGGAAATGGAAGCCTCCTTCCTTATCCTGCTCCTTCTCTTCTAAGGAAAAAAACAAGAGCTTTTGCTACCACTCAAGAGTCCCTGAACTAGCTGGAAGCACAGACTCTCTTGTCAAAAACGAAGCTAACAGCTCTTTGAAGATATTAATGAGAACACTAAATAATCTTCTAGTGCAGTGTGTTGTCATGGATGTTATTTGGAACTGACAGAAAATAAACATAATTTTCAGCATGAGAAAAGACACTTTTGTAAATGTTAATTTTGTGAAGACTGAGGTTTGAGTGATCAGTAATGTTCTAAAATAGGCAGATATCTCAAAGTTTTTTAGACTAAAGACAGAAAAAAAAAAGAAGATCTCCAGGGGGTGTAGCAAAATGAAAAGAGGGGGATATCCACTGGAAGATTGAATTCAGAGTTGACAGAGCGTGCAAGAAGGAATAGTTCCAACCGTACATAATGTAGGAATCTAAAAGAATTCAGTAAAATCCCATGGTCACTTTTCAGTAGAGCTCAGAGAAAAGAACAGTATTGCTGTCCAAAAAGAGCAGTCTAAAGAATACAGTTGTTGGGTTTTTTTAATTTTCCATAGTCATCACTTGCAGTGCTCTTCTTAATTGAGATTATATTGTTGGGATTCATTTTACTTACTTTAAGCATCCCATAGTTTGCCAAAATCACCTCAAGTTTCCTTCATAATCAAGGGAAACTCACTCAGGAGAGCAATTCATACAATCTCAGACATCTAAATTCAAGGCATGGGTTACATCTTATAAATTCCACTGGAAGTCTGGTGACTAGTTTAGGCTTAAATGATTCATGGAATCTAAATCAAAGAGTGGTGCTTTGTGAAGCTGTGAACACAGAGTTTCAGAGCCACATGGTAATAAAATAACAGATTGAGAACTGGAATGGTTAGAACAGATATTTGAGAACAGATTATTAAAAGGAACAAGATGACATCTAGTCATCTGACATCTCTGTTTAACCTTGCTCAGAGGAAAACCAAAAATTGGTTCTGAATGATCATAGGGCCAAGGAGTTAAGAGTAATAAAATAAAACCAGGTTAGATGTCTATGTGGTGAATGCAGCTAGTTATGATATCATATGAAAAAAATGGTGTAAACCATGCTTATATGCAAAAATCAGCTTCTAACCAACAGTCTGTCTGCTTAGAAATGGCTACTGTGACATTGGTAGTCTGACGAGTAATCTGACCCAGTATAATGACCAGCATATCATTTTAAACATGATGATGAGCTGTTTAGATAAGCTTTATAAATAATGGCAAAGAGCAAAGTTTGATGTCTGCCTTCACAGAAAGTCCAGGTTACCCAAGGGGAGAAAAATATTTTGAAACAGCATCCGTTGTCTTGTTTTTTGCATACTTTTTTGTTCCCACTTGATCTGCCATTCCATGTTCATATCTATGAAATCTGTACCAAATGGTTACACAATCCTGCAGTCTTGTGGTGTGTATCTTAGAACTTTCCACTCCTAACTAGATATATAGAAATGTTAGCGACCAAAGGAACTTTCAGAAGATGTACCCACTCTAATTATAAGACACAAACAGTGGTACACCTGTTGAGCTTTGGGATTTCTAAAAAATGAGCAAGCTGAATTTCTGTCTCTTACTGTGGGTTCATTCACTTTTCCCAAGGTATGATTTTTAGGTCTTGTAAATTGTAGATCTTCTTCATCTCCTCTAGAAACCATTATATGGTTCATTGACTTAGCCTAATAGCATCTGCCTAGTCTGCTTATCTTTTTCGTACCAGAGTTGGTGATGTGAATCTTAAATGCAGCACTCAGGATCCTCTGACTCATGTATCTTAAATATTGTACTGCCCTAAAATATACAGAGACTGAATAGATTTTAACATTTTTAAGTGGTTTTTTTTTTCAAATATATTAAAGAAGACAGAAAAAACCCCACAATATTGGTTTTACCTTGTCCAGAGTTGTAAAGAAAAGGTCTAAATGTTCATCCGGGAAACAACTATTTTAATAATTACATACCCTTTACTAAGAATTAAATTGTAATGAATTACTTCTTGTTCTGAGGCCATCTAGTGCTAAAGCACAGTGTTTCGGAATTTTGAAATGGATATTTGTGGTTAATAAAAAATCAGCTGGTAAAATTTCAACATTTTTTCCCAAGAGAAATAAAATGTCATACAAATAAAAATGCAAATTCCATAGAATGGCCCAAAATAGCCACTTAGTTCTCTTTCCTCTTTTCATCAAATTATTCCAGAATACTCGTTTTTTTCACAAAACAAAATATAAGGGTAAACCCTTTAAGGAACCACTGTGTGGATTGCACTTATTTTTTAGAAGGTGAATCATTCTGTGTAGTATGCCATAGTTCATGTGTAAATACCTTTGTAATAATAATATAATTACGTTTGGTTTTCTCAGGAATAAATTTTCAGAAGGAAAAGATAAAGTGAGCCTTTCATGGTTTTGCAAAGAAATACAGTCCTTATGGATATAAAAACATAAGTCCCCTTTAATTCTTAGAGTATGTGTATGTCCTCCAATTTTTTTTCTAGCTTTTGAATACTATTTTGTATAACTTTTAAATATTTTATTCTGCACTTGTGCAATATAGACTTTTGCCAGTTTCCATTATCTAACAGCTCATTTCTTCTCAAAACAGCCTAAAAGAGTCAGTGCCTGTCATCTTCCTAATTTGGGCTAGGATCTGGGTTTTAGGACTGTGTCTGTGTACATGAATCAAAAAGGAACAAATGCGGGCTTGAGAACTGTCCCACACTTCTCCGTACTCTTAATTTCTGTCACCTGCCCAAACTATGTCAAAGGCATGGTTCAAGGGATAGTCCAGGTGAGAAACCAGCCCTGGCAGGCATGACTACTGCTTTTCTCATTGCACTGTGCTGCATAGCTGGTCACATTCTGTTCTTGGACAGCGAGCATGGTGGTCAGAGGAGCTACAAGTTCTGCGTTCTGCCCCCTCTCCTTTTCATTCTTGACTTTGGCTCCTGGTCCTAATCCTCTTTGCTTCACAGTCAGTTGTAGCCCACCGGTCTTTCCTGCCCAAAACCTGTACATTGTCAGCTGAGCAGATGCTCTGTACTATGAAAGTGGGTGTCTGTCATTTATTTCCTCACTCCTCAAAAAATCCTTCAACTCCCAGGATTCATATTCAGCCAGTGTCACTCTACTGTTTCTCTGTTCTTCATTTACTCAGACCATAGGTAGCAATATTCTAGCAGCTAAAGGCTAACAAAGGAGACAGTTTTCACAGAAAAATAGACAAAAGTATAGGAAAACTACAGAGAAAGGTCAATTGGATTTTTTTTTATACCCTTATATACTTTTGCTCCATATATATTCATATCATTCCATTTTTGGGAGCCTTGTCAATACCTTGAAGAGATCAGTATGTTTGCTTTCAGAAGACTCAAGTTTTCTCTACTAATTAAAGCAGGAAAACTTCATGCAAATTTCAAGCCCTAACTCACCATAGGATCTGACTTAGAGCCTAAAGTAAATGATTGAGAGCCCTTATTTATTTCTCAATATCAAATAAGTTTATGAAACGATTCCCTTTCCCTGAAAACTTGTCTGTGAACAGTGCAAAACTGTGAACAGTTCTAAACCTGCATACTCAGTGATCCTGATGAAATATAGCTCCCAGTTTCTTCAGGTTAAAAATTACAAAGACCAAGGAAATGTCTATATGAATCTTTATCAAGCAATCTTAACAAATGTGGAAAAAGACTTAACTTTATTCTATGGCAATATTCTATGTAATAGTCATAATTCAGTAGTTAGTTTGTTGTATATGATTAACTAATTACCCTTAAAGATAAAGCTAAATAAATTAGCCAATTAACTATTTTTAAATAGGTGCTGTAGGATACTGGACTAATCTAAGGTGTTCCCTTAAATAAGACACAGTGGAGTAAAAGGTTGTAAAGAAACTAAAACAATAAAAGGCACAGACATCCAGGCTTCAGACTAACTAAAAAAATGCTTCCACCATCAACAACAGTGTCTGCAACTGTTTTGTGGAAATCGTTTTTTCAGCATTTAAGTATATATGTCTTAAAGTCTTGTACCATTACAAATTAAGTCTTTAGTGGTAGCTGAGTTAACAGAGTAAATGCATACCCAAGAGAGTCTTATCATTTCATATTAAGGTAAAGAAGCAATGGTCATACTCAGTGCAGTATAGTGTCAGGATATTCCAGACAATACAGGAGAGGCACTGGAGTGTCACAGTCTGATAACAAGATGTGATTCTGCACAAACTGGTGACTCATTCTAGAATTTCATGTCCTTGTAAGGCAATCACTACAACAGTGTCCTGCAATCATATTGGTGGTGCATCAGCTAGCAGTGTTCAGCTAGAGATGGTATGACTAAGTACTGTAAATAACATATTTCACCCCCAGTTGTAATGAATTCTACAGGGTTTTGCTACTCACTCTCTAGTGAAAATTAAAGCAGAAAAAAAATAAATAGAATTAAAGTAAAACCCCATAAAATATAAATTAGTTAAAATAAAAATAAACCCGAGGAATTGTACTTTCAGCTGGTAGAAATTAGCAAAAATGAGTAGAAGCAGAATGGTTTCCCATTTGAGACTGGAGTCAACAGACCATATTACCTACAAAGACTTAAGAGACTGCCCTTAACTCTACATGCTACTTGCAGTGTGTCAGAGAGACCTATTGCCCAGAAATTAGCTCCATTGTGAAGGCTGAAGTATCATGGTTTATACCAAGCTAAGAATGTGGCATACCATCTGTCAAAGTTGGTTTCAATGCTCTGGCTTTTCAGGAAAAAAAAAAAAAAAAAAGCAATAATTTTAAATAAAAACAATTTTAAAAGTGTCAACAAAGAAAAAAAAAAACACCAAAAAACTTACCAACCAACCAACCAACCAAAAAATCCCCCAAATACCCAAAGAACAGAAAAATCCAAATAAAACCAAAAATCAAACAAGAAAGTTTCATAGAAAAAACATTTGATCTCTACATGAATGGCTTTGCATTTATTCTGTGTTTCAAACTTTTGCTGTTCTCTAACATTTTTATTTTGTGGTAATATTTTCTGACTTACAAGGTCTTCCACTTTCAGTGTGAATTGCATCAGTTAATACTTATCAGTGTTAATTGTATGCCTTTTTTTGTAATACATTGCTTATTAAAATCTTACAGCTTCATACTTCCTTCCATTGCTCAGTGGTGAAGTATCTTGAAAGGAGGTAGATTTCAAGTACATCTGTGAGACAACACTATACTAGTATAGTAAACTGTACAGAAATCCTGTCTCTTGTCCTGTTGCAGAGCAGCATAGCTAGAGTGTCAGCTGATCTCACAGGCAAATACTTGGAAACACATTAATTTGTGTGTAAATTGTGCCCTTTGGTGAAACATATTTCCTCTCTATATTGGCATCAAAATCTCATCCCCAATATAATAGAAGAATGGAAAGAAACTGGCCTGCCAAGGGGAAGAAATTTTGGGCAGTCAGCAGGATAACTGGATCTTCAGGGATTGGCAGTCAGGCAGGCTGGTTTTTCTTCACATTCTCCCATTTCTGAGGGAAACTTATCAAAACTACAGCAAGCTTTTCCCCTCCTTTCTCATTTTTACCTCAAGAGGATACAATACGTTCGTAAAGATGAAAGGCAATGTCTCATTTTACCATTAGGTATCCTAGATTGTTCATTGCAAAAGCATAGAATGAATGTTTTTAATGCTCATTTAGCTTTGAAAATTGTATCACTATCTAGGCAATGAAAAATAATGGTCTCCATTCATAGTCAACAATGCACAAAGAAAAGTTAATTTCTGCAAAATGACTGTCATTTAACTTTGCCAAATTGAACTTTTACCTGTTTCTTGGATGAATAGTTCCTCTACTGGAACACATAGCTTGTGATTTTATACCACATCATCTGTTTTACATTCCTGATTGTACTTAGTAATAATTTGCAAAACAATAAAATTATGGATATCCAAACTTCTCATACACTGAAATGATAGACACTGCACATCAGTAGGATAAGGCATTCAAATATAGCACTGGTTTATCTACTTAGAAATAGTATTCAACAGCAGATCTTAAAGAGGTTTGAAGTGTTTATTTTTGTACTGTTTATCATGTTATTTGACATTAGAGAAACTTTGCTGGATCTATGTTTTTGTTCTCTGTACGTGAAACATGCACTTGGGAGTTTTAAAGCTTGGAAAATAAGGAGGTAAATGACTGTGTAGGAATGTGGCCATTTTTCCTTTTTTTGGCACTTGTTAGAATATTTTCTTCTGTTTGTAATTTTTTTAACCTTTAAAATATCTTTTAGCATATTGGTTCATGAGTTTTTTAATGTATGGTTTGAGAGGTTTGGTTTTTCTTATGGAGATAATTTCTATTGACAGCACCAGCTGCCGAATACAAATTTTTACCTGTCACTCAGCATTCTCTATGCTCACATTAGTCTGCAGTGTCACTGGTTTTAGCAATGTTTAAAGTCCGTCCTAGCTATAGCTGGGCAGAAAATGGGATTTCTCTCAACGTGCAATTTTTTTACAATTTTTTTTTTTTTTTAAACATTTCATGCTTCACTGGAATAAGGCCTAACCTTCCATTAAAACATCTTAAATAAAGTTATGTTGCCTCCCAGCTGTGGTGAACAGTTATCACAGGATTCCTGACAGCCTAAAAATTGCTAAACTGCCAAAACATGATTTGGTTTCTTCAAAGCCTTTGAACCTCTTGGTTGTACAAAACATCAACACCCAGTGCAATTTGCTGAATGGTGACACTAAGCAGCTTTTGAAAATGGTTCAGTACCATTGAAATGTCCCTTTACAACAAACATATGGTAACTGTAGAACTCAAATATTTAAATCATTAAGATTTAATTAATAGCCAGAGTTCATATCAGTGAAGGTCCATTTTATACTGTCTACATCTGTGCTTCTGCAAAAAAGTTACTGTTGTGAAATATTATCAAATAACTAAACATCCTTACACTGACCTTAACTTTGTTCCTCTTTTGTTCCATTTAGAAATTTTTTAATGAATGTTTGCCACCAGAGTGCAGTTAGTTTGGTTTCCAATAAAGCACCATTTAGATGTTTTGGGCTTAGGGACAGAAAGCCCATTTAGTACATCAAAACTATTCTATAAAAGCAATAGCAGTGTGAAAACTACATAGAACAGAGAAGGGAAAATAACTAAAGGGGAAAAAAACACATTTTCTTTCTCATGCTATAAAATACTATTTGTTTGGTAACAATGGTATAATCAGGATATAGTGAGGGAAAAGGAAAATGTAAAATACAACTTCATTGTGGGTTATAGCTTGTAAGTGGCCAAATAGTACTGGAAGGCAAGAATATTTTTTTTTCTTCTTTTTTTTCTTTTTCTGGATATCTCCTAGGTCTGACTATGAAAATAATGGCAGTTACCCCAGATATGGCACAGCAGTAATAACAAAAATGGATTCAGGTGGAGAATACTTGATGCCAAATGATTTTGCAGAACTAAAAGTATAGATTATTTTCAAGCAGAATTTGCAGAAATTTTCAGTAAGACAATAGCTCCTCTGGCATGTAAATTCCATCACTGTGTTAGTGCTTTCAGGCACAATAAATTACTTGAAGTGTTGTTGGGTCCCAAAAACTATAGTTCAGTAGAACACAAAAATTCCATCACTGCTTCTTATTTCTATATTTAATGTTCATGATATTCCATTTTTAAAAAATCATCATATCTTGTTGTGAAATAGCATGAGCAGTCTAGAGTAAACTCTTCCTTTCCACTTCACATCATGGATATAATTGTGTTTTCTGGAGTATTGTATATTGTAGAATTGAATTTTAACTTTATAGAGCATCTGACAGGCAGTATTTCTGGAAAATAAAGAATAAGCAGCCAAAGTAGTAAAGTTTCAGAGTGGGGACTCCTGTTGTGAATATGTGTTTCATAAACATACTGCAATGAATGGCACAAGAAATTAAAGCGTTAACAATAGAAATAAAAATTTTTATTGGAATAACTAGCAGAAAATAGGTTGCAGATAGGATGTAGTGCCAATGAGATAGCAGAGGTGTATATGTTAGGAATGCAAATGTTGCAGAGCTTGGCATGGTCGTAGCTCATTTTCATGGCATCTTGTTGTGCCTCAGGAAAAGCAGAGATGTTTTCTTATTCACAGTGTTTCTAC
>JAAWXA010000001.1:71182868-71276992 GCA_038090715.1 Florisuga fusca | reverse complement strand
TTTACAACAAACATATGGTAACTGTAGAACTCAAATATTTAAATCATTAAGATTTAATTAATAGCCAGAGTTCATATCAGTGAAGGTCCATTTTATACTGTCTACATCTGTGCTTCTGCAAAAAAGTTACTGTTGTGAAATATTATCAAATAACTAAACATCCTTACACTGACCTTAACTTTGTTCCTCTTTTGTTCCATTTAGAAATTTTTTAATGAATGTTTGCCACCAGAGTGCAGTTAGTTTGGTTTCCAATAAAGCACCATTTAGATGTTTTGGGCTTAGGGACAGAAAGCCCATTTAGTACATCAAAACTATTCTATAAAAGCAATAGCAGTGTGAAAACTACATAGAACAGAGAAGGGAAAATAACTAAAGGGGAAAAAAACACATTTTCTTTCTCATGCTATAAAATACTATTTGTTTGGTAACAATGGTATAATCAGGATATAGTGAGGGAAAAGGAAAATGTAAAATATCTCTTTTGGGTCCCAAAAACTATAGTTCAGTAGAACACAAAAATTCCATCGCTGCTTCTTATTTCTATATTTAATGTTCATGATATTCCATTTTTAAAAAATCACCATATCTTGTTGTGAAATAGCATGAGCAGTCTAGAGTAAACTCTTCCTTTCCACTTCACATCATGGATATAATTGTGTTTTCTGGAGTATTGTATATTGTAGAATTGAATTTTAACTTTATAGAGCATCTGACAGGCAGTATTTCTGGAAAATAAAGAATAAGCAGCCAAAGTAGTAAAGTTTCAGAGTGGGGACTCCTGTTGTGAATATGTGTTTCATAAACATACTGCAATGAATGGCACAAGAAATTAAAGCGTTAACAATAGAAATAAAAATTTTTATTGGAATAACTAGCAGAAAATAGGTTGCAGATAGGATGTAGTGCCAATGAGATAGCAGAGGTGTATATGTTAGGAATGCAAATGTTGCAGAGCTTGGCATGGTCGTAGCTCATTTTCATGGCATCTTGTTGTGCCTCAGGAAAAGCAGAGATGTTTTCTTATTCACAGTGTTTCTACAGATTAACTGTCCAACAAGGTAGTTCTCTACTTTACTGAATGTAAAAAAAGAAAACTGAAGGCACTGTAAGGGCATCTGAAAAGTCAGTCTGAATCCAAACAGCCTTTTTAAGAATTAGGAGCTGTTGTGGTTCAGGCCCAGTTGGCAGCTAAGAACCATGTTGCTGCTGTCTTACCGCTCTCCCCACAGGTCAAGGCAAAGACAGAGAGGGTTCACTCACCCTCACTCACCCTCACAGTCAAAGCAGACTCGACTTGGGAAAAATACCAATTTACTTTCTGATCAGTCAAATCAGGGAAGGACATTAAGAAACAAAAACAGATCTTTAAAGCATCTTATCCCACCCTTCCCTTCTTCCTGGGCCCAAATTGCTTTGCTCCTGATTTCTCTACCTTCTCCCTCCCAGTAGCGCAGGGGGAGGAGACAGAGAATGCAGGTTTGTCACGTGGGTGGTAAGTTTGTCACATATTTGTTTTCTGGTCCTCCTTCCTCCTCACCCTCCAGTATTGCTAAAATACAGCTTAAGGTCACTGTGCAACATATACAAAATTCAGATGATTTTTAAAAAACCTTGAGACAGCAACCCAAGCAACTCTAATTAGGCATCTCCATCTTTTTGTGTCAAGTGCACTCAAAATGGATATGTAAAGCACTTAAATGCAGACAAGGAAAACAGTAATGGCATAAAATTTGACTTATCTGACTATTTGACTGCTGCTTTCAGTCCTTTCTTAGCTGCTTGGATCTTTTTGATTTCTCTTCCCACAGCTTTGATAAATGTGAGAAGCCTCTCATTTGGGGGAAGTGGGAGGTTATAAGCTAGGAATGCTGGAGATGGAATGACCAGAATTGGATAACAACAGCTGAGCACAAGGTTCACATGCCATAGTGATTCATGTGATTACGTTATAACAGCTGATAATAACCAAGCTCTGTCATTCTTTATAGGCCAAATTTTCTATTTTGATATTTTTTGAAGCATCTCCTCATCGTGCAGTTGTTTTATGGAAATGACCGTAATAGCTCTAAGAGATTTCTCTCTAGTTATTGAAGTTAATTTAGAATTCAACAATGTGAACAAGTAAATCAAACTCAGTGTAATTAGTATAACTTAGTACATATATTGGATAGTGTCTACATATCCCACTGAGGTACTGAGTTTTCATTGTGCCATGCATGATGTAAACAATCTAAATAAAGCATATGTGTATTATCCTGACAATTAGATTTCACAGTGCCCCAGGACAATTTTTTAAGATCCCTTAAGCAAATCTTAATCCACTTTATGGCCTCCATGGAGAATATTAAAAATGAATTAGACATATCTCCAGAAAACAAAGGCTTATTTATGAATTCCTGTGAGAAAGGTTAGAATCATGGCTTCAACATGAAACTGAGACTCAAGAGACCTGTTTTTCTAACAGTTCTGTTTCAGATTTTCTGTATGACTCTGCTCAAGCCTGTCTTGAAGGCATTTAGCAGGTCGATGTTGCTGCACCTGCTTATCAGGTGCTGGGTTCAGGGGTAAGCAGGAGTGGGCTGGTCTGTGAGAAAGTCCAGGACACAATAAGGAATGTGCAGCTGCCTTGCTGGCAAAGGCGAGGTCCCACAGTACTGAGGAGTTCTGTGGTAGTAGTGAGGGCCAGCTAATATTCCAGATCATCATACAAGTCTATAGTGATAAAACAAATCTGGTGTCTAGCCAGGAAGTCAAGTCACAACATCAGTCTGTGTCAGGATCCAGCCCAGTGGTGATATTCAGCTGATAGTCCAGTGATCTCCAGGCAAGCCCATGGGGAGAAGGCAGATCCTAGGTCACCTGACCTTGACATCAAGGCTGAAGGTCAAGATTCAGACAACCACAAAAATTGGCCATGCACACTGAGAGCTGATTCAGCTTACGCGTAGCTCCTGAGTGAAGGTCCACGGATGGTCACTTCTCACATCCCTATTCACTGTATTCTTCAGTTACCAAGTTCAATTACACCAGAGCTGGTTTTGAGCCTTGGCAGCTAAAGCTGTGGAGGGGCGTGTGATAAAAATACACTGGTTTATGACAGCTTGTTCTCAAATTTGAATACAAAAGTCAGGATGGAAGGTAGTCTCTAGAGAAGTAATCTGATGCTGATCAGGAGTCGCTAAACTTATGACAGAATTCTTTCTTTCTCCAAAGTTATTAGAGTCAAGAAGTTAGTAAAGCACAAATGTGGGACATTTCTCCATTATCTGAGTTGAATTAAGCAAACCAATCTTTCTTCAGAGCCCTTGGGCTATGCATTGTGCCTGTTGTCAAATAACTCGTCAAATAGGGCTTAGTCCTCCTTTCCTCTTAAATAGCAAAGGTTTTGATAATAGCCTTGATTCCTAATGAATATTCGCATGGAATATGAGGTATGGTTTATAACACCTTCAGCTGGGGATTCCCTCTTCAGAGGGGAACCTGATTCCATGCAGATCTTCCTAATTCAAGTGTTCAAACCCTTAGATCAATAGTCTAACAGGCAGTGTTAGAGCAGCAATGTTTTCACTGATTCAGATGTGTTTTGAAAAAGAAAGCAACTAAATTTAATGAAGAGACCAGTATGGTCAGTAAACATAACTACAGGCTTGAGTTTTTTGAGGACCTTTCCTGCTGCTCTAATGTCTCAGTCTTAATGGCTCTGAAGTGTAAAGCAAGCACTGAGATGCTCTGATTGGAACACTTCCGGGAAGGCATATGGAGAAATTAGTACATGCATGGTGAATTGCTGTAAAAACAAGGCACCTGCAGGCATTTCCTCCATATCTACTGTTTTGCAGGATATGCCTTTTAATCAAGCTCTCCTTTGTAGGTTTCACTAGCATCTTCTATACCATTAATGCTCCACAATTCTATGCCTGAGTAATTTACAGTTTTCTAAGTTCTAGTTTGCTCATAGCTGAAGCTCAGTTGAAGCTGAAAGTTCTTCAAGATGCGACTTTGTATGATTAAGAACACTGTTCAATAATAAAGTATAATAGAGATCTGCTTTTAGTCTGCTAAAAAAAATTGTAATTAAAAGCATATATTGATTCACATGCTTTGTTTCCTCTGTGTATGGCTTTGATATATCACATCTACTCCATGCAGGAGAAATCTTCACTTGCATCACTTTTCAATATCCTGCATATCTTAGTTCACATCTTTCTATTTTTCTGAATGATAACATTTAGTTGTCATTTACCTACAGGTAAGGCAATGACCATATTTTCTTCCATTTCCTACTTCACCTGAGCTCACTACCTTAACATTACCTTCAGTCTCCTTGTCCTTTTCTCTCATTATGAATCACTATCACAGGCACGTCTTCCAGTCACTTTAGTGATCAAAAAATGCTTGGTATCTGCATTCTGCTCTGCTCATTCAATCAAAAATACTGTTCTAGTTGGCTTTTGCCTCTCAGTGTTACCTTGGTTTCCACTTTTATGTCTGTAACTTTAACACTCATGCACTTAATGTCAACTCATTCTGTCTTGCATCAGCCTCCATCTTCTCTCTTGCTTTATGATGAGTCTCTTCCTTCAAAGGGTTTTATGACAAAGCAAGGGTTGCTAAAGGGAGACTTTGTGAATGCACAATAGTACTAAGAATGAAAAAAAAACCAACCCCAAAACCCGAACCCAAACACTTGGATGTGGCTCTGGGTTTCTTTGTTCATGTCTTCATTTTGGTCAGTATCATACCATCACAGAATAATCACTGGAGTTGGAAAGAACCTCTAGAGACCATCTAGTCTACCCTGCTCTGCTAAAACAGGATTGCCTGGAGCACATAACACATGATTGCATCCAGATGGGTTTTGGGTGTTTTCAGAGAATGAAACTTTCCACATTTTCCCTGGGCAGCCTGTTCCAGGGCTTTGTCACTGTCAAAGTAAAGAAGTTTTTTCTCATGTTTAAATTGAACTTCCTGTGTTCCAGTTTGTGCCCATTACCACTTGCCCTACTGCTGGGCACTTTTGTAATGGAATAGCTTATGAAATACAGCCTCCTACCATGTTTTGTTTAAAGCATTTTTCTAAACAACCACATATTTCAGGAAGCATTCAATCTCTCAGTTTTTCTTACTGCTCCCAATTTTTTTTTTTTTTACATTTTCACTGGTTCAGTTTTCTTAAACTTCTGATTCAGATTTGCAGATTCAAGTTATTTTGTTCTTTACATTTCATGTAGATACACAATTTTATTTCACTCAGTTTTCATGACACATTAATTAACCACTTTTGTGCTGCTCTAAATAAACTGTTTTAATATTGTTCACATCTTACAGTGTGCAATCTTCTTATTTGGATAGTCATGGAAAATTCTAGTAGTTGCCAATTTCCAATCTAGTAGTTGCCAATTCTGAGATTTCAAGTAGAGCAATATTGAACAGGTTGTCTGCAACTGCAGCATGAAATTGAAACAAAGGTGAAAGGAGATATATTTGTAAAGGATATGAAAATTAATCCATTAGGGGCCAGGGCAATCACTAAATTGATTAGACTAGTACTTAAATAGATTTTTCTGATCAATAATTATAATGAAGTCATCTAATAGGTATGTGTTCTTACATGTAATTGAACTACTGTCTTGTCATTTATACCAATGTGCATGGGAAGAATGCTTGAAGAATTCTAAAAAGAAAGTTTTTTTCTCCATATTTCAGCTTATTCCTAGGTGAGTTTTGGTTTGGGGTTTTTTTGGGTTTTGGTTGTTCTTTATTATTTTTTTTAAGACATGTAAGTTTCACTTGGAATATTCAGAAGTATGATGGTGCCACTCTTTGAAGAAATATAGACTATATTCCACTTCCTACATTCTTCAAATGTGGAATACAGTCAAGTAGCTGGATGAGATTCCTTTTTACACATTATTTTTTTCTTTTTCCTAGCCTTTGGAAATCATATTTAAATTGTAACTGAATATATAAAGGATCCACAACAAGTATAGTTGTCCAGAGAATGAATGACTGCAATACATTCTACACCCTAAATTTGTTCTGTACATTCAGAGACTTTCTGTCTCTGTTTTTTTTTGTCCTGCCAAGATCCATCTTGGCTTTTTTTCATTACTGGCTCATGCTGGTAAAGTCCAAACCAAAGAATTTTCCCAAATCAATGTTATCTCTGCATCTTTTGGTGTTTTGGTTTTGGTTTGGGTTTTTTTTCAGTTTGATTTAGTGTTGGTTGGTTGGCTGGGTTTTTTTGTTCATATTTTTTGAGCAATGACAGCAATATAGGAATTGCCATAATAGAAATAAATAAAAATGGAATTTTTCCTTATTGGAAAAAATTTCATGACGAGGCTGGTTGCTTGTCAGTATTACATCCTTATCATAAGCAGTTCAAGAAGGAGTAGCCAGGTTTGAACAGAAGAATGTATTACAGCAGAAATTAATATATGTTTTTATCTGAAAGAATAATACATGCTGAATATGGTCTTCATGGGAAATTTAAAATATAAAACTTCCTTAATTTAAATTTAAACAAAGAGATTTTCTTCAGCTTCTTCCTAGATAATTTTCATTTTAGTTTTTCTTTTCCTTCTTTGTCACTTTTTTCCACGTTACAATTTCATTCTTATTAATATTTTCAATTATGGTTTTCCAGAATTATATAATTTCTGTGTGTGTACAAACAAGCTAAAATAATGCTGCTACAATGCCTGTAAATGCCCTCATTAACTAGTGTTCTGTCTCACAAATTCAGGATGAAATATTTTGGCATTGTAATTTTAGAAAAAAAAAAATGGAAATTTTTTTTTTTTCCAAATGAGAAGACAAAGTGCTCATGTGGCAATTGAAAAACCAAATAATTTGGGTTCCTGTATTTGGAGCATCATTTTCTCATACAAACATAAATGTAAAAAATTGAATTAAGCATAAAGTTAATTACATATCATTCCGTCTTATTATGTTTGTATAATAATTTTATAAGAAAATGTTATTTGAGTTTCTCACATGTTAATGTCCCAATGCGTGAATTATAAAGATTCTTCTCTAGAAATCCTGTTGACTTTCATGTTTACAATAACATAAATAATTATTTCACGCCACAGATTAAAACTGGGTTAGAGGATTTCAAAATCTATGTTACATGCTGCAAGCCTTTTGGTAAACCTGTTTCGATTATTGGTTTGTGTATGCTGTGTATTCTCTCTTTCTATGCAGAGATTCAGAATCTCCAGTATGTTAAGGTTGCATCCTCTGTGAAATTAAATCAACTCTTTGGTTGATTGTGAGAGAAAAAAAGCTTGTCTGAACCATGAATGGAAACACAGAGAATCATAGAATCATTTAGGGTGGAAAAGACTCTTAAGATGATCAAGTTCAACCATAATCCTAATACTGTCCAAGAAACAAATATATTTTTATTTATTGCATGTAATCCATGAACCAAATGTCTAGGTTTTATACCTAGGTTTTGTTTTATTCATCACCTAAGTATTAGCAAATAGTTTCACATCTTTGGTTATAAAGTTGTACTTAGGTACCATAACGAATTGGCCTGCTTAAAATACAGAGAAGGACAGAGTCTGGAGAAGTACTGTCCTAGACCCTCGCTGTTTATCCAGCCCTAAAGCGGTTTTCTGTTTTACAGAGTGATTTCCATTGAATAGTGTTGATTTCCTATTCCTGTAAAGGAAACTGTCATCCAACAGGTGGATGAAATATCAAGGCTTCACAACTTAATTAGATAGATAGATAGGTACACAGATAAATGCTGTGTAAGCAAAACAAAAATGATATTGTCTTACACCAGCTGTATTTAATTTTGTAAACTGAATAAATGAGAGTTTAATTTTATTTATATAGAAAATAATTTTTTTTTTTAAAATTAGATTTTAAGAACTATGGAAAAATCCATTTTCAGTGTTAACATATTCTGAATAACCCTTGATTGCATGAGAAAACATGCAACCCGTTTTATGCCCTAGTAATTCTGAAACACCTGATCTCTTCCCCTTCCACACACCACCTGAAAAATGAGAAGACTAAGCATCCCTTTAGGACAGGGAATTTGTTTGCCAGTGTCAGCCCAGAGGCAATTGTAACTAGCATTGTGAAGCTCTGATGATAGTTTTATCATGGAAACCCTGAAACAACCTCAAGTACCACCTCACTGATGTTATTCTATAATACATAACCAGTCTAATTTGAAACCAAGAGACAGTTATCAAGGAATACATTAGTAGAGTTAATAATGTTAGCCTCTTGATTTTCCCCTTTTCTTGGATTTGAAGTACAGTTTACTTTCAAATAAAATCCACTGATGAGACACCTAATGGTTTTCTACTTTAATTTTGCTGTTCTGATTGCTTTTGCAACTGTGCCCCATTGTCTTTATATTTAACTTCCCTTGCAGTCCTTGGAGTAAAATCGTTATGCAGATCAAAGTGTAGACCTGATGTCCAAATGCTTCCAACCACATTAGCCTCTTTATAAATGGATTAGGAAGAACATTGCAGAGGAAATGGCTATCAACACGGCTTACACCGAGAACAGAGCTAGTGTTCCAAATGTGTTCTTTGTCATTTCTCTCAGTGTACATAAACATTTGGAGCCTTCTCAGCTCCTTTAAAGTACTTTGAGTCTTACTAGACACTGACAGTGTTGCCATGGATTCATACTTAGATTGCACAGCAAAACCAAAGCGGATTTCCAGATGATAGTTGAGTTAGAAAACAGAGAGAAAATGAGAACGAGTAAACAAAATTCCAGACTGCCTATTATTAGATTTTATACCTATTTCTGCTGTCTTTCTGTAACTGTTACAGATACAATAATGATTCTGTTTGGCAGGGATGTGTGTGTGTGTGTGTGTGTATTGTTTTTTAGATGGAAAAATATAATTAAGATTTCTGTATGGAAATATTTCTTTCAAGGAAAAGAAATCAAGTGCTATACCACATTCTCGTTTGTGTGGAAACAAGGAGGTCTTTTAATACGTGAATCTCCTTAATGGGTCTATCTTAAAACTGTGTCTGTATGGGAGATAAAATCTCTCTTATTGCTTCATTAGCCTGCATCTAGCAGTTATGTTTCCCAAAGCAATTTTCAGCATCCTCTTCCTTTCATTGTCACATTTGATCATTTTAGAATTTGCTCTGAAGACACGCCAATGTCCTTATGTGTGTATTTCAGAGTACAAGCCAGCAAATTCAATAGTCCCTGTTAAGAAACTTAATCGGAATCTGGCTGACAAATGATATGATCAATGTCACACAATTAATCCATAGTACAACTGCATAATAAACAGAAGATTACACTTTTTGTGCCAGTTAGTGGTCTATAAATTCCAGCTTTACTTGGAATGTATTATTAAACATTTTTGTTATTGCTGTACTGTTATTGTTGTATGCTGCTTTAAAGTATGAAAAACAATTTTATTTGATTTTGTGATTTCTCTTTACCAGTGGCTAGCATTCAGAAGCTTCCTGCTGCATCTGTTTTAACCGACATCAATTTCCCCATGAAAGGAAGAAAAGGAATGGTTGATTGGGCACGCAACTCAGAAGACAGGGTTGTCATTCCAAAAAATATTTTCACCCCTATGTCAACAGGTAAAGAAGCATATCAGCATGTTAATTTTGTGTTAGCTTTAAAAAGGGAACTTAGAATCTTTGTCTCACAGGACCACTGTGTGATATAGATGTGTTTATTTTATCCATCTTCTAAAGAAATCAAGTACCCACAGCTTATCCCAGAGGGATATGATGGGGTTTAATTTCAGCATCTTGAAGAAAAGGTGGAACTACAGAAATTTAATCTGTACTTCCAACAGGTGACCTAACATTTACAAAGGATGCTCAGGAGGCAAATTACCCTGACTTCAGATAGAATTTACAAATAGTGTTGCAGTGCAGATCTCTTATATTAGAGAATTTATTTGCTAGGCATTAAACTTTTGAGACAGATGTTTTAAGGATGCCTAATTATAAAGGTAAATGAACCATCATGGATGTCAGTACACAGTAATAGATTTTTTTTAATGTCATTTTCAGTGTTTTATATCTTTTGATATATTTGTGACATTGTTACATCTTAATGACAGAATTCTGGAATATAATTCAAAATTATGATGGTTTATTTAAAATTAAGATTCTACTAGAAATAAAAAATGCTATTGATGTTTTCTGTGCTGATGAAGTCTTGAGCAGTGGGTTTAAAAATCTTTTTTTTCTTTATTCTTTTCAGAACTAGATGAATCAACTGTATTTGTAGTTGGAGCAGTGCTATACAAAAATTTAGAACTCATTTTGCCCACTTTGAGGTAAGATATTTCACAAATAAAATAAGAATTAGACCATTTCAAGATCATGACTACACTACATGTCAGGATAAAAGCAGACAAAAAAGACAGTTTGCATATTAGTATTGAATTTTTTTCCATATTCTTTAAAATATGTGTGTATATTTGTCTTGCTTTCATATTTATTAATTTGCATGATTTTAATAGCATTTTTATGAAATTGGCCTAAAGTACATTTTTTTATCTATACTCAAGCAAAATTACAGAAATGTTCAGTTAAAATCAGGCACAGTGACTTTAAAGGTCAGGCCACATTTTTGCTTCAAATTTCTGCTTGTCCAATCAGTACAAGTGCTCAAGTAATGATGTCATAACCTGATGTACTAACATCTGCTCTGCTTCTGTAGAAGTCTTCAGTGTAGTTTTCTCAGTATTTTTCAGTTCAAGTTGTATTCAGAAGGGAGAGGAGAACTATAGCAAGAATTCATTTTAGAAACAAGACATGCATGTGCCTGAACAGCTGTGGCATGTCAGTTATGAGGACCATACATATTCATAGGAAATAGCAGGATCTCTTGTTTCACTTCTTCCTTTCTGCACTTGAGAACAGACAATTTGGAAATCAACATTTCCCCTCCACTTCTCAAATTACTTGTTAGGATCATTTCATGGTCCATTAATAATATCTTATTTCACATGATCCTGTGCACCATTGGTCTACTAATGTCCTTTTACAGTTAAAGAAATGGCTGCAGATTGCGTCACAATAACTGCTAGTGTATTCAAAATAATTAGAAAGGGTAGCAGCTAGGAAGATACCAGATCACCTTTCCCTATTTTATTAAACCAAAACTTCAGAATATAAAACAAAAGGACAGAAAACCAACATTTTTTTGGCCCAAATACACTTGAAAACAAACAAGATATAGTCCTAAGAAAAAAGCCTAAAGACTTCCCAGTACATTTGCAATATGCTGTGCAATGAGTATCTGCAATGCTGGGGACAGAAATCTCTCTGAGGTAGAGCATTATTCGAACAGTGATGTCCCAGCAGGACACCTGGAAGCCTGGGGAGTGCTGGTGGTAGCTGCCTATGCTTAAGGCAGAATATAAATGACAGCTCTTCCACTTCTGAAATTCACTAAACATTTTTCATTTGTTGTGCCAGTTTCTGAAATTAACCAAGAAGGAAGGCATGTTTGTAAGATATATTTTTTTCTTCTCCCATATTCAAAGCAACAGAGCCAAATCGATATTGTAGCCATTCCTTTTTGTCAGACCTTTTAGAGACAATCTACCATTTCTAGGAAAACATCGAGGTGGCCATGTACCTTTCAGACATTTATATTTTAAGTCACAATCTATGATCATGCCTTTTCAGCTGTCACAAATGAATATTTTTAATTTATTTAACAAGTGTGAACCTTGAATGCTGTATATTTGCTTATGTGAAAAGCGGTTCAAGATTTTTAATTCATCCGTTAGAAGAGTGAGATTTATAGGCTGTATTAGATTCTCCCTAAAATCAATAGCATTCCAAGTAACAGGAATAGGAGTAAAATAGATACATATAAGTACAGCAACTTAAGTGCTATGAACTATGAGAAAGTTCATCTCTGTCCCAAATTTTTTTGCTTTATCTGTTCAACTTTCAGCAGGTTACTGAATTAAAAAGGAAATTTGACCATTTACCTGTGCAGTTTTGTGAGATTCAAAAGCAAAATAGTCTAATTCTAAGTAGTCTAATAATCCATGCATAGCTTCTAAACCAAAATAACCTAATTCTAAGTAGTCTAATATACTATGTGTATCTATTCATAAATGAGGTCTTCAGCAACTGAAATACGAAAATATCCCATTGTGCCTTTGAATATGTTCAGTATTATTTGAATCCAATTCTTAGCTTCCCGAGAAAAGGAAAGGAGCATTATTACTTTTTCTTATGTGTGTGAATAAGGAATGAAATTCATTATTAATCTGTTCTATAAAGATACAACCCGTATCTCCGTGTAACTCTAGTCCCTTCTTTGTTCACAGTCTAGTGCCTCCATACTTCCCTGCATTTCTTTAATATTTATAATGAAGTTATACTGGACTTTTGCAATTTACATTTCTTACCTCATCAGGAAGTGTATCATGGTGTATTTCTTTTCCCCATAGCAGTCACATTAAAAATTCTATCTCGTTATCTTAAGGTAGTACCTTAAAAGTGACACAATAGCAAGCTGTTTTTGTGGAATCATTGAACAGTTTGGGTTGGAAGGGACCTTCAAAGAACATCTAGTTCCAATTCCCCTGCCATGGCCAGGACATCTTCAATTAGATTAGGTTGTTCAAAGGCCCATCCAACCTGACTTTGAACAGTTCCAATGATGGGACATCCACAGCTTCATTGGTCACCCTGTTCCAGGGTCTCATCACCCTCATCATAAATACTTTGTTCATTATGCCCAATCTAAATCTGCTCTCCTTCAGTTTAAAGCCATTGCCCCTTGTCCTGTTACTTGGTAAAAAGTCTCTCTACATCTTTCTTATTTAAGTATTGAAAGGCTGCACTAAGATCTCCCTGGAGCCGTCCCTTCTTCAGGCTGAACAATCCCAACTGTCTCAGCCTTTCTTCTCCATCCTTCTGATCATTTCCATGGGCCTCCTCTAGACATGCTCTAATAGGTCCATGCCTTTTTCGTTCTGGGGATTCCACAGCTAGATGCAGCATTCCAAGTGGGATCTCACAAGAGCAGAGGAGAGAGGGAGAATCACCTCTCTTGACCTGCTGATCATGCTTTTTTTTGCTGCCAAGGCCATGGTTGGCCTTCTGGGATGCAAGCACACATTGCTGACTCATGTCCAATTTTTTATCTGCCACTATCCCTACACTCTTCTTCACAGGAATTCTCTGAATCTTGTGCCTCTATTGATACCTGGGAATTGCCTCGATCCATGTGCAGGACCTTACACTTGGCCTTGATTAACTTTATGTGGTTCACTTGGGCCCATTCCTCAAGGCTGTCGAGGTCCCTCTGGATGACTTCCCTTCCTTCTAGCACATCGACTGTACCACTGAGCTTGGTGTCATCTGCAGGCTTGCTGTGGTTGCATTCAGTCCCACTGTCTGTCAGTGATAAGATACTAAATACTATTACTACTATTGAATGCATTGAGATGCATTTGTACAATTTTAATTCAGATGGAATTCTGAATTGGAAAAAAGCTTCATTGTGGTTAGTGATGAATTTCTTGAGCTATTATACTCTGAAAAAATTAGAACTGCAATGCATGTTTCAAAGAAATCTTTTTTATGGGGTGGCTTATCATTTTGCACTCATTCAGGTACATGAATGAAGTGAAGGTTTCTGTACATTTCACTGCATTTAGAAAAGGTTTATTTTGTTTGATTACATTTGGCTATCAAAAATTACCTCCTGAATGGGCTAATACTAGTTAGTGTTTGTACTAATCTTCTCAACTGAAGTAAGGATTATTTGTGAACCACATTGGTGCAGAACATAGTGAAGGGCTTCTCTGCAATAACATTCTCTATGGAAAAAATAGTTTAAAATGCAAAGGGAGGTAACATCATCTAATTTTTTTTAATGATACCTGGAAGTGTGGTATATATGAATAAAAAAAGTAATTCTGGATAAATATCTTACGTGATGCTGTCCTAAGTAAAATGACAATTTACAACATATGTTGATGGTAGGAATAAAGATAAACAAAACGGTAATCCAAGATAAAATAAGTAAAATGGGCTTCCGTTCCAGTTCAAAAGCTGCAACGTTTACACCTTGACAACCTAATAAAAATGTGATTTTTACTGGCTGAATTTAAATATCCAGAAATCTTTACCACTTTTCATGTGATTCCCTGATTTTACAAGAGTCAGGATGGGAGTAAATATTTGATCTTATGACACTTATTTTTCATAGTTTTCAGAAGAAGAAAGGTTACCTGTATTCCCATGCATTCCATAGTATCAGCATTAAAAGATATGTAAGTTTCCACATTAACACAAGGAATTTCTTTGTTTAAAATAAACTAATAAATAATATTATATATATATATGTATATATATATTTAGGGAAAATCTTTCATAACACCTAACCACAGAACCCCGTCTGGTACATAACAGGTGTTCTCTGGGTAAAATAAGGAATTCATTATCTAGGACAGCCTATATAATGAATTTCACAAACTCCAAAATTAGCTGCATTTTACCATATGGACTTGATTTTTCTTGTTTTTACTGGCATAGAATCTGCTAGGAATAAACCTTGTAAACACAGTGTGAGGTCAGAACTTGACAACTACATTAATATAGAACTTTTTGGACAAAGTATTTAATCCCAGTGGTATACGTATTTTATTAAAAGAATTTTGTGAGGACTGTTTAAACAAAAGGTTAGGGAAAATAAAAGGACTTTTTTCTTCCTTGTATAGAGTGATTCTTTTTTTCAATGCACAAGTAAATAGACTTAATCTGATTCTCTTTCCTTAAATGCACTGTTCTGGTAATGTCAGACGGATTTTTTTCCAATCATATCTTGAAATATTGAATATTTTGAGCACTGTATACTGAGTATTATATCCATAGCTCTTGCATCCCTGAGCACATTTGTGTTATTGTTATATTCACAGAAAATTGATTCTCAATACAATACTCATCTGAACCTTATTATATATAATTCCTCTCCTGGGCACTCTGAAGGAATACATCACATATTGCCACATTGTGAGAATGTTTTCAACTTCTCCATTACAAGCGTGAACAAATCATCACTGGTTTTGCTGAAGGAAGCCTTTTTTCCCCCCATCACTTAAACAACCACTGTACTTTTCCTGCTATCATTTCCTGCATTGATATCTTCTTTATCTCCATTTGAAACATCATTCCTAAGTCCCTCCTTCGGGTGCTGTAAAGCCAAAAAGGTTCTTAAACTTCCTTGGGTCAGCTTTTTTAGACTGAAAATGGAGTACCTTAGGCAGGCTTTTACTGCATAGGATTTAACTGCTATTACAGCTATTTTTCTGCAATGTATTTATTTACACATTGAAGTATAACTTCAACTCTTTTCATAAGTTCATTTTTCTAGAGCAACATAGGGTCTTTCTAAAAACAAAAGAAAACCTCCACTTCATATCACATAGAATCAATGTGTATTGCCCTATAGAGAGGAATACCCTCAAAACGTATACCCAGATAGAAAAAAAATCTTGGTAAAATAAGTATTTGTTTTATTAATACTGTTATAAATTCTGAGCAGAAAAACAATAGGACAGCAGCTCTTCCTGAGTCTTTATCCAGTCAAGTATTTATAAATATGCAGCTATTTTATTTATAATAAGGAACTCTCATTACTCACCCTCTATACTGCAGGTTTGCCAAACATTAAATATTAGTCTGATAGAGAGATATTTTTTATTGTGTGGGTGGTGAGACACTGGATCATGTTACCCAGAGATGTGGATGCCCTCTCCCTGGAAGTGTCCAAGGCCAGGTTGGATGGGGCTTTGAGCAACCTGGTCTAGTAAAAGCTGTCCCTGCCCATGCAGGGGGGAAATAGATGATCTTCAAGGTCCTTTCCAACCCAAACCATTCTATGGTTCTAGGACACAACAACAAAATAAAATAAAATGTATACTGTTAATTATAATAACCTCTGAACTGCCTAGTTTCTTCTTTGATCACATCTACCTTGAAATATGTCTTTCTGGGAGGTTTTATGTTTTTTCATATGCAATCAGCAGTTGTTGAATACATCACTGCATATGAAGGAAATACTGTAATAATCAGAAACAGTCAGGCTGATACCTGATTGTTGTTCTATGCCTCACAGGGTCATAAGAAACAAGGATCTCAGACATGACCATCATAACAATGTGTGCTTATGCCTGTATAACCATAAATCTGGAAATACTAGCTCTGTCCTAGAAAGATAGCTACAAAACATAGTGTTCCATATTTTACACAAAAAGAGAGATTGATGAGGAATTAGCAAAATTACACATAATTATTATTTTGAGAAACCTCATGCAATAACATAAACAAAATATAATCTCACACGTGAGAAAAATTTGATTGGTTTAGATGGGATTTCAGTCAGGACACAAATATGAATTTGTTTGAAGTATTTAGATGACAAAGTTGTTCATCAATCTACCAAATGCAATGTTTTTTCAAAAACTGGAAACAAGTAGATTTTTTTCATGAGCAAAGAATCAACAGAACTGTAGAATCTCCCACTGCCCTCATCTATTTTCACAGTTTTACGGTTAGCAGTCAGAAAAAAAAGCCCAACACTGCAATTTGGAAGAAAAATTACTGTCTTTTACAATGCAGAGCTAGTGGGTCTATGATAAGAGAAGTGAATTACATGTATTCAAACAATGACAGAATGTTAACATCGTCAGGACACCCTTCTCATTAGTAAATTGTACTTTAAGGAAAGTCAGCTCTGTAGCCACTGTTGCTCTTCAGTCTGTAATGTGTTGCTTATGCTAAAGAAATAATGTTTTCACCACTTCCAAGAACATTTTCTCCCTGAATGTTTATAATATAAAACCATGGAAAATACCCATGAGATACTTTTAAAATGTAGTATGAGAAGGTTCATTTAACTTCACACTATGTCAAATCTTTAATTTTCACATGTTTTGTTAATTTTTTTTTCCCAGGAATTTTACTGTTGTTAATTCAAAAATCATTGTTGTCACTATACGACCTGAGCCCAAAACTACAGATTCTTTCCTGGAGATAGAACTGGCTCATCTCTCTAATGTAAGTACAAGGATACTTGATTATGGTCTTCCAATAGTATTTGTCAGATTCTATGAGAGAAAGAAGTGGGACTGTTTTAATTACCATGTAATAAAGCCCAGTTTAACTGCAAAAATTTAAGCCCAGGAAAAGTCTAACATACTTTGAAGGAAATATGTACCTCTTTTATTCATGTGTGTATCAATTTTCTGTGAGATTTCAATTAAAACAGCAATTTTTACCAAAACTGCTCCATCATCTGCTTTGATGAGTATAACTGAGTATTTGGTATCCTGCTGAATGCTTAACCTTTTGTTCCCTGCATAGGTCATAAAGAAACATAGTTATTCAGGCCTTTTCTTCTTTTCTTCTATTATTTTGTATTCAAAAGCCAAGTTTTACCTGACCTGTTGTAGAAAGCTTGGAAAAAAAAATGCTCCGGTTCCAGTTTAGCTTATAATTATTATAACTGTTTGAGAAAATTTTGTGCGATCATTTTTTTCATTCTGCATTCTTCAATCTCACATTTTAAAAAAATTACATCTGAGAAAAAAAGAGATTCTGTGTCTAACTACATGAAAAATATTAGAAGTTTTTCTGTTTGTTGTCTGCAGTCTTGCAGTGGCCAAATCTTTTGTGAGAAATTTTTGTCACAGACAATATTGGAGAACTGTTAAATAAAAAGCATGGGGGTGATTTAAGCGAAGGAACACCATACAAGCTGTGTCTGATTATGTTACTAAGAGTCATAAAAGTCTAAACTAAGAGTTTAAAGTCACAAAGAGATGAACAGAAGACACATAGTACTAGAGCTGCAGTAAACTGTATTTTTATGCAAAAGACTATAAATCTGTGATTTTTGGCTATGAAGAGTTATTCAAGTGGTCATATAGGTACAGTGCGGCTGGAGAAGTTGAAAATATTCCATTCAGTATCAAATTTGTATTAGTGTTTCTGGGGAAAAGTGTGAGGATAACTCTGATTTACCTTTAAATCAAGTTTAGAAGAAACTGACTATTTTGCTATCAATGGTAACCATGACCCCACCATTCAGTTCCTAGAAAAAGAATATTTAAAAGAACACGTCAGTGAAATTTACTGCCAAGTCAAACAGAAAAAATAGAAAGAAATAGAGGAACATAAACTCTTCAATATTTTAAATGATAATGGGGTTAGTTACATAGGTTGTAGATTAAGAATACTGGAGCATTTTGAAACTGGAATTACTGCTTGCAAAAGTGTGGGGTAACAAGTAGGAAAAAAATACTGTAATTACTTTGGTCACTTATGCTAGAAAACAAATTTTTAAAATTAATACTAGTAAGCAATTTCTCAGCATTTAAAAAATGCATGACACAAGCAAGGCAGGGATTATTTTCTTTTTCAATCCATCCCTTTGAGTAATTTTCAGAACATTATATTTTTCTAGTAGTTTGATTAAAGAGACACTAAAGTAATCTTTTTAAAAGAGCAGAACTCCAATAAAATCCATTTTCTTCCTGAGAATAAGAACTCTTCACCTTCTGACAGTACAGAAGTTTATTTAAGGGACACTAAAAGTAATGAGCCAGCAGTAGCATAGCACTTTAAGATTTCAATGAGACTGAAAACCCTGGCTACAAAACCCAGATGGCTGTGTGCTGCATAGCTGTCAAAGTTGCCAAACACATCTCGAAAGTTCTGTTTTTCACATCTCAGAAGTTCAGTTTTATGTGCCAGGCAGACACATATCTATATACACACTCACACAAATGTCTGTACGTGAGATATCCAAGTCCAGTTCAGTAGTTTAGAAATCAATACTGCAAGTTGTAAACATGAATGGACACCGTGGCTGCTTCCTTATCTACAGCTAAGTAGCTAACTGGCAAGAGCTGTGGTAAGATTGCTGCCCTCCCAAGGAGTGATGGCTCCTGGAGGTAGCTCACAACAACAATGTGAAGAGACATTGCCAGATGTCAGACTCAAAAAAAAAAGAACTTAAAAAGGGAGCAACAGCTTAGGGGTAAAGAGGAAAATAGTAACAGGCTCCTTGTCATCCTTGCAGTGCTTGAAGAGTGTTTGATCAGGATATCAAAAGAGGAAGAAGATGTGAAAGACTGCTGTGCTGTAGTGAGCTGCCACATATGGCAGAGCAAACTGTCACACAAGACCTTTGTAAGGAACAGGAGTAATATTTATCATGCTTTCCATGTTTCTGCTTTATGACTCATTAGGGACTGCAATGGGCCAGGCATACTCTCTCTTTCTTTTTTTTTTTTTACATTGGAATATATTTCAAAGAGAGTGAAGTGTGTGATCTGAGAGCAGCAGTTTTATTGTGTTTCAGCTTTCTGCAAAGGTTTTTATTTCCCTCTATTTTGTAGATTTTTATACAATGGCTGTTTTTTCAGAGAGTGCTTTTTATTCTTTCTACTTGCACTGTAGGAATAGCAAGCATAAACTCTATGATACCTGCTACTAGGAAAGACAGATCTCAGATACACCGTGTCTTACTACCAGCTATAGGACTACTTCTTTAATATGCACATCTCTATATCAAGCAAGTAACGTTTACTCATCCAGTCTTAGGACACAAATTAATAGTCTTTATAAAACAAAATTTTTAAAACTGTTAATTCTGCAATGTCATTCCACCATCCTGAATTCTCACTCTTCTATATCCACTTCTATTGATGTATCTGAAAGCTTTTTTCTAATGATGCAGGACCTGGTCTCTGAATGTCAATGGTCCTGTTATCCAATGCTTTGCAGTGTGCCCTCTTTCCTGTCCTCTTCTTTACATTATAAATACTTCAGGGAAGGAAACATCCTTTATTTATATTTGAACAGTTCTATATTAATGTAAAGTGCCATAAGTATATGTTGGTTTAAAATATTTATACTCATAATGTTCAATACAGTCAGCAGAATGCTGAAGTAGAGGACCAAAATTTCCTTAAATGCCTCTCTCACAAGCATCTTCAGAAAGACTTTTGTTATCTTTGACAAAGATGTGGATGGACAAATTTAAATATTAATAGATGTTTACTTCACTGGCTGCCATGCTTTTTCTGCAAATAAAACCCTTTACAGAAATACCAAGGTGTTTTGTCTATATGAAACTATGCCTGCGGCACCAACACCATTCGTGAGAGAACTACACTAGCACGGACAGAAAAAATATTTTATTCTGCCTGATTCTTCAGGTCACTGTTATTTTGTTAAAAATGTATTTTAATAGGTATTTCAAATCTAATTTATTTATATAGTTATGACTTCTGGGGATATCCAATATTTATGATGAATAAGCATATAGTTAAGGACTTCTAAGTCAATTTTTATTTTTGATAAAGGAAGATCTACAATATTAGAGACAAAACTTTGATTTTAATTTTGTCTCAGCTTGTCCTAGGCATCAAAATAATTGAGTGATGATAAATTTCAGCTCTCCAAAACACTGCCCAAATTTGAATGATGTGTAATAAACCTAAATTCCCATCCTGTTCTAAATCAAATCAGAAATCTTCCACTGACTTGGAAGAGGTTGAAGTTGGTATTGTAAAGGTTCAAGAAAAAAAAAAAAAGCAATTTTAAGCAAAAATCTCTGCTGATTTAGGATCTTAATGACAAAAAGATTTGGGTATTGGATCTGAAATCATCTGAAATCATCTGAAATCATCTGAAATCATCTGAAATCATCTGAAATCCCAGCATCCAGACCTTTTGCCCAGCATACACTTAAAATTTTCACAGGCATTCTTGGTTTTATCATTCAAGTTCACAAGGGGCCTAAAGTTCTGCTTCTAAACAGACCTAAAAATGTGGAGTCTTGTCAAGTGTCTTAACAAATTAACTCTTATCTCAAATTTCAGTTCTACTAGGATATACCAAATAGACTACCTTGTGCTTATTATATCTGAGAGGGAGGATACAGTAAGTAGTCTACTTTGAGATGTGAATGATTTTTGAATACTGCAAGAGTTAACCTTAAGCTTTTGCATTTTTAGTGGCATCAATACGTCAGAGAATAAGTGTGATCCTGGAGGAGGAGCTCCCAACAAATGTTTCTGTCAAGCATGACTTTTTTTTGGCATATCAGTAATTAATAGGTTTGTTTGTTTTCTTCTCAGGGTACACTGAATCCCTACTGTGTGCTGTGGGATGATTCAAGAACGTAAGTGACAGATGTTTGCTTCTATTTCTATTAATGTTACAAAGTACCTAACAATATTTAAGTAGTTGACCAATAAATCGGTTGGTATTAGGACCAGGAAAATGAACCTTTCCCAGAGTGAAAGTGCTGGATTCTCCAGTTACTTGGCTTCCTTTCTGAAGCAATGTAACTTGAAATAATACGATAGCTCACCAGGAAGAGATTACTCACACAGTAATTTTAATCTGCTTCTTCAAGATTCAAATGAGGATGTCTAAGAACTGCATTTCCTTGATCGCAGTTGCTGGGCAACAAGTGAGTGGGTAAATGATCCGGCACGACTAAGGAAAACTCCCATTTCTGTTACTGCAGGGAGAAATATAATTTTCAGGTGTGATACCCACAGTAATCTTCATTTTAACTGACTCATTGCATTTGAATAAAATAATAGTGGCATACGAAATAGTGAAAGCTTGGTAGCAGTGTTCCGCTACTTTTTTTACTGTGGGTCCCTTGTGCAGCAGAACAGAAAATGTCACTGTAAAGAAGTAAAGCAGTAAAATCAGCGAGGTTTAAAAGAATTTCAAGTTTATGCAGTTGTAATTTGCTGAATTAATCTTTCACAGTAAATCTCCAATTAAAGTCAAGGTGAACTTTGCCTAAATGCAGATTGTTTCAAGGAGGATTCATGTGTGGTTGCCATATTAATTCTTTTAAAGTTGATGTACATCTTGTCCAGGTATATTATATATATCTTTACAGACTCATTTGAAGTGTAAGAAACATTATGTGTGTAATTTTGTGAGTGCTTTTATCCTTGACCTGGGTTTCTATCAGTACACTGATGGATGAGAAACAACATTATTGTACATAATATGAGAAACTTCAGAGATTAAACCAGAAATCATTCCAAATGCATGTAGAATCTACTCTTCTATGAAAGAATCACAGTGGAGTTATTTGCCAGCAACATCGTAATATTCTGTTTCTGTACAGTGTGTGGAATAATGTGCATGAAAGACTCGTAATTATGTATTATTATATGCACATGGGATGCAAATCATTTGGAACAAGTTATTTGTTTCCTCTTCACAGTGTTTTGCTTACATAGTAGTAGTAGTAAGGTGCTAAATTTGCCATTTTTACACATTGTGTACTTAGAGCACATGCTATGATTTCACTGATCTAGTCCGTAATACCAAAGCATATGCATGGAACTAGACTATTTAAAGAAAAAAAAAAAAAAAAAAAAAAAAAAGCATGCTGTGGACTTAATTTTATACAGGTATTCAGGATGAATGTGTGAAGCAGCTACAAACTGTATTTTGCTCTTGCCTCTTGCTTTGCATGTATTTCTCCTAGTATTGTTTACAGATAAGTTTAGTGTTTTCATTATGCTTCAGGATCCAGATGGAAAAGTGAATTTTTGAAACATGTGAAATATTTGCCCAGGTGGCCAAGAAAGCCAATGGCATCCTGGCCTGTATCAAAACCAGCATGTTCGTAAGGAATAGGGAAGTGATCGTGCCCCTGTACTTGGCCCGGGTGAGGCCACACTGGGCACTGCAGTATAAGAAAAGTCATTGAGGTCCTGGAGTGTGTCCAGAGAAAAGCTACAAGGCTGGTGAGGGGTTTGGAGGGCATGTTGTACAAGAACAGCTGAGGGATCTGGGGTTATTTAATCTGGAGAAGGAGAAGAGAAGGCTTAAGGGAGATCTCCTTGCTCTCTGCAACTACCTTGAAGGGAGGTTGTAGAGAGACCAGAGTTGGTCTCTTCTCCCAAGTCACCAGTGATAGGATGAAAGGAAATGGTTTTAAGTTGTGCCAAGGGACATTTAAGTTAGATATTAGGAAAAATTTCCTTACTGAAAGAGTGGTGGGCGTTGGAGTGGGCTGCCCAGGGACGTGGTGGAGTTGCCATTCTTGGAGGTGTTCAAGAAGTGTTTTGATGTGGTGCTTCAGTATATGGTTGAGTGGTTGTGGTAGTTGAATTATGGTTGGACTTGATCTTAAAAGTCTTTTCCAGCCTTAACAATTCTATGAAAATGTGCATAAAGCTTACATGAAACATTTTTGAAGGAGAAGCACATGCTTTTATGTTCTGAAAGATATAGTTTCTAGACATTATTTGATAGTAGCTATTGAAGGTGTTAAACTGTTTTAGGATTGGGGGTATTCTTGAACACAGATCGGTTTTCAAACATGATACAAGCCATCAAATATACACAGTCCGCATGCACTCCACTGTCGTCTGTTTTACACGTGTATGTGTGTCATTTTATGACAATGTTACTTTATCTTTTATGTGAGTATATAAGTGAATAACAAAATGTAACTTTTTTCCTCTATCCCTTAGGAAAAGATCACTAATATTATCCATGGGAACATTAGTTGATTCATAATTTTATTTTTTAATGCTGTTTCTTTATGGTTTGGAGTATTTTATTTGTATCTACTCAGGAATAGCTCAGAATATGTATTCTGACTCTGAGTTTTAAATTCTCACAGAAGCCTATAATGCTGAATCAGTTCCTTTCCTTTATAAATCTTATAAAGTAATATGTAGAGGGTAATACAGTTGCATACAACTGACTTTTTTTCTTTTATTTTTTCCAGTTTTTCTTCTAAATCTCATGAATTAGCCACGCTTAGCAACAGGCATCTAGGTTTGATGGATTAATATCCTTATCCATGTTGCAAATCCTACAGAGCTGTTCTGTGCTCGTGTCCTTAAACACTGGGTTATGTTTGCATAACCAGGATTTGGCAAGCATTTTGGAATAAGCCCAAGAAAAGTAGTCTACATTTCACTGAAGGTGCTTAAATAATCAGTAGTCTATGCTGAGATGGGTGTTTTAAATTAAGTGCTTTTCAAATGAAAACTCTTTGCTTTTGTAATTGGCATACAGGCAGTAGTCACCTCCCTTGGGCTTTGCCACCTTTTTAGCCACTTCTCCCATATCTTTATATGCATACATTGCAAGTTCATGTTTGGTAAATGGTACTTCTTCCACTGATCTTGTCAATTTCATGCTTCTTCAAGAGTTGAGGAGGTTTTGTCTAACAGGCTTGGGAATGCTTCTCAGGAGAATGATTGTGGGAGAACAGTGGACAACAGGCAGATTAAAGTAATCAGAGTATTGCCATTTATTGAGAGTAGTGGTAGCCCTTTTATACACAGTCAGGCTGATAACATAGTATAAACATATTGCTGATTGGTACAGCACCTTCTTCATATGCCACAGGGCACTATCTAACTGGTTGAATACAGCTCTTTATGTGCTGTCTATGCGATGCTTTCCCATCCTGTTATTCTTCTTTTCTGCTGCCAACTCCCTTATCTTTTGCCCGTAGCTGATCTTTTAGTAACCTTGCAGCTGGGCCTCAAGGCCCTTAGCTCACTCTGGCTAATGCTAAGTAGTCAGGATTGCTCACATGTCCATTTTCTTCCAAAAACTCTCCAACAAATGATCATTGATTAAGTTCTCTGTCATCCAGCCTTGAAAAAAATTCTGCATCTGTTTAATAACACCAGATCATTAAACCAATCCTACTGTCATTGCTGTTCGCGACTATTTGGGCATTCTTCCTTTGTAAAGAGCAGTTCAGTTCAGTCCATTCTTTCTATTTGATTTTGTGATTCTTCCCAATGATGATACAAGGTTTTCCACTTATCAAGCTGTCAGGCTTGTGCTCTCTTCATAGGTAGCTAGTCAAATTTGTGTACAATATTAGGACAGTGCAAATATAAATTGAAATGTAATGTCATGTATTATAAAGGACAAACTCAAATCCAGCAATTCAGCGTTTTATTTCAGTTGATTCTTCTGACACATAGAGCACATCTATCTCTGTTGATTAAAACCAGGCTGCTGTTAAGTTCTGGTGTTTCCTTTGATGTTTTCAGCTTCCCTACTAAAAGCTGGCATTATCAATGGGATGTAACAGGTGATTTTCCCCCTTAGAAGTCTGAGTGATATCTGCATCCATTAATTTCAGAAAATTTATTCTAAATGTTTCTTTCTGTAAAATCTTAGGATTCTCTAGGCTTGTTCTTTAAGTGTGTGGGAAAATGTAATTGACATTCTGAGGAGAAACAATTTAATTCCTTAAACCAACCAACCAAAACCCAAGAAAGAGTTTTATCTTTTCTGCTTTTCTTTGTCTGGCACAAACAAGCTATCCCTGCTGTCAGGAACTCTTTGTGATACCTTAATTCCAGTGTCTCAGTCAACAATGAGAAAGAAAAGAAATTGGCCAGGTAGTAGGGCTGACTTTTCCACTCCACAGAAGTGATTTTAAATATCTTATGAAGAAACCGAACATGGGGGAGTTTTTCTCCTGTCCTTCCTATGTATCTGGAAAGGAAAAGAAGAAGGGAGAAGAAGACAGCAGAGGTAGTCTCAACCAGCAAGGAATACAATGGTTAGAGCATTTACCTGGGGACCTCAGGGACCAACCTTTTAAGTTCTTTACAGGAGTTACTTGAGGAGGTGGAAACAGACTTCTCAGCCCACTGAGCTGTCAGATCCTCTCGAGTGTGTTACTCACAATGTGTCCTGATGAAACTTTGCCATATTATTTAGGAAAATACTTACAGGCTGGGGACCTGATTCCCAGCACCTCTATGTTTATTTTTGTCACCTTTTCCATGTCTCTGTTACCATGCCACACCTAAATCTTATCCATATCACTATCAGTTTTGCTGTAGGTAAGTCTGGGCAAGGCTGTGTAAACAAAGGGGATGAAAGAATCCTCATAATATGCATGCATACATTTCCATTTTAAAAATGTCTTTTACTGTGGCAGTTTTGTAGCCTGCCTGAATTTTTGATCCCTTGCTACTTGTATCTGTGATAGATGCCATAACAGACATTCCAAATGGAGCTCTAGGATCCGTGAAATCTTCACCTGACAAAGTCATTCACTTGTCTTAGTGGACCCAGACTCTGGACCCTTGAACTAGGGTGCGGAATTAAAAATAGAAATAGAGGCTGGAAACTAAGTGCCACAGTATGGAGCATCATGAGTTCCACCCTTATATGCAGCCCTTGGCTAACACCATGGTGGTTAAGACATGGGAGATGGGGTGGACACAGTAGCTGACTGGAAGGAGGTGATATCTCACATGGCAATTTCAATAGTAACTGCCTGATTAGATAAACAAAGCAGCTGGTCTTCATTCTCTTAGAAATGTGTTGGATGTAATGTGGACACATGTTCTCCACAGGAAAGTGTCAGGTGTTGCTGGCTTGTTCCACAGCTGTATATGGTGCAACATGACATTTCACAGCAATGGGTAAGTAAAGAGCTTTAGTATTCTGGTGCTCTTTGCTGCCAGTTGCTGCAGGATGATGTTATAGCAGTATGCCAGCCCATATGTGTGCTCATAGCAGGCTGTGCCTACTGAATATACAACGGGCAGAAGTAAAATGCAATTAGTTGAAACTTCAATACTGCAAGGATTTTGAACTATTTCAGGTTTAGTTTATGGCAGGTGGTAGGTCTGCTTTATTTTTTTTTTTTTTGTGACCATAGAAATTTACACTGAGATGGGCTTATATTTTCTACCCCGAAATTATGTGAAGTTATGAATACCTGTATATGAGAAAAGAGAAATTGTTCAGGATTTCACTCCAAATATAACATCCTTCATGAAAAAGAGGGTTAATAAAAGTTTACAATTACTATTTTAAATTATACCCCAGATATTTTGCTTATTTTTCTCCCATTGTGCCTGCATACAGGTGTGGACAAACAGTCCATAAAGGAATTTGTTTAGTGAAAATGAAGTGTCTACCAGGTAACTGTGGTTACAATTTTGCAGAATCACAGCTGACACACAGATGATTTAAAGCTGAGTCACAGTTTTTCAGAAAGTGACTCAGCTTTAGGGTATAAGCTTGCCTGCATGCTAGCAAAACAAATCTTGCATTTTGGTGGTTTGTGATAAAATTGTCAGGGGACACTGGTCTGCTTTGTCCCTCTCCTCTCCACTTTGTTTCTTAAAACTACCGTGATGGACCATTACAGGTATTCTTTTTACACTGTGAGGACAGTCTGACATTGGAATGGTCTCCCAGGGGAAGTGGTGGATTCTCCCGCTTTGGAAAGTTTTAAGTCTTAGCTTGACAGGGTGCTGAGACATATCATATAGACGATAATTCTAGAAGGGTTGGACCAGATGATCTTGCCAATGTGACATTCTATGGTTCTTCGTTTGGCTTAGCCTTGCAAGCCTTTGAAAATATGTTCAAGAAGACTCTTTAAGACTCTTCAAAGCATCTTAAGCTAATCATGAAATAATCAGGATATCTTATGTCAGAATTTACTTCTGGAAATATGAATAGTAGCCTCTTATTTTTTTATTACTTTACAGTCATATTATTTTTGTCAACAGGAAGATTTGGAGGAAATAGGCTTTTCTATAAGTAGGATGAAAATTGAATGGAAGTAATTAATCTAATTATAGTTTGGCAATATATACCAGCTGAAGCTTTGTTTGTTGCATTGACTTCAGTAAGATTTGTTTTTTGAGCTTTTCAGTCAGACTTCACCTCTTTGATATTTTTCAAGGCAGAAAATTTGTTTTGCATGTTAGCTTCTGTGCTTATGTTTGCTAAAGTCACAGAAGAGTTAATGTTAATTAGCTTATTCAAAAGATAAATGCCTCCTGGAGAACTCACTCTTATGAAGAATTTTCCATAATGGAACCTATATAATAGAACACTACATACACTTCAGTTCCTGGTAGTCCTACATAAAGAATTTACTGATGCTACAGAGTCCTATTCTTTTTCATTAAAACAATATGGAAGGAAAAACCTGATCCAAACTGCCTTGCAGACCACCAAAACTGACTGACTTGAATCAGATCAGATCAACTTACAAAACAATGCTTAAGCTATGCAAGACCTAAATTTAAAAATTTTTAAATTTACTAACTGCTAAGATGATACTGATACTGTCATGTAGGAGTATTTAGTTCTGAAATATGTAGGTGCTCTACAATATAAAATGGAGTGTCTTTATGTTGAAAAAGACTCAGATCAAAATTTTCTTTACTTAAGTCATAGACAAAATGAATCAGTATATATGGGAGGAATTTATAATTTAGTTCTTTTTTATAACACTGCTTTTTGCTAACACCTACACAGCCATGAACAGAACTTACATGGAGATTTATAGCAAAAAAAACCAAAAAAACAAACCTGGAAATCAAATTAATTCTTGCTAAAATGTTCACTTTATTTTTAATTTTTACTGTGTGATTAATCAACTCCATTTGTTGAGAACTCAATTGCTAGTTATTGCCTTGATGGTAATGTAGATTTTCAGGAACCAAAAATAGTGCTTTTTGTAATACCAGGCAATTATAATTCTGCAATATGAATAAAAATAAATAGTGCTTGTGTCTTCATAATTGAATTTAAAGATGTGAATTGGACTTTTGACAGATTGTTTTTTAGTGTTTAATGAGGGTAGATAATTAAGCTGTTTAAATAAAATTTAGAATAGAAAACAAATTGGTCATAATTTGGTTTTAAATCTGTTTCCAGAAAAATTAGTGGATGTTACCAAGTCAAAGAAAATCTGATAATTGTTTTCTCTAGTTATACCTCACCAGGAAATGCAGTGGACAGAATCTGTGAATCCAGCATGGTGCTGGACTTGGCATTACTCTTGTAAGAGTAAGATTGTTCACCAAATCCAATGAAACTTCCCAAAACACAATATAGGACAATCACAAGTGCAAAAATTTATCAACCTTTTTCATCTATATCTTGTAACTGTTACAGTGAATTATACCTGTAAATTGAAAAGCAATTTAACATAGAGGCTGGTATCATTCTCCCTGGCTTACAGATAGAGGAAACGAGGGCATAATGAAAACGAAGCCATTTGTCCAAGGTCACTAATCAAACCCCAGTAGAGTTAAAGTTCAAAATTCCTGTCGAAATTGAGAATGCTCTCTAGCAATCTCAAAGCCAATATAATTTCCCTGCCATTATTCAGAACCTTAAGGGTTCAATAGTTTTATAATGATATTTCTGTGGCTTTTTTTCTCATTCATTCTGATGAACATATGACTGTTGCCAGTTCTGGAGAATTTAGCTCTGTTTATCCAACACAGGTACTGCAGCAGCAGTAAAGGTCCTTGTATTATGCCATCCTTGAAAGTAATGCAGTCTACTTGCATTCCCCACAGAGATGAGAAATCTAGGAACTATTGCTTATCCATGTGAGAAGGAGCTGTGGGAAGTACCTTTCTGTCATTCTGTGCTATTCCTTTTACCATAGTGGCACAGATCATGTGCATAAATTAATTATATGTAAGCTATGTTGTGTAGTTTCACATGTATATTTATTTCTTTTAAACTTATTTGTAGTCAGTACAAAAAAGACATAACTGGTATCAATACATATATTTTTAAAAATCTTAAGAATGTAACACAAAGCATTTTTGAGCATTTGCAGAGTATAAGATTGCTTGTCTTTATTTCAAAATGTTTCTATTTAAATCTAATTGAAATCTCCTAAGAGCTACTCTCTCTCATTAATCAAATGTCATTTAATTCAAAGTTGCTTGCATGGCAAAATTACCTCAAAAGAAGTGTTTCAAATACTGTTTAGAAATGGATTTTAGAGGGTGTTCCATCAGTTGTTCTTGAATTTTCAGTACTAAAAAAGTATCTCTCCCTGATAAAAATGTAAAATTCCATCAAAAATCATCAAAGAAATGTCCAGTTTGAATCTGCCATATTTTAAATTCTATCACAAGTCTACAACTTAAATGCTGTATCAGCATCTCACTGGCCTTACAGGTATCTTAACAGATAATTAATCCTTTGCTGAAGCTCTGTGCAGTAGCAACAGAAGCAAATTTAGTTAAATCTCTTCCTAGATCAGTCACTAGAGGGAAGCAAAGACCTTCACGTGCCTATCCATGATGTCAGTCCTGTCTTGTATTTCCACACTGACAAAATGTTGTCAATATTAAATCTAAAATTTTGGAAAAGGCCTATTTGGTGGAAAACTGCACTTAAAAAAATATATATATGCCTGCATGGTTGATTTTTAGAGGCCCTGGTCATTAAAAAATAGAGTTATTTTCATTAATGATGTTTTGAGAATTTGAATGTAGAGAAGAGGCTTTGTTCAAAAGATGTGCTTAAGACTTCCATTCTTTGAGGCATCCCAATATTCAGAGAAATGTATTGAAACATTGGTAGCATATTGGCTATGTACTTCCATCATTCTTATGTGGCAAAATGTAAGATAAAATGTACCAGTTTCTCAGCATCTCCTTTTTTATCCTCCCTTAGTTATCTGTCCTTTTGTGGTACTCAGAATCTCATTCAGCATAAACAGTTCTTCTGTGTATACCAGGTAAACAGACCAAGAGAACATTGAGTCATTGAGGACTAGTGCATCATGCACTCCATCTCAGCACAGAGAAAGCATAAATTGTGTATGAACAGAGATTATTTTCCAGTTTATAACATGTTATATGTGGGGTAGTTTTAGTGTATACTGTGTTTTTACTGTATTTAATTCAGCCCTGTTCTACTTACTGAGAGTTTCACTAATCTTACCATTCACTCCCATAAGCTAGGCTGGTTGAATTACTTTAAAACAGAAACAGTAGAGGCCATCATTATATTTTCTGACATTTGATTAAAGGAATATAGCTGGTATGAATTGAAGTTACAATAAAATTGAAATTCCCAGAAACAAGAATAAAATATTACAAATAATGTTTTGGAGCTTGTCGGTTAAAATTCTAAATGTTTTCAAAATTGTAAGAACAATATTTATATTACTAACCACTTTGCACAGAAAATCTTTTATTAAGCCTAAGCTACACAGGATGGCCATACTTTAATGAAAATAATACAAATGAATATCAAGATTTAAACAAGTTTAAATGGAAGGTCCTGTGCTAGATAAACAGCTTCAAGCAAACCAATTTCACAAAAAACCTTGTGTTGAATAGCTGCTAGATTATGGCTGAATAGATTTTTAGCTGAAAGCATGGTGTATTTATGATGATTTTTTAATGTTTTCATCATTTTCTCTGATCGTGTTGAGTAAGACAGATTTCTTGTGTAGCTAGTAAACTAATTGGAATATACATGTGCATTCAAGTGCACATACTGAGGATAAAATCCTGCAATCCATGCTATTATTCTAAGCAATGGAGAACATAATTATGAATTTCACAGGCTATGGTTATGATTCCCAATGATACATGTTAACCTCATGATGCTTCTGCCAGCGGCTGTCTTCTCTGTACCATCCCCCCATAATTCTGTGGAAGAGGAACAAAATGTTTACCTTTTAAATTACAGAATATCTTTACATAAATCAAAAGCATGAACTAAAATGTCATTAGGTTGTTATTATCAGTTCATCAGTTGCATAAATATGTTCCTGATGTCAAGTTTACCCATAGGTGCATTAAGTTTAAACAACAAACCAGATTGGGACCGTAGACCAGAATCGTTCTACAAGTTTTGTCACAAATCCAGGAGTTATTGCATCAGCTTGAATGGCAATAATCAAGGGATTGCAAATACTGACATAAAGCAAAATAGAGATTCAGAAAAACAGAATCTCTCCTTATAATGAATGTGATATATTGATGTGCTTAGCCTCTAAAGAGTACATTATTTTGACCAAACTGAAGACTAAATCCTTTAGGTTTATTTTACTTCATGACTGCAATTTTGACGGTAAAATAGGTCTGTTTAATCTCTTTTTAAAATGCGAGTATTTTCTTCAATCTCTGCTCAGTTTTAAGTGGTCATTCACAAGAAGAAGCTATGGTTTTAATATAACATCAAAATAGCTTCAAATGTAAATATTTCAAATGTCAGATAACAACACAAAACTAAAAGATATTTTAAAAAACATAGAACAGTTTCCAAACTGTTTCATTCCAAAAACTTCTGATTACATTTAGCTAACACAGTGCCACGTGGCAGGAATTCTAAAGTGAGACAGTCACCAGTATTAGGGGATAATCTAATCACTTTATAAGCAGAGTATACTTTAAATGTTGTAGTATATACAAGAAGAAACCAGCAGTGTCTTTTCTATGCACATCACCTCTCTTCAGCCCATTCTTCCCCTCCTCATTTTTCCTGTAACAGGACAGTCGAACATCTGATGTTTCAGGTGAAATAACTGTGTGTACTCACACTATGCTTCATCATTTCACAGATTAGCATCATTGAGGAACAAAGCATGTAAAACATATTTACCACCAACACCCCAGGAAGTAACAACTGAAAATATAAATAACCATTGTCTTTATTGTACTACACAAAGCACAAGGCATGCTTTGCATAGTACCATATATATTTGTCTGATGTTAGATTCTACATGATAACATTATTTCTATTAGATACCATATATCAGTCTTGAAATAGCACACCATAATCTGAATTGCCTGGTATCTTCTTCATTTTAAATGCAGAAAAAAAACTATGCTAAATTTACCAAAACCATATGTTTATGTATCTATAATATATATATACCTCCTTATTTGCTTTCCCTGTACAATCGACTTCTGGGAGTATGTTTTATTTTGGTTTTTGCCTGAAGCAGACAATTTTGCCCTCATATTTCTGTAATTGGCTTACACAAGAAAACTCTAATCAGACACAAACTTCTTTTCCTCTGAGTTTTGTCCAATAATGAATAGAAAAATTCTCTTCACCATCAAGGAAATATGCAGATGTCTACATAATATAGTGAGTCCGTTTTTCAGCTAAAATTAGAACACAAGATGATCTTAATTCCACAGCCCCATGACCTAGCCCCTAGAATTACCCATCTTTTTTAGTCTAGAAAACGTGTGGCACATGAAAACAAACCCACATGGTCCTGGCTTCATTCTCACCTTCTGGCAAAATTAGCAACGTCTCTTGTGTGTCATAAGGAACCACAAAAGACTGCCGTGCAGGTGCGTGATGAAGAGTGGTGATACAAGTTGAAATCCCAGACAAAAAGCATCACTATTTCATCACTTAATCTCAGAGGAACAAAGAAGCTGCTTGTTCAGACAGTCGTGGGGAAGAACTGGAGAGGGCTGGGAGTGAGGTGATGTTTTCTAACACATTGTGCTATGCATTGAGTTTCTATATATTCTGGGCATGCTATTTTAGAGATACTCTTCTTTTTACAGCCTCTCTGTGCTGCTGCCAGCTCAAACTGGCACCCAACTGTCATTTTACAACCTATGCAACTATTTTTCCTTTTGTTCATCTAGACCTTTACATTTTCAGTTTATTTTTAGTAATGCAATTATTTCTGAGAATATATATATATATATAACAAAATCCAAGGAACACCCAGGCGATTGTTTCAGGGATGTAGATAAGCTTTTGATATTATTTGTATTAGAATTTTGAATTTGAGTTATATGAATTTGAATGTATAGATCATCAATAACCAACTTTACAGCTGTTGGGGTTTTTTTAGTTTTATTTAAGGCCTTTTACAAATGCAAGCTGATACAACTGTAAGACTGCTATTCTGTTAACAAAAGATTCAAGCCTTTTTTGCCATATTTACTGCATTTCAAGTGTCCAAATAAAGTGTAGAAGTCTAAAACATAGGCCAGTGAATGCATCAGGGTTATTTATTTTCCTTAAACTTCATGCCAAAAGGTTCTTGACAGCCGAATGGGAGATAAGAACTATGAGAAGTGACTCGCAGCAACTAAACAAGATAGTGACCTATTTCTGTTAAGCAAACTAAGCAAGAAAATTGCATAGAGCTAGGTAATTGGGAACAATTGATGATAGAATCATTGAATGGTTTATGTTGGAAGGAACCTTTAAGATCAAGTAGTTCCAACCCTCCTGCCATGGGCTTGGACACCTTCCACTGGACCAGGTTGCTCACAGCCCCATCCAACCTGGCCTTGAACATCTCCAGGAAGGGAGCAGCCGCAGCTTCTCTGGGCACATTCTAAAATGTGTATGTCTGGGAGTGTCACAGTGTCATTTGGCATCCACTACAGGAAAACTGTCCTCTATAGTCTGTACTGACAAGATCTCCAGTGACTATAATGGGGTCTTAAATACTTTGTATTCCTGTAGGTACCTAAATTGAGAATTTTCAATACCAAAGTGTATCAGTGTATCAATTTCCACCTCAGAAGATGGATTAACAAATTATGTCTCTGTGGTAAACATGTATTTCATAAAAAGATGAAGATGAACTTTTGCAAAATGTTTAAGGCTAGAGTCTTCATGGAGTTCTGGGGGTTCTAAGCCTTCTTCACTCTGAGGGAGTTAAAACTCACAGCTTTCCAGAGCCCTATCATAGTGTAAGCAATGATCTTGTAGATCTCCTTTCCTTGATCCTTGCAAGTACAAGTAAACATAATAATCATAATTTAAAATATTGAAAATACACTATTAACATTGAACTCACAGAACTGGATATAGACTAAAGTTCAAAAGTAAATTAAAATATAAATTCAGTATAAATTTGGAGATAAACATTTTCCAACTTTGCAAATGTCTCCTTAAGTTCATAGTGGTAACAAATGCTCTGAGACAGAATAATTTTTTTTTTAAGTTTGCAGAAACAAACAGGGGTTAAAAAATAGTGTTCTACATTTACTCCAGTCTTGATTAAGATAATAAAAAATAGATATTTGTAATTTAATAAGTTTGATTGTGTTCCCTAAAGCACTTTTAAGGCATTTTGTGCCCTCTTTACAAGGTTACTTGTGAAATAAAATAACTTCAATATATTATCACCCTTCTGTAGCTTCCATAACTTTTGTTAGCATAGGTACCAAGCAGAGATTATAATGTGTAATACAGTGGTGGTACATAGTCAATCCGGTCTCATGACAGCAGCTTTAATAAGAACAAAAAATGAACTGATATTTAGCTTCTGTGGAGTTTTGAAAACTGTAAAAAGCAGTACAGAACCTATATTGTAGATTAGCAATGTAGAACTTATATTATAGACTACTGATGTGCTGTCAGTCTCAGGATATCATATATGTGACAACTTTTTTTTTTTTTTTTTTTCCCCAAACAGTTCTGGTTTTAACATTGCAATTCCTATCATATACTGCATGTACCATTTATCAGTTTACACTGGCAAAGAATCAATTAGTCTAACTCTTCTGGCTATATGGTTCCTCTGCCATATTTTCTTAATAATGAAGAGATCTGAAATTTGTGAAGCAGAAAATCCAGTCTCATTCTACTCATTGACACAAATAAAAACCATAAATCTCATGGTTTATTAAAACCATCTGTATCTTGGTATTTTTGATTGCCCCTTAAATCAGTTCCTAAAGACCCAGAACTAACCTTTTCACTATCTTTTTTTAATTAAGGTGTGTGATGTACTCTAAAACTCTCCTTTCCTGTACCCACTCAACTGGCACCTTTATTTTCTCATGTATTGAAATTAATTTAACAAGACAGATATCATTCACACGTTGAAAGAAGAATCTCCTTAGGTACAAACATCCTGGTTGAAGGGATTACATGTGCCAATAGACAGGACTGCATAGCAAGAAAACTAATTGCCAAAAAAACATTATCAGATGCATTATAATGAGACTTTCTTGAATCATCTCTTATAAATATTCAAAAACTGGTGTTCTGCACCGAATAATTCCACGATATCACGTTTTGGTTTTGCTTGCTCACAGTCTTCCCATAAAGCTCCTATTTTAGCCTTTAATATGCTGTACAGGGCATAAATTCTGATCATCGTTAAATCACATTTTTTTAATTGAATTTTATGCAGTCTTTCCAGAAGGATGTGTTAAAATAATAAAATTTTAGTTTGAGGGATATTTAGTCCTTTACAATAACGTAATCAGTGAAACATGTGGAAACTCCCAAGCAGTTACTTGAGTGGTAAAAAGGCCATGAATAGCATAAGCACTACATTTATTTCCAGAAAAAAAAATTCTGGCTATCAAATAATTCAATATTTACTTTTTTTGCTCTTGTGCACACAGTTAACTTGGAAATATCCATCTAAAGTAATTTTCCTTCAGTCTTTGTGCTTTTTTTTCTCAATCTTTTGTGGTATTTACATATAAAATAATTTTTAAATACCAAAATTAACGCACCTTATGTTTTCACTTGCTCTCCAACTGGGTCAAAGTGCTAGAATTTTTATAATATACAATGTCAATGACACTTTGAATTTATTTTTTTTTCATCACCGAAAAGATGTACAGATTTAGCCCTTAATGTTAATTTTTAGTGGAAAAATGGAAAACATAACAGTAATATAGCAAAATGCGATACAGCCTGTGTTCAACTTGGTTATTTAAGTAGGTTCATTATCTTCAATCTGTGTGAGTTTTGTTTATCTGTACATTAAATGAAGATGCCTGTCAAATTATTGTCACTTCTTGTCTCTCTAAATTTAAGCTCTTGCTTTGCTGAACTGAAAGTCTCTTTACTTTGTGTGCTGAAAGAAAGCTTCAGTAGGTCGTTAAAAAGGTCACAGTGTAACTGTAGCTAAAGTTCAAAAGGAAAAGTAGATATATTTAATTCCAAGAGTACTCTTGTCTCAAAAAGCGTGTCTCAAGTAAGAACAGAATGCAAGTATACCATGCAAAAGCAGTCCTGTTCATGGATATAAAGAAATAGTTTAATTCTGGATATTGTTGCAACTGAAAACTCCTTTTGTAGCAAAAAGTATTTCTAATAGTCTTATTGACCATCAAAGACTTCATTTTCTGTTTTGCTAGTACACTTCCTTCCTCAGTCCATCTACAGAAAAGTCATCTGGAAGCCTTTGAACAAACCAAATTCATCAGTGGATGAAACCCTCTGCTCAGATCAGAGCAATAGAAGTACAGCACTTTTCAGAAAAGAGATTGCATCAGAATGGCGTTATGGAGTGTCATATTTTCTTTCAGTGACTTCTCTAATTTTGGATGGGTTCATGACAAAAACCAATCAAACAACAGATAAACAGCCTGCTCTCATGGTAATACCTCACTCAGAGACTTGAAAGTCAATCTGAGTCCTTTCTGCCTATCAGTAATTCTTCCCACTGGAGTGAACTGGCAGTACTGCTGAAGATGCACCAGAGCTGTGCATCATGAGATGATTCCTGCTGAAGTTTCACATTTTGTCTAATTCACTCTCTGTAGTTATAAGAGGTCTGTGATTCCAAAAGAATTACTGCTGCTACTAAGGCGATACTCGTATCTCAGCCTTTGTCAGCTCAGTTTTAAAAGGGACAATAATTACCACTTTACAAATGAGAAATACAAAGACCGGATGTGCTTGTTTGGCTTTCAGAGTGGTCAAAAAGTAAGAACAGGACAAATGTGGATGCTGAACCCACAACTTCTGAATCTTTGTGAACTCCCAGGTATTCTTTAGTGCTGAACATGTAAGTCCCTGACGCAGGATTCCCAAACCTTTTGGGGAAGAGACATCATCATATGGTTAGGATTGGTTTCCCTGTTTGTTACTTTCCTACTCTGTGAATTATTTTTTTAAATGCAGACTGTAGTACAATTCAAAAGTTCAGAAACAGACCTTCCGTCTAGAGTTGCTAGTCCCAGAGATAAAATGCTTCTGAACTCTTTCTGTCTGATGAGCACCTAAAATCCAGGTCTCCCTCTTTGACATCAAGGGTGTTTGGGACAGCACTGCTTCTATCTTTCTTTTAGATTCATTTCAAAGGGAATAAGCCAGTTATCTGTGTGACACAGTTATATGTGAATGGAAAGTGGTTTCAGGTGTCAGTCCTTATGGATTCCCAAAATTCCCAAAGGGGAATTTTGAACACATCCTGTATCACATTTTATTGGTTTGTATGTACCTTACTCAAGACTGCTGTGAATACTTCCCTCAAGCAATTAACTCTCCTTATTCACTGTTCAAAGAAAATGAAATACCTAATTCCTACGCTTGTGAATTTTATTTCCAATGCCATGCTTATAATGTTATTTACAAACATGGCTTTTTTATGCTTACCCCGAACAACAGTTTCTTTGGTCTCTGAACTGGAACCAGACCATACCTAAACTGAATCAGGCCTTTTCCTGTTAGTCATTTAGTGCCTTTTATAAATCAGATGGAACTCAAAAAGATTCTGATGTTTTAGTTCACCTTGATATAATTCTTAGATGTGATTTTACTGTTTCACAATTTCTCCTGAGATCCACCAATTAAGATATCTTATACACACATCCTATGGTTAATCCAACTGAAATTTATAGGGTAGCCATATTCAAGAACATCTGTAAGTTTGCATAATTGAACTCTTCTATTTAGGACTAGAAATTATGAGGCACAAACCACCTCATAATTTCTAGTCCTTAAGTTAGCTTAAGTTAGATGTATGTTCAAAATTTTATTTAAAAGCCCCTCTCGTATATCATCAAGCTTTCTGGATTCTCCCATATGTGCACAGAGAAATGCAAATTTTCTGAGTCTATATGCTGGTATACAATATGTTGTTTTCCCATTCTGTGTGATATTGAAAGTAAGGAGGAAAACCCTCCATTTGAGAGGGGAAAATAATAATGCCAAGATGATATGATGTGTAGTTAGGAAAACAGTTTTCTTCTCATTTTAAACTCCTATATGCATGAAAACAGCAACATGTATATGTGACTAATGGCAACATTTCAGTGTTGTACTTGTGGTGAACTGCAAAATAACACCTACCAAGAAGCATCCCACATTTTGCTATTTCTTGATTTTCCTATCCAGTGCCCTGTAACACTGATCCAATATTTCAAGTATCACTGCAAATGCCAACTATCTCCAAAGATATCTAGCTGCAAAGGGAAAAATAACATTCACAAACTATTTCTACACCTACACACTGCAGTGTACTGCAGTGTAGAGTCAATATATCTACACAACCTTCATCTACCTGCTTTGGATACTAGAGAGTGGATACACAGCCTAGCTGTGGCAGAAACAGCTCAGTACAGGAAGGATAGTTTTCTCCAGTTCTGTAACAACTTATTTCAGGAACTGATACAAGTCAGTGCTATGTCATGACAAAGGAACAATCATTTCCAAACTAAAATAAGAATACATTTTGGGGTCATAGTAATTTCTTAGCTATACCTGCTTTATGGCATATATAATTAAGACTATGACACGATTAGATTACTTATGTGCATATTCACATGAATTTAATTCATTAAATACTAAAAATTGACATATAGCAACTTTTGCCTTGCTGAGAACTGGTTAAATAATTTACTGGTTAAATAACTGTCTGCATATATGTGCACACACATTATCTTTATGTTAGACATCTGATATATGACTACTTGATTGTTCATTTGTTGCGGGGGGAAAGGGCTTACTGTCAGAATGCCAGTGCTCCTGGTCAGTGCTTAAATGAGAAGTGGAACATACTAAAAGAAGAATCTGACTGAAGATGCTGCATGTGCCTGCCTTTTTTTAGTCATTGGTCCAGAGCAGTAGAAGTTAATGCACTGTATAAAATGTAGGTATGCATAAAGACCCAGAGGTTAGAAATGTATTCTGACACGACCTGCCTGTCTTCCACTTCAAATCAGTAGGAGTGCTGAGCAAATATTTTCCATATCATAGCATCTGATACTTCAGTTCATGTTGCATTTCTGAAATCTTCCTGTATAGTTCCAAGAAAATTATGTTATCTCTCTGCTATAAAATAGCAGAGCAGCAATTCTCTTCTCTCTAGATGTATATTTTTTACCTCTCATACTACAAAAATTCATATAATTGAATTTCTCAGTTCGACAGAAAGTCATAGCTTACAAAAAAAACCTCCAAAACCAATTACAGCTAGACATATATAAAATAAAGAATATTTTTGTAGGCCACTTTTATCCCCCGTATTGTCTATGAATAGACCAAATCTGGTTCATTCATTGGGAATTTAAAACAGTATTGATACTATATTTCTAAAAGATTATGAAAATACTGATATTTTTCTGTTTGCTGTTACACTCTCTCAGAAAAGACTGTGATTCAGGTCACTACATGTAATTTTCTCTTTCTGAGGAAAGCTCAAATTCCCCATTTTCTTAGCTTTTCTACAGCCATTTGTTAGGTTACATCTTCCTTATGTTCCTCCCAAAGAGATGAATACTTGTTTCATCTCTTAGTGTTTTTTGTGGGGTTTTGTTTTTTGCTTTTTTTTTCTGGTTGGCTGGTTTGGGGCTTTTTCCTTTTTTTTTTTTTTTTTTTTTTTTTTTAATGGTAATGCTTTGAGATTCAAATATTTGAACTATAGTTTCTGAAGTTTATAGTTTAAACATGCAATATGCTTTAATGTCAGCCACACAGTGCTAGACATTCATGCCCTGTACTTCATGTCATTTAATAGAAAGGAGTTAAAGAGTTATTTGACTTATGAAATAGTCCTGAAGCTACTGTAAATGCAGTTTTATTATGTAATTTTCTGCTTCGTTTTATATTAAACTCTGTTTTTAAATGTAATTTTATTATCTGAGCATGGTATATTATTAATCAGGTTTTCATGTTGATTAACAATGTATTTAATGTGAATGTCAGCACCTCTAAAGCATGCAAATATCTAAAACAAATACACTGTTCACTATTGCATGACCCCATCATGCCTTTTGTTACGGTGGGTACCAGACAGTCCAGTGAGACAGTGGGGCTAGGAGTTACTTATAGCTCTTGAGTGATTCCAACAGAGGAATGTGTTCTCCTACACAGGACTTCCAGATTGCCGGTGACTGCAGAATATTTTTTTTGTCCCTTAATTATGCCATAAGCAAGCTTAGTCTAAAAATTGAAAATAACTAGGTAAAACATTTTATCAGGCAACCTGCTGGTGGGTTTTGTGTTTGTTATTGAGACAGAAACTTGCAGGAAGCAACTTCAGAAATAACACTGTGATCCTAAGGAGATAAACAACATTAAGACAGAAAGTGCAAAATTCACAGCTGAACAGGGTAGACTTAAGTAAATATAACTATTTCCATAAATTATGGCCTATATAAGGTACTTAGTGTGTATTTTTGAGTCAGGAAAGCTTCACCATTTATAAATACAGGAGAGACAGATTAAATCAAACAGGTCTGTAGCCATAACATAGTTTTTCTCCTAATATTCTATCTTGCATCCAACCACACTCCCCAAATGCCAAACTCTCAGATATATAGAGAAGAGATGTGGGCATATCTGTTATGCAACAGGAGGTAAAACTGGGTTAAAAAATGGGTGGAAGCCACTTTCCTTTAATATGAACTCCTTAAAGAAAGTGTCTTCTCTCCATGCTTGAAAGTGAAAGACTTTTACTACCAAAGAATAGTAAGTACAACAATTAAGATGGCAGTACAGTTACATTTTCTTCTTTCTGTCCCCTCTCCTTTTTTGTACTTATTTTTAATTCTAAATATGTTTTTAATTGAAGTTCTAAGTTTATCTGTAACTAAAAAAATTGGCTAAAGTAATATTCCTGTGAACATCAGTAAAGTGGGATTGTAGAAAATTTGCACAATACATGTGCATGGTGGCAAGCTCAGATAATGTCTCCATGTAGGCCACCCCTTCTGCATTACTGCCTAAGTGCATTGTAAAAAATTTCAAAACACATAGACATATTTGCTGTAGGTGGGATGACATTTATCAGGCAGGAGAAGGCAGAATCAGAATTTGTCTACTTGTATCATATGCTGTAGCACTTAAAATTGAGCAGCAAACCTTCATGTTGTGTCCTTTCCCCCAAACCTCTCCCCTGTGTACATGCAGAATATGATTGAAAATTCATGACCTAGAGGAAATAATTAGCAATATGCCTCTTTTAGCTTTTCTAATAGCATCTGGTTCTATGGCTATCTCCTCCTTTGGTGGATGTGCTGGTATTTACAATACTGCTTCTCACACTTTTTGGGGATAAATCTGGTGCTGAATTGCTCAGGCAGTGTTATACTCCCATGTACCACTGTCTTCTCATTCACCCTTCAAATGTTACAGGTGAATACAGTATCCTGTAATCACATACGCACCTATTCCAAATAGGAAACAAAGACATTTTTCCTGGGACAAATGCACAGCTTTCACTTTTCTTTTTCCTCATCTGCTTTTATGAAAATGAATGTTGTAGCCACATACCTTCATGGGTCAGAACAGAATCCTCACATGAAATTTTAATGTATATGTCTGTTGCAGGGGTTCAAGGTAGACTGATTTGGATTTTAAGGTCGTGCACATAATATGGTTTACTTTCAGATAACAGTTCCTCAGAAATTCAAACACATCTCTCAACCACCTAACATTTGTTTTTCTGAAGTAAATTGCTAAAATGTTTCCTATTAACATGATTCATTAATTAAGATTTTTTAAATCTTTGAAGAAATGAAACCCAGAAAAAAGTACTAATATGTACTACAGATGCATTTCAAAAAAAATGCATGACAAAGTTATACTGGAAATTCAAAGCACCATTGAGAAGTAGAAGACTGATTGCAACAAAACATTATTACAGTGTTTTCCTGCTCTGTGTCAAGCAGGATTAGACAGAGCCTTCTCAGTCACAGAGTGCAGCAACTGGCTTTGGCAGGCAGTCACATCATAAGATTCTGTTATTAAAGCTCTATCACAAAACCTGTTAGACTGTGACTTGTCCATGAAGCACTGTTGTCCAGGTTAAACTGCACCTGGTATTTTCCTGGTGAATATAACTGATGATCTCAAATATCTCTCAGTCTTTCTTCTGCTAGTTAATATTTTGAAATCTTTTAGACTTCTCTTTCAGAACAGTTAGTGAGCTCATAGAAAATCTAGTAACCCTTTTTTTGTACCATTTTCAATCTGAATTCATCATTCTTTAGTATGAGTGACAAAAGTAGGGCACATAGATGTAATACTGAACATTAATGATGTGGAGGAGGACAAAGAAGTAAATGGTAATCTATTTGAGTCACAACTGATTTGGGAAAAGATGGTAAAGTAGCTTCTAATGAAATATAATAGGATATCCTTCTTAAATACAAATGTCAGATTTGACCTTCTAGGCTATTTTAAAGCTACTGAGGAGGTAAGTATAACTTAACACTACTGCACAAATGATAGGACCTAATTTCAACATAGCAGAGCTGAAATTGATTTTTATTTTCAGTAATGCAAATACTCCATATTGTAATTTCAAAAGCTAGTTTTGGTAAGCAGTAAACACACTGACTGTGAAAAAGCTACTTTCATGAAATAATGTTGGATTTAGTGTTCATAGATTGACTCACTAAAATCAAACTAAATAGAGAGTTCTATTATTTTCTTACAATTTCTCCTGTTGAAATACGAAAGTTTGTTACTGATCCGAAGGATTATTCACCTGAATTTGAGTGAAAGGTTTTCTCTGGGAGAAAACTGTCTTCAGAAGATTCTGGAACAGCAGTTCTGCTGAGGGTACAGACACTAAAACCTGAAGAGTCAAGTCTTAAAATTATCGAGTTACCTCTTGTCTCTCTGCTTTCCCCAGGAAATAGCTCTACAGAAGACTGATAGCTAATAAAAGAGATACAAAATAGCACAGACATAGGCACCCCATGTATTTTCATGCAGAAATTACTTTTTTTTCATATTTATTGACTACTCTTCAGTAATGATGCTTAGCTTAATGAATTTTAGAACACATATGGGAAGATTCTCATCTGCTATAATTAAGTGTGGCTTGAAATCTGTTAAGCAGCACCAGGCCATATCAGATGAGAATGTGACCTATAACCTGAGTATGCTGAATATGCTTGAAGTGAAATCACATATGTGTGAACTTCATCACTGTGGATTTTGAATATTCATTTCCAAGTGACCTTGACATTTCATAACATGATGGCATATCATTAAGAGAACATTCAAAAGACTATTAGGGTGGTATGTGTGGATATTAATACTGGAAAACCACAAGTCATAAAATATGTTTTTCATGGCCTTAAAAAATTAGTCACAGAAATGCTTTATCATTGCAACATTTTCCTTTCCAGCAGTTTAACAACAGAATCCGGAGTTCTCTCTAGTTAGAGGAGAAAAGAAACCCTCAACCAAACCAGTCTGAAGGTGTAATTGAACAGACCTTTTCAGATACTCATCTTTGCCTCCTGTGACAAACTGACCTTTCGGTTTGACCAAACTGACCTCAGGAAATGGGACTTGTGATCACACTGTGGTTTTCTCTCTGTTCAAGTATATATAATCTGGGTGTGTCTCCATCCTGAAGCAGTTGGCTCACTCCCTGCAAACTTTCTGTAAGTAAGTGGCCAGGTAATAACAGCAGTGCAACTGGAGCAAAGGCTGCAGCTCAGTTCCACTGTTTCAAGCACAAGAAGGATCTGCCCAGAAACAGAATAATAGATGTATTTAACACAGGAAAAGCTTCATCTGAATCTGCGAATTGATCAATAACACAAAAATCCATAAACTTTATACTTAAGTAGTTCCACACCTGTTTTTTTCCCTGTGATCTTAAGAGCAGCAACACCTCCCTCATAGTCCTTGTGTACATTTTAGGTGTTCCTGCTGCTGTTGTGCACTTGTGCCTCTAGGTGGAACTGGAGAGACTGAGAAGGCTTTTTGGTAGGACCTGTAGGATACCTTTAGGATAATCTGTGCCTTGAACATTTTCTGTCTAAACAGGCAAGATATACTGGTGAAAGACAAACAAGCCAGTAAATTGAATCACTTACTCTGAGCAGAAAAACAGGGAAAGCAATCGTTGACTCATTTTCTCAATACTAACCACCAGAAACTCCTGAAAATTAAAGTTTTGTATCAAATTCTACCACTTATTTCCCTTACACAGAAGTCCTGGTCACCCCTCCGTACTCTTAAAACCTCATTTTTATGCATAAAGTGTTGATAGTCAAACTAAATAGATTTGTTTTTTTCCGTTTCCATGATTGAAGCCAGGAACCACACTTTTAAATAAATTGCAGAAGAATGGGCAATAATTTCCAAGTATATGGACTGACCATGACATTATATATTTGCCATTTTTCCCTGTTTAATAAGGATTTAAAATTCATTCAGAAACACTATCATTATAGATGTCTGTTAACATATAGAATCGTAGACTGGTTTGTGTTGGAAAGAACTTTAAAAATCATCTGGTTCCAACACTCTTGCATGGGCAGGGACACTTTCCACTAGACCTGGTTGCTCAAAGTCCCATCCAACTTGGCCTTGAATACTTCTAGGCATGGAACATCTGCAACTTCCCTGGAAATCTATACTCTAAATAGGATAATTCTTATTATTGTTCTTCCTTTTCATCACTCTGTTTAGAAATAAATTCAAGTATATCCATATTTAGTATATAATTCTTTTATTTTTGATTACATGTAGAAAAGGATGAGCTATTGATGCTGTTGCAATGGCCAGAAGGAAGCTGGTGAATTATTTAGTATTGCTGCATAGTTGTCTACAAGAGAGATTTTTATATTCTCTTTCTGTTCTATAGTTTGTATGAGAAAAGGACAGAAAAGATGTCTTTACTTTGTCTTCCTTATAGGTTACATTTATTTTCTGACATTTTCCACTTTTCATGGAAGTGAAATTCACTAGCTGTCCATTTCTCCTGGCTTTTTTTACTATTTTTTTTCCCACAGAATCCAAGAAAACAAATCTTTGTTGAAGAATTTTATGTAGCATCTACAACACGACATGGAAAATTGTACAGAATAATTTACAGTGTCACACTCAAGCATGCTAATGGCAATCAGGCTTATTCCACTGGTATGGAGAGTGATGCTTTTAATTTATAATTGAGTTGGTCACAGAAAAAAAATCTACTGTTCCATCATGTGTCTGAGATTTTTCTCATAATATGTCAGGAGTGGGAGGTGGAGAATAGGAGTGGGAGTAGAAGGAAAAAGTCCCTAAGTTGTTGGGTTTTTTTTTTCCTGAAATCAGAAGTATTATTAAGTATATCATGCTGAGATCAAGCCTTTACAGTGTACTTCATCAGCTCACAGGTATGTGATATGTTTATCTAAGCTGTCCAAAAGGTTTTTGTTTATTGGGTAGAAGCTCTTTGAGTTACTGCAGATTTAATTCTTTATCCTTCATCATTAGGTCAGAGAAATCAGTAATGGTCAATCCTGGTGAGATTTAAAACTCCACTCCTAATTTCTCCAAAGGGAAAGTGGCATTTCTATTTTTCTTGTCATTCTTAATTTATTAAGAGCACCTTTCCACTGCAGTAGGCAACTTGAAAATGTGACATGGGCCACTTGCAATACATATAGGCTGTGCTGAGTGGCAGCAGCAAATATCTTGCTTGTCTGAGGCTCTGTGTAAATGAACAACAAGCTGGCTGGGATATCAGGGGCCAATGTGAGCATCTCTGACTGGCTGGGATTATTCCTAAGCAGCTGGACCATATGTGCAGCCATGTTATATTACTATGCTAGGCAAAGGCAAAGACTGTCATGTAGTGCTGTTTCATAGGTGCAAGGCAGACATATTCTGATTCTTCTAAAAGCTTGTTTGGAAATAATATTTCAAGCTGCAGTTCTATTTTGGTCCTCCTTCTCTGAGAAGTGCTCACTATAGATTTGAGATTCTCTGTGTCTATAAATGCAGTTCACAGTTTCATCCCAGTTACTTACACCATTTAGCACTGAGAAAGAAACCAGAACAGAATAGAAACCAGAAACAGAACCAGAAAGCAGAATAAAAGAGCTGTTCTTCCCTCTCTCTCTTTTCTCTCTCTGCCATAATAACTGTATGAGCTACTGCAGATAGGAAAATACAAAGTCCATCATCCTTGCTACAAGAAGTGGAAATGTACTCTTTGTAGTGATTCAGACTAAAGTCATATTAGATTATTTGCACTTCTTGAATTAAGCATGAAGTCTTGATGCCGTTTTTTTCATCTATCGGGACTTCTCAGGAAAAAATTTATTCTGTATTCATCAAACCATTGCCAGCTTCTTTCCTGAGGGGCCCCTATCATCTTCATTACCTTCCTTGTCCAAAAAGCAATAAATAACATTAGGAAAATGCTTCTGGGTATCTAGAAGGAGAGCCAGTTAAATACAGATTTATTTATGAGTACCAGAGAAATTACAAAAAAAAAAACCAAACCAAAAAAAAACCAACAAACCAAACCTTTACATTACATATTACATAAAAATATTTAAAAAGTCAGGCTGGAATCAGAGAAAATGCATGCTTGTGTTGTGTGTAATTTTTGTGGGTGTATTTATACATTTGACTGAGGTCCATAAAATACAAATGTATTTGGTGTGCATTAAAACTACTTTATTTTTTTTCTGAAAGCCAGATATTAAAAACAACATAAATGATGCATTGCACTGACCTTCTCCATATTATTTATTATGCTCTATATATGTCAGGAACAGGAAAATAGGGATTGTGTCCAAGGGCATCATGGTAATTCAAGCTTCCCAATGAGTTCTTGCATTTATGAGTTTCTAACATTTCCCTTTTATCACCGAAGCCTAGTAAACTCATTATTTTTGCATGATCCATAGCATCCCTCAACACATTAAATGCACGAGGCAGAAGGTGTCTTTTCTTCTTGCTTTTCTTATCTTTTTGAGAACTTCAGGCTGTAAAGGAAACACCTCTTACCAACTCCATTTTGTTCCCAAAAGAATATGAGATTGGCCTTGCTGCTCCCTGAAGTTTCATACTTTCATGGACAGGTCAAGGGGTTAAGCAGTGCTTCTGCAGTTGTTGTCAGGGCACAGGGAGGGTCACAGGCTCCCTAGGGCTGGGGCAGAGATCCCCAGGGCTCTGTTCAGGCAGGACTGGGCAGCCAGGGCCTGTGCCACCGCCCCAGCCAGGAGCTGGGCAGCTGGGAGTCACTAGGGCAGCCGTGGTCATTGGACATCTCCATGGGGACAGCCTAAAGCCAGGCTGGGATGTGGGCCTGTGGGTGGGCCCATCTTGGCATGACCCGTGGCCAGGCAGGGCAGGACTGTGGGGAGCTGGAGACATTGGGTCTTCCGTGGTGTCACTAGGTCAGGGACAGATGGCCTCAGGGGTCTGACATGGGGTCCTGGGCTGTGGGTGGATGTATAGAATCATAGAATCATAGAGTTGGACGGGTTGGAAGGGACCTCAGAGATCATCAAGTCCAACCCTAGCCCCAGGTCAGAGAGTTGTCCAGGAACATGATATCCTACCAGTGCCTTCAGGGCCCTGACACTTGCCACTCTTTGCCTCAGATATGGTTTCTTCCCAGATCTTCTTTCTTTTCAGTAAGGAGAGAAGTTAAGTGTTTCAGAGACAGGTATTTGTGTCCCAGCAAGCTGGCACTTTTCTGCAGAACTTTATCTGCAGAACTTGGAAGGAACTCAGGGGAGAGACATTTTTAGCAATGCTGACCTCTAATTCAGCCTCCAGCTCCCTAGATGTTTTCAGGTATTGAATAACAGCATCACAGAATGCCAGGTTGGCACCTCAAGGATCACCTAGTCTAGGTAAAAATATAGTTTAAAGGAGGTGGCCCAACACTCCTTATTGGTCACTACTTGAAAAGTAAAGGGGGTAAAAATTCAGCTAAATTAGCAGTCATTTTTAGTGTAGAGTTTACAGTTTATTTTTTCTATTCTCAAAAGTTGCCTCTTTGAAAAGATTTGGGTCTTTAATGATGTGGGGAAAGGATATGCAGTGGTATCTCTATCAAATACATGTGTGTAGACACCTCTGAAGATACTATTCCATACACAGTGAACATCAGAATTTCTGAAAAATCTCAGATACTTTATGTTATATTGAGTTTTATTAGTGGTATATTGCTAAACTTTTTGAAGACTGTCCTTGGCATTTCAGGTGTCTTTGAAATGATTTCTGGTAGCACCAAATCATTAGTGTGGAGGTTTGCTGTAGGAATCAAACCAGGAAAACTGCTGTGTCTTGTATGCCCAAGGAGGAAAGCAATTTAGTTGCAAAGCCTGAGAGTGAAGAGGAAGACTTTGGGGGAGTTGTAAAGAGGGACCATTGGTGTGATGAGTAGGAGAAAGAGAGATGCTGGCAAGTGAAACCAAGTAGGCAGATTTGAAGCAGAGGGGGAGGGAGTATAAGGTGTTTAAGGGACGGAGACTGCAGCAGAAGTGGGTAGAGAAGAGTGGGAAAAGAACAAGTGCACTGAAAATAAAACAATGTAAAATGAAAAGGCTCTGACTGCTGAAATACACTTCCCTCAGAACCTGAGGGGGAAAAAAAAAAAAAAAAGATGATTCCCGAGTTTTAGAAGTTTGTCAGTAAGGCATAGTAGGATTTCAAAGTGGGAGGTTGAGAAGGAGTCCTGTTTGTTTGTCTTTTAAACCTAAGAATCCCTATAAACCAAGAAAAGCCCCAGGATAAAAGGACAGTGTTTGACCACTTGAATTCTAGAAAGCTGGAAAATGCCAGGACTGAAGTTGTCTGTAAGCTTAATTTGGTCATTTTGCACATATGCACTTTGATGCAGTTTTAGTTTACATAAATTTGTATTTCTTGTTTATTGTAAGTCACCTCATACTTCTCTCAGAGAGAGTATGTTTTCTCTGAAAAGCAATCAAGAGTTTTAGAACATCACTTCATATATTCTAGAAATTGGAGTGTATACATGTACTGGGGCTTTCCTGGGAGATATTTCTCATAGGATTCCTGAGCTTGCAGACCTAGAAGTCAAATTAACTAAAAGGTCTGAAACATGACAAAGAGCAAAGAAAAAAAAGTGCAGTGGGGGAATATAGAGCAGAATGCTGCTGATAGCCAACAGGAACAGTAAGCACTGTCCAGGAGCTGGGTTGTGGATGTGGACAGAAATATTTTGCATGGAGAAGGAAGTGATGATAGAAAATAGCACATTTCAGCAGAGGAAAACATATTTTCATATCTAAAGGAATTGAAGGTTGCTATGGAGAACTGGATTCTTACCCTGCCTCTGTCCTCTCTGCGCTGAGTCATTTCAATCAAAGTCCTCACAGGTGCTGCTACTTGTGTGGTCCTCAACCATTGCTCATTGCAGTTCATCCTCAGCTCCAGACCTTTGAAATAATTGACTCTTACTTTTGATTGTCAGTCTTGTGTTCCAAAACTCATCCTATTGGTCTGATTAATTATCATTAATAATAAGTATTTGTTACAGAAGTTCCTAGAGACCTAGTATAGGCTCTGTTGCATTAAGAATTTAAAAAGTGATAAAATTATCTCTGTGCTACAAAGAGAGATTGTCACTGTCTAAATACCAAAGACAGGCAGACCACAGGAGGGGAAAGAACCAGGACAGCAGACTGGGGAATGATTTGTTCAAGGTCACACAGAAGGCACTTAATGGCAGTGCTGGAATGAGATACTGTTAGAATCACAGGAGTTCTGCTACTAGGAGTCATTTGTTTTAAAAGATTGCTATGCATTTAAATAAAATGATCTGTAATGGAAGACTGTCGCCTGTGATCTGAGCAAAGTAATTTATTATGCAAGAACCATACAGGTAATTTACAATAGTTCTTCTGTGCCTTTAATGTATAGTAACTGTAATCATGGAATTGCTTCTGAAATCTCTTTTATGCTACTTGGCACTCCATATGGTAGTTGGATACTGCAGGAAAAAATATCCTCCAGGAATCGTTGAGCCAGGCTTTAAGCCAGGCAATCTCTTCTAACACTTTCAGAGCAAGCCATACTATAAAAATGTAAATGTGGCAGCAATACTTCTTCTTCACGCCATTTTTCAAAAGGTAAACGTAAGTGTTGTTCAAACCATGCTTCAGCTTGAGAGCATTTCTAAAGGACATAAAAAATCCAAGTTACTCTGTGTAGGTGGCTTTCCACACCTGTGACTGTGAAGGCACTCTGATTCAGGAATATATCATCCAACCACATCAGTAGCAAGACTTCCAGTAATTGCAGCTCTGCACTATTTACTTTCCTCTTTCTCCTCTCCCTCTGCTTCTATTTTAAGCATCTTTTGTTGTGAGTACTCTGGCATGCTCCCTTCCTGAGGTATCTGGGTAAATGTCACCCACTGAGAGGTGTAGTTTTCTAGTGTGTTGACTGGCACAAGCAGATTACAACAAACCAATAGCAACTGAGGTAACACAGATGGAGATGGAGATACAGAAAGGAAGGGCAAAACTGGGATTAGAGATTGAGCAAGAACATACACAAGCAGTGGAGAGGAAAAATTCAAATTACAGAAGTAAAATGAGAAGGAAACTCAGAAGAGAAAAAAGTCACCAGAAATGTGAAGCAGAGAGATCCAGCTTTGAAAATGGGAGCAAGAACTTCTACTGAATCTACAGAGCCACCAGAGTGGTGTCTTAGGTCCCCGTTTAAAAAAAATAAAATAAATTGGTGCAAAATTATCTTTCCTGTATTGTGAGGGATTGGAAAATTATCACCCAACCCATTAGCGAGCTCATATATATGCTTGTATGCAATCCAGAAAAGGAGGAAAGAGAAGATGAGAAATCAAAAGGGAAGCAAGAAGGAGAAACTGAGAATAGAAAAGAGGAGACAGGCTGTTGAAAGAGCAAGATACAGGTAGAAAGGGGAAGACTAACGAGGAAAAATTAAAGAAGCAAGGCCACCAGCACGTTATAGGGGGTATGAAGATGAAAAACACTTATTCAGAAAGCAGAAATAAGCAGTGGGAGTCCTGCAGGAAGAAGGTGGTAGAAAGTAAATTTCCCCCTTCTAAATTTAAAGCCTCCCGATTTGTTATTGAAATAGGTTTGACATGGGTCAATTCAGAGTTTTTTTCTCCTCCCCCACCCCCCCATAATTTATATGAAGCATAGTTTTGTACCCTATTGCCTGAATTAAAATGTGGTAGTATTAGCTAAACACTGAATTTGTCCCCGTGGAACAGTATCCTTATGTAAAATACAAAAGTTATATTCGAGAGCTGGAGCTGGTAAGGTAAAAGCTTAAGGAATCTGCCCCCTACCCCGTGCTATCCCTGATCTCCTTCCCTCCTTGTCCCTCACCCTTTCTCTTGAACTCTATGCTCTGAGTTCTTCTGCTTGTTTCCAAAATTCTTCATTGTATGTAGATACCTAACAAATGAGTGACACTTTTCCTATTTGATCTTCTCATTCTGGGGTGAATTGTTCTTTGGTATTATGTGAGTACTTGTTGTATCCATGCATATCTTTAAGAGGACTGGAAATAACCTTTAAATAAAGGAATACAGAACACTTTACAATCCTAGGAATCAACATAAATAGATTTAATGCCCTTTTCATTTCTTTGGAGTCATGCAATCTAATTGGGTTTGATTTCCTATTACAAGCAGATGTCAGGAATGTTATGTTCATATATGCTGCAATTAGTTTGGTTAAAATTCAAATTCAAGCTCAAATTGACAGAAGTCAGGAAGACAATATGGGGGGAGGAGTGAGAATAGAGCTATGAATTTTTTAAAAAATCCTGCAGAGTGAAGAGGCCTTACTTTGTTTCTGAGAGATTTTGATTGCCCTACCATCTATTTATAGTCAGCTTGGAAACCAAGGGGACAGGTAACATATCACTTTGGCGGGAAGAGATTCCATATCTAAGGGTTTTTCCTCTAGCTCATTATTCTGATTTGTGGAACAAATCATATTTGATTATTGGACAGAAATCCATTTGAGAACTCATGTAATATGATACAAATATGGTTGTTCTCACCATACATCCCTAAAGAAGGGATGTAAGTGAGCCAACGATTGATTCAAAGTCCTGCTCCAAGATGCATAATATAGTTAAGTATATCTTTTAGAAACAATTGACATATTCAAATCTAATTTGTACACACATTAGATCCTTTAGTGCATCATGATGCACAAAAACTTACATAACAATGTAAAATATCACCAAGTTTCAGTTTACTACATTTGGATGATGTGTACTCAGTTCACTTTGTATTCTTCATAGGCTATGTTCTGAGCCAATTTTCAGTGACTGAAAGTGATTAGTAAAGGGGTTTTTAAAGAGAAAAAATATTGAAGGAAGAAGACAAAGAAAAAAGATAAAATCAGTAATGTCTAAAAAACCTGAAACAGCAGAACCTTTTTAAAAACCTGTTATCACGGAAACTATATACAAACACAAAATGAAAGTATCTCTTTCACTTTGTTTTTATAATGGGGGGTAAATATCAGGAAAGGAGTAACACTCTATGCACAAGTACAGACGACTGTTGGAAGTTCATTAATACTTTGGACTGAAAATTAGTCTCTCAAGAAATTTAAGTTCATAAAATCACATAATCATTTCACTTGGAAGAGACCTGCAGAGGTCTTCTAGTCCAAACCCCTGCTTAAATTAACCCAGTTCTGGATGATCCATCAAATGTGAGTGAGGGAACTTGTGGTTGCCCTGTCCCTAGAAGTGTTCAAGTACCAGGGGAGGTTTAGGCTAGATGTTAGGAAATATTTTTTCACTGAGAGGGTTTACAGGCATTGGAATGGTCTGCCCAGGACAGTGGTGGAGTCGTCATCCCTGGGGGCATTTTAAAAGGCATTTGGACGTGGTCCTCAAGGATATGGTTTAGTAGTTGACTGTGGTTTTAGTTAAAGGTTGGAGTGGATTATCTTGGAGGTCTCTTCCAACCTAAACATTCTCTGATTCTGTGACTTTAAACAACCTGGATTGGTGTGAGCTCTCCCTGCCCATGCAGTGGGGTTAGAACTAGATGATCTTTAAGGTCCCTTCCAACCCAAACTTAGTCTCAGGAAAGCTCTAATATGTTTATAAACAGGACCAAATGTCCATGGACTGATGTTCAGAATATGCCACCTGATCCTGAATTCTATATATCTATGAAAGAAAGGCCTCTAAAAGCTCTGTTCATTAAGATGTTAATGACATACTCCAAACACAGCCAAGAATAACACGCTGTGTTTGAAAGGAAAAGAATTACTGACTTCAGTAAGCCTATAGATGCTCATTTCTAGAAACTTACAGATGAAGAAGAATATACAAGATGGATAGGGAAAAATAAATTTGATACAGGTTTCCAGAAAATAAAAGATTGATACTGACATCTATGATGCTGTAAATATTATTTGAATGCCTTACAATGAAATATGCCATCATTAATAGATGGTGTAAGAGAGGCCTGAAAATTAGATAGTGAGGCTTTAGAAGAACTGTATCTCATCAGTCAAACTTCATTTCTTGTTTTGATGCAGTTACAGAATTAACGAGCAACAGGAATGAAATAGATCATATATACTTGGATTCTGCATTTGATATGGCATCTTAGGAATTTTCAGTTTTAAAATGTGATTTGGTACTGCCTTAATTCAATACATCATGATCATGCAGGCTGTAAACTACCTAAATTAGTATAAAAAATAGAAATAATAAACAGCAACATATTAAGAGGATGAAACTAAAAGAGTTGGCATTTGTTAGCAAGGGTTGGCAAGAGTTAGATTTAATGTCTATATGAGTAAGCTGAAAAAAAAAGTAAAGAGCACGCTAATGAAATCTGAAGATACTATTGAATTAGAAGGAATGTGCACATTATTAAAGAAAAAGATAAAGTGGAATTTGAGAAATTACAGATAAGGTAATACTGAAAAAAGCTATTTATCTTAGAAATATGAAAGCCTACTCACCTTGAGGAAATAACCAGAATTACTGTCATATTGGAAGATACTGTTATTTGTAAGTCACAAAAAAACAGATAAATTCAGAAGATTTCATGATTTATGACCATTGGTAAGTATAAAAATCATTTTATGTGCCACTAACAACAGTTTCTCCTTATGTGCATGAAAAAAAATATTTCAGTTCAGGTGATGGGACTAGTCTGGAAGCAACACTGCAAATCTAGATGAATTAAGAGGAAAGGGCAAATAAGGAGGCTAAGAGGAATGATGTGCAAGCAGTGCCTAAAGGGGAACATAGATCAGGGGGTTCACTGAAAAGGCTTAAAATGAAAAAAATGTAGAACATACTTAGAACGAACTTTCCACATTTTATCTGTTTTCCAGTGATGAGAGCATCCCTTGATATTGGATCCCCTGCCTGGACATTGCCCAAGACATTTTATGGTTATAGGGACTGTTCTTTATTATTCATAGAAAACGAGGGGTCTCAAAATGCCAGACACAGGAAGAGCATCTATGAGTCAAGTACTAATTTTGCACTCTAATCAATGACAATATCTACCATTAGCAAGGGGAGTACAGGCAAGGAGAAATATCATCTGTTATATTAAGCAATGAAAGACTGTTTTTTAAATAAAGAAAATAAAGAAAAAGGAAAAGAAAAAGGCAAATGCTCCTCTAAAGCAAAAAGCAGTTCCTGTTTGGTTCCTTGGAAAAGCCCTTCCTAAAAACCACCTGAGACTCTTAACTCTGCGTCTGCTCTTCTTTGGGCCTGTGAGTACCCAATCTTGTTTCAGGCTGCCTGGTATCTGAGCTCTCACGCTGTCTGTCACAACTTAGATGTTTTAGCTGTGTATGTCCAAACGCTGCTGGGCAATAGGTGATCTTCCTTCTATTCAGAGACTCTCTTACCACCGTGATTGCTAGGACAAACCATTCACATTTCACACCCTTTCTTTTCTTTGGTTCCAGACCATTTACCTGTTATCTCCAAGGGTGATTTTATTTGATTTACAGGGTAACAAGGATGTAGTCACCACTGACTGACTGTGATTTGTTGTGATTGTGATTTGTGGTTTTAACTGTACTTTTTTTGTTTCTGGTGGGGGACCTCTGGTATTATCCTGTGTCTGCATTCTCCCACATTGCATTTTATTCGGCAGTCAGAAAGTTCAGTTCGCACACAGAATAACCACTTGTTTTTACTGTAAACTAAAACTAAATGAAAGTAAACTACTCCTGTCACATCTGAAAAAAAGAAATCGGTACTGGGAGACAAGTACTGAGCTCTCACCGTGTCAAAGCAGCACAAACCTTGTCGCAGTAATGGCAAATTTACTGAAAAATATCATTGCCAGAGAAAATTGTGCCTTCTATACTTGAGCCTAACACACTTCTAGCCAGCTTTACCAGGCAGATATTGCCTGTTTGCTCTGCCAGACAAACTAAAATGACAGCACTTTCTTGGAGAGCTTTCTTAGCTTCGCATAAGGTGTAATAACTCATGTTGTGCTGTCACTAAGTTCCATAAGTATAACTGCTTTATAAAAATGAAAGTACTTTATAAACGGGCTTTGTAAACTCCACATCATAAAGAACAGTAAGCTGCCACTTTATTAAGGAAAAAACACTGAAGACCAAAGAAAAATTGAAACTTTACTGGACTGTGGGTGTCGAGATGTTTCTGTCCCTCTACTCAGTCAGTCTAATGCTAGTAACTAAAAGGAATGCAACTTTCATCAGCTCTGAAGACAGACATACACTCCCAAGTATCATTTTGATTTGATACTTTGCAAGGCCTGGGTCTTCAGCTCTTTCTTTTGCTCATATATACTGTGTTGCTGATTCTTAAAGTGCAAATTTTCAAAAATGAGGAAGAAAGATAAATGCCCATATATTTGATCTCATTCTTATCCATAGTAGATCTATATTAATCTCTAAATTTTGTTATATTACCTATAGTTTAATTGCCTGTTCCACCATCCTCAAAAGAAGATTTTAAGAACATATTTATTTACATGTTGTTTTTTTTCTTTTAACACTATAGTTCATATTCATCTTCATTATTAATCTTGTAATTATTGAAGTGCAGTTGCAAGTGACAATAGCTAGGAATCATTTAGTGTATGAGTGCAAGTAATCATTGTCATCTTTTCACATGACAATGGGCTTTATATCAATAAATAACTATGACTACATGTAAATTTTAAAAGAGAGAAAAATATTCAGCCTGTAATGATAAGATTAAAAATTGAACTCTGTTTCTCAAAGGCAAATATTGTCTTTAACTGAGGGAAGTCCATTGGTGAAAATTATTAAAATAGGCAGCTTGCATTTAAAATTAAACAAGCAAACACACACACACACACACAAATAATTATCTTGTTTTAATGAACGTGCCCTAAGAGTCTTTATTTCTTCCTCATATGCATTAATACTTCTTCCTCCAAGCCAATCAAGCTGTGCCTAGCAACCCATTTTCTGGCTCTAAGTGGGAAAGTTACATGGGAAGCCAAAATCACTGCAACTCAGTTAGATCCTTATCTTGTGGGACTTACTCACTCAGAATCCAATGGAACTGAATCAGTGCTTTGATTAATAGACTCACCATAAATGGAAAGCCCATATTGCTTCTTTCACTTCCTCAGAACACTCCTAGGAGTGTTCTCCTAGGAGAATGTTGTAAATGTTGGAAAATTACTTTTCTTTCTTGTTCTACATGCTTAATGCTTCCAGCTATAGGATACTGGAGTGTAATAATGAAGCATCCAACAGAGCACAGGATTTTTTGAGCATCTCAATATGACTGAAAGATACAGAGTTATTGATCATAAAAAAGTGAAATCTTACATACAAAGAGTAAAAAAAGGCAGATAGTTTATTTTTAATCCATATCAGTAAAAGAAAAACAGAATCATTTGTCTCTCCATTTCAAGAGAGTCTTCCAAAACTGTTGAAACCACTGAGGAAACATTAAAAAAATGTGATTTTCTTTTTTGTCATAAACCATTTTCAGTGCTGCTGGAGAGAATGACAAAAAATTAATACCTTTCTCCCAAAGCTGTTTGAAGACATTGTCTTTCTTTTGCTTCTGAATTGTTGTTCTGGAAATACTTTGAGATGGAGATGGAAAACACACAGCCACCTTCAGAATGAATTTGTTACTTTCACCAATAAGAGTGGAATATTATCCGTCAAATGTTTTTGATAAATAGCAATTGGTATAATGTACACAGTTTAGAGTAGACTGTAGAGTTTGAAATCCATTTGAAAGATTTCTTAAAGAAAAATAACTCTGCATATTTCTGCATCTCATGCTCTTGAATTAAAGGTAATTCAAGGGCCTCTCCTTTTCCTGACTGTTCCAGTATTTGTTTGAGGGCCATTACCATCACTACTCTTACCCCTGCACAATTATCAGATAAACCATGATATCAAAATAACATTTTACAATTTTCTTCTATGGCATGCATCAGTATTTAAAATACCAACTCACAGCCTGAGATCACAGCAGTGCAATGTTTTTCAATGTTGTAGAAAAATACATTTCAAACCATAATATAAGGGTTGGACTTGATGATCTCAGAGGTCCTTTCCAACCTGGCTGATTCTATGATTCTATGATTTACGTGTGTGAGCTTGTGTACATATGCATGTTTTACAATAAGGTGAATATTTCGGTACTCATGGCAGGTAATTCAGTCCTTGGAGACAGAAAGCATAAGAAGTCAGACAAGTAGGTAAGCAAGTCTTTGAAGACCATCAGTGAACAGGCTGTATTCCAATATAACTGTCTTAGGCCCACTAAGGAAGAAGAAAATTCTACAGAGTGTGGAGTTAAAAGATAATATGGTCCCACAGAAGAATTCTCATGGAGGATCCTCAGACTGTGGAAAATCTATATATTCTTGCACTATGCATAATCCATACTGATCAGAAGGAGTAAGGTGTAAAATTAGGTTATCAGATTATCTACATCAGCGACATAGATAGTTGGTTTGATTTTTCATTGAGGACTGTATGACATTCAGGAACATTTATAGTGAACCCGTCCAAGAGACATGGGATTCACCTAAATCAGAATAGGTAAAGCAATTTACACTTCAAATTCAAAAATTATAGGGAAGGTTAGAATGTAGGGAAAACTGTCAGATATGGAGTAGCATATATTTAGAAGTGACACATACCTGAAAGGTTAAGTTCAAACTTTCTATCCTAGAAAAAAGAATAGCAGTGAAGAATACCCAAAGAAATGCAATCCCAATGAAGATTAACTGAAACAGGGAGTAAAACAATGCTAGAAGTATCAGTGATTGTATCTTGGAAGTCTAAGAAGTAAGACACAAGAATTTAATTGCAAGTTTCTGCATAATAGGTATGTCAGAAATTTGGTGCGTGGTTCATGATTTGTAAATTAATGTAAAAGCAGGGTTCAACATTCCTTAAAATGTAGCACAAGGTGAGTTAAGTTTTCTGTATCAAAATGTAACACAGAACCTCTATGAAATGAACCTTCATGCCTCAAGTGAAAGAGTTCTATATTAAGCTCATAATGTCAATTAACCAAATGAGGTGGTGGCAGTGGCTCTGGAGCACTGTGAATAATTAGAAATACTGCAGAGTCAGAAAACAAAAATAATGGAAGATGAGGAGGCACTTAATGAAATTATCAGGTAAGAGGGTTAAAATAAACAAAGCACTTTTTCACTTAGTATGTAATTAAATTGTGGAGCTGAATGTGATGGATGTTCTGGAAATTACTTCCAAAACCTCTTAGGTATGCTCAGTGATGACAGAGCTATAAATGCTATTAGGTACAGTGGTCCAAATGCAACCTCCAGGTCAGGAAGTCCCTGAATCTCTGACATCTTAAAGGATATCCAAAGATATATTTCTGTGGGCTTGCCTTATTCTTTTCCATATTAGAGACAATGCTGAGATAAATCAGACTTTTTTCTGCTCCACTGTGGTGCTCTGTTCTTGCCACTGTTGTATCAAATTCCTTCAAGGGTGATTCCTGTCTGCAGTATTTTATCTTTCTTATTTCAAAATTACCTTGTCTTAAAAAAGAAACAAACAAAACATAGTGGGAAATTTCTCAGCATGGTAGTGGTCACAGAGAAATTGTTCTTACCTCATCATAATTACATGAAATTGTGGGTTAAAAAGTGATTCTTTTATCTTGAATATGTAGATACTGAGGGAAGTGGCTGATTGGGAGAAAGGGATTCTGGTCTGTAAATTTTTAAACTATTTTACCCTATGGGCAGCCAGACTAGCAAATATCTGTATGTCCTTATTGACAGACAGTGAGACAGATTATTATTAGAGGTAGCCTCCAAAATGCTGAATTAGCTCATCTCTTTACACGTGTCATTGTTATATGGGGAAAGGAACTCTCATGCACAATGATTTGGGCAAGAAGGAGATGACATTCCACTCTGTTAAATTGTTCTGCAGTTATACTTGATGTATGCATCACTAGAGGTGCTTCAGCTGTAAATGTTTTTTTGACAGACAGTATGGTCGGTTCCCTTGAAATCGAATTAGATTGCTCTGACACTGGCTTAAATTGTTCCAGGGTTATTGAAGATTAACATAAAATCAAGGTAACTCATGCTGAGTTCCATCGATCTTAAAAATACACCTTCTAGTAAGAATTTTAAAATATCGGTTGAGGAACTCTTACAATATTTATTTAAAGCCTTTTTGATAACTAGATGTATGCAAAATATGAAGCAGTAACAAATAAAACCACTTGTTACTGCAGAACTGTTTATAGCTTATTTCAGCAAAAGCATTTTGCTGGTGTCTCAAGTACAAGGGAGCAGGCAGAGTCACTTTTAGAAAAGTATTTTATTGTTGTCCTGTGCCTCAGACCTACTCATGCAGGTTTCTAAATAAATATTAAAACGGGGGCATAATCAGTAGCTCCTGTTAAAGGAGATGACAGAGATCTTCACTTGGCATAGGAGTAGGAAAATTGTTTCAGACTCATGAGTTCTGTTAACTGGTTCTTCTGTAGCCCTGAATAGAAACATCAGAGACATCAAATGTATCGCTTCATTTCCATCCATTATCTGTCTGTTTTGTTTGGGTCAGAGTGTGCTTATCATTAGTAAATTAAGTGCAGTCTCAAATGTAAGAAAGCTGCAATAAATCTGTTCAGAGCATAGAAGTAAAAACAAGAAAATCTGAATGAAGTACTGCTGCTATCTTTATAACTAAAGACAAGTTATGTTCATATACTTGCAGCCCAGCAAGCTTTCTATTACAAAACACCAGAACACAGAAAACAAAATACAGATTGTGTGAATTTTTTAATTAAAAGTTTTTATCTTTAGATATGGGTATCTTTAGACTGTGCCATTTCCCCACGGACATGAAGTGAAATATCTTGGGTTGTTTTTCCTTTGCATGAAGGAAACCTTTGCCTCTTTCTGTAGAGCATACATCTCTGTCAGAAACCTGGATTCTGCTGCAATGTGTATGAATTCTGCAGATTCTCAGGGCTAAAGAGCCACTTTGTCAGTGGATTAAATTGCAGTCAGTCACAGTGGAATGATGCTCAGTTACAGCTTTCTGATAAAGACATTATAATGTTACATAGATATCTTGCAAAACTACCATGTGTCAATGCTAGTTTAGCTCAGAAGTGTTGAACCACACTGACAATATACAACTCCATGACTATTTTGTTATATTGTTTTGTATAGGGGAAAGGTTTACAAACAACAATAACACACATACAAAGCCTGTAAACTACACTAACCATGGAGTACCATGAAGGAATGCATGGTGCAGCAAAGCGACAAGCACCTTTATATTTAAAATAACCACACTTTGTGGTTGAAGTCATAAAAGCCAGCAATCTGCTTCCCAAAAGCTCTACATCTCAGTTACACAGTTCTGACTCAAATTAGGACCATGAATACGCTTTGAGGATGGAGAACAGAGGAGAACTAGTTATGAAAATGAGAAGAGCAAAAAGATGTTTGAAAATATAAACATCACTTACTGAACTGAATTAATGGAGTGAAGTGGGAAGATATGCTCAGTGTCAGTATCGATACAGCTCCATTTAATCCCCATGATTAATGATTCACCTGAGAATAGACTGTATGACTTTTCTCTTTAACATGGGAACTTAACTGCCTCCTAACTTCCAGGTAAAAGTGCCTGTGAAACATTAATTTTTCTCTGTCTCACTGGCTGCTGATATGTTTTGCTTCAGCCTGATGGACTAAGAGGTTTTACTCATAATTCCCTTTCAAAAAAATAAGGTTGGGAAGTAGAGCATACAAATTCATATTCTTCTGGAAATAGAGAAGTGACATCCAAATCCTTCTGTGTCCTATGGGAGTGCTTTGACCCAGAGGACCACATCTCTTTGACCACAACTAATGCGGATTTTCACACAACTACTTTTTCCAGATAGATCTACTCAGTAAATTCAACCTGCTGTTGGAGGTAGATCAGGATATTTTCACCTCCTTTACAGTATAAAAAGAAAGAAAAAAAAAGTATTCACACTTATCTAAATGCATCATTAATCTCAACCTACCTCTTTGGGTTTTTGACAAATCAGTGCATATAGTGCAGTAATGGCCACATAAGAAAGTCTACTTGAAGTTAATTGAGTGTTTGTATAGCATTTGGTGTTCCAAGACTTTCACTTTATTAGATGTAATTTTGGTCAGCTCACTAATGGGAAAATATGCTCAATCTGGATGTGATCCAGAAAACCTCAATGTAGTTAACACAAAGATAGAGGAAGATAGACAAAGTTGAGGAACTGTTTTCCAAACACTCTAATCCACTATATTTTCATTTTGATCAGCTATTTCTGTTCCTCAGTCACAATCCTGTTTATATAAATCTCTGTGCTTCTTAATAGGAATGTAGAATAATTGGAGAGAAACTAAACAGTAATTCCACAGAATCTATCCTTAGCAACGTTGAGTTTCTTTTATTGTATTTCTTAGAAAACACTTACATTCCTATAGTAATTCAGTTTCACATGATCATTTCTTTTCCGCTGCTAGTGCTGAGCTAGTCCAATGACTCCATCTCCCTTAAGCAATAGTTTAAGATCTGTCTGCCATCTGATTCAACCTGTTCACAGTTGTCTGGAGAGCTCTAAAGATAGATCAGAAAGGTTCATCATCTACTTCTCCAACACAATATGTCTGGACTTTTCCTCCATCAACAGGCAAGTTAATTTTTAGAAATTTAGGAATTTCAACTTCAATTATTAAAAAAAGTATTCACTTGATTACTAAAATGGTAGTAAAATTCTTACAAAAATGAAAGATATAAACAGATCTATTACAAGGCCGTGGCTCAGTAGGGTCTCCCATGTACTTCTTTAGCTAAGCTGCATGCTTAAAATGAAGTTGAATCAACTTTGGACAAAAGCTAACTGGAACCTTAAATTATACACAACAAAAGAGCCTATTTTTACAAATCAGTTCTTATGCTTATGAGTGCAGAAATTTTTTGTGCAAATTTCAGTGCAGGGATTCATGACACCAGTTTATGTAAATGGGTATTTGCAAATATGAATGGAAAGGATACTACTGACTATTGTGGAATTTTGTTCAGATCATCAGTGGCCTCATGTTATAGTAAATTCATAAGTTCAGCTTACAAAGACTTAGATAGGCAGAACTTACTTGCACTTTAGAAGGTTGTTAGAAGAATTCCTGAAAATCCAGATGGTGTATCTACAATAAAAATAAGGAAAAATACATTACTCTCATGCTCTTCATTATGAATCATGTTTAGGTCACCTAAATACTAGGTGATCCAACTTATCAGGAGTTCAAAATCAGCTGTAACCAGCATCTGTATATCTTAAAATGGCTCTCCAGATGAATTTATAGAAGTGTAGTACAAGTTTCAGGTAACTCAAGAGTCAACAGAACTAGAATTTGTGAAGTTCTAAGTACCTAGTGCCTTGTAGGAATAATCTGGTGGAAAAAGGATTTGATTCTGGTATACAAATGTGTCTATTACTGACCTCAGAGGGCTCAGGACTCCACTCAAACTCTCCATGTATTTTTAAAATTATCTGCATTTATACTCTAGCTTTGACAAAACTGTACCTACATTTTGACTACTGCTGTTAGTATTAGTATGAGATTTTTAATTTATGTCTTGGTCTTCTTAAAAAAAGTCCTAAAAGTCTTAGCCCCACCTAAATTATATGCATTATAAAGAAAATAAAGATGTTTGTATGTGAGAGTCAAGGAGAAACTACTCAGGGGAAAAGGTGAGAAAACAATATTTAGGTCAGTAGAAATGAAAGCACAGCCCATGGCGGAAGATAGACAGGAGGAAAGGAGCTGAGCGGGTGGTTGAGGCTGAAGGCAGACTCAGAACAAGGCACTAGGCTGGACTGACTCCAGACACAGCGTGGAAATCACCAAGCATAACACTGGCACGATGCATCGTAATGTGTGCTGATGTGCTAGAGGCAAGAATGAGAACCTGTCTCTGTGGGAGAAGTGTCTTACACTGTAATTAAGCAGGAAGAAGTCAGGAAAAAAATAGTCTATAAAGGGCTGACCTTCTGTGGAAAAACAGACTGGTACATAGACATGCAAATTAAAATGTTGTAAGCAAATTTAAAACTGTTTTAATGGAGTTACTTTAAGATATAGAGCTAGAGAGGAAACATTTTGCCTCTCTCTTATAGTAGAAAATTTTAGAAACAGGACTATTTTTCCTTCTCAGGCTCCAAGAGTTTTTTTGGTAATAAATTCAAGACGTTCTCAAAGCATATCAGAGAGACCTTACTTCTGAGGCCTTAAAGAGGGGACACAGTTTTGAAATTAAATTGACTCAAAGTAAATGAAAATACACTTCAAGACTGGTGGAGTAGAAATGAATGCTTCACGCCCACTAAGAAGTGAGATATGCAGAGGGAAAAGACCTGGAAAAGAAGTGTTAATCAAATGAATGGCGGAGAGAAAGAAAAACAAGTTCACACTTAGCCACTGTAGTTAGAAACTGGAACTAGGAAAGGAAAGCAGTATATGGATGTGAATTTTTGTCTAATCTTGAAGCCTTTACCATTTGGAAAATGTATTATAACATACATAATAAGGGAAATGTAGTGGCTTTTAAAAAACCTGTAATTTTGTTAGTGAAGTATAGAGTTTCTCAATGGTTCAGAATCTGTAGTTTATTATGCCTATCAAGTCCTTAATTAATACATTCCTGTCCTCTGAATCTGTTTACCCCAGCATTATGAAAATGAGGTCAGCATTACCTGCCATTGAGGGTCAGCATTACCTGCCATTGAGCCTTCTTGAGCATATCAGGAATTCACTGTTGAATGGACTGAATACTTGTTCACTGCATGTTATTCCTGTCTCTGCTTCCTCTGAAGCCTGTACTATTGCTGGTGATCCTGAGACATTGCAATGAGAGGGGGGAAACCAGAAGCAGTTACTGAGCAAAGAGGTCAATCGGCTGAGAACACACTTCGTATTCCCAACACTATTGAATGACTCTGAGAAAATCACTTCTCTTTTCTGTACATAAGCTTTCTCACCTCTGACATAAGAATAATGTTGACCACACTTGCAAAATTTTTGATACACTGCTGTGCAGCTATGTGTTATTTTCCCTCATGCTTAGCAACTTCAGTGATGTGTTGATAACCAGTTTGGCCTAATCTCTTATTACATTTAAATAGCAATTTATTTGATTAGCTACAAAGTAACTCCACTCAGTAATCAGTTTCTTCAGGTCAATTTTGTCTGTGGCCCACTTTGTGGGCTTTGTCTCTGTTACTTTTTCCAAATTTTTCTTTCACCATCTGTGAGAGAAAAGAAATTTAGTTGAAAGAGATACAAAGTCATTGTGACCTGAATGAATGTGATATTCAGAACCATGTATGCAGATAAAACCAAGAAGAGGAGAGTTATCAAAATTTTCGTAATCCACAAGAAAAAAAACCAAACAGGAACTCCAAAGAAACTGCTGAAAGAACAGTTCCAAAGAGATGAAAAAGCTGTAGATTCTTCTTCTCAAGATACTCAAGGGAGATCAATAATATTGAGAGCCACACAGAGATGACAGACAGTGAAAAAAAAAACCACTAGTCAGTCACGTGGTAGATCATAAAGAACCTGTAAAATAAATACTCAGAGCAAAATGAAGACTGAATCTGAGGTTTAACATCAAGCAATCTGCATTGCAAAAGCTAGACTGGGAACAGGGAGAATAAGATTATGGGTTTTAAATAAAAAGAGGTTAGAGACTAAAAGATCAAATATGCATGGTTTCATGAACAAGGGAAATAGTAGCAGTTATATATAGAAAGGAGAAGGTTAAGTGGAGGTTAAATGATTAATTACTAATGAATTATATAGTTCCATATGCAAGATAACATACAAGATAGAAAATATGACACTGAAAGATGGTGTTTTCCAAATGAAGCTAACACAGAACTAATTCTAGCAGACACAAGGCAGGATCAGAGAGAGAACAGGGTTGTTACTTTGCCACTGAAGATAAATCAAATCTTATATTACAGTCCAGAACTGTTGCATCTTTCTGTTTCCATTATGAGCTATCTTTGATCTCATCACTTCACTGACTTAGTGTTGTTCAGACATGCATAGACTTGTTTCTCACACCTTGTATTATCAGTGAGGACCACGAGACCACCAGGTCCACTATACTTTGTTTCTCTCCCAGCAGCGTATTTGTTTATTTGTATGTATGGGGGGGAAAATTAGACACAGATACATTTCCTTAGATTAAAAATGTCCAGTGAGTAGGCTGACCTACTGAACTGATTTTACATGTAGTACAAATAATGATGAATGACCAAACCTAAATATCAGGAAAAACTTATCTATAAGCGGTATTCACAGATGGCTTTTTGTGTAGTTTCATTTGAAAAGTTTATGCACTATTTTGTAATGTGTGTTGCTTATCTTAAATCAGTTCAGTGAATCTTGTTTTGCAGAGAGTAAACTATTTGACTTGCTTATATTTTTAGATTAAAGGTTTTCCATAGAACAAAGTGTAGCACTGCAGTGCCTTAGGATTACTCTAAAGCATATTCACTGATCTGAAATTATTGCAGCACTTTACTTTTTGTTATAAGTGTCTTTCTTTGTAGATGGTAGGGCTTCTGGACTTGCAAACTAGAAAGTATTTTCAACTTACTGGTGTGCTTCTCACTTTTAAGAGAGCTTCATTCTTCCAAATTAGGATTCCAATTTGTGAAGCACTCCAATAATTTTAAATTGCTGTGTACTCTAGATCCAAACCCTGACCTTTCCAAAGCGAAGAGCTTATAAAACTGTTGAAGCCTTTTAATGATTCTAAATTAGATTACACATAGATGACTAGAATTTCCATTTCATTTTATTTTAAATACTTGATAAAAAAACCTGAACCTGAATCAACCACATAAATATAAACCTGTATAATATCTTGCTGCAGCAAGTTCAGAGAAGGACAACCAAGCTCGTGAAGGATCTGGAGAACAAGCCCTATGAGGAGAGGCTGAGGGAATTGGAAATGTTTAGTTTGGAGAAGAGGAGGCTGAGAGGAGACATTGTTGCTCTCTACAACTACCTGAAAGGATGTTGTAGGGAGGTGGGTGCTGTCCTCTTCTATGAAGTGGGTATTGATAGGACTAGAAGAAATGGCCTAAAGTTGCACCAGGGGAGGTTTAGGCTAGATCTGAGGAAGAAATTATTTACTGAAAGAGTAGTTAGGTGTAGGGTTGGGCTGCACAGGGAAGTTGTGGAGTCACCATCCCTGGAAGTATTTAAAAAACATGTAGGTGAGTCACTTCAAGACATGTTTTTATTCAGGGGGAGTGTTTTACATTTGGATATGTTAGACTTAGAGGTCTTTTCTAGTGGTGACCTTTCTGTGATTTTGTGATTCTGTGATCATAGAATCATAGAATCATAGAATTGGCTGGGTTGGAAGGGACCTCAAAGATCATCAAGTCCAACCCTTGACCCTCTACCGCTGTGGTTACCAGACCATGGCACTGAGTGCCACATCCAGTCTATTTTTAAATATCTCCAGGGACGGAGAATCCACTACTTCCCTGGGCAGCCCATTCCAATGGCTGATCACCCTCTCGGTGAAGAAATTCTTTCTAATATCCAACCTAAACCTCCCCTGGCACAACTTGAGACCGTGTCCTCTTGTCTTGCTGGTAGTTGCCTGGGAAAAGAGACCAACCCCCACCTGGCTACAACCTCCTTTCAGGGAGTTGTAGAGAGTGATGAGGTCTCCCCTGAGCCGCCTCTTCTTCAGGCTGAACAGCCCCAGCTTCCTCAGCTTCTCCTCATAGGATCTGTGCTCAAGTCCCTTCACCAGCCTGGTTGCCCTCCTTTGGACCTGCTCCAGGACCTCAATATCCTTCCTAAACTGAGGGGCCCAGAACTGGACACAGTACTCAAGGTGGGGCCTCACCAGCACTGAGTACAGGGGAAGAATCACTTCCTTGGACCTGCTGGCCAAGCAATCATAAGAGAGACTGGAGCAGCATCCAAACCAAAACCAAAATTTTACACATAGCACCTCTCTAATTCTCTATGACATCATCTGAATGCTCAGAAGGCTGAAAGAACATGAGCGATATCTGTATGCACTTTGTTGAATTGGTGTATACATTTTTTAACTGATATGGCAAATTGCCCTAAATATAATCCAAATACAAACGTATTTCCACGTTCACAGAAAAACACAAGTGGATCTGTGAGCTTCTTGATGTTTAAAATTAAAAACAGAATATTTTTCCTTAACCTGATAAAGAGTTAGAGAGCTCAACACTTGACAATTATTCTTTAAAAAAGGGCCACATATACTGGTATAATCTGTCTCACAATGCTCCACTGGTGCCAATCACCTTGATCATCTGGCTAAACTCAGTTCATACCTGCTGCACATAATTGAAGAGGTACAAACAGGTAAAGCAAAGCATGCAGGTGAAACAGGTTCAATATGTTACAAATAAAATTAGCAAGCATTAAGTTTAACAGCTAAGCAAATAGAATCAAAAGTGAAAAGATACGCAGGTATTGAATTTTGTTTAACCCGGCCTGAAAATGGATTTCTCTGTCTTCTTTTGACAAGAAGTATTTGGAACAAAGAGATTGTTCATGTTAAAGCTTCTTTTTATGTATTAATGTATTATGTATTAATGTAATAAGTATTTTCACTGTCACAGATAAGAGTGGAAGGCATTAAGGTCATTAAAGAATCACCAACAAAGATACAAAGAAAGGTGATTTTAATATAGATTTATGAAAATGCATCTTAACAGAATTCAATGGCAAGGTTCACTCTATTACTTATTCTTATGGAAGGGAAGTGTAGGAGTTTCAATTAGACTGGAGTGACTCAGGGATCAGGGCAAATAATTTAACAGGGATAGGGGCGATTGAGTCAGGATTGGGTTGATTTGCACAGGGAGCAGGGAAATGAATGAGAAAGGCGCCACTGTTGAGTTACAAACTTCAGAGTAGACCCCCTTGCTTTCTAAACTCCTTCACAAAAAGGGGTCTAGGTGCAGCTGATTCCACTCCTAGTCCCAGACTGTCAGCAGTTTACAACTAAGGGATTTATGTATAGAGATTTCAGTGTGGTGCTTCAACACATAATTATGGGTCTGGTGTGGTTTGAAATAGCAGCAAATTAAGGTTAATTAACACTATTATTATGAATCACAATATTAGATTATATGATTTTCCATCAGCTTAATCAATAATCATCAACAATGCAGTGGTTCAGTTAAAGATCTAACAAAGTTTCTAAACTAAATTACACATATGGACAGACGCAGAGATTAACCTCTGTAAACTTGTTAAATTTTGGTACCTGAAGATCTTTGAATTGCGTAAAAGAAATTGCAATATACAGCTGATTAACCCAGAGAATCAAATTATAACAACCTCATCTAATTTTACCCTTTCCCTACATAGCCAGCTACCTACCCTTTCCACTTGTGTGAACCAAGTTCCTTTGTGAGACCTGGAGTAGCATCCTGGTGCAATTCTGGGGAGCTTGAAAGTGCTTCCCTCTCAGGACAGATATTTATAGGTTCACAAGATAATTGACTTCGGTCAGTATTTTTCTGTGATGGCCACAATTTGGATTAGTCACCTTTGGCAGCCCTCAGAGTGGGCCTGTAATCTAAGCTTGCGGGGTTCTTAAGTACGTTCAGCAGAGTTCCAGGTATGGTTCAGGAGTGCCTAATCATCCCTACGTTTCAGAAGAAAAAAGACACAAAGCCAGAAAAGATGAGTTTGGCTTCAGATTTCACCTCAGGTGTTTCAAAGAGCTCTACCAGACACCTCTCTGTTAATCTAATGCTTGTGGAGATCGTCTTAACACTGAAATTCTCCAAGTAATTTTAAAAAAATCTGCAAAAAGTGTCCATCTATAATTACATAAAAATTACTGTAAAAAGTGTGCCAAAGTGGTTGTTGAATTTAAATTTATTTTTTCTAGATCAAGACTGCCGGTGTGTATCATAATAGATGGGAATTCTAGTGCATTATGCTTGCCACAGGTTGCTGCTGCATAAAAATGCACACAGGAGTTTAGTAATAGAAGATCCGGAGTGTCAGTTCTTGCTATTGCAGAATTATTTTTAATGATCCCACAATGACAGATTTACAAAAAAATGGTAGTTTAAAAAAAAATGTTAGTTTAAAATTATTCTCCCTGAAGCAATGTATATTTTGGAGGCATTTAATTGTATGAAATTTCTAAACGTCCAGAGCTTGTAATCAGCTTGGCATGTATATAACATGCATTTGGCAGAAGGAACATTGAGAGTATATTTTATAATATCAATCTGGTTTTCATCAAAATATAAATGAAATTTAACGCAGCATTGATAGATCATAGAAAAGACGCAGGTACAGATTAAATATCAGGGCCTTGGTAAGAGAAATCTGTATGACACCTGCTGATCCAGCCACTGGAGTTTGGCCAGCCTGTTTCGGATGAGCTGAAACAGAACCAAGAAATACAACACTTTAAAACAAGTCCTACAAAGCCTTTGAGAATTGACTGTCTACTTATATCAAAGACAGCTACCATAGGTAGGAGAGTAATTAGAGAAAATTAGGCTTGGGTTCACAAGGAATTTCTAGTCACTGCAGTGATAAAAGATTGGCACTGAATTGGTCTGAAAACAAACTAGTTTTAGAAGAGCAAGTGCTTATCAGAAGGCAGACAAAAAAACTATCAGCTCAAGAGTACAAAAATCCCAACCAATCATATAAATAAATAAAACAATCCAAAAGTAAGGTAAGTTAAAGTTAAAATTAATTTCAGGGCCCTGTATCAGTTTTTTACAGAACCAGCAAGAGAGAGAATCCGTTCTGGTGAGGTGAAGTTAGGATATAAATAAAGCACTTAAAAAATTATTGTAATTATATCAAACTGATAACTGTGTGTGAGGACACCTGATACAGTGAGTATTTATTGGTTTTTAAAGGGCTGTTTAGTTTAAATACAAAAAAGAGGAAAAACAGATACATATGAAGAGTAATGAGGACAAGATCACATGCTGTTTTGAGCAGAAAAAGGGCCAAATCCTAGCCAGAAAAATGGCAATATCAGGGCACACATTTTCTTTGTTACTAACAGAATCCAAGACATTTGTCGCAGATGCCAGAAAGCACTCCCACGTTACCTTCAGGTTTTTACGACTTGAGCAGAGGAATCAATCAGACCATGAAAGTGTATGCCCAAAAGTGAAATGATTTTGCCATGCTGTAATTAGTATCATGACTGATAAATATCCAGTGGAAACATATTGATCAGAGATAATAAAGGGATGATTATTGAGCCCTGGGGATGCCTCAAGTTTGACACTACTTGCAGGATTAAAAGTTGTCTGTAGGATGTTAAATCTATTAGGAGCATTCAAGTGGAATAGAAGTAATTCCCAGACATGTTTCAGGAGCAAAAGCAAAATTTCATGGTTTGTAATACCAAATGTTGCAGTAAACTCTCAGAGTAAAGAAAGGAAAACCCCTGCCACAGTTTTCCAGCAGACCATTTTTCATTCTCTAGCTGCTAGGAGGGACTTAAAAGCAAGCTTGAAATATTCTTCACCAGCTTTGTTCCACTTGAGCAATATTCAAGCAGCATCCTCACGCGTGAGATCTTCAATGAAAATTAGGGAATTTGAAATTAATTTGTGTTACACAACCCCCCGTATTTCCTGGGTCTGTGAATTAGAGAAAAGGGTGGTTGGTGTTTTGGACTTTTTTTTTTTTTTTTTCAGAACACAGCTAATTGCTGCAATCTTAAAGTACAATTTCAACTGAAGTCTCTATGATAGTGAGAGAAGGAAAATACATGTGTATTATTTAAAGAATAGGAAGTCTGTACATTGTATAAATAAAAAACCCCGACCAACCAAAATCAAAACCAAACTGTCCCAGATAGGCTTTTTAATGTAGTGAGTCCTAAAACTAGCTCTTTTTTGCTTGTTCTTGGGAGAATATTTTAAAAGTGTAGTTTTCTTTTACTTTTCTTGGTTTTTATTTGAAAATTATACATTGAAAACTAAGATGCTTTAATGGATCACACAGGCTTTATTGTATGCTCATAATGGCTTTTGATGTTGAAGTCAGTGCAAGCAGATGTGACAATTTAGAGCATAGTTGCTCCAGGTGGATGAAGGAAATATCTGTCTCCCTCCATGTGTCACTGACCTATAGGAACCAGGTTCCTCAGAAAGTGATTCATAGGAAGCAATGCAGCAGACATAGAGACATCTACATCAGACAGTAGCAAATACCAAAGACTACCTGAAATAGTTTCCTTCTTCAATTCTGGGCACCTAGTTAGAAATAGACATGGAGAATTAGACATATCAATGAAGCTGTAATTTAATACTTTCCTATTGTAGATGATATCTACGTGTTCATGAACAACTGGCCCGTTGCTTTCATTGAGGAGGATCTGCGAGGCACCCATCTAATTATACTGATTTATATGATTGCATTTTATGCAGCTACTTATATGGTGGCCTTCAAAAGCATTTGCATTCAAAGCTATAAACCTACATTAATTTCACTCCTGCAAATCTGGAGCTTTATAGAACTGCTTCCATCACAGAGAAAGAAGTTTCAGCCACAACTTTATTCACTGTTGTTGAACCATCCTAAAGAAATGAAGAAATTTATGTAGGAGTAAAGGGATCAAGTTAAACGAAACCTGTTTCTGTAGCCAAATTGATTTTCAAGATAACAGGAGGGGAATATCTTGGATTCTGGGCACATTTGCATTATGTTTGTATTCTGTGCATCATTTTCTTTATGAGCAATTTCGAGAAAGCCCTGAAAGTAGGCCACAGTCTACTGTGGCCAAATGTGGCCAAAGGTTGTTCCACGTTGCAAGAATGCAGTCTAGATGTGTTTCTATGGACAACCAACATCTGCTTTACTTACTGATTCCATAATTCCTGTGTTCTGTCTATGCTCTATTTCTGCATGAAACATGAATAATACTTAATATTTGGGACCTTGTATGCAGCCTGGTGGTGCAAGGCTTATCATCCTGGCAGATGAGATACAAGCACTTTCTAAGGACGCTCGGGGGGCTTAACCAAAGATTCCTAGTATCTACATTACAGTCCAACCATATTTTAACCGGGAGAAAAGAGAAATTTTCTATTGCTCGCCTCCATCAGATAAAGAGCTCTTTTCTACTAATGCTGAAACTCTCAGTGGGATTGCCAGGAAACAGGACCATGATGGAGCACTGTATTCATGGGTCTGTTTTAAACCATCGTTCAGGACAGAAGTGCACAGCATGAGTGTGAGGGAGGATTCTTCTTGGATGAAGAAAAAGAAACCTTAGTGTTACAAATAGAAATTTTTAGATTACGCTGGCATCACCTTGCAAAATACAATGCTTTGGGAATGATAATTGGGCTGCTGCTGTCCAAATCTGTAAAGCTGATTCATCAGCCTAGGGTGACAGCACCCTGTCCTGGCTGCCTGGCCAAGACTTCAAAGAAAGTATGAAAGAGTCAAACACAACCAGAGTGTTTTCTGTGAGATAGGAGAGAAGCCGTAATTTATGTAATTAGTTAATGGACATTTGTAAGCCATTCTTGTAATACCACTGCAAAAGACATCTCAAGGTCCTTCCTTATTTAATGTATTGTACTAATGTACAGTACATTCACTCTCTGTGCTAGATAATACAGTTTTTCTCAAAGCTGGTTAATAAGGTTCACAGCCTCTTCAGAAAGGTGCTGAAACTTTTGATTGCTTTCAGTGGATTGAGACAAAAGTAAGTAAGAACTTTCATTCAGAGCCTATCATTAGGCTTGTCCCCTATCAGTATGTACTTGAATTATGGTCTGGCACTTTGGGATCAGGGAGCAGTAGGAATCGGAATGTCCACAAGGGAAAGTGAGCTGGGAACTGAGGCTGATAGCAAGACCTTAGATGAAGGGTGCAGTCCCACAATAAGAGCAGCACAGGTACAGCGACGGCCACAGCCCAGTGATCACCAGAGACCCTAGAATGATGTGGCAGGTCTGAGATGAGGCTGGGAAGTCAAGTCAGTGAGACAAGGTTGGGACTGACATGGTCCAAGGCCAGGCATGGCACAACGACAGCATAGCACAGACATCGACCAAGGGCAAGGGCCTGAGCATGAATGCAACCCTCAAGCCAACGGGTGAAGCGTGTTCATGGAGATCCCAGCTTTTCACACCTTTTTTCTTATGGCATAAGTGTTTTCCAGCAGGCAGATAAAGAAGTTACTCAGTTCTGACAGATCTGAAGTGACCCTTAGAGCAGGACACCAAGCCTCTGTGAAGGGGTCAGAAAAGAAGTTGCGGAGAAAGACAGTTAAAGCCACATCAGGATGATCAGAGCCTGTTGTTAATATCAGGTCCTTGACACTTGATAAGAGAATATGACTTCTATAAAATGTTTCTAGTTGCCAGTCACTTTCGCATTTTCATTTTAATTGTTTACACAAAATATATTACAGTATTGGTATGTGTGTGCTTTCTTGGCTCTACAGAGTTTCTGTTTAACTGAAGAGGAGTTGTATGCACAGATCAATTATAATTAAAAAAAGAAACAATTTTTTTTTGCAGAATTTATAAAGCATTCAACATAGGGTTTTATCCACCTTTTGGTAGGTGATATGGCTTGTCAACTCTAAATAACTTCACAGAGAACATTGTACCTCAGAGATTCCAACTCATGGGTTGGATCACTGACCCACTTCACAAATTCAGTTTGAACAGCCCCCGTTTAGCTCTTTGAGGGAAAAAGCTTTTCTAATATTACCTGAACTATTTATCTATGACTTGAACTATTTATCTATGACTTGAACTATTTATTACTTGAACCTTTTTTAAAATCAATATTCAATTTTCAGCAATATTTTTGGGTCCCTGTACAGAATAATAAAACATGATCACAACTATTTCTTACTATCACTGATTTGACTATGGGATGCATTAGAGCTTGGATTTCTCAGTGTCAACTAATTAGCTTCACAAATTACTAAGAAAATTCCACTGCTTCCAAATGACTGTTATGAACATATCAAATAGTTTATGTATCATCTACAAATGAAATGTGACCTTTAAAATGTTTTAATTTCACTTCCTCTTTTTGTGAGTCATTATATTCTGGTGTATGTTCTATATTACATTCCCATTGAAGCACTACTCAGATGCTTAAGATAAGCCAAATGTTTAAAACCATGTTCAGCTTGATTGCAAGCTGTATTTTCAGATTATAGGAACTGTTTCATATGAACACAGAGGTTAAATCTCTTCACTGGCATGTCCACCCCAGAGACTAGGTAGTTTCACTTTTTTCTGTCTTGAGACAGTCATTTTAATTTCTAAATTAGTCAGTTTGAATACACCCCTGAGTCAATCACACAAAGCCAACACTGCAAAGTCAGGGTAAGCGATTGTACAAATGTCACCTTCCTTGTCTCTTCAGCACACACCCAGAGACACACGTATGACCTTGGATACACACACCACAGATCTGCTTCAAAGCCATCAGAGCTAGCTGAAACTCTTCTGCTTACTTCAGCTGTCTTTGGATCTTACATTTGCATTTGCATAAAGGTTCTGCTCAGTTCTGAAATCTAATAGGTCACATCTGTACAATCCTGAAACACAATTAAAAAACTAAATAAATAAAATCATACAAATCTCTAAGCCATGCTGACAAACTGCCAAGCATTTACTTTGTCTATTTCCCAGTTTTGTGTTCAAATGTATAAGATGCAGCACAGTCCTATTACAGTCGCTATTACTGGAAGGAACCTCAGCATTTTCAGGTGTGTTCATCAAATGCAGCTGGCTTTAAAAGACATCACTGGCTTGTAGCATGTAGTGAAGGGGATCACTCAAAATATCACTTACCCTGGCCTCTTGATCATGCCCAGCAGATAGTTCTGTAACTTGCTCTTAAAAACTTGAGATCATGGAGGGTCCACAACTCACGAAGTCAGAATTATCAAAGCTTTACTGTCCCTATGCTAGGAAGTTTTACCTAGCTCAGCACTATTTTTTTTTTACTTTTTCCTTGTCACTGGTGGAAATGATGAACAGGCAGTACATTCTCTTCCCAGCAACCTCACACAAGAGAAACCTGTACTTATGTTTGCTCTCAGGTTTTCTTTTCCCTCAGTTAAATATGCCAGTTCTTGCAGACTTTCTGACCAATCATGTTTTCTCAGTCTTTGATCCTCTTCTGTATTCCCTCCAAGGACTTTGTGTTTTCATCAAGCATTGTCTGCTAAATTGGATGTTTCCCTAATTCCTAGTGTCAGTAGAATGGGATGGTCAGACTACCAAAATACTCACTAGACACAGATACATTTCTTTTTTTGTTTTCATTTGGCTTTCACAGGAAGGGGATTGTTTAATGTCTCATAATTCATTGTACACCAAGTGGAATAGAAGATACTAAGGCTAAAGATCAGACCACGGAGTTTGTCAGCAATACATATCTAAATTCCATGTATTTAGCTAGGTCTGTTTTAGCCAATAACTCAGCTTAGGACACTCTATCTCTTGAGAGTTAATTTCTTTAGATTATCCTTCAGGCATCCTATCTGTTGGATGTTTGATTTTGCACATCTGTCAGTTGGATGAGTTTGAAATCTGTGTAGTTTGCTATTTTTCATTTTAGTCTTTAATTAAAATACCTACTACCTTGTGACACAGAAGAGACGGTGGGAAGGAATAGATCTTTTCTGAGAGCTAAATATTTAAAATTTGTTAAAGGAAGTGAGTGCCAAAATGATCTTTCTTATGTTGACTCATAGGCTGACGTAGGTGGTTCAGAAATGTGATCAAACAATGTTTTAGTGACCTATTAGTCTAATGAGATTCCAAAGAGGAGCTGCAGAGATGAAAGATTAGCTGGAAACAGGAGCCATTATGGTTGATAGTGAATGAAAAATGAAATACCATATGTGGTTGTAAGTTTATAGCTTGATTCATTAAAATATACACATTCTGTTTGCGTGAGTTTTCATTTCCCAAAGACAAAACCCAAAAAAACCAGTTTAAACAATTATTTTAGTCCACCAACATATAAAGCATGCTGCACATTCATAAGAGGGCCCAAAATTGGTAGCTGGAGGCCTCTGCTCTTCTTTAATATGGTGACTTGCTTGTCATAGAAAGCATTTCTTGCAGTACATGCATTTATGGCAGTGTTTGATATGTTGCCTCTCAGACACAGAGGCAAAATGTCCAGAAACAACTTCACAAAAATTTAATGTGACCTTTGTAGTTTCTGGCAGCAATTTCATAGGAAATCTGTTAACACAAGTACAGATAAAGAAGCAGACGTGTGCTGTCTACCTTAGTAAATATTCAGATGAAATTTCTTGTAGATTCCATGGAGTGGCAACATGGAGTCTATCCATGTAAATATCCACTGGAGTAGCAACTTGCAACCAAGTTGCTGTTGTGGTTTGTATTTCAGCTGGCAAAACCGTGATTTTATAGACATGATATTAGAACCAGATCTTTCAACCACTTACATACATAAAGATGGGATTATCTGCATGTATAATATTGCAGACACAGCTGTGTATGTGCTCAGAATCTTAGTTCTATGAACAGTGATGTGTCTTACACAGCAAGGTTTCGTTTGTCAGTTTAACAAAATATTATATAAACTATACAATCACAATAAAACACAAAATTTAAGAGCAGACTATTTTTTGAAATCTATTGTCACAGCTGCTTTTTGAGTCAAAACATTTATCTCTCAAGTAATTTTTACAAAATTGATTAAATGTCTACATCAATTTGGTTTTTAAATCAGAAATTGAGTGTTTTGAGTAAAATGTTCATATGAATACAACTGTTTTCTATAATGTGAGATAAATTTCTATTTACAGTTTCATATTTTATCTAATTAACTTTAAAAAGTCTTCTTTAGTTGTTTTGCTGCTGGAAGAAATCTACCAAAAATATATTGATACAGCCAAAAAATGCACATATCTCTATTAGTCATTCTAGAAATGGTTTACTTTGTGGAGAAGGAAATGTTCTGCTGCATATTCCTCTTTGTGTGCAAAGTTTTTTTTTTCTTGGTTTTTTTTTTTTCTTGTGTTTTTTTCTTTTTTGTTTTGTAGTGGATGTGATGCTTTTGAAATTAATTTTAAGAGAAAAAAAAAAATGACAAAATGTTGCATTCACTATTGAAAATACTAAAGTTAGGGGCACCCACAGCTCTTTTAAAAATATTTCCTAATGTAGCAGATGAATCATTGTCTTTCTGTAACATAAGCTTGCAATGCAATTACAAGCAAAAAAATACTTATCCCTATTATTATAAAACCCCAAACATTTATTTTTCATGTCCAAGACAATGTTCTTATCCCATTCCTCAGTTTTGCCATCACATTTGTATACAACGCAGTTGATATCAGCTTGACCAAAACGTACATTAACATCAAGCAGGGATGATTTGCCATTCATTCATGGAGCAGAAGCATGCATCATTGTTAAATAAGGGTAAAATATTTGAAAACCTGTTAATTTTCAGAGGGAGGTACATAAATATGCCAAACACAGAAATCACAAAGATGTTTTGGGGAAAGTTTACAGAACATTTAATTAAAGTGCCATCTGCCTTGTTCAGACATAAAGGAATTTGTTGGACAGAATACCCACAAAGGTATTATGCAATAAGCTTCCCTTTGTGCTGACAACCAGCTCCAGCACTGCAGTTTTTTTGTCCTTCTGGCTGTTCCTCTATCCTGACCATGGCCATTCTTGAGCTGCATCCCCATCCTTGTATCCCCAGCAATGCCCTGTCAAGAAGGCCTCTCTTTCATGCCGCACTTCTCACTTTAAGACCATGGGTAGCAAAAGGGCAGCTGCATCAATAATTTTGTCTCTCAGGTGTAAGTGTCCATTTTTTAGTAGCTGCTTCCATGGAACTTTCTCCAGATGAACAGTTTCATGTGGGCAGTGAAATATTTCATGAGTTTCACATGGCTTCAATCTCAGAACTCCAGATAAAAAGCACTGCAGCATGGTCTCTCTTGCAATATGCTGATTTCTGCCAGGACTTGCGCTGGGATTTCTCCCAGAAAATGTACCTTTCCCAATGACAGTAAATGGAACAATGTTAGCATGGGCTTTGCTTAAAAAACAAAGATTTTTTTACAACTAATAGCAAATACTTAATTGTCAGCTGATGTTGTTAACAATAAATTTGGGGGAATATTTTCCTGGATATTCAGCACAAGCCATATTCCTGACCCTGTGTAGGTACTCTGGACTTGAAGGGACTTCTCTTAGAAGTTCTAGTATGTAAGAAACATCAAGCCAAAAAGTTCCACATTAAGGGAATGACAATATGTATTATCAGTCATTTTTCATTTAGAAATTGGGGAGGGGCTGATAAGGGAAAAGGTTTACACCTCACGTACCTAGTAACCTTTAAAACATTTTGATAGAGATGTATGTTTCTGTGATTGTGATTGTGATTATTATGTGCATGAGTTAGAATTTATTCCTAATTATGCTCAGTGCTACAAAAGGATATTTAATTTAAAAAATCTATTTACATTTTTAATTGATGTAGTATGTGTTTATTAATAAATAATGAATTATATTACTGATAAAAATTATACTGACACTATAATAATCAATTAATTGAAGGAGTAATTTATTCAAGAAGAAAGATGTGATAAAAGGACAGAAGATTCTGCTCTGATTATCTAGTACAGTAGTAGCATAGAACTTTGCCATGACTATGTGACCAGTGATCCTTACTTTCTTTAAAGGCCTACTTAGAAGTTTAATTAATTAATATTTTGTAATACTGAGATGGAGATGTCTGTGATTTGAAAAAAAAGTTGAGTATATGACTGGTTGAGTAGATGAGTAACTACTGAAATCACTGTCTCAAGAAGTTTATAGACATATTTAAAGGTTATGGTGAACCATGGTCTTAGAGAAGCAATGAATTTTGGCATTTCTGAATTTTATGCCCTATATAAAAAAATCTGAGTTTTACCACAGGGAGATAGTTATGCCAGAGTTAAAGTTTCCAAATCTAAAATGTAATCAAACTTCAAAATTTGTTCATTAGAGGCAGAATTAATTATTTAATTGAGTTCAAAATCGGAAAATTGTGAAACTTAAAACTATGGAGCAATAAAATATTTGCAGTTTAAAAGAAGGTGAACTATATTTTTCCAAAGTAGACATTTCTTAACAACTTATCATTACTTAAAATACTAGCACTAGCGTTGTTATAACTCTGTAAGAAATTCCAAATTGCATCATACTACATTCTGGCATTAATTAACATATCATTGAAAATGAAGGATGGCTTAATTCAACTAATGCTGCAATCGTTTTAATTAATTTTAATGTGAGATGGCTGGAAAGATAAAATGACTAGACATTAAAACACAACCATAGAAAAGCTGCAAGTGGGGCTGTTGTTTCTATATTTCTGACCTTGAGTGTTTTGTTCCTCCATTTTTCCACAAGTGCTAACATCTTTTTATGAATTTATATCATATAACCTTTGGAATAAGGTAGACATTTTGAGGTATTTACTAATACTGTTTTCATAGGCATCCACCTGTAATTCTAGGTATCTTACTTGTTTGAAGCATAGGGCAAAAAAGAGCAATGAAAAGTCTCTAAAATAAGCTAAAAATGGTTTTCTGTTCATATAAAATAACTCCGACATACATTTTCTTTAAAATGTCATGACTTCAATGTTTGATAGCTAACAGCTCTGCAGGGTCAGAAGCAAGGTCTATGTGTCCAATTCAAAAGTTGAGAATTTTTCCCTTTACAAGTTATTGCCTCTAGCCCTGCAGGACTACTAGGTATTTGACTTAAAAGCAGTGACATTTTTAAATCTAGAATAGATGTTACTGGCTTGGGATTAACTCTTGACCATTCTAAGAGTTCGGAGGTAAGATTTTATGTAGAGCAAGGCAGCACTGTGAAGAAAAGAAGCAAATATTTTCCTAAGACCTTGACAGTTAAGATCATGCAGAGAATAGAAACTGTGAAACCATCATTAGGGTAAATCTAAAGGCAAAACTTATGAAGTGTATCAAAATCAGATGAGATATAATAACAAGTATCAGCATTGTGACACCTGTTGTCTATGTCTACTATATTTAAATGCACACATGTATTCTATCTCGATAGAACACTATAAAATATTTCAGGATGTGAGTACAAGTGTAAAATCCCAATTCTAGACTATAAAATTAAGGAAATAAATAATTTTCTTTCCTATGAGATAAAATGTTAATGCAAAGCAATAAGGATTTAATTCAGTTCAATGTCCACTTCTGTGATGCAAAGAAGTAAAATTTGTAAATTTAGGATGTCATAGTACCCAAACATTTTATTGAAGCACAGCCAAGATACTTCTGTCTCAGCACTGTGTATTGGGTTTAATCTGCATATGCAATGTGGAACAACTAGAAAAATGAAATTAAACTGTGATTAATTTGAAACCAAAACCTTTAAACCAACAATAATAGTTAAAATATAAACTGGTCTGAACGGGCTAAATATTAGTCCAGCCCCAGCATCCTGCCTGACAGAGTGGCTGTTCGCAGATGCCTAAAAAGACTGCTGAAGCGCAAGATACTTATTTAGTAGAAATTTCCCTGGTATCCCTTTCAAATTCCAACAGGTTTGTGATGTGCAGTCAGGTTTTTTATCTTTGTGTGCTGTAGCCTTAAAAGATCTTTTTGTCGGTGAAGTTACCTAATCACTCTTTTCATTCACATAATCTGTCATTTGTAACCTCCTGTGGCAATGATTTTTACAGTTAACTGTGCACTCTGAGAAAAAAATGCCTCCTATTGTTTGTTTTGAATACACAGCCTTTTAGTTTCACTTAACACCCTTAGGTCTTATATTACAAGGAAAAACAATCAGTTATGTTCATTTTCACTGTGACACCTTTGTCAGACCTCAGCTGACCGCCTCTTACCCAGACTGAAGGGACCTTATGGAAGCTATCCCATGTCTTCTGTCACCTCACCCCCTTTCTCTTTAGCTTTCTAGCTCCACTAAATCTGTTTGAGAGAGATCAGAACTGCATACTGCACTCAAAATATGAGCATATTGTAGACTTCTTTGGAGTGCCATAGTCATATTTTCTATTTTGCTATTTCCAACCCCTTCCAAAAACTAATATAACTGAAGAACACATCAGACCCTTGATATGCTCTAGCATCTTTGAATTAAAATAAACACATAAGTTTTCTCCAATGCATAGCCAATGGGAAGATGTTTGTTTATATGTAATTTTAGGCATCATTAAGCTGTCTGAGAGATCAAAATATAATGCCAGGTTCTGATGTGAGTTATACTGAGGATACTCCATTGAAGTTGACAGTACCAATCAATAGACAGCATGCACGGACGTGAAGTGGATTCATGACATTCCTTGAATATTATATATGCACAGACAATGATTGCAATTGCACTCATAATTATGTAATTTCTAGGACATACATTCTAGCTAATAAGCTTCATGTGCTGAGTAGTCTGTATATAATTCAGATAGAGCAGTGTAATCTAAAATAATTGTATTAGTTATTTATTGCACTTTTAAAATATCAAGGAGTGTGAGAACATAACAGGATGCAATTTACTCCAGAATGTAAGAAGACATTGCAACCTTGTCTACTTGCAACACTGTGCCTGACCGAAGGGAAAGACATTTCAGATTTGGATTTTTCAACTAAAGCATGCCACACCTATGTGACACATCACAGACAGACAGCTTGTGATAAGCCTTTCATTCATATCACAATGAGGCTGCATTTATTCTGCAAAACTGCAATATTAACTGAATAATATGACTGTATATGTTTTAGAGATATATTTTTTCAATATCTCATATGATATTATGTGTAAACATCATAATTAGTGTATGAGAACTCTGTATAGAGATAGAAAGAAACAAATATAACACTGTATTTGGTTGAATTTTCTTTTAAGCCTAGAAGTAATTTACATTTGCCTTTTTATTTTGGCCTTTAGTCCTAGGGATGTCTATTAATTTTCTTGTACCTAATATTTAGATTCAGGATGACACTGTCCATCTCTGTGTTCTAACTCTTTTGGCTATTAAGGCACTATGTAATGTGGGTAGACCATGAGACTATTAACACTGTTTATTTTGGGACACTTCTTTCAGTTAATTTCTGCCATACATGAAAGCTAGAGGTTACACCAGTGTTGTCAGTCTAGAAAAGACAAGGCTATTGTCACAATCCCTGTACCTGCAGAGCATCAGGAATTCTTCTTGTGCTGTCTCCCACAAGAAAGCCATACACACACACATACACACACACACACACACACATTCTCAGTAGATGTAAGAAAGTAGATAATTATCTTTTCTCATTTGTTCTGAGAGGCTTTTTTTGGCATCTAGTTAAGGCACATGCTCCCCAACACCTTCTCTATCCTTTTGTTATTTTTCTTTTAGACTGTGAAATAAAACAAAAGCATTTATGGAAGCCCTTAGCCAATTTATATAATGTTTAATGCCAGCAGTCACATTTGTCTAACCACACAATCTAGTTGACATGACTAGCTGAAATGGATTTACAGGGGAATAAGAGGACTTAAATCCTGTGTTGTTACTTTTCTGGGCAGTAAACTTTTCTGGGACTTCCAGATACGTGGATGTTACAAATACAAATTCTCTGTTGCACTGTATATTGCACATGTTTTATACTTATGTGTACATGTTAAATGTGTGTATTTATACATAAATATATATAACATGACGTGATGCATTGTATATTGAATGGACATATTGCACATGTGAAGATCAAATTCAGAGCAAGTCCACAGAATCCACTGGACATTGTGCACCACAAGTGGCCTCCTATGCAAAACATACCCTTACATTATTGAGTCAGTCCTTGGTACAGAAAGATCACTTTTCAAACATGGCATAGTCCAGACCCTCATTCTTTTCCCAGTGTTTTCCTCATGAAATATAGAATCATCTGTTTTCATGTGTTGTGGTGTGCCACCTCCTTTTGGCCTCTATATGAGGCACTCCTAGCAAAAAACACCATGGGTTCTAACTCTGGAGATTATAATTATCAGCTGACTTTGGTTTAGGCAATCTCCCATGCAGAGAGATTGGAACTGGATGATATTAATGTTCCTTCTAGCCCAAACCATTGGGCTCTATGATTTTATGACTACCATTACACAAGAGTGAAGTGGTATTAAAAAGCATCTCAGGTGTAATTTACTTTATTGGGCAGTTGGTCAGTAAATATATTTACTCAGGAAGGCTCAGATAAGCAGTAGCTCATGCAGCTACACTCCAAATCAGCTACATTCAAATCATTTTGAGTCTGGAAGCTGAGTAGGCGTATGAAGTCCTAAGGTAATAAGTCTTCCTGAAAGGTAAGAATATCAGGGCTAAGAGCAACCTGTAAGTGTATAAAATACACATTAAGGAGGTGCCTCTTACATCTTCGTCTTCATTTAACACGAGAGCTTCCATTTCCTAAATCTGTACTTGATTTTTTTGATTATTATTTTCCCACATCTTAAAGAAAAAAAAAAAAGTGAAAATTATTAAGACAAAAAGATGCATTACTTTCTAATGTCATAGACATTAACTCTTTGAATTATAGAGTTTTCAATGTACAGCTCACATCTAGCAGCTTTAGCGACATCTGGGTTGTTTAGTGTTGGTGTTTAATCAGATCGTAAACAACACTGTATGAAAGCTTTCTCTTTAGCTATATTGCATTACATGTGCTATTAGCTAGGATATGCAAAGTCATTGCATCTCAACTGCTTGCACAGATTTGTTGCATTACCCCATTTTAATGAAGCCTCAGTTTTTATATGAGATATGCAGATACCTGCCACTATAGGTACTTCATTCCTTAGTGAACTTTATCAGACCTGCTTTTCAGTCTCCAAACAGCTGCTTGGCCGCCACATCTTTATTATATTATGCTCAAAAGAACCTCAGCATCAACTTTTATCAAGATTTGTAAATAGGTCATCTGTCATTCTTGACTGTGGCCTTAACTGAAGTGGACAGCATGTGAATGAAGTCCTGTCCCATAGCTCTTATGTCCAATAGTTCAGTGGTCAGAAAAGTCATCTAGGGTGGGAGAGATTTGTCCAAAGTGAAGTTTCATCTTTGCTTACAAAATTCAGAACCTTTTCAGGAGGAATAACAAGATCTACAGGCTATAGGGCATTTTGGAATAAGGAAGCTTCTCTAATTCCCTCTGTTCACAATTAGTCTTATTCTTTCATACTGTGACTAAATATTAGTTTTCTGAAAGGGAAAAATTACTTACTTTAAAGTCATACTTGGCATTTTTACTGAAGAAAAGTTATCCAGCTGAAGATGTTAAGCATCAGTGACTACAAACCCCTTGTCACCTCAGACTTGCTATTTATCTCAGTCAAGAGCCAATAGCAAGCTGTATGCCTTCGTCCTATTGTGGTGTTTGTATCAAATGTGTTTTCAGTGTGCAGCCTGATAAACCAGTAGAAGATTTGGTACAAGTTCTGTCAGGGTCCTCTCTGACCCCCAAAGAAGGAGCAGGGAGATAAGCATTACTCTCATTGAAGCAGTCGATAATTGGCCCGTCAGGTACACAAGATAACATCTGATCTAACAAAGAGACATCTCTAAGGATGAACAAAAATACTTATTTTAATTAAGAGGGATGGCCAGATTATCTCCCAAATAAGAAAGAAATCAATCCATTTGTGAAAAAACAGATTAGATCTGTTTGGAGTCCTGGAGAGGACTTCAAAAAGAGGATTGGTTATAAAAAGCAAGTGTATTACACAAAGAAAAGGACATAACCCAAGGCCTAATGTATACAGCAAATAGAACTCTTGTAAACTGAATGTTTTTTACAAAATCCCCATGTCAAAAGAGCAAATGCCAGTTTTATATTATTTCTTTGTTTATGCCTATCAACATTTGTAACTATGTCCTATATCTGTTTCTTTGCTTGTTTGTTTTATCTCAGACTAGCTAGAGTTAAGTGTAAGTGAAAGAAAAAAGTATTTCTTTCTATAAAATTGGTCACTGAGGCAACTTAGCTCCAGTTGCCATAGCTCCACAGCATGTACTTCAGAGAACCCAACAGGGAACAGAGTTGTAGGATACTCAGTAGGAGTGTGTTAAAGCAGCAGGTGCTGTCACAAGGCCCAGGGGATGAGAAGCTGATAACCAGGAGGGTTCTTAGATACACAGCTAAGATACCAAGAAACATATATGAAACCTGCATATCTTCAGAGAACATGTAACACGTTTGACTGCTCAATCTGCTGAATAATTAATACTGAACGGAGCAGGAATTAGAATGCAGATGCCAATCCCTGCCTTGCAATATAGCTACAAGGCCAGTATTTTCCTTCACCTTCTGGCCCAATACATAGTTCTGTTCACTCAGGAGCTGCTTCAACAAGAAGGGATGAGAGTACTGTCACATCAGAATATAAAGTAGTCTGGGACCAGGTCATCTGCTCTGAAAGATTTAGATATTTTAATATTTACTAGTTAAAATTCAACACCCCTTAAGCAGAGAAGAAAATTGAACTCACCTCTTCTATCTCACAGCCGCTGAACTGTTAGATGAAATGGGGACTGGACATCTTTGACATGAAACTTTAGATCTGGAAAACTAGCATGTACACAAATAGCTCCAAAAGAAAGTTCAGTTCTCTTTTGTATCACCAGAGCAATAAGCACCATTTTAGTGCCTGGCCACTTAACAGGTTTGCTCCTGCCATTCTCATATTGTGGCTTAACTTTCTTCCTACCTTATGGTTGGCAACTCTGAAGCTTAATTCTAAGCACTCTGAGGAGGCTGAACTGTTTTTAGTCTTATCTGGCCATTCAATGTACAATAGCACTGGATGTTTTAACAGCAACTGTGATGGAGGTCTAACCTCTGCTCTTCCCCTCATAAATTCCTTTTCACACTTTTTCCTCTCCCTGATGGTAATAGCTGGCCTTGAACTAGTGATACTATGCTTTATTGATAATCCTGTCATTTGGAGGAAACATTAATGATAGCTACAACCCTGATCCAAGCTTTGACCATCTTAATTTCCAGGATAAACTTCTGATCCTCTAATCTTTTCAAGCCCCTGGCAATATACAAGTTACAAAGATCCTTTTTGCTTGTACTCCCTGTGAATAATAGTACAATGTGAAAAATTTCACAAGTTGTTTGTTGGGAAAAGTCTATATGGCATCCTACACACACATTTAAACAGTCTGAACAAATGATTTTGAAAGACTTGAATAATTTTGTGAGGAGTGCAAACTAATAAAATATTTGTGGATTATATCTTTTTTTCTACTAAATATCTAATACTGTTACCCTATAAAATTAACCTAATTGAAGCTGAGTGATTTTATGCATATCCCAAATGCTACTGAACTCATTACTGCAAACTTTGAGAATATACTTTTTAAGATCACATGTATTTGTATGACTTTGCCCTAAGAAACCAAATATGTCATACAGCAACTTAAATGAAGAGCCCAATCTGTAAATGTACTAGTAATTAAATAATACATTCTTGCAAAGTGTAAAATGATTCTTGTTGTCTAGGTTATTCAGCATTATCAGGTGTATCTCCCTTTCACAGTGAACAAACTGAGCAAAACTATATTGAAATGAAAGACAAAATCAGAGTACAGAATGATAATCTGGGAGGGAATCAAGAAGGAAGGGAGACAGCAGCTCACTATATAGAGTTTCTCATGGAGTTGACCAGTTTGCTTCAATTACTGTTTTTATGAAAATAAAAAATATCCCTCTGTTTCTTCCTGTAGTTTCTAGGAAATCATGATCTTGGGACAAAATAACCTGGAACGCAAGTGTGGCCTTTTGTCTGCTCTGTTCATTCTGGAGTCCTTGGGAAGAGAATCATAGTTCTTATAAATCCTCTAGCAGATACCTACACCCTTTGGCAGTGTGAGTGTAGCAGGAATCCCATAGTACTACTATGCTACTTATGCTGAGAGCATCTATAGGATCAGACAGAGATGAAGCTATGGAAAGCGATTACTTTCTGTCAGTTTTTTTAATACACCAATACTCAATCCTCTTAGGAGATTTCCTCTCTAATCTTGGGAAAGGGGGGCAAATGTTCTTGTTCAAATGTACATCCATTAGACTATCTAAAATACAGGGAGAGATGAATAACTTTAGTTTGTCTGATGTTCAAACCCAGGAACTGCTCCTCTAGGTGTAATAATGATAAGTCTGTGTTACAGCAGTCTACAGCACACCAGTAATCAAGAACTATGCAGTTCTTAGTATTTGTCTCATCCCATTTTTGTCATATCAGTCCTTTAGAGTTTCTTCCCTTTTCCTACTTTGAAATACTTTGCAGTATGCTAATGACATCTAAACTATTGACTACAGCACAGTGTTTGCACAATGCATTAAATTGTATGGACAGGAAAGTTATGCAAACTAATAAAATGTTTCCCCAGACACTAATATTCATTTCCATAGCTCCCCTTTTGATGAACTGCTGTATGGTATGTATGCTGAATGGTAGTTGAATACTATAATGTAACATAACATATAACGTAATAAGCAAGCAATTTTTGATCTTCCCTCAGACTTTCCTATAAGTTGTACATGATTAGAAAGTTAAAGTACCAATGTATGCTTATAACTACAGTAGTGGCTCTGTTCCAAAACCTACTTTGGGGGATCTTAATATCTCATCTGGTTTAAATCACATCGTAAAAAAAACTTAGTTTCCAGCCTAGATGCACATTTGTTTTACAAGGAGAAAAAAAAAAAAAAAAAAGGATTCATCCCAGCTTTTTTTCTTTTATACTTTATCTGGCAAAAAAATAAATTCACTTATATGCCATTAAGGAAAAATAAACAATTCCATAATCCCATGCCTGAACTGGAAAAGAATCCCTATTCTTTAGGAAAATGAATACTCCATAATACTGTGGTTGGAGATCCAATTTCAAAATATTCATCAGTTAGATTTTTCTTTTGATACAACAATTCAGACATCCTTTTTAGATATGTGGAATATTTGTGGTATTTTAGCCAGGTGTTCATAAGGCAGTTATTTTTGGCCAGTCTAATTATTTCATTTCCATGACTTCATGAATTAGTTTTTCTAAATTTTGTGAGGGGAGAAAAAAAACATACCTCATAGTGACATATGGTAATTATATTAACAATTTTAGCCATTTCAGGGTAAAGTTTCTTTCTTTCTTTCTCTCTCTCTCTCTCTCTCTTTTTTTTTTTTTTTTTTGATCACAGTAGAAATTATGCATACTAAGAGCTAGGTCATGTCTCAGACATATGGACACGCACAGCTGAAAGGAGACTCCTGCAGTTGAGCCTTTCCTATGGGTTCCCTGGGATTTTAGGTCCAGGTGTAGAGAAATAAGCAGGTGTTAGAAGGACTTTGTCTTTGCTAATGTGCCAGCCAACACATCTGAACAGTCACAATGATGTACATAATCTGCTGCTCATAAGGGCCATGAACTTCTTTCCTATTGTTTACTAAGCTAAAAAAAAATCTTATGTCTGCATTTTTCATGTATTTCTCACGATTGTATGTCATTTTTTACTGAGAATAGAGTTGGAATACCGAAGTCTGGCCTAAAGAAAAAACAGCAATTAACTGAACAGAAAAAAAAAAAAAAGTAATAATGTACATATCCAAGAATTGTGGTTTCTCAGGAGAAATAATACTATAGTTTCTTAACTTCTGTGTAGTTTTCATTCTACCAAGCTGTTCTTAAATACTTCTTGCTGCTATTTAAGTAGTGTAGCTTAATGGTAAAAAAAAAAAGGTTTCTCATCCTACTTTAAGCACAGATACCAAACATCAAAGAGATGACCAACATAAGGTGTCACCATAAGCGTATAGCCAAGATGTTAACTCTTCATTGGTGCTGATCAAAACCCAGGAGACTACTCAGATCACTATTTGCCAATATAGAAAAAAGAGTTAACAGTATTGTTAACTTCCATTTTCTCTGTGTCACAGCTTCTCCCTCACCAAAAAAAAACCAACAAAACCAAAACAAACAAACAAACAAACAAACAAAAAAAACCCAAAACAAACAACAACAAAAAAAATTGCTACATTTGAAAAAAGTTCTTCAAAATAAGCAAGTAGGGTAGACAGGTTACACTGCCAGGTGAAGTTGTTTGATGAGTTTGTGGTTTTGACAGAAATGTCTTAGCTGCTTTTAATTCTGGTGGCAAAGGTAGTAAAAAACAATGTGATTAGTAAGAAATGTGTATTATTAATTTTAACAAAATATGTCAATAGTACGTGGTAAACCATGTCCTGAGATCAAGAAAAATACTGCAAAATAAGGGAAAGGATAGCTAACATATCAAACATGGCTTGATCATCAGTCTGTGTCAGATTGGCAGCTGTGTCTGTGAATAAATTTTTATTCCACAAAGTGCTCCTATCCTATAAACTACATTTTCGTTTCAATAACTGAGACAGTTGTATCATTGTTTTTAGTAGTATCACTTATACATCGTGCAATATTGTATAATACATTATGAAAGAGTGAAAATCATGTTATTTCTTCTATATCATACACAGTTAAAATACTTTTCTATGCATTCTTTGTTCATTCTATTACATTGTATGTTCTACATTCCTAAATAGTCATGTAGGAGGTTTACATTAATTCCAGAAGGGTTTTGAAAAAACACTCCATCATTCCTCTAAGTGTAAGACTACTTTGAGGTGTACACACTCACAGGCAATTGTTAGAGCTAAGGTGCTTTTGGTTTTAAAGTTTTTTAAGACTGGGGCGGTTTATGCCATATTACCCATAGATTCATGGGCCCAAACCACTTCCTGCTTAGACCTTTTACCCCTGCTTCCCTGCTTTCCCCTGTTCTCACCCCCTGCCTCAGCTGCAGGATGACACAGGATCTGCAGTGTTGAATCTAGGCTTCTTGGGAATTCCTTTGCTTATACCATGGGAGTTCTGCCAGGCTGATTAAATCATCTGTAGCTCAGTGGAACGGTACAAAATTGCCAATAATGGGCATGAATCTGCATCTATATTTGCTACGTAATTTCAATTTGATAACTTTCCTTGGTATAAATAGAACATGTGTTAATAGTACCTGTCACTCCTTTAAAGCTTTCTGCATAACAAGAAAGATCCACTGGAATAATAGGTGCCTTTTTGCATATTCATACTATAACCCTAACCATTAGACATAGTCAAAGAAATTCACACCAAAAAGGATTCAAATATGAGATAGATGCCTATTGGCCCAGAAGAGTTGCATTATAAGAGAGACAGTTTGTAGGTGGAGGACTTCCTAAAAAATGTAACATTTTAGATGTGCTAAGTAAAATGCATCTGTTTTAACTGTGTATTTCCATTCCTTAATTACCTTATACCTAAAATCAAATGTTGATTTTATGTTGTCAAGTCAAAATATCTGAGTGAGTTAGTAATCATACACTTCCTGTACATGTATGTAGGCATGAGGATCTGCCTACATGAGGCAAGTTCTGCAGGCATGAGGATCATGCAACAAATCACAGTTACACTTTTCTTCTGGTTTTCATTATTTGATCTCCTTCATGGACTTAGCATAACATTCGGCCTAGTTTCTGTCAGCCATTATTTCAAGAGGCTACAAATATATTTATTAATGAGACTTTTTTTTTTTTTTTAAACTACATTGATTGGAGAGACAGACCTTATTTAATCACTGAATTTTCATCTGTTACATATTCAAATACAATGCTGCTAGAAAAGAAATTAAGTGTATCACTGAAAAAAATGAAAAATTACATGTAAATATATCCATACTAGGCTGCCTCTGGCCCTACCATGTCAATGTATATCTTATTGTTGAATTCAATTAGAGCACTTTCTTCATTTCAAGTTCTTTTGGAAATGTAACTAAAATATCCATAAGTCTTCAAGAAGCTCTGCAAAATATGTAGTGTGTTTGTAATACCTGGTGTACAGTACAAGACAGCAACACAGTGAGTTGCTCATCTAATGCATGACTGGAGTTTAAATCTGTATGAGTGACTTGGAGAACAGAAAGATCCCCTCTAAACCTGGTGGACTTCTCATTATTTCTGCTAATTTAAATATAATTATAATTGTAACAGATGTCTTGTTTTAATTTAAGCTGGTCTCTGTGGTTGTCTACCTTATATAATTAGAACTTGTCTAACTGTGTGCATTAGACACCATCTGCAAGGATTTAGTGCTAACTGTATGTATTGTGTATCCAGTGCTTTTCAGTATAGGGTGTATTCAACGTTATTCTTAGGATTAATAGCACCACCTTTTTGTTTTAAAACATGTCAATTTATTTTAAACTTTCATTCTTTAATATTTAATCAGCACAGATAAATGCATTTCATTTGGCCTTAACTGTGTGTCACAATAAGATAAGGTACAGGAAAGCTAATACAGTACATTGGTGAAGTTACCCAGAAGATAAGGCTTCAGAATATGTAACTATATTTTTCAAAGTGGGTGTTGATGTAGTCTGTGACTCTCTGAAAGGCACCATTTGTGTAGGAAAGATAACAGACAGCTTCAGTGACTTGAAGAACTGGTGATTTTCTTGCAGTTGTTTCCCTCAGTTGCTGTTTGTTTTGTTTATCACAGTATACTGTTCCAAAGACAATAATGTGTAAGGGTTACACCTGGTGTGTGTTCAAAAATTAGTGCCACAAAATGCTGAAGTGGGCTGGGGTGAGCTGCACTCTTAAGAGCAGGCTTGGGATAACAAATTACCTTTTCACGATGGCCCTGGCATATAGAATCACTCAAAAAGGTTGGTTGAGGCAGAATAGGTGAAACGAGGGTGATCACAAGGACTGGAAACTAATATTCTCCACATTGCTTTTTCCACCTTTTATTTTTCTTCTTTTTTTCGAGTGATTTAGTGGTCTGAGGTGAAACAGACAGGAATTGACAACGTGCACGCTGCTGCTGGCAGTAGAGTTGCTGCAGTTGCTCCATGGACATGAAAGGAGGGGGGAAAAAAAAGAAGAAAGAAACCTAATTGTTTTTCCCTAAATATAACATATGTAGAAATAATCGGTTTGATTTAGTTGGAACCACCCCCTTTTTCCTCTAGAAATTATTCCCCCCCTCCCAGCAGTTCAGGAAAAGGGAGAGATGCTTTTTTGTCTCTTCCTCTCCCTCTCCTTACCCGCACAAAGAAAACGTGGGTTGATACCATTTTTATTGTTCTGCTGGGGTGGGTTTCAGACCTCGAATTAGCATATTGAATGTCTAATTGAATTCGGAGGCTGTTAATCATCTTGTTTTGTTTAGGGGTGGTTGGTGACAGGTGCCAGCAAATGATTGTTTTGGCTTGGGGTTAGCGTGGTGCTGCTACCCTAAGAAAAAGAAATCGAGAAAGGGGAGGGAGCTCGGGAAAGGCGAGTTGACTGAGTGATGTCTGGAGGGCGAACTCGTGTGTCTCTTTGGTGATGTTGTGTGCTGCTATACTGATATCCACCCCTCTGCTGGAGCTAAGGCAAGAGTTGGAGGCATCTCATGCTGCCGTTTCCAGGGTGAAATTTCTAAGGCTGCTCACTAAAAAACAGTCAAAAACCTTAAAAACCTCAGCAAAAAATAGCCATCAGAACACAAGATCCAGCATCTCTGGGTCCAACTACCATAATCCAGACAGATGTTTGAGAACCATCTGCCTTCATGCTAGCTGCACACACAAAAGAGGGGAGGGGAAATAATTTTAAAAAGGCACTACAACTACCGACCATCACTTTTTAAAATTATTTCCCCTT
>JAAWXA010000001.1:71000995-71182848 GCA_038090715.1 Florisuga fusca | reverse complement strand
GGGGAAATCCTGTTTTAATGCAAAAGGCAATCGTGGAGAGGAGAGGAGAGGGGGGGCTGCGGAGGAGTGGGGGCTGGGGGTAAGCTGGTCGAGCTTTCCTCTCAGGTATATTTCAGATGTTGTATTGAGGAATTGTTTAATATTGCAGGTAGGCAAATATTAGTCTCCTGGTGTCTACAGTGTTTCAGAGGAATGAATTTCAGATTCTGTGTTGTTAACTAAATCCTGGTGAAATTTGCATGTTCTTGAACTCTGAATTTTTTGAGAATGCTTTCTAAATGTGATGCAAATGGGTTGAAAACTTTTGTATTGAACAATTATTAACTTAACAAGCTTTTTAAAGACTGCAAGCCTTTCCAGGGGAATGTACAGGGTTTTATTATTGCTCTTGGTAGAAAAACCCTAGATACTGTAGTTAAACAGATTGCAGATCTGCATTGGACATTTTCAGCACAGATTTTCTGTGTGGTCTGTTGACATGATGTAGGAAAAATAATGAAGTTTTCATGAGGAAGGGGGGACATTATGTATATAAGCAGACACTCCTAGTATTATTGAATGTAAAAATAGTTTAAAAGCAAATATATCTGAAGTTATCCTTCTAAGACATAATTTCATTTTCTTGGTTTTGGAGGTGCATGTTCATACTCTTTTTAATAGCAAAGTAAATCAGTTAGGAACAAAGTAGCTGAAATAAAATGCTACTTTCAGCATGAGATCTGGCCTAAAACTACATCAGTCTTATTACCTATTTGACAGACAAAATACACCTTGATAAAGTGCTATTTATAATACATCCCTGAGGCTTTAAATAGCATTTTGGTAAACCAGGCATGGTATCCTGTCAAACTTTTATACCTATTTTCTTCCATGTGAATTAGCAAATACCGTGTCTATTGCAGTACATAAGCACACATACAAATGGAGGAAAAACATTACCTGATATCTGACAATGATAGCTTCTTTTTTTCTAGTTTTATTTCAAGGTCATTTATTTATTTGGATTTTTATTAACACACTGACTGCAAATGAAAGAAATCAAAATTTCCGGTCTCTTTACGAATGACTGATGATATTGTTGCCTTAGATATCTTGCAGTTCCTTCTAGACAGTTAGAGGCCCAGGGAAATTAAGTGTGTGAGAATAGTAGATTGAAGACAAAGTTATTAAAAGTCAGAAAGTTTGTTAATTCTGCAAAAAGCGTGAACCAAATTCTGGGACAAATTACTGGATGATCTTTAACATGTTACCATGAAACAAAGATGTTTGCTTAATACACAACTCTAAATATTGCTGTTTCCCAAGAGAAATATCTGTATTTTAATTTTAACTAGGGAATAGTTGAGACTCATGCTAACCTCATAGTTTCTATTACATTGTAATATTACTGCTTTATTTTTAAAAATATGCAGCTATAAAACAGTTGAAAATTCAAAGGTTCCTGAGGAATGTATCAATAATGAAACAAATCTTAGGGTTAAGCATGGGTCAGTTTTCTTGGAATCCAGTTGACTTCTGCTTCCTGAGTAATATTACTGAAGCTATCTGTGACAGCGTGGCTGCTTTTATCATTTTGCTTTTGTTACTTTTTTTTTTTTCTTTTGACATGTTGTTTTTATTGCTGGAGGATGGTTTCCTTCATCGTTATCTGTTGTAACCTACAGATCATGGAATCATCTGGTACACCCTCAGTGACCTTAATAGTAGGCAGTGGTCTTTCATGCTTGGCCTTGATCACCCTAGCAGTTGTCTATGCAGCACTATGGAGGTACGTAATGGATCAACAAAGCTGAATGTGAATGTACACTTATATTTAGTTGAATTAAAATTTAAAGATAACACTAGATGCAGCATTCATTATTTGGAAAAAAACAACAGTTAAATATAGCTCATGTTTTGACTCCGAAATTTGTTGATGTGATTGGTTTTACTCTCTTGGCCTACTGGTTATATTATAGCCCACTCTTTCACCTCTTTAGTGTGAATGGTAGCACTTGTTCAATAGAATATTTGTAGTGCTAATAAACATTTTAGAGGGTTCTTCTATATGATATATTTCATGTGAGACTTCTGACCTATAACTCTGAACACTTGTCTTCCATTTATATTTGAAAACCAAACTTGTATGTGATAAAAATAAAATACTAAAGTGCCACATCAGATATTGCAGATTTAGGGAGGTGTAGCCAACAGTTTGTCAAATTCTCTTATAAGTTTCAATGAAGACCAGAAAATAAAGTAGTCTTAAATAATGTGGTGGTACACTGCAGTGACAGACTTTCTTGACATCCTGAGTTTACTATATTAAAATATTAGATTGATTCAAAAGTTCAATAGATATTTATGAAGAAAAGGTATTTGAGAAGTGGTGAGAATTAGGATATTGTGTTAGTGTAAGAGAAAAAAGGAAAATTAATGTAAATAATAATATTTTTAAAAAAATTAATATGGGTTATCATTTCACTTTTTTCTATATTAAAAAATATTGGTTCTTAAACAAGTCAAAAGAAACACAAGGGAAAAAAATAATTTTTAGTGTAATGTAAAATCAACCAACAGAATTTTACTTTCAGAAGCAGCTGGATAATTTTACATGCTCCTTTCTCACGCTTTTATGCAGCCACAGAGACTCACAGAATTGGACACATATACAATAAACATGGAATATCTAGTTATGAAGGACTGTAAGAATTATCGGTTCTTGTCTGTCAAACCTAAGAATGAGAGTATTTCAGGATATATTCTCATCTGAAGAATTACAGTGTTGTTTTTCCACTCCCCTATATATTTAGCACTTGGATGGAAATACTATCATGCATAGTGAAACTGGTCTTCATTATTGTGATTAGATATAAGGAATAAATATTTTATGATGAGAGTGGTATGCCACTGAAGCAGGTTGCCCAAGGAAATTTTGGATTCTGTTTCCTAGAAGTGTTCAAGCCCAAGTTGGATGGGGCTTTGAGTGGCCTTATCTAGTAGAAAATGTCAGGGGGGCTGGAAATAGATGATTTTTCAAGGTCCTTTCCAACCCAAACCAGTCTATGATTCTATGACCCCTGGTTATGGTAACTTCCAAGCTGTGAAAAAAATGTGTTATGTGTTATGGATCAAATGTGGGTTCTGCATCAAGTGAAAATAGGATTAGTCATACATATTTTAATGTTCTACTAGTGAGATTTTTTTGAGATTATTATGACTACTTAGTGGCCTGTCATTTGAATAGTTAAAATTTGCCTTCAACGTGTTTCTTGAAAGCACATATAACATACTATAGAGCGAAGATAGACATTGAAACTTGCATAAATATATGTTTATTTTTTTAAATCCAGGGGTAGGGATATTTTTACCCTGTGTCTCTTTTTATATGACAACACCCACATTCCCTTTAAATGGCAGGCTCTGTTTAGGAGTGCTATGTGATAAAGGTGTTCTTTTCCAAAGAAGGCCTGTGTGAGCATTTTTTTCTGGTTTATTTGATCCTTTCACCTTAAAATTCCATCTGAAAAATAAATTCAATGTCAACCATATACTCAGCCTTCCCTTCTTCACAAATAGTGGGCTGGCAAAAAAACCTAAAACCTTCCCAAATTAAGTCAATGCTTTGTGCTCCTGCTTGCACTGTATTTACTCAACCACTAAAATCCTTTATAGTCCATAGATACTCAGTACTGAGAACTGGCCCAGGTGAATCAATAGTTGCCAAGTTAGAAAGTAGCAGCATACTGACTGTAGACAAAGGCACTAGACTTTCTGTATTTGTTTCATGCAAACTCATGGAACTAATCTTATATGGAACATCGTTATATTTTTAGCAAAAATGTGGATTATTCTGTCTTCTTCACTGAAAAATGTAATGCTGTATTACTGAGCAAAAAGGACTACAATTTGTTTCATGTCCAAATTTTGGCATTTCTCATTGGTTCAGCACCCTTTTTGTATGATCTCCTCAGAGTATCAGGTCTGGCTGTACAGCTCAGGAGGAGACAGCAGTATTAACTAAGCTGCAGTGAGAAGCATATAGAATAGCTCATAGAATATATAAAGATATAGAATGGCATTCAGAGGAACAACCTCAACTTTCATTTACTTTGGTAGTCGACATTTACTCTGCTAGCAGCTCTGAAAATTAGGTCAGTAAGGTACTTCACTTGAAACCATGATAATTCTCTTTCTGTCCTGTAGCATACAAAAGGCTGTACATAGGAAAATGACAACATAATGTAAAACTCTGTATTTTTTCTGAAGGTAGTCACTGGGAATCATCCATGGCAGCTTTGGATGTTCTCAGGCATGAGCAGAGAGTATAGGAAGTTCATGACACAAATGCGTGCAAGCCCATCAATGTGATAACAGTGTTGCTATCTAGTGTTATAGAAATATAAAGGAAGCAGAGATAGATTATATTTAAAATATATCAAGATACTTACAGGGAATTGCAAAATACCTATCAAAATATCCATTCCTATGTTTGCAATATGATAGTTCCCTGAGACTCTTTTTGAGCACTTGAAAGACAGCACTTACCTTTCAGAATATCTCCAATATTTAATGCAAGAATTGCAGTAAAGCTTTGTATGTGTTTTCCTTTCACAAAAGTTTTACCCTCTGTTTATTTGAACAGGTACATCAGATCTGAGAGGTCAATAATTCTAATCAATTTCTGCTTGTCCATTATTTCATCAAATATACTTATCCTGGTTGGACAAACTCAGACACATAACAAGGTATGGTGATGGATTGTATTAAATTTTTATTTAAATATTGATATCTTTCTTTTATTTGCATTTAGCTTAAAGTAATTGCATCAATTTAGTTCTATACTCACAGGATTTGACATTTTTGGTAAAATATTAACAGACAAGGGAAAATATTTACCGTCTTTCGTAGTCATTTTTTCCCCCTACAAAAATCCCTTTTGGTATTGTTCCCTCTGGATAAGCTGCATTCTCTGTGGTAGACTTGTATGTTTTATAACTAAATTTCAAAGCAAAAAAGTTCAAAGACTCGACATCAAACGCACATTCCGGTTCATTATAATGGTTGTAATAGGATTGTGCTACAGTGTTTTTTGTCTTTCTATTAACATACTGGTACTCAAAAGGCAAGTAGAAATTGCTTAGAAGTTAGAGTACTACTCTTGAAAATGTGCAGAAACAGACATAATAACAAGCTATCGAACTGTTAAATCTCTGACTGATGGAGCTATAGGAAAGTAATAACCCTGCATACCTTTCTTAGTGATATTTTGGTGATTTATTACTAATCTGTTCCCAGCCTCTTCCTCAACATGGTCATCATTTGTCCCTTGCCTGTAGAGCATGGCTTTGTCAGTGTTTTGAGGCATCATCCAGTGCCTGGTGTTTCTAGGCAACTTGCAAAAGCAACAGTGGTGTCTTAAAATTAACTGTGGGTACATGATAGCTTGGAATAGAAAACTGGATGTCATTTGTGAGCAGGGCAGTATGTGAGAGGATACTGTTAAGTTTTGGAAATGCAAGTAATCTGTAATTCTTTATCCCACTGCGGTAAATTACTCAATGTACTGCTCATTTTAATTTTTCCACTACCTAATGAAATACATTCATCATCTGCTATAGGATAACTGGTTTTTCTACAACACATCTATAAGGAATTGTTTATCCTTTTCAAATGTGTGCTGTGAAATTTAGCTGCCAAAAGTCTCATAAATTCAATGCAAGTTAGATAGCTGTGCTTTGTAACCTGTATACAAACCAAACACTGTCATTTCCAACACAGAATTTCAGAAAATTATTACAATTAAGATATTAATATGCTTTGAAGTTTTGAAGTACAAATGAACAGAATATAGATTTGGAGAAACCCCTGTTCCTCTCACAGATTTCATTCAAGGAAAAAAAGTCAGAAATGTGCAAGCAGCTTCAGAAGGTAGAAGTGCAGAAGGCTTGAGCCTCTATAGAATTTCAGCACTAACATGCATACTATTTTATTATATATTTCAAGAAGAAATATAGTTCAGTAGATGAAAGTTGCTGTGTATATTGCCACTGTAGAAGCAGGATATGAGGGTATCAGAATTACTGTGCTTGATAGTATGTTCTCTAGGTATGCTGGCAGCCTTTCTCTCACTCTTGGCTTGGGAAACTCTGAACTAAAACTCCGCCTTAAACCAGTTCCTTTTGTTCACTCTTAATGGCCTTGAACTCCCTCACTTCTGCTTCTGGACTTCTGAAAGTATAGGTATTATATTGACTTATTTCTGAGAATGGCTGATCCTAAAAATTGACATATTCAGTGGAAATAAATGACAGAGAAAACAACACACCACAAAGTTTACATTCTGAATACATGGCCTGAAAAATGACTGTAAAATAGCACTTTTTGCTACACTTGCTTTCATTTTGAGCCCACATCTTGCTTTTGATGCATGTACCACCTGGGAGCTTCCAGTCAGGGAGTACCTCTGATGGATCAAAGCCAGAACACATTTTTTATATTGAGGAAGATATTACTTGTTACACACCAGAAGTCTTTTTCTAAGTCCATTGATATGTGACTATATTGTAGCTCCAGGAGGCTAGTATGTGAATGCACCATCAGCAACTGGCCTGCTAAAACAAATGTTTATCAAAAGGTTATTCAAATTAAAGCAATCAGGTCCAAGTATAACTTCCATACGTTTGAAAGTAGAAATGTGTTTTGGCATCATATGAATTTGAATTTAAGTTATGATTTAGGTTTTTTCAAAGTTTGTGTACAACCAGAGGAAGCCAATGCTAGATTTGTAGTCCACAAGGATAGGTTACAATACTGACTTCTCTAAAAAAAATTGTTTTCATTTTGATGACCTGGAAAAATAAATCTGTAAATGGGAACTTTGTAAGGATTTGGTTTTGAGATTCTATTATTTATTAGAAATAAAGCCATTTGGGGTTTTAGTATTTATTTGAAAATTCTGGGAGGAATCTTGTGAATATTTTATCAAGAGCATGTAATATTCAAGTCAAGTTTCTTGACTAGAGATTGGAGCGACATTTTTATGGCAAGAAAATAAGCTCAGGTTTTTTATGTATTTAGGAAAATTTGAAAAATTGATATGCCAAACTTAAGAGCTCGTTTACTCTTTTCCATTCTCATTCCTATATTCGTATTATCCTTGTGTTATTGGGGGACCTGATTAATGACTATATGATGTTGCTGATATTCACAAAATTGAAGGTCCATGATTTAGCTTGGCTTTCCTTCTGTGTTTAAATTGTCACCAGCTCTGTATTTGTGCATATTCCCTTTGAGAATAGGTGCTTGTAAATGTTGTTGAAGATGAATTTCAGTTTAAAGTTCACCAGTGTGTAAATTAGGCATACCAAAGATGTATTTTTAACTAACAGCGTATTTCCAGTCTCTTTGCAGTTTGGGTTTTTCTCTATCTGTATTAAACTTTTATTTGTACTTTTATTAATTTCAGTGAAATTCAATCTCCAAGAGATTTCTCTGGTTCATTATAGCACACTCATTGACATCCATGACAAAGGAAAAAATATTGAGTCTCTTGGTCTGGATAGGTGAAGCTTTTCTGTAATTTTCTTTCTTTCTTTTTTGTAAATCAGAAATAGTTACCGTGTTAGGGTTAGCACTACTATTTTGGAGGCTAAGTATATCCTCAGTGTTTTTACAAAAGTTTCTTATAGCAAACACCAAGTTAGTTTTAATATTGCATTCTCTTTGCTTCAACTTAATTTCTGCCTTTTTCAGTGAAAAAATCAAGGCATACCCCTGTCCCCCACCCCCCAAAAAAAAAATTTAAAAAATGGTCAAATAGAAAAATAGATTTCAAAATAGAAAGAACATGTAGAAATAGCTTAAATTGTTTCACCAGCTTGAGTAACTTGAGGATACCAACATTATACCAGAGGTCTAGGTCATGGTGTTTTGTATCTTGTTTTAGAACAGTTCATGATGGAGGAAGTAGGGGGGGAGTATGGTTTCTCTTGGAAGGTTTTGATTGGAATAGTAAAAAAGACTTCTGTTAACAGAAAAGCTTTCCTCCCTTATTTGTCACTAGCCAAGTATGTTTTGCATTTTATTGAAGGACACAGCTGAGAAATGTCCTGCTTTTTTTTCAGTATGTTTCCCCAAACCTTTCAAAAGGCAGAACTTTATTCAAAACATCCTTAATGTTTCAGACTGTGGAAGAGATTTCTGTTTTGTCAGATCCTGTTTTGAAATACAGGTCACTAAAGGCTGAATTTACAAGAATATTATGAAATTAATTATGTATCTTGTTTAAATATATTCAGTGTTATACTAGATATGAGAAGCATATTAATTTACCTTGGTATTCCTCTCTGTCTCTCATTCTCTTGTTTCTTTCTAGTGTTAAGTGTTAGTCACATAGTGATATTAAAGTTTGAAGATCAGCAATTGATACACTGGACATGTCCTTTTAACAGATGAATTTAGTTGTAACATTGAAATTAATCTCCTGAATTAAGAAAGGGGAACACATTTCATGTATAAACTAACTGCTCAAATATATGTTATTTCATAAATACTATGAGATGTCCCTGACCTCTACAAAAGCATTATATATGGACTTTGAAGAGACTGACAGTTCTCTTTGAGGAATATCTGTCAGTGATTTGTAGGTTTCACTCTAACATGACTCTTGCTGTATTATGTTCCCTAATGTTCTTCTTGGCATCAAAAAAAAAAGTTTTTCTTCTGTACATTGACCTTTTAGCTTAAGCTATAAATCTTTACTATGTTTCTGATCCTATTACATGAATAGATTCTCTGCCTGCAATAAGTTATTGATTAATATCATGTGGATTTTTTTTTTAAAGTTCTCTTTCTTTTTGCATGCATTCAGCAAATACCTTGGTTTTGGTTTTTTTTCACAGTTCTGCGTAAATTAAAACACAGTAACTGTTTGATGTAAACAATTCTTTTTTACCTATTTTTCCTGTGAAGAAAACAAAAATCAATGCAATCTAAAATAAACCATAGAATTCATCATACATATGGGCAAAATTTAATTATCTTCTGTATTACCTCTTTCTGAGTGCCCTTAATAGTTCATTGCTGGAGTTTGGGTCACCTGTGAGAAACAGGCTTATATTTAGAAGTGTCATAGTACTATACATTTTGTTAGCCATAGTCAGGTTTATGTCTGCCTGCCAAGGGAAAACAGGGAGGATATTCAGGCACGAGGTAGCTGTGATATTCTTTGTCAGCCCTGCTTAATTCGGCTTATTATGTTTAATATTAGAGTTTGGAATTTGTCTTGTAGACTATACCTGAAAGGATATGAAAAAGACGTGTTCTGACCACTAAAAGCATGTAACATAAACAGTGGTTTTGATAAATACATTGTAAATAAGAAAAAAAACCCACAAAATTTCACATTCTCTTTAATCTAAAAAGATTAGAATGGAATGTTCTTCAAATAGGCTGACTGGGCAAAACCCCCACCACTTTAGTCTTTTTTTATTATTATTTTTATGGAGGTTCTGAGCTGAAAGAAGCAAATAGGAGTGGAAAGGAGTTAAGAAGGTACATCATCCCATTCCCATAGCACTCTGAAGCAGCTGACTGTGTACCTAGTCCTCCCTCAGGTTTTGTGAAACAGTGGGTGGTGGGATCCCCTGAGAACCCTACAAATATTGAGGTGGTATTAATGCTGCCTCTAACCATGTGGCTCTTGCCCCATATCTTCCACTGCCTTACAGATGCAGGCATCGTGGCAATATATCTCCTAGGAAACAGCGGGGGAGACCTAGGAGCAGATGGAATTAACAGAGAAATGCTGCTAACACAGCATTAAGGTTGTGCTAGAAAATCAATGAGGAAGTAGGGAATTTAGTATGTCAGGCAGAAGCACTCTGCTTCTCAGGTCTTGCCTGGAAAACTTCAGAGGAATACCCCCCCACTGAAGCAGCAGAAGCTGGAGAAAATATATCCTTCCATTTTTACCAGTACACAGAATGCAAATTAACACCTACTCTGCTCTTTGTCATTTTTTCCTTTGCGCATCAGTTTTTTTAACAGATGAACCTCTACTATGGGTCAGCCATCACAGAAATACACCAATAGGTCAGCAGTCAGAGTGCACTATACTACACACATCTGCCTGATGTGTTTTCAGGGACTCAGAAATGATTAACTGGAGAAGAGCTTGGCTACATCATCTCAATGATCTGTCTGTAGGCACTGACAAGCTGCTATTAGATGCCATTGAAGCCCTGTCTTACTCAGGCNCCCCCCCAAAAAAAATTTTAAAAATGGTCAAATAGAAAAATAGATTTCAAAATAGAAAGAACATGTAGAAATAGTTTAAATTGTTTCAAGCTATAGCTTTTCCAGTTCTAATATTCCCTGTTCGAAAGTGAACTTTTCACCAGCTTGAGTAACTTGAGGATACCAACATTATACCAGAGGTCTAGGTCATGGTGTTTTGTATCTTGTTTTAGAACAGTTCATGATGGAGGAAGTAGGGGGGGAGTATGGTTTCTCTTGGAAGGTTTTGATTGGAATAGTAAAAAAGACTTCTGTTAACAGAAAAGCTTTCCTCCCTTATTTGTCACTAGCCAAGTATGTTTTGCATTTTATTGAAGGACACAGCTGAGAAATGTCCTGCTTTTTTTTCAGTATGTTTCCCCAAACCTTTCAAAAGGCAGAACTTTATTCAAAACATCCTTAATGTTTCAGACTGTGGAAGAGATTTCTGTTTTGTCAGATCCTGTTTTGAAATACAGGTCACTAAAGGCTGAATTTACAAGAATATTATGAAATTAATTATGTATCTTCTTTAAATATGTTCAGTGTTATACTAGATATGAGAAGCATATTAATTTACCTTGGTATTCCTCTCTGTCTCTCATTCTCTTGTTTCTTTCTAGTGTTAAGTGTTAGTCACACAGTCATATTAAAGTTTGAAGATCAGCAATTGATACACTGGACATGTCCTTTTAACAGCTGAATTTAGTTGTAACATTGAAATTAATCTCCTGAATTAAGAAAGGGGAACACATTTCATGTATAAACTAACTGCTCAAATATATGTTATTTCATAAATACTATGAGATGTCCCTGACCTCTATAAAAGCATTATATATTGACTTTGAAGAGACTGACAGTTCTCTTTGAGGAATATCTGTCAGTGATTTGTAGGTTTCACTCTAACATGACTCTTGCTGTATTATGTTCTACTATGTTTCTGATCCTATTACATGAATAGATTCTCTGCCTGCAATAAGTTATTGATTAATATCATGTGGATTTTTTTTTTAAAGTTCTCTTTCTTTTTGCATGCATTCAGCAAATACCTTGTTTTTTTTTTTCACAATTCTGTGTAAATTAAAACACAGTAGCTGTTTGATGTAAACAATTCTTTTTTACCTATTTTTCCTGTGAACAAAAATTAATGCAATCTAAAATAAACCATAGAATTCATCATACATATGGGCAAAATTTAATTATCTTCTGTATTACCTCTTTCTGAGTGCCCTTAATAGTTCATAGCTGGAGTTTGGGTCACCTGTGAGAAACAGGCTTATATTTAGAAGTGTCATAGTACTCTACATTTTGTTAGCCATAGTCAGGTTTATGAGTGCCTGCCAAGGGAAAACAGGGAGGATATTCAGGCTCTGATATTCTTTGTCATCCCTGTTTAAATTACAATATTAGGCTTATTATGTTTAATATTAGAGTTTGGAATTTGTCTTGTAGACTATACCTGAAAGGATATGAAAAAGACATGTTCTGACCACTAAAAGCATGTAACATAAACAGTGGTTTTGATAAATACGTTGTAAATAAGGAAAAAAAACCCACAAAATTTCACATTCTCTCTAATCTAAAAAGATTAGAACAGAATGTTCTTAAAATAGGCTGACTGGACAAAAAACCCACCACTTTAGTCTTTTTTTATTATTATTTTTATGGAGGTTCTGAGCTGAAAGAAGCAAATAGAGTGGAAAGGAGTTAAGAAGGTACATCATCCCATTCCCATAGCACTCTGAAGCAGCTGACTGTGTACCTAGTCCTCCCTCAGGTTTTGTGAAACAGTGGGTGGTGGGATCCCCTGAGAACTCTGCAAATATTGAGGTGGTATTAATGCTGCCTCTAACCATGTGGCTCTTGCCCCATATCTTCCACTGCCTTACAGATGCAGGCATCGTGGCAATATATCTCCTAGGAAACAGCGGGGGAGACCTAGGAGCAGATGGAATTAACAGAGAAATGCTGCTAACACAGCATTAAGGTTGTGCTAGAAAATCAATGAGGAAGTAGGGAATTTAGTATGTCAGGCAGAAGCACTCTGCTTCTCAGGTCTTGCCTGGAAAACTTCAGGGGAATACCCCCCCACTGAAGCAGCAGAAGCTGGAGAAAATATATCCTTCCATTTTTACCAGTACACAGAATGCAAATTAACACCTACTCTGCTCTTTGTCATTTTTTCCTTTGCGCATCAGTTTTTTTAACAGATGAACCTCTACTATGGGTCAGCCATCACAGAAATACACCAATAGGTCAGCAGTCAGAGTGCACTATACTACACACATCTGCCTGATGTGTTTTCAGGGACTCAGAAATGATTAACTGGAGAAGAGCTCACTTAACTGAATGACCATTACAGAGTAGGGCAGCTTAAGCGATACTGCTTTACCATGCCAGATTCTGACAAAACCTGTTAACATCATCTGAATTAACTCCCTGCTTCTAGGTTTTCAAGAGAACCTCTGGGACCAGATCTTTCTTTACTAAGATCAGTAAACATTGTCATTCATGCTACTGTTACCTGCCTCAGAGGAGAAGGTAACATTCCTCTCAAAAGTGCTTGCCAGTCTGTTTCTCAAAATACAGCACCTTTACCATTCAGCTTGTTATTTCTAAACAAAACCGACATTTCAATTTTAAGTGGGTTACAGGGAAGAAATTGGGTAGATATTAACAGCATGTGTTCTCTGCCTCCAATGCCCAGAACCTTTTTAAGAGCTCTGTAAGATATTTTAAAGTCACAGAATTGTTCAGTGGGAAGATCATCTGGTCCAACCTCATTCTCAAGTCAGGGTCAGCTGCAGGATCAGAATGGGTTGCTCAGGGCTTTGTGTAGTCAAGTCTTGAAAAACCTGCAGGTGTAGCAACTGCACAACCTGATTGAGAAACTTGCTCCACTGCTTGACTGTCCTCATGGTTAAAAAGTTTTTCCAAATAGCTGATGTGGACGTCTTGTTTCAGTTCATGCCCATTGTCCCTTGTCATGCCACCACAAGTCACTGAGAAGAGCTTGGCTACATCATCTCAATGATCTGTCTGTAGGCACTGACAAGCTGCTATTAGATGCCATTGAAGCCCTGTCTTACTCAGGCTGAACAAACCCACCACCTGTAGCCTCTCTCCACAAAGCAAGTGGTTGCCTCTGCTAAACTCACTCCGTTTATTGTATTGGACACAGTGTTCTAGGTATGGTCTAATGAGAGCTGAGGTGAAGAGGACAATGCATTCCTCAACCTACTGGTTGAGCTTTTCTTGATGCAGCCCCAGATGCTGTCAACCATCTGTTTTGCCAGGGGAAACTACTGACTCGTATTCATCTCACTGTCCATTCCTCCAACCTGTCAGGGTCTATCTGGATGGCAGCCATGCCCTTTAAGCATATAGACTGTTATAGCTAGACCTCCAGACTGCTGTTACCCACAAACTCTATGAACAAGCACTCCATCACCTACTCCAGGTTACTGAAATTAAACATAGGTCTCTGGATAGACCCATGTAGTATTTTTCTTGTTGCCTGCTTTCAGTTAAATTGCCACCCACTAGTTACTACACTCTAAGCCAATCATCCAACTAGTCTTTCATCCCTCTGGTTGTCAGCTCATCCCAACTGTGACTTCCTAGCCTGGCTACAAGAATATTGCAAGAGACTTAATTGAGCCTTATTTTGAAAAGTAAAGGTAATGCTAGTTTGGGAATGCAAAATTCACCAAGGTTTACCTGTGAAATACTTAGACTATGTCTGACCCATGACTCACACTGCTGCCAGCTCTTGTGTCTCTCAGCTAGTAAGGGTCATCTCCCACCCACCTACTCAATCACACATTGCTCACAGGTGCTGAGGAATGTTACACAGGGGTAGTCTACTGCCTCCTTCCTAGTGGTGGTGATGGACTTGTTGCTGGCATATGTGCCTCTGCTGTCCTGCATTAGCAAAAAGAAAAAAAAAAACAAACAGAATTTCTCGAGAGGTAACACTCTGTTGTCGCTGTCTTAGTCTTCTGAAAATGGTGAGTTTTTTCCTTCTTGTTCTTCAGGACCTGTTTGGAGTAGTTTTTTTCTCTTGTAGAATTCACCCCCACAGACCTGAGGAAGATAGCTCGTTCTCTCCCAAACACCTGTTTGAATTATTTCAGACAATCTGTTGATGACTCAAGAAGCTATTTTTGGCTTCACACTTTTTTTTCTTCTTCTTTACTTATTTGTTGAATATCAGTGAAAATGTAAAAGCAGTCAATGGGAAGTAAATCAACCTACAAGCAGTTAAATATTCATGTATTTCATTGACATAATCTTAGTTTTAAATACAATGCTAAAAAGGATTTTTAAATTAAGATATGATAGGAATTGACTTTACCAGACTAAAGAGTTTAAGCAATAATGATAACAGCAGCAACATAAAAAATCAGAATTCAGCTACTTGGCTATTTTCATTGTAGTATGAAAGTTGAATTTCCTACATAGTTTCTCCTATGTGAATTTTCATTTCTGAGAATGTAGTCATATAATCCGTTTGTCACATAAAACAAAACAGAAGAAGAAACACAACAGGATATTTTTTATATAGATATCTAGCAAAATAATTCATTAAAAACTCTGAGATAAATGCAGTGTAAATCTTACACCCTACTAAAATAATAATTACATTACTCTTTGAGAATAACAATGAAAAATGCTGGAAAACACAAACTCTTTTAAAAGACCATAATTTAAAGAGCAATAGTGTAAATTTTGTGCAAATTATCTACCTGTTTTGTTGAATTGTATTCATACTTTCCTACAACTTCTTGTTGTATCTGTATTTTTCAGGAATATTTGGTAAAGTTTAACCTTGATATGCATTATGAGGTTTATTTGTACACTTTTTTTTTTCTTGTGTCCTCTGAGGTCAGAGTTTTTAGTCTCCTGTATCTTGCAGTGAAGTCAATGTGAGCATTATAAGGGAAATTACTGTTGGATTTGTCTGATTCTCAAATTTTTCTGATCAGAAGCTTTAAAATGAATATTCTCTCAACATGCCATACTTCACTCTGTAAAAGCCATAGGGCTCAGTCTTGTGATCCTTATACAGGAAAATATTTTCTAGGCCTGTTTTTAATTTACTTTAAAGTCTTAGAAATAGTATAATGTAAAAGTTGGAAAAATCAGGCTTAGAGGTGATTTAAGAATCAGTATGAAAACCAATCATGGGGATTGTGTTCATTGCTTGAGTCTGGCTACAAGTAGCCTCATCGCAACAGGAAAATCATGAGTGCTTTACCTTTTCCACCTTCTAGCTCTTCTACAGGGGTGATGGCAGGTGAGATTTCATGGGAATGTGAGGCAAGCAGGATGCCAATTTCTGTTCTAGATAAAGACCAATAATGGATGGTCACAAAAATTCTCATCTTTCCTGCCTTTACTCCCTGGTCTGATCATATCTATTTCATCTAGAGAAAAAGTAATGTTGTTATAGGCTCTGGATCCCAGTAGGACCTTGTGATGAGAGGGATGCTTGTCTTGTCAAATTAAGGGACTCCTAAGTATGGTTAGAAACCCAAAATTATGTACCCAGAGATCCTCTTGGTGATAGTGTAAAATGCATGCAGTGCCTCTTATTTTAGTCTGCTGCTAAAACATGACTTTTTTGTATTTGTTTTCATGGACACACATGCTTATTATGTTGGATCTCAATAAGCCACACCATAGACATCAAACCTGGTACAGAAAAATTTGGCAGTAACTGTGTTTCTCTCTTTTGATCGTTTTGTCAAAGCTTATATAAAACTGACATTGTGGATGAATAAGTAGGTATTTTGTGGAATTCAATAGAAAATTATGCTCAGAATAATTGTTGAAAGGAAACTGTAAAGGTAAATTTGCAGTGCATGCATTTCACTATAATCATGGACATTTTTAATGAATGTAATTGTGAGATTTCCAGAACCCTGCAGGGAAATGTACAAGTTTGTAATAAAAAGACTTCAAGCTGTTAAAACCAATAGAATTTCTAAAATGTCAAGAAAGTTCAGTTTGCACTAGACTTCTGGGTTTAAAAACAGGATGGAAAACGTTAGTATCTTTTCTTCTGAAGAAAAATTAAATATATCTGGCACAAGGAGTCCAGCAGTTGGAAGGAAGTATACATTTGGCACAAAATGTTGTTCCATTAGTGAGTGATTACATATCTGTTTCTAATTAGTAGTGTGGCATATAATTTGTGCTCTGTACTTTTTACTTCACAAAAAGTCTCATCTTCAACCTATCCCATATTTTTTATATAATTTCTTTAAGCTAGGAAATCTAAATGTACATAGTATGCTTTAAATAGTGTTTAAAGTCAGGTGGAATCTCTAGAATGAGAATTGCTTCCTTTACAAGCTTAGCTCAACCTTACAGGACAGCAAAGTCCAATGTGTCAGAACCTACAGCTGTTGAAACTTGAGTTTTAAAAAGATGGGATTAATTATAAAGCTGTTGTTATTTGCATCGAGTTTTTACACTTCTTATACTTATGAGGGCTTTCAAGTCTATGTTTTAGTGCATCTCCTCTTATGTCAAGTCCATCAGAGTTCAAGCTTGAGTGTTATCAGTTTAATTATTGCTATAATTAATTTCATTTTGCCACTATTTATCTTGTAAAGTAAATACAAATTGTAGTAGTGTTTCACTCAACTGAGTGATCCCACAAGGCATTGCAGGTATACTGCAGTGGAAATAAAAATGGCTTTACTAGGAATCAGTTAGACCTCAGTATCAAGGCAGCATTACAAATGAGCAGAAACTGCTGCTAGACTCAGTTTGTCTCTTGCAGATATTCACAAACACTCATCCCGTAAAATCTCTCCAGACACCGATTTGTAAGAGTTTAAACCTGATCAACTATCTGTTTCCATTAATTTCTAAAGAATTCTTCATTTTTGGAAGAACAGTACCTAACACCAGTAAAAATACAATCTGGAAGGTTGTAAACTTTAGTGAGAAGACACAGTCACATTCCATTAATACCTGAAGAACATTAGCCATTAAACAACCAAATATGTATTTTTAATTGAAAGAAGTTGTCTGTCAGTGGCAAATAAGGAGCTTTCAGTCCTTCAAATTTGTAGCATTAATCCTTGTGTACACATTTTGCCAGATGAAAATCCAAAGCCTGAAATGAATCGGAACTGATCCAACTTGCATTGCATTGCCGTTGCTGTGGCTCGGAGCATGCACACAGGTTACTGATACAGCTCAGCAGACACTTTTTATGCTGTGATGACTTGATTGTGTGTTTGAGTCCATGGACTTCTCAGTTGAAACTCAAGTTTCAATACATGAGTGAATAGGTATGATCAGCAAATCAGAGCTAAAGCAGCACTTTGAGATTTCTTTCTATTTCCATTCAGGATATGTGCATATTGCACCGACCACAACTGGACCTTGGTATCTCTCAGTGTTACACAGTGTTAGTTTTAAATGATAATACATTTGTGCTTTGCTAATTTCAGCTCATAGCTCGTCTGTTCTCTATATTTAAATCTGCCATCCTGTCTTGGCTAGAAGGAGTGTTTTGGATCACTTGGGTTCAATTGTCTCCCATAGAAATGGGTAAGCAGAAATCTGACAGTGTGCCATGAAAGCTTGAACTCTTGAAGGAATTTGTCTAAGAGATGTTGAAGAAAAGGGAATGGATGATTATGGATGATTATGGATGCACAAAAAAAGTAGCTTTTCAGCACAGTCCCAAGCTTATTTCTTCTCCAAACTTCCTGTTAGGCTTATATGCACAACACTGCCTTGTGCAAAGAATCCTAGATTTGTTTTGGTTGGAAAGGACCTTTAGGGTCATCAAGTTCAACTTAGCATTGCCAAGTCCACCTAGAGGTTTTGTTTTCAGTAGCTTCTAAAATACAAGAAAAAATTCGTAGTAAAACATAACCCAGTTTCTAAATACAGTTAAATAAATAAATAAATCTTGTGCCTTCTGTTATCTGGAAGGGAAGATAGCTTTCATACAGTGATATAAATCTGCCAGTACAATTGGCTTAGAGATGCTGCTGTGTGTACAGAGGATGGCACTGATTTCAGTGGTTGGCTCTGCAGACAAAGGGCTGTGATATGTGCAGGTCACAGAGCATCCTCTAAGGGAATTCCCAGCAGAGAAGCAGAGAGAATACAGATAAACTTTCCAAAGGTAATTTGGCTATATCGTGTCATCCAGGGCATGACAAACATGGATATAGTCTGTGAGATTTTGTAGGAGGAGATACCCATGCTAAAAATATATTCTAAAATGTGACATTTTATACATGCTAATTTTAGTTGCCAAGATGCATGTGAGAGTCATGTAGCATTAATTATTAATTATTGTTGTTGTTGATAAAAATAAACCTATCATTAAGGCTCTGGGAGTATTTCCAACATCAACAAATTTTCAATTTGATTTGCTAACAGATATAAACATTTTTATTTTATTTCTCCCCCCAGTCAGAGCCACAACTTCACACTCACTGCTCCCATAGGGAAAAGCTTGAGTAAATGTATCAGCCTTACACTCTGTTCTCAGTGTCAGCACATCTGTCAGCTCTCCTGTAGAAACTTAGAGTGCGAGAAAGAGGTAAGGACACCATCAGCTATAGGAAGACTCTTTAGCCTCCATTTCTTTGAGACTTAGAAACGGAGGCTCAGAAATGTTACTTGGTACACAGAAGCAGTGGATGCTATGAAGAAGGCTGGATGTGAAATTCTGTCAGGAAAAATGGAGCAAAAAAGCATCTGTTTCCACCTAGCAGCACAAGTGAGGGTGTTGCAGCCTACAGGGAAAAGCTGTACTAAATGCAACAGTGCTGAGACAAGAAGAAACTTTGCTCTTATTGATTACAGTCACACATGAGCAGAACCAAAGAACTAATTTTATTTTTTGCATTAGCAGAATCTTCAGACTGGTCTGAAGGTGTCATCCACTGAGCATTCTACATGTTACACAGATTAGAGCAGTTAAATGTGTAGGTCTCAAAAGCTGGCTACCAGTAAAACATACCAGAAGAGAAAGGTCACAAGTTCTACTCCATATGCAGCTAGGTACAAATAACAGTATTATGATCAAAGTAAATGCCTTGGAATGCAGGGATTTCTACACAGGCCTTCTCCATTTTCAAATAGAGAAGACACTTTCTGATCACTTAGGGGTTTTTTTCAATATTTTAATTTCCCTGTTGAAAAGTTTATAGAAAAGCACTGGAACTCATAAGAAAGAGAGGTAACATCTGACTGCAGTTTTCAAATCTTTAGTGGTTCTGGCCAATCGTGCAGGTTTTGTTTCCAGATCATTTGTTGCAGAGTCCCAGCATGTTCCTGGACTGTTGGAGGCTTTCCCAGCACTCATGCCTGGCTTATGAAAGAAACAACTGCCTTAAAAATTTGTCAGTTAGAAGTTAGGATTTAGCATTAGAAGGCTATGAATGTGGTCACGATGAGTGGAGCATATTTCTTACATTCCCTAAGATACTCCCTGCTCTGTCTTAGATGCTGACTGATTTTAGTGCATTCAACATTGATAGCTCTGTGCCAGATAAAAATCCATCTCCTCCCACTGAGATACTATTTTTTCTGCAGATAGTCTCTTAGTACATATTGTTTTAAATGAGAACTCTTTGCATCCCATATACACTGAATTCGTAATATGGGACTCAATGAGAAATAAAGCCAGGGGTCAATCATGTGGTTAGCCATGCAGTTAATGATTTAAACTAATTGAAGGATTTTTATTTCCTTTAAAATGTTACTAATGCATTATCTAATAAGTTATAATTTGTATATAATAAAATGCCTGGGCTCAATCAATGATAATTATGTCACTATGGAACGACTTGAAGTCATGAACACCGCAAACAGTACAGTAGCATTTGCTGTTTGTCTGAAGCTGTATGATAAACATCTATGTTTCTTAAGCTTTTTGTGCACTGTTTCATTTTGGTTTACCTTTCAGAAAGAACCAAATGTAACTTGGAACAGAGCTCAAAACCTTTTGGTAAAAGAATGTTCATATATGCTAATGATTTCTAATTAGGAAGGAAATGACTGCTGGAAACTTAAATAATATGTTACTAGCAATACAATTATTCTGTCTTTAATAACATGCAGTGTCTTCCAGGCTATGGAAGGCTTAAGTGGGAAACATCTGACCAGTGTGTTAATTAGACAAGACAGCTACTTGTCCTCTTCAAGCCAACTCTTATTAGTCCAAGGGAAAATCGTCCATTTGAAGAAAGACCTGTGATACTGCTGGCTTTGTGGGGAAGATGCTCACATTAAAATCACTTCCTAACTATTGTGAAAACTGCAGGTCACTTCTTGGACAGGAGTAAATTGCTTCTTGAGCTCCATATGAATGGTGTCTGTTACTATCAGGAAGGAGGAGAGAGGGAGAATCTTTCAGCCAGGTTGCCTTTAACTAGGAGACAAGAACCTCTCTACACAGCCTCTGCTCTGCGGCATGGAGAGGGAGCGGTCCCAGTTTTGAAAGCTGCATCAGCCTTTCATATCTCCTTCTTGCAAGAAATGTTCACAGTGAGTGGAGATTTCCCCTTCAGGCCTTCGCATGGAAAAAAATTATCTGTTTCCAAGTTACAGTTTAAGACAGTAAAATGGTATTTGCATAGTCTCTTCTTTTATCAGTTCCCCTTTCCTTTTCTTCCCTTTATTTCTGTCTTCATTCGTTGCTCGCCTGGCTTTTATGATTTGTGATCATCTATTTTTGGTCTGACTTTCCTCACTCTTTCCTTTGTTTGGCTTCTCTGATACCATTTTATTGTTTCTTTGTCATCCGACAATATGATCAAAGCCAACATTTGGAAATTCAGGGGCTTCTACATGGGTCATGTATATTTTCAAATGGAGAAGACGGATTGCAGGATGTAAGCTTTACTTTTTGATTATGTAAGTTTTCTTCAGTATTGGAATTTCACTGGTGAATAGTTTTCTAGTGATGGCAAGGCACTGAAACTCATAAAAAAAGAGAGGCAGCATCCAGCTACAATGATCAAATCTTCAGTGTCACTGGCCCATTAGGCAGGTTTTCACAGAATCATTGGAGTTGGAAGGGACCTCTAGAGATCATCTAGTCCAACCCTCCTGCTAAAGCAGGATTGCCTAGAGTACATTACACATGAAAAGATTTTGTGTCCAGATGATTTCTTACAGAGGAACATTGTCCTGTTACTGTTGGAGGGTTTGTCCAAGCGCTCCAACCTGAAGTCTGACAGAAACAACTTCCTCAAGGATTTGCATGTCAGAAGAAGGGAAGGTCCTTCTCTTGTCTCTGCCCTCTCCTCTGCCTCTTTTTCATTTCCTGAGTGGCAGGGATCTTCCTGCTCACTGTGTCCCTCTTTACTTCTTATCCACTTTTTCCCTCGCTTGAAGTTCTCTTCCTTAACTGTGAAGCTTTTCAACAGATAACATATTTACAGTAATGGCTATCCTCTCTTCTGTTCTTGTCTTCAAATTATCAAATTTCTTAGAAAGGATAAAATGAACATTTCATGCTCAGTTATAACACCTGAATTCAGTAGCTCTGCCTCAAAAAAGAAATCGAAATAAAGTATATTGTGGTTTTAAGATGTCATAGCTCAGTAAGATTCTCATCATGCACCAGTGGGACATGTTATGTGGAAGCAGTTCTCCAATAGAAGCTGTACTTCCCAATAAGAATATTTTGGGGTTTTTTTTCTGTTATGGAACTACAGTTTGAAAGATGGTAGGGAGCAGAAAGTATATTACTGTATGTTTACTACAGAATTATACTATACAATGATGATATTATGTTATTTTTAACACAGTATTAATAAGGATCTTCCGCTCAAAATTGAGTATCCCTAGCTCAGGGGATTATATCCTAAACATGTGCAGGAGAGGCAAGTGAGCTAAAGACTTGTTCTGAAGTCCCTTCATGAAACCATCCATTTTGCCATGATTAACCTGTTCCTTTGTATCTTTACACTACTATAGCAAATCACACTATTTAACTTTCTTATTTTTTCCTTTAGCAAGCTGAATGTCACTATCTCCCATGCTACACTCATATCTTGAGCTACTCTGTCATCTTTTTAAAAAGACCAGGTGTTTTTTAATTTATTTGTGACTAGTAATACCTTTAAAAATCAAATTTACCTTCTTAAAATTTTTAATTTTATTTCTTAAAATAATTAAACCTTTTCAAGAGTAAAAACTGTACTCAGTAAATAAATAAACAGATTGGTTAATACACACCCACCTTCCAGGCTAATCTTAGTTTTGTTTTTTTTAATCTCTATGCTGTTAGACATTGAGAACATTAGACTGATGTGCAGAACATCACGTCACTTTGTTGTATCAAGCACTGTATCTATGTTTACTAAAATCTGCCTTTTAAAATCTGTGTGAAAATGTGGGCTTGATGAAAAACATTAAACAGGTTGGGGTTATCAACCAGCTTGCAGCCATTAGACCCTTGTGAAATGGCAAATATAGTCTGACAGCAGAACTACTTGAAAACTGTGACATTCAGTGTGCAGTGGTATGCATCACTACATAAAGTTTAAAGCAATGAAAATAAAGCCTGAGATCTAATTCAGATCCTTTGTATTCCTTTCAAAATGCAAACAGACCATAAACCCTCCACTGCCTGGTTAAGCAGTTACTTTACAAGAGCTTTGTATCAAGTGCTCAATACAAAGCAGCTCGAATAAACTAGCAAACATATCTCTCTTCATTTCTACTAGCTGCTTGTCAAAGAGTACTATAATGGGTGCTGTTCTTTTGGTTTATTTAATTCCAAATTTAGGATTCATTTCCTCCCAACTCTCATTTAGGGATAGGTTTTCCATAATGTGCTTTCTAAACTGCACAATGCCCACAGATTATAATCGTGTTTTTGCATCATAAAATCCTGCAGAGTTTTGAAATTAAGCTTAAAACCCTGCAGTGTTTTGGAAAGGTTGGATTTTTTATTCAGAGGTGTGTCTTAGTACTAGAGTGGAAAAGGCCCAGGGAGTTTCAAAAATATTGCTAGGACAGTACTAAGGCATTTCATGTAGGACCTCTCCAGGGAAGACCATTTTGTACTGACTGTACCAATCATTTTATGTACTTTTTGATAAGATTATGAAAGATTAATTCTGATAGACTCAACACAGAAGCAATTTCTACTTATAGTGTTCACCTGTTTACTTGTGGGATGCTGTTCTTTGCCTTGTATATAGCAATCCTGTCATAGTACTACTACTACTCCTATACCAGTAGTACTAGTATACAACTCCTATACTAATATATAATATATATACTCCTATACCACTATATATAATACTCTTAGTAGTATTCCATCTTTTCTGATGGGATAGTTTTCAAAACACTGAATTGCAGAGTGGATTTGAAATTAAAAGATCTAACCATTTGTTGTATTGCTGTAGTAAACAAGACATTTAATCATCAGAATTTTTTACTTCCTGCAACTGATTTAAACCCTAATTCTAAAGTGAATTTTTTGAAGTCCCAGCCAAAGGTCTCTGACTTCTGCAATAATTCCCTTTTGAGATGGGCCTTCTGTTTTTAATGATTGTGGCATAGTAAAAAAAAACCACTATCATCCAGATTTGTAGACCAGTTAGTTTTTTTGTAATTATTCCTGAATGATAACTCATGGTTCATATATTAAACACCTGCATGGAAAAGTTCTATATATTTAAGTCAAAATGACAACTATTCTGTATTTCCATAATAGTATAAAAATACCGTATCTTTGGTTTGGAATTTTGGAGAATATTCAATGCATCTTTTGAAAATTCCAGAGTAGTTTCGAATTAAGTCTAAAGAATTTCATGAAGTTCCATAGGAACTTTTTTTTGTGCATTTACATGTAGAAGTGTATGTGCCTGTATGTGTGTGTTTGTGCCTGTATGTGTGTTTGCAGGATTTTGCGAAGAGGAATCAATCATATATTGATTCTGACTTTCAAATGCACTGCTTCCTTTGATTATGTTGGGATATGAGTATGTGTGACAGTCCATTAGTGATTAAATCTATCAGGTTCAAAATTCTTTCTCCAAAGCACAGCATTTTATTGGCACATTACTTATGTGAGCGAACTATGAAAACACAGGTAATGTGTCAAATACACAGATAATGTAATTCAGGAAAATATCCCAGCTCAAAGGCATGAGAAACCCACAATGTATTCTACTGAATCAAAGGATAATTTGATATTTTCAATTTTCCCTTTACTTGAAGAAATGTCTGAAAAATATTTAACTGGTTAGATTATTTGAAAACCAAAAGATATATCCAAATCATCTTTATTTTTTACATTACAATATTCTAATATTTACCATTGCATAACATCATTTATACATTCCTGTAGTCTCAATTGAGCTATGTTAATATTTATCAATTTGAACAAATCAATCATAAGTGTTCCCTACTTCAGAAATATTTCAGAGTTCAAACTAATATTTAGTCTTTTTATGAGGCTGACAGTGATGGGTGAAGTCTCTACTGTAGAAGCACATTAGATATTTTCTGGCACATTTGACACCTGGTTCTTTACGTCATGTGATTTCCCGTATCACTTGCCTTACATTTGTGACGTTTTATTAACTGTTAGAAGTAAGCATCAGCAGCTTTGATGGCAATAAGATGATGTGAACGTGTTATGGGTCCATGATCAAGCTACTTGGATGTCTTATTTTGTGCAGTGATAAAGCTGCTTTTCAGTGAGCTGAGAATCAAGTCATGTCTCATGTATAGTCGTCATGACATTATATCCAGATGAATTTATTACTCTTTCTACTAAGTTTTTCTGTGAGCAATCACAGTACTGACAAGGCTGCCATGTTAACACACTTAAGCAGCAAGTGGGGTTGATTTGCCTACAGGCTCCCAGGGGACAGTGGGTGTTCCAAGAATTTCACAAAAAGAAGTGGCAGGTTGTGCTCTCTCAAGTGACTCTGCTATTTCTTTATGCCTCCATCTCAGTAGGAAACTTAATATTTGATCAAAAAGATTAGAATAGGCTTGCAACGTAATATAAAACTGATTTAACTTCAGCTTTGCTGCTCTTCAATTACTGGTCTTACCATGTGTAAGCACAAGTTCATGTGCTGTAGAGGACTTAATTGTACCTGATTTTCAGTACCTTCTCAACTGTTAGGGTAGAATAAATTTATTTATTTATTAATATAACTAGAGGGTTTAGGATTATAATTAGCATTTCACTAGAGACTTTTGTTAATAAGGCAGCACTAATAACTTGCCCTTTTCTCAAAAATACTAATATGCAATCACATTAGTCACCAATTCCACTGATATCTTAACTTAAAGCAGTTATTACAGATGCATAGAATATTGGCTTTAAAAACATTACCACGAGCTATCCCCCCCAATGATAAGTGGGGAATATGATTCAAAATGCAGTATTTTAGACTTAATGAAGTCAGTGACAATTCTGTGCCACCTCTAGTACCTTCATGATTTTGCTTCTCATGGAAGGATTTAGACACTTGAAGGTACTGCAGTATATTCAGAACTGAAATCCAGATACTTTTAGGGTTTTTTTTTTTAAAAAAAAAGTACTTTAAATCTCAAAAATTCCAGAATACAGTTTCAGACTTGCTGAGAAATGCACCCACCTCTGAGGAGCTAAACTGCTCAGCATGCCACTTGCTTCCAAAGCTGTGTGTGATACAGAAACTAGATATTCCCTCAAGGACCAGCTCTGAAGGGCCTAATCTGTTCTGTGTTCTGAGAGCACATCTAACTTACAGTGACAGAGCCAACCTCCTAACAAAAAATGCCTAACACTGCATTTCTTTTCCCTCTGGGGGCCAAGTTCTGGGTGAAGAAGGCATAAATTCATAAATTCCCACAGTCAAATTTTATACTACAGGTCTTCATGTTGAAATGTCATTAGTAGTATTCTGCTTTTCTGAAGCCAGTGGAAAGTAAAACTCAAGACCAGTTTATACAGAGCAACATCTGTGGAATTCAAACGCTGCCTTCAGGTAATTTAGATTTTAAAAATGTTTTTTCCTTTCTGATCTTCTGTGAAACCAAACTGCCTGTCGATAGCACCTTCTTAAACAAAGATTATAACGTACCAAGTATGTGTGCACAAAAGTGTTGATATTAATTATAATTCCATAACAAGAATGTTTTGTTCATTGTAGTAGGACATAATCATATGTTTAGAGAATTTTCAGGCCTACCTAAATCCTGATCAGCGGCACTCCCTCAGCAGCAGCTAGGCCACTCCTCAAGGACTTCAGGAGGTGGTAGGAGTGCAGATCTGGTACAGCCCCACTGCTCCCCATGATGGGGTGGCACATCCAGGGATGCCGTGGGATCAGTGCACAGCACTGCTCTCTTCCAAATGAAGGAACTGTGGGTGCATTGTTTTTCATACTGACTGGTCTGCATGCTAAAGAGAGACTTTTTCTGACACTAGTGTCTATACAGAAATGGTAACACAAATGTAAGACCTATTTGGATTCTTAACCACAGTGTCAAGTTCTATTTTAATGAAAACAAAAAAGTCACACTGATAAAGCTGTCTGTTTTCAGATTCTTGCTAACTTTTTGGTCATTATACTCTTTCCTTTGTAATGTACTTAAGCCATGCTCTGTGGTGAAGAAATATACTTTGAAAATGTGACTTAATAGAGTTGCATTTTAAGCCAGAGATTTTATGGATTTCCAGTCACTGAGATAGTTGAAAAGTATCATTTAATTCACAGAAAGATAAAGCTTTGCTATAGACTATACAATTAAGCAGATGAAAGCACTTAGCCTTATTAAGCCTCATTTTCATATATCACATAGCACGAAAGGCAACATTTTTTCATTTTTGTATGGTCTCACATTCATTCCAGGGTTATGGGCAAGATAATAGAAGATTTTAAAAAGTTTGTGATGGATTTATTACATTTAATGAGCATGCAATATATAGCTCCTCAGCCTTGGCTGACATTTTGAAATTAGACTTCCAACAGTGAAATCCTGTCAAGGATGGGTTTTAGATTACACAAACTTTTGTGATTAGAGCTTTTTGTACATAATGTCAAGTATAATCATCAGTTAAACTGTAAATGAACATACACCATTGTTAATGTGGTAGCAGCACAGAGAATAGTTTCATTTTTTTGCTGACTTTGAACTTAACTATTACGAACCTTATTCACAGTTCTATTCTTGAATGTATGTAGAAACATAGGGGAGAAAGATCTCTGTATAGATTTAAAAATTATACTTTAAATTGTTCATGGTGTAAATGGTAGTAGAACAAGTTACTTAATTGAGTTATCAAGAAAACAAAATACTATCTATATCTTGGCTTTGGCTAGATTATCCTTCATGTATACATGCACCTTATATATCATAGATATATATTTGTACATACGTGTACATATTTGTAACTGCAGTAGCCTTTCTAAAAATACTGCTCTTTTCAATACTTCTGTCTTGACAGAAATATTAAAGTTGAGAATTTGCAATTATGACCAACGTGAAAAACAACAATATATTTTAAAGTACCAGATATACACAAAGTGATACGTGCATAAATGTTTTCTCATGTTATGCATATTAATTGGTACTGGACTAATTCAATAGCTGTCTGAAAACCCAGCTGTATCTTTTATGCTGATAAAAGAGTGCTTGAGCCAGCTAAGTTATCTCAGGCCCAGATCCACCATAACAATTTAGGGGTTAACTCATTAATACAGAATTTTTTTAGTCAGAAAATCTATAAAACATAATGGCATATATCCCTTAATGTAACATGGCTAGAGTCCTCTGTTCAAACTGTTAAAAAAGTTAAGATACCTGAAAAAAGGAGTGTGGAGGTATCAGTGCTGAGTCAGCAATGCTTACACTAAAAATGAGAAAACACTGAGGAGAGGTTTACAGTGAATTATTACAAGCTTATGACTTCTACTTGCTTGAGATCCATAACCAGAGAGCCCTCGCCTCATTCAGGCCTCCTTTCCCTCATTTTCACACCATGTCAGAATGTTATATTGCTTAGGTGAGATATTTAGAAGGGATTCTTGTTATTCCTCTTCTCAATCGTCCAAGAACACATGCTCGTATGCCGAGGAACAACCAAGCAGTTTATTATTGGTTGTTTTGAAAGGCTTTCTTCTGAGTCATTTCTTTAGAAGTTTTCCTTTCTGTAAAATATTTAAACATTAGTTGGAATAGAAGCTAGAGACCAGGCCTCATGGGTAAATATTCTGTTAACAATTTTAGAGTCACGCTCCTTCCCTTCCTTCTCACTGTCAAGCTACAAGCTTCTTCTAGTCTCACTGAATAATTATTATTATCAACAGAGGAAAGGTCACCATCAACATAGGAAGAGAGGCAAAGTCTGCCAGTTCTGCCAGAGTTATTCACATACTGGTACCTCCCCACTGGTGTGACAGCTTTTCTCTCTCATTGCTAGGAAAGAACAATTTTAGGAAAAGAAACTTCAAAGTTATGAAGTGTCTTATTCAAATTCTGGCCAATATCAGAATTTGATAGGGTTCAGCAAATTCCACATGGTAGAAATCAGTGTGCCTTGAGAACCATCGAGACTGTGAAGATCTACATTTTGGCACCTGAAGAGTTAGGGGCCTAAGAATCTTTGTAAAGATGAGTTCAATTTGCCTGTGTTGTGGCAACTATTCATAAAATATCCATAAGTTTTATCCTTGATATTTATGTCATTATGTCCTTTCTATTTATATTCTAATATATATCTAAATTAGATATATTTAAAATAATTTCATGTACTCTTTCGTGGAACTACTGTACAAATGAAAAGTCAAATTTATGTAATCTTTTTATATGACTGCCATACTCATGGCATATGTGAACAGGAAGAGCAAGGCTGGATGTGTTGACAATCCTCCTGCCATTTAGGAAATGAACAAATGAGATTTAAGAATTGAGTTAATTTAAAGCTGATTTCTATTTTTTCACAAGTCTGCAAATTGCATTTCTCTGTCCTTACCTGTCATCAAATTGCTACCACCGTTAGCATGGTTTGAGATCCAGTCAGACAAAACATGATTTTTCAACCAGAAGATTGGTCTTCATTTTAACTGATACAACTCCACCATCCCAGGACCAATTAGTTTATTTTGGTCCTTTTTTAATTGATTCCCTCTTCAGTACAGTAGATTCTAATTGATGGTTTAAGTATTTTGGCAATGGTTAATGTTTCTCAAAAGCAAACTTCCTCAGAATTTATCTGCTGATAGGACACCATTATACTGTGACAGCATTTTCAACTGAATCCACTGAAGTTTTCTTTTATTTGCCTCAAATCTTATTATGCGTTTGATTTTTCCAACTATTACCAACCAGTATAAATATTTTGGGTTGTTTTCTGCTCCATTTGGTGACTAGTTTTCAACAATATGTATTTTCTCTGTTTGCATATGATCACTGTTCTTTAAAAATGCAGCCACTTTTAGTGCTATGACTGTTTAGTGCTATTTAGTGCATGGAGCAAGACCACAAGGCACTGAGCCACATAGATTACTGGAATAAGCAGGTGAACTCCCATTATTTTCCAGCATCAGGTCAAATCAGTGTCAGATTTGGTTTATCTTATTTCATCTGGCAAAGAACATCCCATCAGTCTACATACTTTGCTATTGATTTAGCAGTTTTAACTTAGTAACTGTTGGTGACAACTGATGCTTTTTTTTGCTGAAATGGTGCTGTCCTCTATCTGAGATGAAATGGCAAGAAGTTTATTTCAAGTAGCCCTTGGAGGATCATTTCAATACGATCTTCTCAGCCCACGGTAGTAATATTGCAGCAATGTAAAACCAATCTCAAAGCCAACATCTGGGCCAGCTGAGATTAAAGCAATGAGAAAAGAAGACAGCATTTTGCATTCCTCCCTCACCTCATCCAGTAGTGACTAAGGGCTCTGGGTGCGGCCCACTGAAGCCCAGTCTGGAATACACCAGTTCCTGGAATATTCCAGCAACAACCGTGCACCAAACTTATTAGTTGCAAAAGATTTTTTTTTGTGTGTGTGTGTCTGTTGTAGCACTTCCTGAGCTGTGCTCTATATACTGTCACTGCACATGAGGTCCTACCCTGGAACACCCAAGATTTACTGAACTGGACGCATAATAACAGCCACCAAATATTCACAGGAGTCTAGTGACCAGGGGAATTAAAACAGACTACAGTTTCACCTTGTGTGAAATAAAGCTAACTCCATTGACTTCAAGAGAGTTACATGGCTGAAGCCAGGATGGTTTGTGCTTCTTAAAGCAAGACAGAATCCTGAAAAAGAGAGAAAATGCATACCAGTTTTCCACCTTCTTGAAATATTTGCAAAGCTTGCAATTACATGAAGGTGCAGAGGGGCATGCATTGCTGGAGTGCTGTGTTGGCCATATATTTAATCCACCATATTCATATTTTGAAAATATGGTGACAACAGAGAAATTGAAGTGAGCAGGTACAACCAGCATGCAACATCAGAGTATTTTCGTAATGATATTTTTGAGTTTGAGGTTTGAACAAATGATGGTGTGGTTTAGGCTATCAGTGACTTTATGATAGCCCTTTGTAATGATGCAGTCTCCAAAATCAAAGTTTTAGAGATCAAAATTTAACCTATTTGGAAAATCCTTAAAAAAAATAAAAAAAATCAAAAAAAAATATTAGATTTGGCTTCTCAACAGAAAGCCCTGAAAGTGTCAGCATGGGCTGTTCTGGATGGGAACACATCCACTACTGGAAACTAGCATGAAAAGGAAGTTAAACTGAAGTGAACAATGGATTCCAACTCATTCCATCTCCTTTTTTTTTTCTGCTTTCACACAATTCTAAGAAAAACTTCCTTTTCTACCTTCTTTGCAGAGAGCTTACAAGTTCTCTGCAAAGCTGAGCCAGTGAGACTCAGTCAGTATCTGTTAGTCTTCCCAGAGTCACAGCAGAATAAACAGTCATAGTCTTGCAAGAGCAATTAGCAAGAAAAATTTTATTAACATTTTGTTTTAAAACACAAAGGATGGTGAGAGAGAAGTAAAACTAGAAAGCCACAATAGGAAGCACAATATTGTATCTCCTGTTTTATATTTCTAGATAGATTTTAATATTCCCTGCATTCTACGTTGATCAGTGAAAATATCAATCATGGTGTTCTCTGAGTCCTCCAATATCTCTTCCAGGTATAAAAATAATGAATATTAAAAAATTGTGACATTTAAAGAGAGGGGGCAGAGAACCATGGAAGGATGTCTTGCTCACAATCAAAGTTATTCAGTTACTGCCTGAATATTTTCTATAAATATCAAGTTTAGTCTCAAATTATCATGAAGACAAGTTTAAGCATAAACTACTGAAATTGTAAGAAGGATAATGCTTTTACCATTTAGTAAAATGGTATTTTACCATCAGCCATTTTGGACTAAATTTAGATCAATGGGACCATTTTCTTTTCAGGACAGTCTTCAGAATCCTCTACGTGTCTTTAAAATTTTCTTGACTGTTAATTAATCAAGATTACACTTATGTATTTATTTACATTCAGCCCGTACAAACTATAGGCTAACACAGTAGTGGACAGAAGTTACAAATTTTCATTCAATCAATGGAGAAAAATGGAAGGACTGAACATAGCAGTGTCAGAACCAGATGCCATAATATGTCACAATGGGCTCGTTCAATCATGCCCCTGTTACTCAACACTGATGAGGCTGCACGTCGAGTACTGTGTTCAGTTTGGGCCTCTCACTACGAGAGAGACATTGAGGTGCTGGAGCAAGTTCAGGGTAGGGCAGCCAAGCTGGTGAAGGGTCTGGAGAACAAGCCCTGTGAGCAGAGGCTGAGGGAATTGGGAATGTTTAGTTTGGAGAAGAGGAGGCTGCGAGGAAGACCTAATTGCTCTCTACAACTACCTGAAAGGAGGTTGTGGGGAGGTGGGTGCCGGCTTCTTCTCTCAAGTGAATGGCCTGAAGTGGCAGTAGGGGAGGTTTAGACTACATATTAAGAAAAGTTTCCTTACTGTGAGGGTAATAAGGTGCTGGAACAGGCTGCCCATGGAGGTTGTGAAATCACCATCTCTGGAGGTATCTAAAAAATATGTATATGAGGCACTTCAGGACATGCTCCAGTGGCCATCTTGATATTGATATATATGATTTGATTTGATTTGATTTTAGATTTTATTTTATTTGGAGGGGGGTGATGTTGATGGATGTGATGATTTTAGAGGTCTTTTCCAACCATGACAATTCAGTGATTCTGTAATGACAGTTTTCATTATCTACTTTTGCTCAGGCACAAAGTCTTCTCTGTTTGTTTAGATCACCATTACACTGGCAGGAGATAACTTACAATCTAAACACAATTAGAATAAGATGCAACTAGCATGACTTTAGTACATCACTAGCTTCTCTCATTCTGATTTTTTCCTGCATTCATCTTTCATCAATCCAAGCAGAGGACATTAGAGACCTGTCCTGATGAGTATAGACGCATCATACATAGATTTGTGAAATTACCTGTTTTGGGATTGGTCAATGGTAGGAGTAGCAGAAGAGCCTTACAACAACAAACCCAAAGTTGTACAGAGGCAATCAGTGTGAAATAGTATGTATATTTTTTGTACAAGTCACTTTGAACACTACTTGCCCCCACCTTTCTCTGTACAACGCAAAAGAGGAGAGTTTGCTGTCTGTCCACATTTGCTTGGCTAAGTTGCTAAGTACAGAGCAGGGTATGATGTATTATATTTTTTTCCCTTCTCATTTGCAAATTTATCTTACAGTGTATGAGTTACATAATTTCCTAAAGAGTTTATTACAAAATGTTTTGTAGATTGTATGTTGTATAAAAAAGACTATTCAGAATGATAAGTATACTTAAGGTTTTTGAATTTTTTAAAGAAATAAGTGCATTGCATTTTTAACACCAGAAATCTCTTTATGCATTCCATAAAAATTTTATACAGTTAGAACCCTGCAAGGAGTTATTTAAAAAAAAAACAAACCACCAAAACCAACCAACCAACCATCCAAAGTCTGTTTCTTGCAGTTGTGTCGATTTATCAAATCAACACAAATCAAGTGAAGAGCAAACCAAACCCAGAAGAGTAGAATTGATTAATTAAGCAAAAGTCAACTTGTATCTCTGCAGTTTTCTAATCTCGTGTGCATTTTTTCTAGCTCTGAGGCAAGGTGATGGCACTATTATGCTTTCTTCCTCTCTATGGACAACATCAGCATATCACACATATGCTGTGGCATTTAAGCCACAAGACCAGCCAATATTAGGAAGCTACCAAAACCAGATGAATAAAAGCAGCCTAAATTCTTACACAAGCAGCAAGTTGTCATCATAATTGAAAGAAGCCTAGTGTGGCATGATGACAGCAGTGTTCACTGAGAATGTGGGAGAGAAACTGCAGTTTCAAGTGAAAGCAGGGAAGAGGATGTAAAGTTAAATGGATGAACCATTAAAACAGAAAGAGTCCCAGCATACCCACTAGCTGACCTGGAACCCAGTACAATAATGTGTTATCCATCATTCATGAAACCTGGTTTCTGGAGCAAATACAATAACATACACAGAACAAGTAGCAGTTAATCAGCAGACAATGCAAGCCTCGGGCTTTTTTGGAAAGAGTATTAGAGTGACAGAGTATTGCCCTTCTTTAATGACTACAAGACTGTAGTTCTTATGGTCGTATCTCCCACAGGGTACAAGATGAGTTCTTTGTCTTTAGATAAATATCCAAATACACCCTTTCTTTGCTATCTCCCTCACTGATTAAGTATCTGAGAGTTCCATGATGCATACTAAGGTTTGATTTGTATGATGGAGGAGTATGCCTGAGGAAAATGAGGCTAAAAGGATAATACAGCAAAATAAGAGGGTAACAATACTGAATGATCTATTTAGAGAAGATTAATAGCTGTAATAGAAAAGGAAACAAACAAAAAAAATCAACCTAGAAAGATTAAAGGTAATTAAAATATAGAAAAAAGCACAAAACTCAATTTAAAAGTTAATGGTGATGTAGAAAGCACATAGAATTATATTGGTGTTTTAAACCATTATTAAACCCCTGAGAACATACAGATATATAAATTACGCAAAGCCAGAAATCAATTTTCATTGTCTTCAAGGCAAGCCTCTATTTTTCTATATTCAGTGGAGAATAGAGAATATAAAATTCTAGACACTGGCGATAAAAATGTCAGGTGAAGTAGCAATGGAACTGTATTTGCATAAAATAACAAATAATAATAACAAGAATACACAAGTGACTTTGATTAGTGTTCATTTCAGCGCTGAGTAAGCCATCTTGCACTTTATTTTCAATTAAAAAATATGTTTTCAGTTCCTGTACATGAAACTTTTGCAGTAACAGAGTGTAATGTAATTTGAAATGTGAAATTGTCAGAGCAGCAACTGAGTTCAAGAAAAACTAACTAATGTAGAAACAAAGAAATTATGTTACCTTTTTTGTGTGTAAGAAAAGTCCAGCCTACAGGTGTAGGCTTGGTCTTCTCATAATTATTTTGACCTGCTTACTATCTTACCTTTTTTGCAAGTTGTTACTGATACTGATCATCCATTTCAAATACAGAGAAAAGCTTTCAGACACAGAGAATGTTAAGACAGTTTCACATGCAACAGTTTACATAAAAGCTTTAATAGTACTTCTTCAGTTTTTTGTTAGACATCATCTTACCATCACATTTCCGCTGAAATGACTTTATTAGTCCTGAATCATCACCTGTAGAAACAATATATATATATTTAATATTGATGCTTCCTTGCCCATGGAGTTTGTCCACCAACTTTTTCCTAGTAGATTACCTATTTTCCCTGCTTTCTTATGAACTTTTGTTTTCTGTCTGCAGTGAATAAAGAGAATAATTGATCCCTAATATTTTAATAGGAAAAATCAAAGCACTTTTACATAGTATCCCAGCTTAGTTGCTTCTGTACCTTAATTTTGTACAGTAGCAGTTGTGAAGAGTAATGAATTGCAAGAAATCAGACTGTGAGGTTTGCTATATTCCCAACATCTATTTAATTCTGTAAGTAATCTCACATAACTGTGCAGGAGAAAAATAAAAGGCTTGTTAAACTTTGGGCATGTGCCAAATATACTGTGGATGTCCAAAACATTTTAGTTGAAAGTATTACTTGACGCAGTGGTTTAGCAACCTTAAATAAAAGGCTTAACTCTTCACTACCAAAGACTCCATATAACCATTTTTAATTGTGCAAAGAGGGTCTTTGTGCCACAAACTCAGAGCAACAGTGTTTACTCCCATTTTGCACACATATACAGGAAGTGTAAAAAACCAAATAAATTAACAAATAGATGCACTTAGTTCTTATTAATCAAGTGGATGTGTGAGTATGAAGACATACAGGCCAGAGAGGTTCATGTGGTAGAAAAGATTAAAAGATTCCAGCTTTAGTTGAAATACATACAGGCAATGCAAAGTAAAGGTAAGGGAAGAAGTAGAAAGATTAGCATTATTGAATGTGAAAAACTTAAAAAGCACCTGAGGATTTTACGGTAAAAATATTAATTAAATTATGTAAATATACTAATACATAAGTTATTTCATGACAGCTTGTCTGTGGAAGAGAACAAAGCAAGCTGTCTCTTTTTATAACATTTTCCGTAAAGATATTAATGATAATTAAGAAATGCATTTCATTTGGTCTTTGTCTTAAAATTCCATCTCAATTAGAGATATGTGTGGTTCTCATAATGCAGTGCCTGGGAGTTTCATATCCACCACTGTATTTTTCCTGGCAGTGGGAAAAAACTGCCAAGTTTTCCCACGTCAAAAATGGGGAAAAGGGCAAGAGAGTACGCCAGTAGCAGCACTTCATGGAAGAGGTACTCAGGCATGTCTGAGCAAAAAGAAATGATAGAAACCTTTCTGCAATTTTTGATTTCTAAATTAAGTTTTCAGGTAGTAGGGAAGCATTAATCAGAACATTTTTAGAGAGAGAAAATGAGATTCATGTTTTGTTACAAGGATTTCAGGAACTCCATGTCTCTGTCTGTATGTCTGTCATGAGTTTAAAGGGTCAGTAAATGTTCTCTGTCCCTGAAAACAATTGATGTTGTGCAGATTTTCCATGCAAACTCTTACCTCCCAGAAGGGGGAAGGCTGCATCTATTCTAATTCTTGGCCTGTGCTGTCCTGTGGAGCATAGTGGGTATTGCACAAGGGGTTATTGCTTGGCAGAGACCATGGCAGAGGTCATGATAGCCGTTCAGCAGTATGGATTATCACCTGTCAGGTGCTTGAACCCATAGCCTGATCCTGCTTAATTTGCTGGTAATGACATAGCCTGCATTTTGGCTTCGTATTGGTATACTATGATGTGATTAGGTCTTGAAAGAGTAATGAGGTTGATATATCTAGCAAAGTGACTGCTACAGGAACAGCACTAAAAACAATACATACCACTTGTCAAAGAATTTCCTAGGATCTGGTGACATATTTTTTAGTTGCTTTCATTCATCACTGTATTCTTTTAGTGTCTGAACTTGATCAGAGCAAGCTACCACACAAGGTATTGCTCTTCTTTCATTGACTTTGCTTGTATCTTTGGGTCACCCAAATTTTTGAAGATATCTATTCCTGGAATACACTATGGATTAAACAGTGTTGTCTCCTCAAAATTTGGCCATCGGTTATGTTCAAATCAATTCAGTTCTTACAATACAATAGTAAGTTTGTTAGATTCTGACTTCACTGGTACCTCTCTCTTTGGCAAAAGTCGATAGGTTTCTGGCAAATCTTGTCCATTAGCTATTCATCTCTAATTTCTTGATACTAACTGTCAGATGCTGGGATTTTTGCCAGGACAAGGTCAATGTTGACTTGAAAATCTTTCTTTAAAGCCTTTTATTCTTTTTTGGTAGCTTCTTAATTTAAGCAGCTGAAACTGGCAACTTCCATGAGTGCTTTTTCCTTTGCATTCAATGCCGAAAATAATTAGTCAAAATCTTGAAATCTAATGTAGAATTTCATGCAGAAATTTTGAACTCAATAATTCTGCTAATTGTTTATGGCTATTTCAATGTTAAAATGCAAGAAGAAAAAAAAATCGACTGCTAACCTGTCCCTTTCTGCCTGGTGGTCTTCCAGCTGTTAGGTGTTTGTCAGTGGCATGCTGACAAAAGAAGTTGTGCCCAATGTTGCTGTTGTTAGAGAATGACACTGCAAATAAATATAGAGAGTCTCAAAATAGTTCTTTAATTTTTTTTTTATTTTCCTGTGACATTTTAAAGTCTTGCATGTGATCGTATGAATGTAAGAAGTAAGAATATTCCATAAAAATATCTACACTTATTTGTCATAGCCAGCTACTGTCTCAATTTAGAAACACCCTGCATAGTACAGGTTTGCCTAATAGTGACTGAATAACCTGTTTATTCATATCATGCTTAAAATGTTCCCAGTTCATCATTCTCATTCAGAGACGTGTCAGCTTTCTGGGCCTCAAGACTGCATTTATTAATTTTCCATAATCACAAACTTCTCTGCTATAAATGTACACATCCTGGGCATACATTTGTATATTTAGAATTCCAGATAAAACTGTCTCTGAGCCCAAACCAGTTCTGTTTAAGACAGAAAGAAAGACATTGGCAATCTGACAGTCTGAGTGGCTGTTTTGATGGTGCTCAGGTGGTGAAGATCCATGACCAACATTCATTAGATTCACAGCTTTCTAACAAGGGCATTGATGCAGATGTACAATGAAGCAGGTTCTTCAGCTAGGTAGAGTTGCCAGGAACCTCACTAACGTCTGATTGTGATAGTGCCTTGGCCACTGCTGTTGAAATTTGTGCCTGATGAGCTACAGAAAGGACAAGATCTTGCCAGAGTGTACTTACAAATGCACCACTTCCTTGAGGGGTTTCAGTTTGTTCTTTCACAGTTGTGACTTTCTCTTTTCCTAAATATTGCCTGATAAAATCCCTGTCACTCTGCTAACATATAACCTACATTGCTATTTTTTAAGGCTTGGTGAGACCTCGCTTTTCCTAGTGTGAGATCTGTGTCTAAATAAATCTGTGCTGGCAAAGTAGTGCCTCTGATGCTATCAGCTATCTTGTCTTTTATTAGTGACTGCTTTTAATGTTCTGTGCCTGCAGAGTTCAGCAAGACTGAACTGCAGCAGCTAAGAGCTGCTTTTTTTTCCCCCTCCTTTTACTCCTGGAACCTTCCAATAAGTTTGACCTCATTGTAGCTAACATTCTTTTTGCTTGGCCCATTAATATGAAAAGACCATTGTGTTTTGTTGTATCCTTTTCTTCCATTGTCACACAGGAAGGGACACACAGGACCTTCAGTAATGTCACCTGTGGCATACATCAGAACACTTTCCTGATACTGCCAACTATACTACAAGACACTGATGCTGTTGAAGTCTCTAAGTGGAGCAAGACCCTCACAATGGCTTTTATCACACAGCCATTTGTAATCTTGACTTCATTACTTTAGACTTAGTTCTGAATTTCCTTCAGAAATTTCTTTTCATGGCTATTTTGGCCCTGCATCAGTCTTGCAAGGTTTTTGTGTTGTTTTGTTTTCTTTTCTTTATTCCTACTTTAGACATGATTCTTTCTACTCCTTGTGTCACTGTGGATGACAATGTAGACAAAGGTACCTAATATTTGAGCTTCAGCTGGTAACTTCTCAAATTCCCCTATTCAAGGAGGGACATGGACATGCTGGAGTGTGTCCAGAGAAAGGCCACAGGGATGATCAGAGGGCTGGAGCACCTCTCCTGTGGAGACAGACTCAGAGGGTTGGGGTTATTCAGTCTGGAGAGGAGAAGGCTCTGAGGAGCCTTCCTTATTGTAGCCTTCCAGTATCAGAAGGGTGCCTACAAGAAAGCTGGTGAGGGACTTTTTAGGATGTCAAGTAGTGATAGGACTAGGGGGAATGGATTCAGAGTAGAGGGGGTTTGATTTAGGTAAGATGTTACAAAGAAATTCTTCACCATGAGGGTGGTGAGACATTGGAACAGGTTGCCCAGATATGTGGTGGAAGCCCCATCCCTGGAAGCTTTTAAGGCCAGTCTGGAGAGGGCTCTGAGCAACCTGATCTAGTGTGAGGTGTCCCTGCCCGTGACAGGGCAGTTGGAACTGGATGATCTTCTGTCCCTTCCAGCCCTGAAGCATTAAACCAGGTCCCACCACAAGGACCTTATGAGTCTTGCAAACTTAGCTGGACAAAACCTCAACACTACAGGGAAAGGTTATTAAATGTCTGTCAGTGTTATGGCTTTACAATTTCTTCTGGCAAACGACTCCCTTGCCAGTACAAAAAGGCAGACAGAGAGCAAAGGCAGACAGTGGCTCATTCACTCCCAGTTGTACTAGGAAGAATGTTTCATTAAAATTTATCACCATATTTGGCAGATAAAATTCCATTAATTATAGCTGCTTTGATAAGGCAAGAAAATAAATGTCTCAAATCCTTCACCTGTGTTATAAGTGATGTATAAGAATGCCTGTCATACCAATTTCAAACCTGGGACTAGAAAAATAGGATTAGAACAAGGTGAACCAGTCCAATTTTTTTAACAAAAAAATGCAAGACTCACATGGTCTTTTTTAATGGGGTTAAGCCACTAGAAAAGTGAGAGGCAATGCAGCCATTAGTCTCAGTTGTGCTTTTTTATTACAGACATATGTATCTCTACTCCTTTTTATTTCTGTCAAACTTGCTTTTCTGAAAATGTTTATTTCAGTGACTGAAGCTTTCCTTTCCCCAAAATTTCCTATATTGCAAATTAAATAAAAAGAAACATGTTTTTAGGAGTAGATTTCTAAAAGAAAAAAAATTGCCTAGAACATACAGTAAGGACTGGGCAATTATTCTTGTACCAAAATTGAGTGGAAAACTAAATATTTCTGTTTACAGAAAATTAATACTAAATTAATGTCCTGTTCACCAATTTGTTAAACTTCCATTGCTAAAATAAACCTGAAAAAATAAACTAGATAGGTTTCACTGGCTATAGAGGTTATATAAATGATATATGTATCCCATCAGGAATTTCAAGAATGCTGCTTATTTTTTTAACTCACAAAAAGGCAAAACAAAAAATCCATAAGCACATACACGAAGCAATTTTAAAGCAAGAGCACAGCAATTTTATCTCTAAATAAGACCCTAGTGATTAGGAAGGAAAAAAAATAGTGATTTTACTGGTTTTCTTTTTCATTTTTAAAGAATAGAATTTAGATAATTGTCAGGAAACAGCTACAGAACAAAACAGCTGTAAAAAGCCAAATGTCTTGGCCTGGCTTCCAGGAGCTATGTTACAATATTTTGAATTAAGTAATTTAGCCCAAATTTGCAGAGAGCCTCAGATTGAAAATAATCTGGGAGATCCTCCATGGACTTGCTACTTTGCTTTTGATGACTCTGAGCATCTTACTTGAGGCTGTCTGCTGCAGTCAGGTAGAATAGCAGAAAGTAAAATAACGATATCAACAACACATAAAGCTATTTTTATAGTGTCTGAACCAGTCACCATGGCAACATTTCTTTAGCCTACGTAGATTTAATTTTTAAAAAAATTTCTCTTCCCCCCTTCTTGCATTATTTTGTTGAGTGACAGATATTGATAGATAAAACATAATGTCCACATACAAGCATCTGTTGAGTTTAGAAGAGTAGGTGGTTGTTTACTTTATGTTTGACCTTTCCCTTGGACACATATTTCAAAGACCTTCCACTAAAATTCTTTTCTTTGAGAAAAAGTTACTAAGAAAAATAGAAAGAGACATTCAACTTGAAATCCAATTACTTCAAATATACATTTTCTCTCTTCAAGTCCAAGAGTTTTATGAGAGCAGTGTGTGTCATTATTACTGTTTTCAGTTGATGGGTGGCAAGGAAAGGCAGGAAAAGAAAATCATTCTCTAAGGTTAGCTAGCCAGCTAACAGTTTCACTGACTGTAGTAGCAAATTTACAAATTTTCAGTACCTTAACAAGTGGTTTCTGATACTACATTCTGATACTACCTAAGCTCTCTTTATTTGGAAGTTTTACATTTATGGTTCATTATATCCTTATGTCTCTCTTCTGTTCCTGAATGAAAAATGACTACAAACAGGCAGAAAATAGGACTATATGCCCTGGGAACTGCAAAACTGGCTGACTTAAAACGCCATTAAACTCACAGAGGAAAAGAAACCTGAATGAAAGTAGAGGAAATTTGTTTTTATAAAATCCTGTTCAGTTATATTGAAGATGTAACTGGCTCAAGCACATGCAGATTTAAAAAAAAAAGCCTGATGCCTATAAGGAAGTGGGCATGATATTCCTGGACATTAGAGGAATGAAAGCAACTGATGCTGGTTTGGGCTACCTGCACAGAAGAATTTCACTGAGGATCTTGTACCTTTGTGTAAAAAGACCAGGAGAAGCGTGCCTGTTCTTATTCACAATTATGTAGATGAAAAGGATTTTCTTCACACAGAAAGAATTCTTAACCCTTCTAATTTGACCTGATTTTTAAAATTGTCTGATACAATTTTACTACCTGCCAGCTTTAGAACATAAGAACAGCAGTACTGGGTCACCTCAGTGATCTGTCTTATTCACTGTGCTGTCTGTACTAAGCAGACATATAGGAAAGCCTATAGGAGTAGGGAATGAATGCTCTCCTATGCCTTTCTGATGTTTTGCAGTCAGCAATTTAAAGTTTTTCTGAACCACAACTGCATTCAAAGTCAGCCTATTCTCTAACTTATTTTAAACTCACTTATCTCTTTGGCTACCTTCGCATCCTAGAGCAGTAAGTTCCACATTTCAGTTTTGTGATGTATCCATGAGATTAAAAAAAATCTAATATGTCGAGCATCCTAGTTCTAACACTTAAAATTTTATTTGAATGCAAATCACATTATTTGTATCCTGAGCAGAGCTGTTTGTCTTTACAGTCCCTCACAATAACTGGAAGTAAATTTTAAAAAGCACCACAGATGAGACTGATTCATGTGTATCCAACACTCAGACAAAATTACAGATGATCTGCTGCATCCTGTGGGCTATTATCTTTCATCAAAAACCAGAGAGCTTTGATACAAGCCAAAGTGTCATCATTTCAGCTTCATCAGAATGTGCTTATATTTTTTTAAGCACCAGCAATTTTCATACAAATATTATAGACTCTGCAATTTCTTTAATTGAAAATGTAATATTAGATGGTTTGTGATTTAGAATAAGAAACTGTAAGAGGAAGTTGGTAATGTATATGGTGATAGTTTCTTGAGATCAATTGAATAATCAGAATGAGTGTTTTAACAAGAAAAGATTTTTAAAAATCCATTAGCAATACTAACCAAAGCTTTTGTGCCACATAAAGAAAGAAAGCTGTCTTACAATTGACCAACTAAATGTGGAACAAGATATACAAAAATATTCTTCAAAATATTTTTAATGGCTAAAAACAGCAAAGTTGTTTACAGAAGAGGGAAAGAGGGGGAGAGGGGGAAGGCCAAAAAAATATCTACCTCATCCAGCTGAAGTTGATTCAAAAGTATTTCTAAAGTAATTAGTAGCAAGCACTTACCATAGAGCCATCAAAACATTACATCCTTCAAGACATGAAAACAGTTTATCTTTAGAATCTATGTGCCTAGTGTGGGGTGGGAACGTAATATTAGTGAAGGCAAGAACCAGAAAATAGCACACTTTAAGCTGACTAGAGATAAAATCAGTGACAAGAGTCAGTCAGAAACACATGAGTAATTTATTAAGCAATGATAGATTTGGGTAAGGAGCACTGTAAAATCATCCCTTCTTCTGAAATGTGGGGTGATAAAGTAATGGTTTTGTAAACTGAGAGTTATGTTTGCCCTTTGACTAATATATAAAACAAGCCTTCAAGAAATGCATTTTCTCTTTCCTTACCTGGCTTTCACTGCAGTACCTATCCCCAAAGCTCTATTAAATCTCCTGGGGTAAAGACACTACTAGAATTAAACTTCTCTCAAGGCATCTCCCTGAATGATTACATTATTAGCAATGATGTTTACCAGGTGTCCTGGAGTGCTTGGCTCGGTACCAACACAGAGAGAGAGCTCTGGGGGCTTCTCTCTCAGCTGAGTCAGGCACAGAGAAGATATAATTCAAAATACTGAACGCAGAGCAATAAAGATAAGTTTTATTTAAGTCTGTCCTCTCTTTGGTGAAATGTATGTTCATTCATACAGTGATCTCATGCACCTCATCAGGGAACACTAATCACCTTCTTATGAAGCCTTAATATCTTTCCTCTGCATGTGCAAGCAGTCAGTGTTCTGTTCTAAGTGGAGCAGAAGATTAAATAGCCCAGATTAATATGGGAATCTCCAACCATTTTCTTTGATCTGAAAAATACACAGATACAATAATAAGGTATGTTTTAAACAAATGTTCATAATGGGGGCTTTGTACACTTCCTGCTTCCTCTTGTTGCTCCTTCTAAGTCCACAGCTCAGAAACAGCTATGATCTCCTTCAAACTGATCATGCAGACCTTGTGGTTCCCTTCTTCTCCCTGAAACAGCAAACTCTGAGAGTCTTTTATTTTTATAGACATCTTCAATGGGAAGTTCTTCAGATTTCTTGGCAAGCATAGCTAAAGCCCATCTGGAGAAAGTTGCCATGTTGCTAGGCACTAGTTCTCTCTGTAGTTTTTCTTGCTCAAATCTCTGTGCACTCTCTCCGATGTCCCTCCACAAAATTTTTCTTTTCTCATTGGAAAACTTTTTTCTCTAAGAGGAGGATTATGCTCTTAGAATTCCTAGTAGTTAAACAAAAGTGAAACCAGTACATATGAGGCCTAGCAGAGAGCTTTGGGGTCCTGACAACTCCTTAGAGTGACTCTTACAGGAAAAATATATTTAGAACATTTAGGAAGAACCTTGTGCTCGTTGGCATCTCTAAGAAATCAGTGCTATCCAAATAATAATGACATCCCAGCTCCTCCTCCAGATTGAGAGGAGTGGATTTAATTCACTTTACATCCCAAGTACGAACTAACAGCAAAATCCTTTCTGCAGATCAATGAGAACAAGCAGATGGAAGCGGAGTACAGGAAAGAAAGCCAGGGACAATAAAAAGACTGCTGTTCTCCTTAGTCAAGAAATCTAGCTTGACGTAAATTATAGAGGAGCTTTTACTAGTTAAAACTCCTACTGCTGCATCTGATCCCTCTACAAAAACATTTAATTTTCTCTTAAGTAATTACAAGTTTACAAATTTTTACAATCATTATGAAAGATTACACACTGCCTTTCATAAATACTAGTTTGTCATTACCATAAACCCTTTATCCAACTTATTTAACATAATAAATTAGAGAAATGAATGAATGTGATACTTCACAGAATTTCCTTCTTGTTGGAAGACAATGCAAAGGTATAAGCAGCATAAGAGGATTCACCTTTTATTAAATAAAAAAAAATTTAAAAATTAAAAATAAGAATCTTCACATTTTGCTTTCTTGTGCAAGCAATGAATGTAAGCTAATGTCTAAATATTCACTGAGTGGAAAAGTTGACTTTTTAAGTTATTGTTCTCCTTCACATTCTTAGCCAATCTTCCATATACAGGTGTGGTCCTAACCTATTCTCTCTGGTTGTGGATACTGCTGTTTTTTTCTTTCAACTTCTATAAATTATCTGATTACCCAACATGCTAGCAGCCATGGTATACAGTGAACAGAGAGCTAAGCACCAGACAGGTATGCAAAGTATGTTGAAGAACTGCTTCCTTTGATTTCCTCAGTGTGCCCACAAATCCATTGCTATACAATCTTTCTTCTGTGTTAAAATCATTGAGATTACATTAATAACATTAGAATCCCATAATTACTCAATGCTTTTCCTGTCCTGTATTTAGATGGACCTAAATTTATAGCCTAATATTTTGAGCTATGTTTTCCATAAAAATAGAGCCCTCCATTAGGGATTTCTTTCTTCCAGCTGAAATTTCATCCTGTAGATGAGGCAGCTTTATCACCATTACATGGATCTCTACATGAAGTGAAGAAAGAGATGGATGGCCCCTGAAACAACCCATGACTAATGCATTACTAAGGCATTACAAATTAATATCATGACCATAAGAGGAATTACTGTGATTCATGATGCTGTTGTGTAACAAGTTTGCAGTGACTGTTGTACATGAACTAGGGCACTGTCGGTTGCCCAAACCTTAGAGAGTTCTTCACCTCTCATTCTGTACACAGATTGACATGATCTTTATATAGAGATCTGAACCAGTCTTCTCTGTCTTCTGACTGCTGAAAATATTGCTTTGCAATGCATAAGACATCCAAGGCTCTCTCTGCCCCCGCTTGCTTTTCTAGTGTGACAGTGTGTGCTGATTCTAAGGCTGCAGGGAAAGCAGACACATTTCGGACGAAGTAATTCAAGTTTTTAGTTAAATTAAACAGTAAACTGGTAAAACACAGGTGTGCATGTATGTATACCAATGACAATTGTCAGTTGCATTTACATCAATTTTTTTTAAAGTGCTTGTCTCTCTGTGCATGTCTATATGTTATATGAACACTGCTTGATTCAAAAGCCTCCGTTCTCCTCTCTCCATGGGTACATATGGACACACACACACACACACGTACACACACTCTCCACTTGGATTCAGTGTTAGGTTTCTGTACTGGGTCTGGCTGGGAGGAAGTTCATTTTCTTCACAGGAACCCATATGGTGCTGGGGTTTGGATTTCTGACTAGAAGAGTGCTGCTAGCACACTGATGGTCTTGCTGTTACCTAATGGTTCTTACACTGTGTCAAGACCTTCTCCATTTCTCAGCTCCTGGTCCAGTGATTAGGCTGGAGGTGGGCACGAATCTGGGAGGTGCCACAGATGAGACAGCTGACCCCAACTGACCAGAGGGATATTCTGTATCATACAACAACATGCTCAGCAGCACAACTGTAGGTGGTCTTTCAAAAGTAGCTGTTGCTTGGAGACTGGTGGGGCAACAGTCTGCGGGTGGGAGGTGGTGAGTGAGTGCCTTTGCATCACTTGGTACAGGTTTTTTTTTCCTTCACTTATTAAACTGTCTTTATCTCGCTCCACAAGTTTTTCTCACTTTTGGTCTTCTGATTTTCCCTCCATCTTGCTGGGGAAGGTGCTTAGCAGCTGGCTGAGGTCATCCTGCTACATGTTCTCAAACCCACCACGTTTTACTGGATAAGAAAACACAGCCAAAATGTTCTACATGCATCCTGAGGGCAGCATGACCCCAAGCATTGGCATGGTGTCATCCATACTCTTGAAACATTAGCACTCCTCCTGGCTTTAGTTTTTCCCACACTAAATAACATTATCTCAGTCAATGCCTTGAGCGTGGGAGAGTTGGAATTGGCAAAAGAACTGTGATGGCACGCTGTTTGGATGCGGCCACCACATTTTGGAGTACAAAAAAACCTTACTAATATAGACATTTGCTTTATCATTCCAGCTGGCCACAGAATGACTGAATGCTTTCTAACCCATTATGTTAGCAAGTACAAATAGATGTAGCCATAATGTATCTTCTTAAAAAATAATTTTATCAGTTATTTTTGAAAAGTAAACTGAAGTTATATGGTATGAGAAGACTTTAAATGACCACGCTAATGTAGATACTATCTCCATTTCCTGTATTATTTCTATTTTGGACTTAAACAACTTCACTCAAAAGGGATCATATTTCACTCCCTGTCTCCATACTGCTAGTCCTCAAAGTCACTGTCCCTTGAGGAAAACTCGGCATGCTTGGAACTGAGGATGCTCTTAGGGGCAAAATCATCCTTTTCCACTATTCTTATATAAAGACTTTTAAGACCTATGCATACATCTGTGATGAAAAAATAAAGAATAAGGAAAGGTGACATGGTAATGTTCTAATAGCATTGCAAAGCATTTGCTTCAGTGGTTTCAGTCAGTAGTGTAAAATGTACCTCTTACAGTTACAGTGACAAGAAGATGGACTGTTTTCATATGTCAGGATTATAATCATCGCAGTCAGAGTAAGCGAAATGCTTTGTTGAACTTCTCATTCTAGTCATCATTTTGACTGCTGTGGAAACTCCCTAAAATTACAGTAATTTTATTGTTAGTAAATAACATCACAGTTTAAAATAGAACAAAGAGATGATCAGATTTAAAAGTAGGGATTCCCAAGTGAGAATCCCATCTTCCGAAGAGAAACTATTCTTTGACAACAGATTTTCATGCGTGTAGTGTTGAGAGGCAACACAAGGCATTATTTTCTATCTACCCAGTCAGGGCTTTTCCTAGTAATTTTTCCATCAGGACGTCTGTTTTCACTGGCTTCACTTGGATCCTCCTATTGGAATTTGAACTCTCACATATCTGACTCAACTTCCTTGATTTTATCAGTATCCATTCTGTTTCACCCTTATGTTATGCTGCCTCTTCAAGAAAACTCTTTCAATGCCTTGCCTTTGTCAGCACACGGGTATTTCCCTCATCTTTTCCTCATAAGGAAGTTCCATAGGCAACTCCCTATAACAACTCTGCTCTGAAATACTCTTTTCTTTATCTGGAATCATTGCTGGCTCATGTGTAACCCTTGTGCTTGGCTCATTGGCCATATCTACTCATGCAGCCCCCCACGGTGAACTTCTAAATAAATTGCTTAGGAAGACTCAGGACCTTTGGAACACTCTTGCATGGGTTGCTCATGACTCTAATTGGCTGTTGGCTTTTGTATCCTTCATTATTCTCCAACCAGGTATTGCCATTACTGTGCCAATGCAACCAGATATTTCTGCCTGCAACAACCCAACAAGAGATCTAGAAAGCTTTAAATATCATTATGTAATGAGTTGAAATGAACGTACAGCACATTGTTCTGTGCTGTAGGCAAAAAGCTTTTGCTTCACTGTTAATGCAGCTGTCTCATTATTATAAGTCTTGAAACCTGCTAAGAGCATTTGGCTTCATTTTAAAAAGTGTGCTGCACATTCCATATTTTAACGTAAAACAAATGTGGGATTTTCAGAGTCTAAGAACAGTTTCTGAAAAACAACTGCCCTGAAAATCAAAGTGTAACAACATCAGTGAAGCCTGTTTATTATTTATCCATAATCCCCACCTTAATTTGCATAGTTCCTAAGTAAATAAATTGTTTCTGACAGCCCAGTAAAACCACTCAGACAGCCAGGATGCATTCTCTTTTCTCCTATGGGTCACAAGACTTTTCAGGACAAGTTGCAATTTCATCAATATCAATCCAATCCTTTATGTTCACACTGCACTCTCAGTTCTGTTTTGATACTGTTACAATCAATGATGTGTGAGAACATAACAACTTCTGTTCTTCAATGGATTTCGGAGATCAGGGTGATTTTTCTTACCCATCAGTTAAAAAAAACAACCAACAAAACAATCTATATCTGCAAATCTATGTTTTATCAATTGTAAAATAAGCAATTTTTCAGATTTGTTAATGCAAAGCCTCACAAAGCTGTTTTTGTAGAGCAATTTTTCAGCATAGTATTTCCTTAAATTTAATTTTTAATTGTCTTTTCTCCATAGCTTAGTAATGAAGAAGCTATTTCAAAAAAACATGACAGTGGTTCCCACTTCTTTTCTTGAAGCCTAATCACTTTACACTAATAGGTTTGATATTTCCGAATAAAAAAATACTAAATACAAGACAAAGAAGAGAAATAAGAAATGGTGTTCTCTGTCAAAGTGGAACATCACTATTGCAACACAGTGATAGCAATTTTAGATTAATCAGGAAGTTGAAAACTTGTATTTAAATTGATTTTCAGAGTTGTAAAGGATGTCTTATTTTCTTTTAAGTCTGACTGAAAATCTTCTGAGTTTCATAAACTTCACAACGCATTCATGTAAGGACAGAGTTAAAAGAGTAAGTTATTTGGTCCTGACAGAGCTGACACCTACCTTGTTTAAAGTGTTTAATATCAAAGCCAGCAGAATAAATTTGTGATGTGAAGTAGGCCGTATTCACTTACCATAAGAATATTAATTCAATACTTTGTAAACATTTAAAGCACTTAGGACAGGAAGCAAGATCACAAGCCTCTGCTCATGGATCTTTCATCCCTTATTCTATAGGTGTAATGCCCAATGGAAAGCCCACTTAAATTAAGGGAAGTCTTTCCACTGGCTTTTGAATGAATCCTGCAAACAAGTAAAGGAACCTATTCTTTCATTTTCTGCCTGTCCAGGAAAGTACACTTGTTCACAGCACAAAAACCTTCCCTTGACAGGCTTTGTAATCGAAGAAATTAAATTGTCTCTGAGTAACCTCTTCTATGATACTGCTTGTGCTGAGCTCATTTGCTTGAATATAACCTAGCAATAACAATACAAACCAGGAGGAAGACTAAAATGAGGGTAAGCATAAACTGCATGAGAACTGTCTTCCAGCTGGCTTTCAATTCTGAGTAGGCATGCCACCAAGAAAGCAATTCTCAGTTAACACATTACAAACCTGCACATTGCACTAACAATGTCCAGAGAAAGCTGCAAACAACATGGACTGAATTTTACTCCCTCATATGCTAGCAATAGCTGAGCATATGATGAATTATCCAGCTGGACTTCTTGTCTCTATCCCAACCAGTAACAAAAATGAGTTTCAAATATTACTGTAGCCCCAAGGCAAACTAGCACAACAGGGCTTGCATCCATTATAACTGAGCTCTCCAGAGCAGAAGGACAGCTGTATGCAAGCTGTCCATCAGACAGGGCTCCTGGCCCAGGTTCTTCAATCTGTGCGTGGGCCTGCTCTGATTGAGTAGGTTTTGGTGCAGGTAAAAACTGTTCCAAGGAATTCACTAACAATTTAACAGCATGGACCACGTGCCAGTGTATAAAGGATACCTTTACTGCTACTAGTGTAGAGAGATTCTCCCACACAACCGAGCAAGGAAGGTTAGGTAATGCAGCAAGCAGCTTTCATGAATTCTTTTCCATCCCAAATAACATCAGTGTATCCCTTCACATCTAGTTGACAGAATGATTTTGTACTATGCACCTTATCAGGAGAAGAATAGTGGCTAACAGGGAAATCAGTTTGGATAAAAAACATCGGTTTTCTATAGACATAATGTGGGGATGTCAAATTCCAACCATATAGTATGAAATTTGAATTCAGTGGTTATTGATGAGTGATAGAGGTGACAGCTATCAAAGGAGAACTTTGCAGAAAAATAACTGCAAAGGTCAGAAGTTAAAAAAGAAGACTGTCCAACTTTTGTGCATCTCTATTGTTGCATCTGGGAAACAACAGGATACATCCTGACTGATCTCGTCCATGTCAATAAAGACTGTGAATGCTTTACTCACAGAGAAGTAATTTTCAGAAATAACTTTGAGGTAAACATTGGAAAAAGAGGATCAGGAATTGAATCTGTTTCTAAGCACCTAAAGGAACTCTAAGTGAAAATAAGACAGATATTTAAAGTGTGTCTGGAAAGTGCAAATTCAGAGAAAATTAACAGTTTAAAATATTGCTTTTCTTCCAATCACACTTACAGCATTGTGGTAGGATCGCTGAGATTATACTCTTAATATATTAGAGGACAGACTCCAGAAGAGAAGACAAGTTACAACAGACAAATAAACCTTAAATCAAAATAGATGAACAAATAATAATGCACCATGAAACTGACTGCTGTGGTAATTTAAACAATTTTTAAAAAAATCCAAGCTTGATACTGACAATATCTTCCTGTGGCATTGCAGTTCTGTTGATGATATAGATGTCCTTTGTGAGACTGCAATCATAAACTACACCAAAGGAACTGCAGAAATGGCTGGGTCATTTATAGCCAGTTGATAAGGTATTCATCAGAACCTAGAAAGGCATCTTGCTTGTTGTGGGCAAAACAAAATGATTGAGTAGAAGAACAAAATGGAATGTCCTTAGTTGTTTCTCATTGTCTTTGCGGGGGAAATCACGAGACTACTCAAACCCACTGCTGTTGCACTAAAAAATTAGGTAGCTTTAAAAATTCAAGTAAAGGTTACCATTTCCATTGTCTTGTACCACAAATAGAATCCTGCAAGATAATCATTAACTGTGCATATCTCTTCATATAAATGCTCATGAAGTAAAATACTAATTATTTTGGGTTATCATGTTGCTATCAGGACACAGTGTAATGAAGTTGAACCACTTGAGTCTTCAACTGTTAATAATACCAGAGAAGATTCTTAGATCTAAAAGTTTGTCTGTAAGCTAATTAAAGTAAGTAGCTTCTTAGCTGCTGATATCAGATCCATATAACATTATTTTAGAACAAATTCTTCCACTATAGAAAATAGTGCTATTTGCTATAAGGATATAAGATTTCCTCAATTCTTTCCTTGAACAAGAGATGTTAGCAATATTTGAGCATGGCAAAAGTACATGAGATCTTTAAAATGAAATCATGCCTTCAGAGCTTTATGATGCCAAATATATTTGCAACTGATTATGGCCTTCATCACCATATTTGTTTGTTATTGAAAATCTGTTCCCCATCTGGAAAAATACTTCTGAGATGCAAGCTCTTGCTTCTTTGCCCCACGGCCTCTGTGAGTCTATATACTGTCCATGTGCCATGGCAGTTTATCCTAGAAATTAGTATTTAGTCTACAATTCAGTATTATCTGACCAGTATACTGTATATATAGTTTATACAGTTTATATAGTATAGTTTTTGCCAGTCCTGAGACAAACCTGCTGTATTGTGCAAATAAATTTCAAAATAAATTACAATTAAAGATTCAATTAAAGAATAATAAGCAGTATTTTTCTCTGTGAATTTATGCTTTTAATTTAAAAGGAAAAGACAGACTTTTGTAATTGAGGACTTGAGAGTCACCAAATGCCAAAATACATGGTTTTGACACAGAATTATATTTCTGCATCCTTTCTATTCTCATTGTTTTGTTTGTTTCATTTATTCTTTATTATGGCATTTAAGTGAGCTTCGCTTGTGTATTCAGTGCATGGTCAGAACTTTGTAAGAATGCAATTACCACCCATTTAATTTATCTCCGTAGGCTTATCTCCTCAGAGCTAAAACAAGGACAAGATTTTTTTAATCTCCAAGAGATTTTATTACTTAAACAATTTTCTTCTGGTTTTCAATTCTGCTTCATGACATAATTCATTTGAGTGGATGAGCCCTATTCATTTTGCTATTACCAACTCAGTTGGTAATTTTCATTTATTATATTCATTTTTCAGCAGCTTCGATTCTTGTTCTATTTATCAGAACCCAGACACATACAACTAGTATGTTGAAAGAAAATTAATCTCTTTCAGGGCAAGAAGACAAGTCAGGTGTCCTTACCTAACTCTCTTTTTCTTGGTGTATTAAAACTGCCATTAAAAAAAACCAACAAACCAACCAACAACAAAATCATCCTGTTAAATAGACATGAACAACTAAATACTCAAAAATAATGATAAATTATTATTTTGAGATTATATTTATGACCTTTATTTTGTAGGTCATAAAAATGGATAAATGTTCTCTATATTATTCATCATTATTACATTAAAATGTTACTCATTAAAATAAGAACCTTTGAATTTTCAATGTTTTTTACATTTCTCAGCTGTACTCCAGTACCCTTATTTGTAGTGGGTGTCTTACAAGAATGAATGGAAATAATTTGATAGCTGATGTGAGCTTTTGCTTTCAATCGTATATTGTTTATTAAAAAAGGATTAATTGTCTTAGCTAGATATTCGGGGCAGCTAAACACCTGAGGCTCAATTATAGCTCGTGAAATCATGCATTCTCAGGACAGAAAAGGTTCCTTCCCCCACTTGTAATTGGAATTAAATATGGGGAGCTAAGAACAACTGCATTTGAAGGAAGCTGAGGTTGAGTAACAGAGTTGACATCAATTCAGAAGGTTGAAGAAATAGTGAATAAATTAGGTTGTTAAAACTCATTTTGCTGCAAGTTGACAGGTGCTCAGCAAAGGTAATTAATTCACTGAGTTTTAATAAACTAGAATTAGAAACAAATAATATCTCCTCCTAAAGCATTGGGGAAGATGTGTACCATAACGCATTGGTGGAGACAGGTTGACACACTGCAACTCGGTGTGATGAGCCACAAGGTTCTAGTGATGCTGCTGCATGTGCAGCAAGGTGAGGGAAGCTGGTGGTTCCTTGGCAGGGGAAAAGAGGAGAGGGAGAAGAGATTTAGAGAAGTCCATGACCATTTGGAGTAGTCTATATGCAATAGAAAATAAAAAGGAGCCATAAAGTACTTGCTAAAATTATGGCTCCCTGACTAGAGATGCTCAATGCCCCACTTAACAGCAACCTTGGCTGAAAATGAAATTTTGTTCCCATACTTCCTAGATATAACACTTTTTCCTGACGTAACAGCATTGACTTTTTTTATCAAAAGGGAAGAATACAGAAGTACACAAAAGCCAGATTTCCAGAGGGCTGCTGGTCGACTATGCCGAGCCCATGGCTCTACCTGGGAAAGGGGAGTTTTATTTGCCAGGATTGCTTCTCTGGCTGGGGAAGGAGGGAGCCTGTATTCACTTCAAGCATTGCCTGCACGATTCTGTCACTGTGATCCCACAGTGGTTGTTAGGTCATGTTTTGAGCCTGATCTGCATCTTTCTGATGGCATGCAATGACAATATGCTGTTGTATCATTGACACAGACTTACCACCAGTGTTCATTACAGAGCCATGCTTACCATTCAGAAGAGTTAGTTATAATCAGCAGTCATATATTCCAGCTACTGGACACATCACTTCTAATAAAACTTGTTTCTGTATTCCCATTTTGTGATCAACACGATCATTAACATTTTCATCACATTTCTTTCTTCCCCAGCAGCCGTGCCCATATTTCTCTCAGATTACCATCATCTATCTTTCTTTCAGTATAGGGGATACATTAGGAATTAAACCCTACAATCTTTACTCAGTCAGCCATAAGAGTTAGCAGTGTTTTCACCAAAAAGGCCTGTATTTGCTTTATTCATAAGGGAAATACACTTTTTCTTTTTTTTTCTTTTTCAGGGTAATTCTATGTTTTGCCTATGCAGTTTCTTTCTAAAAGGTTCTGTACTCTTCCTCAAAAGTAATTTTATTGTCAAATTCTTGTACCAACCAAACATGCCAGCTTTTACAAAAACATTGATAGGAAAGCAAATTAAAGTTGCCTAGTGGGAATTTATAAACTATGAGTAATCTAATAAAAGAAAGGACATTTCCTTATTTTCTATTGTATTTATTGTGTCTTTCACTACATTGCTTTTATTTTAAATAAGTATCTGTTTTTCATTTACAGAAAGTACTGCTATAAGCCAGGGCTTAAGAGGATAGATTTTATGAATCCACATACTTTAGGGACATGTAAATAAAAGAATGGATAGCGAAATCTAGGATAGAATAAATACAGCATTTTCTGGATCTGCCTTGTTTTTTCCAGTTTAGATTCCTTGCTTTTTAAAAACAAACAATAGTTGTCTCACATATAATTATATAGAAAAGCTTTCCCACAGATTAAAATAGACAGTTTGACTCAGGGCTAGAAAACATGGTGGTTGTCACATCTGCAAATTGATACTGGGAAATCATTAAGTTTTGGGTCTTCAAGTGCAAAACATTTTGCAAGAAATTGATATCTGCTAATGCTAATATCGGCTCATACATGTTATCAACTATGTATTTGAGATAACTACTGGAGTGAAACAACATTTCAGATAATAATATAGGAAAAGTAACATGGCAGAAAATTCAAAACAAAGAACATGAAAGTAATTAGGAATATAAAATGTACTAAAAAAAATTCATGGTGTCATATGTATCGTATCCTTCAAAAGGTTTTGTAGCTACCAGCCTTCATTCAACAGTATATGCAAGCATCTATTTTTACATATATATATATTAGGAACTTGCATATTTTCTCCCTAAATCATTTGCTGAACAAGGATTTTAGTAAAAAAAAGTTACAACCTTCTATTACACATGTGTAAGTTAGGTATTAGATGTGTGTGCTACAATGGAAGTAAAAATAATGTATATATTCCCCAACTACAGTCTTGTATTGTTAATTGTGGGGGTGTGAAATACATTTTTTTCATCCTTGGTATATTTTTGACAGAAACTGTGATAAGTAGAAATTACGATAAGGATATTCTCAACATTACTGGTGTGGTTTTGGTTCTGGGATGCAATGCACACTGTGTTTTGTAGCCTACAAATAGCATTTCAAGCAACACAGTGGATCATCATTTATGCCAAGTTCAAGTACATAAGCTACAATGTGAGGTTTAATTAAGGGATAAAGTGACAAAAGAAAGCCATTTAATGTGCTCAAAATAATTTTAGAATGACAGATGACTGATACCCATAAAAACAATATCCAGGGTAATTGTTAGGGTTATGATACTTCAGCCTGATTTAAAAGATCTCAGGCAGTATATTTCAATAGGTTAGTGTTCTATAAGATTGAAATAAAAAAAAAAAACAAAAATCAAACAAATCGAACTTAATCTGTTGCCTAAGATTCAGATTTACATTAAGGATATTACTGCATGGTATGAAAGAAATTATAACTGGCAATTAGGAGATTTATATCCCCAAATTACCTTTATTCATCTCTGTGAGATTGGGTAATCAGTAACCTTGTAGCTTGCTTACCACAGTGGCTTTATGATGGTACCTGGTATAAGTAAATCTGTTGACAAAAATCTGGTAGAATGACTTATTTTGTGTTCTTTGTCTCCAGTCAGCACACCTGATGTTTGGGAAAACAGTTAAAACCTCTTTTGCTTAATCTCCTTCAACATATCTTTTTGTGTCTTTTTGTGGCCTCCTCATCAGAAAAGGGGATTTGATGCTAAGGATAAAGGTCAAGATGATAGAATATGACAAGTCTTGGAATTGAAAACAGAAATGAGTGTCCCTAAGTATTCAGCATGAGCTTCTCTTTGCTTCCTGCAGGGTATCTGCACCACAACCACCGCATTTTTACACTTCTTCTTCTTAGCTTCATTCTGTTGGGTTTTGACAGAAGCGTGGCAGTCATATATGGCTGTTACTGGAAAAATTAGGACACGGCTCATAAGGAAACGTTTCCTGTGCCTTGGATGGGGTAAGTCTATAAAATCCATTTTTTTTCAGAATCATTGGAATGATACATTTAATGCAGCAAAAATGTCAAGAATATCATGATTTTCTTCAGTAAACCTGGAAGGTAGTAGACAGTAGTAGACTAAAAAGAAAACTAGGCTAGGAGCCTTTCTGCTCAAGTACAAGTGATGGTGGTGCGTATTTTAGCATTCTTTTATAAGAATGTTTAAAAAAAAATATTAGAAAATTTTCAGCAAAGTAAGGTAATATCAATAAATCACAATAAAGCAAGAAAAATGTTCACTGACTATTCATGAAGCCTCTTCCTAGATCATTTTAAGACCTGTAAAATGTACTAGTACTTTAGATACTTCAAAGTGGTACACGGTGAGCAGAAAAAGTGTTCTCCTACCTTCCAGTGCATCATGAAAACAAATCCTGCAGTAGCACTCTGCTCCATTAAATTATTCATTCCATGTAAAATAAACCTTTTTGCATTAGCATGCCCTGTCGGTTTTTGTCCAGCACAGCAAAATTTTGCTCAGCATCTAATGCATATTACTGATTTGATTCTTTTTCAGGTTTACCAGCATTAGTGGTTGCAATATCAATAGGCTTTACCAAGACAAAAGGATATGGAACAGCCCACTAGTAAGTCAATCTGAATGATAAATTATATTTTTAGTTAACAAGACTATCATACACATCAGGAGTTATATAGGCTCTACAGGTATCCATTCAAACTTGGAACTGCCCTAAGGGTCTGAGTGATCCACAAAAGAACAAAAAGGAAACCATATGCCAGTCTTGGACTGAGCTCAGCAAAGCGGCAGGGATTCTGGATTTCTTGTGAGGATCTAAAGCATTAAGTCTTAGAAACACTGAGGATTATGTCCGTTTAGATACCTAACTTCTATATACATTTACCAAAGAGAAGCCTTACATGCTATACCTACATGTCTAAAACTGTACCAGCAAGCGTCTCTTTGGCACCCAGGTTTTTGCCCACCAGTTACCTCATCTTTAATGCTGCCTGGAGCCAAAGCCTTTCAGAAATCTCGAAATAGCTCTCCTATCCATCCCCTCTCTTGTGGAGTGCCTGATCAAAAGCCATTTTCTGGACTGGCCTGTACCTAAGAGGTAGTGAGGAGGAGACATGTGCTTTATTTACACTTAGATTTTATTAATACAGGTCCTCTTTAGCTACCTGGTTGTTTCCAGTGTGTTTAGAACACTGGAAAATTTACTTTCTCAGTGAGGCTGCTCTTCAGTTGTCTCCTGATGAAAGAGGAGCTTGGGCTGAGCCTCCCTTCTACCAACAGAGCTCTCCAACCACAAAGACATTATGTATCTGGGACTGTGTTTCCTTCAGTCATCCTGTCTGGAACTCTCCTCATGTTGCCTAAGAAATTTAGTATGCATCTGGGCAGAGAGGAAATATAACTGTACAGCCTGGTAATGAGGGCATTCGTCAGAGATGAGCATAAGTTAGGTCAAGTCCTCACTTTAATTAATATTTATTTATTCTCCTTAGCATCATCACTGAGTGAGAGCAGAGACCCTGCCCTTTGTGCCTCACCATCTTGGCACACGGTGGAGGAGGCTTCACACCCTCACTCCAGCTCTGAGTGGGTGCAGATTCAAAAACAAGTCTCCTGAGTACCATCTCTAACCACTGAGCTCTTTAGTTTTGAATTGTGACAATGTGTATCTTGTCTTTTTTTTAATGAGGATTGGCTTACTTAACTGAAGTGCTTAATTTGCACTTTAATCTGGCAACCATTAGTGAAACAACAATCTTAGCTTTTGAGAGTTCTGTTGAGGACCTGCTCTTCTGAGGTGTTTTTTTTTAATCAATATGTGCCCACCTTGCTGGCTTTTTCATTATTTCATTCTTGAACAAGGTCTGGAGAATCACTTAGGCTCTGTCCCTTGCAGGATCAGTCCCCTTGCATTTACGGAAATTATTCATGTGTGACTACTTGCTTTAGTTAGTGTTGCTTCTTGCTTCCTTCCCAGCCTGAATACATTTTAAAGGAAGATATAGTGAAATATTCAGACAAAGCCACAAATCATTCATTAACGGTAACCTGGAAAGCAAAAAAGAGGAGGTGCCTTTACATGTAACAGCTCTTCTCCCAGGATCCCAAACCATCTGACACAGTACTGTGGGACAAAAGCACAATAGGAGGTGTAGGAGGGACAAGCAGAAACATAATGCAGCTTTCTAATCTTCTTTGCAAATAAATTTTCTTGGCATTTCACATCAGAATTAGATAAGGAAAAGGGGGAATGCAGGGAATGGAGTTCCCTCCTCCATTACCAGATGATGTGCTGTCTCACTCTAGAAGCCAGCAAAGAATTGCAGCCTGTAACAACCACGGGGCTGTGTCAAAGCAAAACTCCTGTCCCGCTCCTCCTTCCATAACTAAAGCACTAGTGGAAGTTTTTTTAACTGCTTACGCTATATTTGTCCTGCTTGTATGGAATCAGTTACACACAGGAGGCCATCAGAAATGTGTCCCATTGCAAGCTATTCCTGGTCTGTAAGTTGCTATTTTTGAAAATTACATTTACAAATGGAAAAAGTTAAAAATCAAAATGTGAAGGAAGTGTCTCTTAGTCTCACACATGAAGAGATTGATGGAAAAGGAGAAAGCCCAAGGATCTTTGAAGCAGATCTCATTTTTATACAGTATAAATGAGTGATGAGGGTAGCTTGAATTGTTCAGACTCAAACCAATTCTGTGATCAACCGTCTCTGACCCCGTTTTTGTTTCAGCACTAATTATTAGCTACAGTAGTGTATATTTAAACATATGAACTATTTCACACACTTATATTGATATAGCTACAGATTTCCTACAAATAATTACAAAAACACAGTGACAGGCTTTTAGATATTTCAGGATATCTGAAAAAGATTTGTGTGTCTGAAATCAATTTGATTGGTTTTTTCCCGCTGTTTCAGTGTGTCTAATGACTACTGCTGCTACCTCTCTTCAGACAATCAGAGCTGTGACAGCACCACTACGACAAGTTGTAGTTAATAAATCTGCATGACCTACTCATGTTTACAGGCAGTGCTATATATTAATGAGCAATGCAGATAATTTTTGGGAATTCATTATATCAGCAAAACCCAAATATCTGTCATAGTCATGTTCTACTAAGAGAAGGAACCATTCTCCTGGAGAGCATCAAGCAACTAACAAAATCTACAGAAGACAGGAGAAAGGCTACAGATAAATAATCAGTCAGCAGAATTTTATGAACATTTATAAATATATTTTAAATGAACATTTATAACATGGCCCCATAAAACCTGTTCTTAATTCTAATTGATTTATGTGGCTTCCTGATATGTGAGGATCAGGGGAGAGAGGAGACAGAATAGGAGAATGAAATAAAAATAATAAAGTGTAGAAACAAGCTGTCAGAGAAAAAAGAGAGAAAGCAAGAAAGAAAGAAAAGAAGAAGGAAAAAAATATGAAAAAATAATTTAAAATTGACAGCAGTTGCCTTATGGTATAAGAGGACACCTAAAAATCTGTCGTCAGAAAGTCTAACAGAAAATCACAGAAACAAAGAACGTTTTGGGTTGGAAAAGACCTTAAACCCATCTAGTTCCAACCTCCCCTGCATGGACTGGGATACCTTCCACTAGACGAGGTTGCTCAAAGCCCCATCCAACCTTGGATCACTTCCAGGGAGGGGGCAGCCACAACTTCCTTGGGCAACCTGTTCTAGTGTCTCACCACACTCAGATGTTTGGGAACAAATGCATTTCAGACTCATGGGCTGGCAGATACTCTGAAGTAGTCATATTGCACACTATTAGAAGTCCAGATTGTTGAAAATTTAGATTGTATAAAGAAAAGGGAGTAACCTCTACATTTTTTCCATCTCTGTCTATAAATGCAACTCACTCTTTTAAACAGCCTTTTTACTTGATTCCATTGGAGAGGGACAGAAAAATTCTCCCTTGGTTATAAATATTTTGTGGTGCTAAATGGTATTATTATTATCATCATTTACGTTGTTTAAAGCAAGGCAGATATTAATTACTTTCATAAAATTATCATGCCAAAATTTAGCACACTGACACAGTTGGTTTCATGTGCTAAATTTCACATGGCTTCATTGCAACGGGAAACACTTTTATTCTTCACAGTTAAGAATTCAACCTCTAACAGACCTGGATGTAAGATCCAAGATCCAAGTAAAATATTTGAATATGTATTCTTGAGTTTTCTATGTAGGTGTGCTCATGCATTCAAATAAACATGCAGATATTTGAATGCGTAATCACGGGGGAAATGGCACAGCTGCATTTATTTCAATGTGTGAAGCTTCTGATCATTTGCAAATATGGTGTATCAAATATTTAGAATTTGATTCTGTAAGTGCTCTCTGTTTGGGAATCTGATGATTTTCAGAAAACGTCCTTGTGAGCTATGACAGACTCTGCAGACTTATTAGCTCATGAGAAAATACAGTTTTCACTGCTTTAAAATATACATTTAAATTGTTTGCAAAATGTTCTGAACAACACAGAACAGTTCGACCATGTATGATTTTTCTTTAATGGGAATATTGTCTGCAAGATCTAGTCCTAAAAGCAATTACTAAACGACATGAGAAGATAAGTGTAAGCCTGTTTTTTTTGGAAGTTCTACATTATAGGTACTTGGCTTTTCACTGTTTTAAGTATAGAACTGACAGACATTGTGAGCTAGAAATTATTCTAAGATACCTACCTGGCAAGCCCTGTTCAATTAATTAATCATAAATAGTATGGAAGATTCATTGAAGATTTACAAACTTTTTTTAGATTGTGCTCATAGCACATTTTAGGAATTTCAGTATATGTATAATTCACATTAAAACTTTCAAAACATTAATAGTTGGGAATGAAAATAGCTTCCATCTCTCTATATAAACATATCAACAAAGTAGTTCTTGTGTGTGCATATAAATCTCTGCATGTAGAACTAAACATAAACCAGAAAAATCTCATGTCACAGTAATTAGTAATGCTTTCTTGACAATGTATTATACTTATTTTTAATTTGTGTTAGTTCTTCTCTAATGTTCTTTCCAGCTGTTGGCTGTCTCTTGAAGGAGGGCTACTCTATGCTTTCGTTGGACCTGCAGCGGCTGTTGTCTTGGTAAACATTAATACAATTTCCAGTATTTTCATATGAAATGATGTAATATACTATTTCAATTATAAAGGCTTATCTGCACAGTAATTTTAATTTACAGAATTACATCTTGCTGTAAATACTGAGCTCAGTATTGGTTAGCATTCTGTTAGTTATTTGGAATTGAGTGATTTATTTAATTGTATCACTTCTTTACATCTGTTATCTCCATGTTTACACAGTTAGCTGTGACAGAATAATGTACTGTTAGATGGCACAGAAAAATTGTCACAGGTATCAGTGAGTTATTATCAAATTATCAATAGCATCTAAGCAATTGTCACTGCCTTGTGAAGTTCAGTGACAGCCTTGACAGATTGTTCCTTGGCAGTGCATCACTGTGCAAAAGCAAAAGCAACCGGAGGAGTGGAGGAAACAACCAGCAAGTTCTCCATGGCTACTGCATTTGAAGGCAAACAAAATAGTCATCATAGCTGGGAAATGTTACTAATTTGTTTATTAATTCTCCACATCTCAGGAAATGCAGTGAGGTATAGGATTCCTAATTGTAGACAACTGCAGTGTAAACTTCTGCATCTAAGCTAGTTATCCCAACTATATTTCATTGTCAGTGGTGAAAAACTGGCACTTTCAAGGCTCAAACTATCAGAAGTACTTCAGGTGTCTACCTTAGGATAAGCTGAATTGTACTCTACGTGTGCCATCAGCTGTCAATCAGCTGTTCTGGAGGACAATAATTTCTTTGGTATTTCTTCCTTACAGATTTTGAATATGATTCTTTCTCCTCCACCAGTTTGATGCTAGGATAGCTCAATCAACATGCTTACTTTTTTATTTTCCCTTGCAAAAGGCAATTGGTCTTAGTAGTCATCAAAGATACAACCATTTAGCCACAGATATTTTCCTGAAATGGATGTTTACTACTCCCATAGTGTTTGTCTCATCATTCCCTGGAGTCAAGCCAGGATCCTTTTGTACAGCTCATAGTCCCTGTCATCATAGAGGAGCCAAGGATGTTTAGAAAAAGCCAGTCATAATTTTCACATGGAACTGTATGTTCTCTGTAATTGGCAAGCTTTGTTCCAAGATGTTTGAAGTTCAGTCCTGCCATTAGCTGGTAACTGTGGAAGGAGCCATTCCATGCAGCCACTTAAGCCTAAGTGTCTGAAGCAAAAGAATTATGTCACATCAGCTGAAAAATGTAAATGCTGAAAATAAAGTGATAATAAGAGAAGCTGGAAAAAAGTTGGCAGAACAGACTGGCAACAGTTAGGTATATTGGCACAGATCTTGGAAAACCTGTTTGAAAGGAAAAAAGGATTACAATTTTCTAACAAAAAACGAACATTTATTTAATAGATTCAAGTCTTGGTATTACCTCTTTGCAGGACCACATCGAGACAGGTTCATAGGGTTCAATTCAATAATACAGATGGATAATAACAGTCATTAAGTTGTCCATTAAATGCCATTAGTATGGCCATTGAGTGCCAAAGTCTGACTGCTGAAACACTTGAAATTTTTTTTAGGTTAGGTCTTCAACCCATGCATGTGATCATAGCACCATTTACTCTAATGAAGCTAAACAGACTCAGCCAAGGCATTCATCTGGCCCACAGACAAAGGAAACTGCAGTCAAACGAGGCTCAAGACTGGCATTTGGTGAATGACATAGACAGTGACTAATGTGCAGGAGGATATGGAAAACCACAGGCTGGTTCTGCATAAGAGGGAACACCCACACGGGCTGTAAACGCTTAAAAAGGAAGACGATTACGGTCATTATCTACTCTGACTGGCTCTTCTCTGCATGCACAGCTCAGATGCAGCAGTTTTCCTGGAACAGGGTATATCATTGCAGTTACAACTGAGGTGATATTAAAGGGATATTGCTGAAGCTTCTGGCCAGGAGGGTTAATTCATATAAAATGCTTCCAGGCATAATTCAAGATTCAAAAATAAGCCTGTTGCAAGGTGCATAAGTTTTACCTGTTTGAGAGTACACAGTTTGGTGGGTTTAGGGACGGGGTTACAGAATTTTTTGATAGAATACTCACAAATGTAACATTTTGAAGGCCTGTAAGAGCCTTTTTCTGAAATAACAGAATAAAGTATTTTCTTTCAGGCACTGAAAGATCAACTGTTTCTGTTCTGTTTGACAGGTCAACATGGTGATTGGCATTTTGGTATTTAATAAACTTGTTTCCAGAGATGGAATCCTAGATAAAAAGCTCAAACACAGAGCAGGGTAAGCAAAAATTGGGTTATTTTAAGCCATTGTATCAGCAATTTTCAATTACAGATATTCACCAAAAATGTGTTTGATTGAGCTTTGAAGCTTTATATCAGTGTAACTGTGTTTTAACAGATTCCATTCATCTCATTATCCTGAGGGAATGTGACTAAACATAATAAAACACAAGTACAATAGTATTAAGTTACTGAGAATTAAACAAATCTGAGTGGAAGTTTAAGCATAATGTCACATATGTAGAGTTGCTGTAGTTAGGAAAACAGTTTTGTGACCTGTGTTTACTGAAGGAAGTGATTATTTTTGTCTATCTGTCAACTTTAAATACTTTGGCATGAAATATTACTTATTAGTGTAAATTATTATAAAATATACTGCCATTCTATGTGAAGAATTTGCCTTTTTTTCTTATAGCCATATCTATATAGATATAGGTTCTAAATTAGTATATCAGAATTTCAAATTAAAAGAATTTATTTTAAAAACAAAAAGAAAAACAAAAGAATAAAAGGCAAACAGAAAGTATGGTTATTGATTATTTAATTGCATTTACATTAAAATTTTGTTATCACAAAAATAAGGGATAATGGTGGTATCAGAAAATTTTTCAGTGGATGACAAAAAAATTAGATTCATCAAGTATTGGAGATATATATTTCACAAGTGAATTCTCACCTTCATAATACTTATGAAAGTATGTTTAAACTTTGCATAATTGTTTTTGACAGGTACATGTTCTAGTATAGTCTCTGAAGACATCTTGTAGTTAACACCACCAATATCTGCATTTCTAGAAATGATAATCAATTATGTTTTTATTTTACTGCGTACTACTGCTATGGTGAAGTTTATCACAGCTTCATTTTTAATTATTTTACCATTACACTAACAGTAGCCTTCCTAATAAGTTCAGTTTATTGGTTAAGGAGCAAATCTGTGATAAATACTTCAGCTGGTGTGATTTGCCTTTAATATTAATTAAATTTAATCTTTCTGGTTTTCAGCTTTTTTGCCATTACTCTGACAAATATGTACCAAATATGTACCAAACTTTATTTCTTTTGTTCTCTTTCCTCTTTTTTCAATAGAAAGTATTAATTTCTTAAGCTTAATTTTGTCTACATTGCTCCACTACCACTCCTAATTGTAGAACACTGATGAAATCTAGAATATTATAAAACTACTCAAATTATTACAAGAGTAGAAACAACTTACTACTCACCAATTCAAATTCACATCTACTCCAGTTCTAGGGATTTAAGGAGTAGGAGCAGCCATGGGTTTAGCTTTTTGCATTTTCTAAGGATATCCAAGACCAGATTTAACTGCATTTTTTTTTCAGCTACTCAGTTGTCAGCTATAGAAATCTACTTTCTTATAGTATACTTTTTTAATGAAATTTGCTTTCTAACAGTGCACAATTTAGTAAAGAGGTATTTATTTTAAACGAACTGGTTAAAAAACTAGAAATTACTTATCAGAAACAATCTATCTCTTCTGGGAAAGCATGTAGATTCCCTACACTAGAAACTATACTATGTTTTCTGATAGTATTAGAAGGTGGCTTGGCAACAGCATTCCCTGATACTACTTGGCAAGTAAAGGGTCTTGAATCATTCTCTGAGGCGTAAAAATTGTTGCAGTATTTGATCTTCAGCAGAAAGGGGATTGTCATTTCTCAGATACCTCTTGCCAGCCATCCTCAGAAAGGCAGTATCATTCTTTCTGGCAAGCATTGGACTTTCTCCTGTCAAAAGTTCAACCAAAAGTTCAGTTGTAGAAATCATTTGTGTAGGATTTAAACCACTGAATGGGGTTAACATAGGTACTAACTCCATATGGTTTTTCTCTCCTTGATAAGCATATGGGAAATCAGCAAGTGTCTTGATGGATATCTAGCATTTTCCTCACCTAAGGGGTAACACACATAAATTCTCAGCCAGAAAATTATATTTGGCCTAGATATACACTATGTTACATTATTTGGAAGATTCAGAACAGATCCATATAGGTTAAAAGAATAATGCATTCTGATAATGTTAAAGTCTTGCCAGGCAAAGACAAAAAGTGTTTCCCAACCTTATGTTAAGCTTACCCAAGGCATTTTTCTAGTTCATTTATTTATGTAGACCTTTAACTGGTGTAAAGAGATGTGGATTCAGTGAGTTCTTTTCACATCCCACAATAATTGTGTACAAGGTAATGATTCTCACTGTATTTTTATGGGGAAAAGTACATTTTTATGGAAAATATACTGCATGCTTTAAATGAAAAGTCATAATTTGGTTATTAAAATTGAAAACACTGGTGTTCAATGTTGGTTTGGGCAGTATGTTAAAAACCTTGTGAATGACAGATTCCACAATAAAAAGGCGTTCCATTGGTTAAAATAACTGGGGGAAAAAACCCTGTAATGTTACCTGTCTTCATGTTCTTAACCACTTTCCAGCTGGAAATAGGTAAAGCACCCATCCGGTTTCCTCTCAGTCAGGTATTTATTCCTGGTTCTGATAGCAGAAAGAGAAGGAATGTCAAGAGTCTTTATTTAGTTGACTCAGGAAGTTGAATGCATGCTGTTTATAAAAGAAAATTTAAATTCCAGCTTTTGTCCTTTAACTCTTCTGACAGGTGCTGAGGTACAATTGTCCATACAAATTGCTTTGAGCTTAATGCTTGTGTACTGTGTTTTATTAAAATGCAAAGCAGGTCACCCTTTTTTAGTACTGACTGATATTTATTTCATCGGATTCCATGCATTTCAAGCCCTATATTCAGACCTCTGCATATGAGTAGGATCACTCCAGATGTTAGTAGGCCTTTTAGATCACCAGTACCTATCTGACTACACAGTATGCCAATAACAATTTGATGCTTGAATACCTATTAATGTTATGTAATTAGAAATACTTCATACTCCTCCTTTAAGTGTCTTTTACTCTTTCTCAAGCAATTGTGGATACAAGAGTCTTTTAACAGGTCTGAATAGAGGGATTTCACTTTGTGTGTCTACCCTAGCACGTGCTTATGTTTAATTCAGTGTACTGAGCAGTTTTAATCACTGGATATTTGGGGCCTTTTTTAGCTTAAATGGAAGAACTGGAGTGTGCATGAAATAAAGCCCCAAAGCATTAACATTTAAAGCTAACAACCATGTCAAGTACAAAGTACAGTATTGCAACAACTTAGGGCATTCATCCTGAAATAAGTCTACTTACTTTTTTCTGCATGACATCATATTTAAAAGCTAAATTTCAGTAGCAACGTTTTTTGGTGACAATTCAATATTTTGTTCTTTTTGTGGGTGTTCTGTTTGTTTGCAGTCAGATGAGTGAGCCTCATAGCGGTTTGACGCTCAAATGTGCCAAGTGTGGAGTAGTTTCAACAACAGCTTTGTCAGCCACCACCGCCAGTAATGCCATGTTAGTCCTGATCATTTACATCTTCTTGTTACAAATCTTATACAGTGCATGTGAGACAATAGTTTGATGATGACAACTGTGTTTGCTAACACTGTATAGAGTGCTGAGCACGTTTAAATACTTTAAAAAAAAAAAAAAATTAAAAAAAAATATTGCAACTGTGTTTATTAACTGAATACAGGATATTCTCTAGAACATAAAGTACCAACAGTGTTATATTCTTGTCTGTGATTTTCAAGTTAACTTGATAAAGTACCATCCTTAAATATGTTTTAATTTAATAGTAACTTTTTAATGATTTTTTACATTACAATGCTGCTTTTCTCTTTTTTTTTTTTTTTCAATAGGGCATCCCTTTGGAGTTCCTGTGTGGTGTTGCCACTTTTAGCCCTGACTTGGATGTCTGCAGTTCTGGCCATGACAGACAAAAGATCAATATTATTTCAGATACTTTTTGCAGTATTTGATTCATTACAAGGCTTTGTTATTGTCATGGTCCATTGTATTCTCCGAAGGGAGGTGAGGAATGGCTTCCCAGTTTTCTGAAGGGCTGTGCTCCTGTTAATCTCTCAACTGCTCTTTAATGTTACATACACCTTGTGCAGCAGAAATACATTTCATAGGAAGAGAAAAGTGTTTTGTGGTGAGGTGTAGAGGAACGAGGGAAAGAGAGAATGAGAAGATCAGTTAATTCCCAGTGCAGAACATCAGTTTCAGTATAAAATTGTACCCACAGTTTTATATGATTATATGATTAAAGCTAGTCTAAAAAACTAAGCTAGTTTAGTTTAAGTGTTAGGGTTTTCCAGTACTGTGAGTATTGGAAAATGCTAACATGAATGCCCTTTTCCTGAAGACAAAAAGAAATAGATATTTTCAGTCTCTAAAACTGATTCAAGCACAAAATTATTTCAGCTTATTCTGTCCCTGAAAGAGGACACAAGGACAGGACATGAAGTGTTATGTTGGTGGATGTACCCATTCAGTTCTACAAACTCGGGTGCATAGTTCAGGTAATGTACTTAACTTATGGGGACAGTGAGGATGAAGAGAGATGAGTGCTTTGAGAACAGCAAGGAAAAGCCAGTACCCCAGCTTGCCCTTCACAGCTTAGTGCTACCCATTGCAGAATCCATCACCACTGAAATCCAATGTCAAAGTCACCACACAGTTGCTCTTTAACCTGGCTCTGGTGACAGCTTATCTAACCTACTTAACCTGCTAACTAACACTACCTTTTTACTGAGATAGACTTAAGAGCAGTAACACAGAAGCTTTGCTGGCAGACTTGTGGTAATGGAACCATCTATCAAAAATGAGCAGAGGGGGATGGACTGGAGAGCAATTGGATGGTACACTGGCATACCTAGGCATTAGCCATTTATCAGCTTCAGAATATTTACCATAACAATAAACCAAATTAAACATCCTAGCATGATAGCATGATTGGCAAGAGTTACTCCAAACACTTTAGGACTGAAAAACCAGGGGGATGTTTCAATAAAGGTTTATTGTCAATGCTGAGTGAGGAATCTCACGCAGTCATTTCCCTTTTCACCATCCACATCAATGCTTCTTGAACTCTCAGAGGCTTGGTGCTGTGACTGCTTCCCTGGGAAGCCTCTTCCAGTGACTGACCATCCTTGCAATGAAGAACCTTTATTTGATGTGCACCATGAGTTGCCTGTGATGCAGCTTCATTTCTTTGTGTCCTAATTCTGTTTCTTCGTGTCCTTTGTGAGGATAAAGAGAAGATGCAACACATACCTTGTTATCATTTACTGATTTCATTAAAAAACCCCCAAAACAAAAAACAAAACACCAAACCCAAAACAGAACTAAATCTGTGAGAAATTATAAAAGTAACAGCATGGCACTGATTAAATTAAAAAAGAAAAAGAAAACAATCAGACATTTGCTCATTACATTATTATTACATTACTCAGTTCAGTAATACTGAACTTAATTTGGAAAAAAAATAATGTGAATGCTTAAGATGAAATTGACATCTTCCCACAAAACCCAATCCCAGACATGTTCCCTGCTCTAATCACAGCTATTTGCTGCAAATGTTTCATTCCCAGGGAATGCTTCAATATTGCTGAACATATTGTGGAAATTCTTGTGTGACCATTCTTACAGGTAGGACTGTGGTGACAGAGGTGAAATGAGTCTCTTCTATAAGTAAACTAATTTTTCAATTTTTAGGGTCTCTTAACTTGAAGCACTTTTAACTCATTTGCTCAAGTAGTACCCCAAAATATGATTATAAAGTTTATACAGGAATTTAGAATATGAAATGATAGTGTGTAGGCTGTCAGCTAGTTATGGTTTATTTTATTTGCTGCTTTTTTTTAGCAAATCATATATACATATCTAACTGCAAAGAATCATTACTTTGTTTAACTACTTAATACTTTGTTTAACTACTTAAAGGAGTTGTTCCCACAAGCCAGTTTTGGCAGTTACACCCCCTGGTCCTAAAACTGAAATTCTAGAAGAAAGGCATTTGATAAAGCAGATAATCAATCTATCTACCTGGCATTTGAAAAAATTACATCATGAGAAAATTTCCCATTGATGCACAAAAAGAACCTCAGTTTGATAAGTTTGTCCCTTACCAAAAAGGGGAAGGAATTATTTCTTCAGTCATTACAACTTAGGCAGAAGTAAGTGTACAGAGATGACATTCACTAATAAGTTGATTATATCCAGTCAAGGTGATGATAGTGCTGGTGGTGGATGCCAAGGAAGCCTAGGCATATTGCTGCTTGAACTTTATTTGACAGAACACATTAAGTCTCCCTTAGTCCTCCAGATTTAAATTGCTAACTGGGTAAAACACTCAAAGGAATTATTAAGGTAATTTTTTCATATGGAAAAAGAAAATTACTAGAAAGTTCTTCAAGAACAGTAAAGTAGAAGATGATGCACTTGAAACAATTTTTGTTTCCAAAATGTGTACGGTCTGCAGTTACATGAAACAGTTTGTAGCAATGAAGATGTTTTACTACAACAAGTTCCTACACAGAAAGAGACAACTCCAGTAAGTTATGTTCCAATCTGGTCCTCGGGAGTCTGGTTTCTTGCTCCAGAGACCCTTAGGTGGATACAAGCCAAGATAGTGGCCATGACGCACAGTGTGACATCTTTGAGTTGCACAGGGTACCTCCCCAGCCTGAAGAACAGTCTGCTACTCTCTGTTGACTGCAAGAGCATTTTACTCTGCCAGTGCCTGTCAGGGAAATCCTGCCAATATATTTGTCATTCTTGACAACGCTACAGCTTCTTGACAACAGCTACAACGCTATCTCCATTATAGCCTATAGGATTGATCTAATATTTATAGCATGCCAGCACAGGCAAAACAATATATCTTACTGTCAGGAAAAAAAATATGGGGTGAAATATATCACCATAAACTTCAAACACAAAAAAGGACAGCCCCACTTTACTATGCCTTTATTGTTATTGTATTACAGGAAGATGCAGACTTTTTCTATTACATACATATAAACCTTTTGGTTTTCCTTTTAGTTTTATTAATATAAACTTAATTGATGGAAACATTTCAACAGGCTCTAGTATGTCTAGAGATTATGTGTAAAGATCTTGTGTGACAAGGGCTGCATTAAGAAGCCAGGGATGTTCAATAGTAAGACATACAACTAGAAGAGAACTAAGGTACTTGCTGTGCCTATTTTTGCCCCCCATCAATGCAGAGTCTTTTGAAAAGACAATAAATCTTCCCATAAGTCATTTTTCAAGATAAATAAAAAAATTCTTAAGCATGATATTTCTTATAGAGCATTTAGAAATTAGGAAAGAAAAATGCAAAGGGTTAGCTATTATTTCCTTATGTTGCCTTCTTAGCCCACAAAGCACCATAGTTTTTTTCTCCTTTTGCTATTTAAATACCAAACTGGGCTTTGTAAAATGGTGAGGTACGTGTCACAGACAGGGAATGATGGCAGACGCTAGTGCTGAAGCTTCCACATCAGAGCCTCTTCCACTTTGCCTGACCTGCTTGAACACAAGATGCTCTAAGGCTAATTTGAATCACACCAAGTACCTCCTGTTAATGCTGGTGATGGGAGGAACCCATATGTATTTTCTTCTTTTGCTGTGCTCTGCTGACTAGAGAGCATTTGGACAAAATGCATCACTGTTGTTTAAAACCCACATTTCTGTACTGCAGGAGAAAAATAAAGTGTATCAGTAGAGAGAGGGTAAATTACAAAGCTTGAAGTTGGTTACTGTTGCCAAGGAAACAACTTCCCTGGTATCTGCACGTTCATCACATCTGTGTCTCTTGCTCTGCCTGGCTCTAAGAAAATCTTGTAACTTGATGTTTAGGGGGGGCGGGGAACAAGATTATGTTTGAAAGTAAAATGTAAAGACAGCACAGTATTTACATAGTCAACAAATTTCAACAAGCGGTTTAGAAAAATAAGTATTTACAAAGTTTAGCTTGTGTGAGGACACCTAGAAGTTGCAACATACGTCACTGTGATGAGTGCAGTTACATTTGACATTCTGTTACGTGTTCAAATCATATGCTGTGTGCACTTCAGAAGCACTGTAAGAATCATGCACATTTAGGAGCCTAATTTAGGAGCCTAATATTAAGATTCAGTGTTTAAAAATAGTAAGTAGTGAAAATAGGACACAAGATTCTTGAGATCCCTGGAGCTATCTGAACTGGAGAAGCTTCATGAATGCAAAGTCTTAAAAATCAGGAAGGACACTGCACAGTGTGAGAGACCACAGAGTATGTTCTGAAGTAATCATGCTTTGGGGTCAAAGGTTTGAGATGAGAATCAGCACAGCAGGGAATGCTTTGGAGAGAGGGATTTTTAATTTTATTGTCAAATCACTGTGCCAGTGCCTATCCAAGAACATAAAACTCTGAAGTGTGATTCTTCAGCACTGATAAAGTGAGAGAAGAATTGGATTAAGTTCTCAACAACCAGCAGATGTTGCATTAAATTAATGTCAAACACACGGGAAAGCACAGCAAGTGTAGTGTTTAAAATCAGAATCTGGGTCAGAATACAGCTCAAGCACACTGTATGTTACCCTACAACATGTGGGAAGTCTTGCTGTTTTGAAATCAACCCAAACCTTCCCACCTTACATCAGTCTTCTTTCTGTTCTATATTAATCTTCCTCCACCTGCAGCAGTCACTTATTAAGACTGCAGAGCACTTTGGCTAAGTTAAGGTTTGACAACTTTAAAATAATGCTTCCTAATTAAGAAAATAAATATTTTTTTCCGATTTAATTTTCCCTCTTGTGAAGGGAAAGTACAGCTTGCAGTATAATATGATGCATTGAAAGGGGGCAGCTTTTCCCCAGCAACAATTAATGAATTATCCTCTTCTGCTGATCACAAAATGTCCATGAGCAGAGTATAATTTTCTTCCTTTTAATTATTCTGATGAAGACACTGATTAATTTCTACATATTGCAAGGGGAAGGTAGATTTTTGTAGGCATTTCATTGAGAATATTTTCCTATTTAAATGAGAGATCATACTAGTTTGTTTTGATTGGAAGTCACCCGACCAGGTTCCTGTTTTCCAAGTTACATCTTGCAGTTGGGTTGCTAATATAGATACTTGCATTTCTGGATCTAGAATTCACATTTTGAAACTTGTTTCATTTTCATGTTTCATTTTCATGAAACAGACTTCATTCTGAAGGTCGCCTTGCTGTCTTTACTGTGCTGTGTGTGAGAAGGCAGCAAAATGTGTTTGCATTCTACTGACAGCAAACAGGAACTGGATTTTTCTCTTGAATGTGGCTCTTTGTTTAACCAGATAGATCTGACAAAAGTCCTGCATAGTAACATTTCTTTAGACACACATTCTGTCCATAATCAAAGTAAAAAATAGCCTTTCTTGATGAAAAGATGATTCTTTAAATATACTTGCGTTTTAGGTATAAGTCTTCAAATTTATTTTATGGACCATCTTAAGAAACAGTAATTTCTGAGGAGTAACTGTCTTTCAGTTACTGAAAGACAAGGAGCTGTCTTTCAAGTATCTTACATTTGCCAAGCAGCAAATATATTTTATTTTGCAGTGGTTAATAGTGTATCTATTAATCCCAACGTCAGACCTGTACTAAACTGAATGAGAAGACAATACTAACTAATTAGCTGAATACTAACACCCAAGAGAGATTTGGCTTGAGTACTAGATAATCACTGACTACTAGTTAACTTTGTCCATAGGCAAATCTATTTGTTAGGTCTTGGTGTGACAGACTGACAGACTGTGCAGCAACTACAAAATGTAGCAAACATATGAAGTGGCAGAAATAAGCAATTATGTTTGTTCTTTCAAATTAAGTATGCTAAACAGAAGTCCTGCCTTGTATTCCACAGAGTTTAATTTATAATCTTTCGTAGGAGTGGAGGATGTGATGTACAAAAATCAGTATAAGATATTGTTTTCACAGGTTCAAGATGCATTCAGATGTCGACTGAGAAATTGCCAAGACCCAATCAATGCAGATTCCTCAAGTTCTTTTCCTAATGGACATGCTCAGATCATGGTTAGCTTCTTCTTTTTTTTTTCTTTGACTCTTAATTTAGTGTTTACAACCAAAAAAAAAACCAAAAAACAAAAAAACAAAAAAACCCCCAAAACCGAACTTACAGTACTATACATGGCAAGTATGTACAGCTGAAATATAACATCAATTTTAGACATAACTCTTTAGGTGATTATCTGCTTGCTTAAATATTTTAGCAAGATTTAAATTATTGTTGTGATCATTTAATGGAATACAATGAATTAGTATCTTCCACCAGTGTTCTTTATGACAAAAAATTCTTGACTGAGGAATTTACCTATTAATACATCATGACTTTTCCTACCGATGGTGTAAAGAGCACTGATAGATTTGAGAGCCTTCCCTTCATGAGGTATCAAAAATGTTGGTTTCATAACAATCCAGAAAAGGAAGAAAAGCTAAAGATTCTAGGGGAGGAATCTGTTTAGTGTCCTGAATTAAGAAGACAGTGAATGACTTAGTATGACAATTTGGATTTACTAATACTGTTAGATAGTATATTAAGACAATATACTGGTCCCTTCACTTTCAATGACAGTTTGTCATTGATTATAATGGGGACTGGATCAGGCCCTACTAATGTGAGTCTCAGTAAGCAAATACCCTTCAAAAAAAGATGAATCAAAAAATAATCCAATGTTTGGACTTCTCAAACAAGAAGGAGGTCAGTTTTATTAAACATTTTCAATGTTGTAACTTTTTGTAGAATAAAAACATAATTTAATATTACTTGAATTCTATAACAGAATAATAAGCTTTGCTTACCTGGGAAAAGTTTTCAGCTGTTAAAATTCATTCTTAACTCTCACAGTTTGTTACAGCCCAATGAAATAAAAGCTGTCTTCAGGGAGTACAAAGTTTATATGATTACATTAGTAGCAAGGATGGGCAGAATCTTATATGACAAATAACCACTTCATAACAAATTAACGACATTTCAGACAGGGTGGACTAGCTGGATTATGCTTATTCACAGTAATTTGTATTGCAGGGTATTTTCCATAGTTCTGATTATAAAATTACTATTAAAATCTTCCTTAAAGATGATCTTTCCATGAGATGTAGAAGTTACTTTTCCATATACATATAAAAACTATACACTGTATCATTTTATTAAAATTATATATCTATTTCCACCTATTTTGTTTTATTTTTTCTGGTCAGGCAGCATACTTTGAAAACCACCCAGTTATATTTTAGGAAACTTTGTAAAGCTCTGCTGTTGTAAAACAATACACTTCACCTTCTCAGCAGCAAGAAACCACTTTTAAGAGACTGTGGCTCTGTAAGTAGGACATTTTGGAAGTGCTAGCTGGCAAAAAGGTGTTGTGCTTTAATTTTAAATTAATTATCATTGTCCTCTTTTGTTGTTTCTTGTTACAGACTGATTTTGAAAAGGATGTGGACATTGCTTGTCGGTCAGGTAAGAACTTTGAGAAAGTATTCAACCAACAAAAAAAGCGGTTTTGCACAAGTTCCTTGTGAAGTGAAAGCCAGAAAAATACAGGGTTTAATTGTTTATGACACATATTCATAAAAGTAAACAAAAATAAATGATGCTACTGTACAAATATAGCCATTTCATTTTCTTGCAAAAGCCTTTGTAAGAAAAAAACTGAATTCAGCAGTTGGGAAGCTAAAGGTATGATTGTCTTTCTGAAGGCAAACAGCTCTGGAAAGAAAGTCAGTCATGTTCACAAAATTTTCCTTGTCCTAGTACACAAGCAAATGTGAAACAGTAATTTTTCTACAGAAAAAAAAAATTAATTTAGCATATCTTACAAGCTATGTATATGAATGATGCATCGATTGGTTTAGTTCTAAAGCGGGCAAGTTTTTTAGGCCTCAAAGTGAAATCAACAGGAGTTTAAGTGACATGGTATCAGGAAAATTAAATTTAATTCCCTTTTTAGAACAAGTTGGTTTTTAAAGACATTTAAGTAGCGTAGTCTCTTACGAGTCAAAATGTCTGTTTTCACATATAAAAAATAACACATTTTAAGCAATTTATGTGCAAACTTTGTTTAAATAAAGCACAGTGTAAAATAGATGACCCTTTAGACCCTATTGAAATTTTTAAATCTAGGAGATGTTCCCAAATGAGCTCTTCTTTGGGAAGCAACCCTGCCTAGTCACATTTTGGTTTCAATGAAGAGAGAAAGGAAGAGAGAGATTGTTCTCTCCACAGGGTGAATCGTGGCAGAAGTCTGACTCAGCTGTTCTGCATCACTCACCTGGAGGTCACTGTCTGTCTTCACTGGCTCTATGGGAAAATAGAGGTTCTATAGGCATAGTTTCCATAATGGAAAAATGAGAGGCAGTTTTGTGTGAGGAGGGAGAGTGGGCTGTCTTATGAGCTGATTGCTATGGAACCTGGCACTGAACTGACAGATATCAGGGAATCTGGGTCATCAGAGCCCTCAAGCTACTAGAAGTGATGTAAATGTGACACCTGAGGTACTTCTAGTTGTTTTACTGTCTTAGCCAATGAGCTGGTTTTTATTGCCCAAACTAGTACTAGTAAAAATATTTTCATCTGGGACGAAAAAAATCCTTGCACCCAGCTGAGTAAGTCCAGTAATTGGTTACTTTATTTTTTTTCTATGTATCCTTTTTCTTTCATTACAAATGTTGAATTATAGACTCATATTTCTTTTTTTAAGATAATTGTGATTGAATAGACAATTTGCTTTAGAATGCATCCTTCAGTGCTCCTGGAAATTATTTTATGACAGTATTAATTACTTAGCTTACTCCAACAAAAAAGTTGCTGGAATTATCTATGAGTTTGTCTGAGAAAGCATTGGCCCACACCAAAATTGGATTATGGCTGTTTTATGAGACATTTTTATACTCTGTGATCTTTACAGATGCAGAAAAATAGGTCTTTCTGATGCCAATGGAATTTTTTCCCAATCTGGTTACTTTTTGTCAGTTTTATTTAAAAAATAATTTACCACAGAAGAGTTTTAAGTCAGTGAAAGGGAACATTTAGGAGCTCAGGGACACATGTTTGTAGTCATAATGCTATGGGTAGGTCATAACAATGGATTGACAAAATGATTCTCTCTCATAGTCTTGGTTTGGCATTTTCCAAGAGGTTATGTTGAGTTAATAATGGCTGTACAGATGTCATAATGTGTTTTTTTTAAAAAAAAAAACCTTAATTGAGTTCCAGTTGGCTGACTTTTATTTAAGGTGTAGGTCACCTAAGATCTGTGTAAGGCAGTAGGAATAAATGAAAGAGTGTTTTTAACTTTTATAAATGACTGAGGCTTAGAGATCTGCAACACTTATCCACTTATCTATGGTATATTAAAAAGCTTTTATCTTATTTTTAATAAAATATACATTTTTTATTATTTATATTTTTTTAATAAAAGATCCCAATGCAATATTTATAGAGTACAAGTTCTTAAATTGATAGGAAAACAGTTAAGAAGATGCACTGGTAAAAGGAGCCCTGCTAAATAAAGCCACAAGAAAAAAGTAAGTTAGGCACTGATAGTTTCATGTTGTACAAACTCTGTTCTCTGACCTACAGTTTTGCATAAAGACATTGGGCCTTGCAGAGCAGCTACTATAACAGGAACACTTTCTAGAATTTCGCTAAATGATGAAGAAGAGGAAAAGGGACCAAACCCTGAAGGAATGAGCTATTCCACCTTGCCTGGAAATATCATCTCCAAAGTCATCATTCAGCAACCAACAGGTCTCCACATGCCTATGAGTATGAGTGAACTGGCAAATCAGTGCTTGAAGAAAGACAACAGCGAGCTGCGGAGGACTGTGTATTTATGTACTGATGATAATTTGAGAGGTGCAGATATGGACATAGTCCATCCCCAGGAACGGATGATAGAAAGCGACTACATCGTCATGCCCCGGGGCTCAGTGAATACCCAGCCATCACTGAAAGATGAGAGCAAAATGAATATAGGCATGGATACGTTGCCTCACGAAAGGCTGTTGCACTACAAGGTTAATCCAGAGTTCAATATGAATCCCTCTGTAATGGACCAGTTTAATATCAATTTAGACCAGCATCTTCCCACCCAAGAACATATGCAGAGTTTACCATTTGAGCCCCGTACAGCAGTGAAGAATTTCATTGCCTCAGAGCTGGATGACAATGCAGGATTATCAAGAAGTGAAACTGGATCCACAATATCCATGAGCTCTCTAGAGGTCAGTGGTGCATAAATAAATTGCATGCTCTGTAGTTCCAGTTACATGATAACACAGTAAATTGTGGCTTGTGTCTACAAGGTGAAGCTAGTGTTTTGATTCAGGATAAATTATTATTTGGGATCATACACTGCTATTCATATGTCTCTTATCATCAGAAGTGTTTATATCTAGAAAACAAGATTAAAGTTTCAGAGCCAGTCTGAATGAAACTGTATAGTTATGGAGATTTAACACTCCACGTGACTGCAAAGGATTTTGGGATCTACTAGGTAAAGTACACAGGAAAATACTGTGTTGCTATGCAAAGAAAAACTGTTCCTGCAAGATACAAGTGATAATCATTGACCCTACCTTCTAGCACATGCAGTTGAAAATATTTTCCCTTTTATTGCTGGTAATCGTGTCTAAGATACGATAGGTCTGCTTCTGCTCCCACAAGTGTAAATCCGGGGTTCCTCCATCCAACAATTCACCAGGTACTGATGTACTTTTGTTTGCATGTGTGTGCAGGCATTGGCACAGCTGATGTGTGCAGTAGGTTCCCATGGACTTCATGTGATGTATCCTAGATTCCTGTCAGATTGCAAAAGTGAATAGGAAAGCCTTAAAAAGGGATCAGTTCATTACTACAACTTGTCTGGGTGATTAAGCCATTATAAAAGTGAAAACTATTTACATCATTTTTAAGACCCAAGTGTCAAATATTGCCATTCCTACTGATCCTTTACCAAAACTACCAGTAAGGTGGACTTGATTCCATGCTTGAACATCTTTTAAGACTTGAGACACATTTCACCAGCATTTCAAGTGTTATGAAATGCAGCATTTGGGGGGAAAGAAAAAGACAAATGAGAAAAATATGGTACTTACTCATTTGCTGAAAGAAGTGTAGGTGGAAAAGATGTCAAATATATGTGCAAACTTGAAGTCATTAGCTATTACTCTCCAATGTTTGGACCTTTAGCAGGTCCTTCCAGTAGTATCCTCTTCTAGTCATCTGCAGTATCCTCTTTCAGATAGGTTTTGTCAGATAGAGAGACTCAAATCCGTCCCAGTTAAGATTTGGTACGTATGTGTGAGACATGTAGAGAATCTTCATAATTCCTTCAGAGGATACACATACCTGCCAGCACACCATACTCTCCACCTGAGGTCTAATTGCTCTCTAGTGATGGGGCTCTCTTTCCACTGGTGATACAGGCCATCTAGGAGACTTGAAAGAAGGAGACCTTTGTTAAGTTGTAAAAATTGGGACAATTATTACTGTGTCTTGAACGAAGCTCCAGTTCCTGATACCACATTGTAAAATGAGCCTGAAATTCAATGAGCACATCTTGCTACTACTTCAGAGTTCATTTTTTTAAACGTATTTGTATCATAAGCAATTGTGAATGAAAGCATTTGGCACTTGCTTCTTGTTTTCCATACATTACTCTTATTATTGTTTAGAGAGAAATTTTGTGCTACATACTAGTCCTGGTTTCAGTATGCTTCAGAATCCAGATGGAAAAGTGAACTTTTGAAACATCTAAAATATTGGCCCAGGTGGCCAAGAAGGCCACTGGCATCCTGGCCAGTATCAAAACCAGCATATCCAGAAGAGGTAAGGAAGTGATCGTGCCCCTGTACTTGGCCCTGGTGAGAACACAACTTGAGTATGGTGTTCAGTTCTGGGCACCACATTGAGGACATTGAGGTCCTGCAGCGTGTCCAGAAAAGAGCTACAAGGCTGGTGAGGGGTTTGGAAAGCATGTCATATAAGGAGCAACTGAGGGATCTGGGGTTATTTAGTCTGGAGAAGGCTCAGGGGAGATCCCATTGCTCTTTACAACTACCTAAAGGCAGGTTGTAGGGAAGCCAGTGTTGGTCTCTTCTCACAGTAAGCGATATGATGAGAGAAAATGGTTTTAAATTGGGCCAAGAGATATGTAGGTTGGATATTAGGGAAAAAATCTTCACTGAAGGAGTGGTGAGGCATTGGAATGAGATGCCCAGGGAGGTGGTGGAGTCACCATCCCTGGAGGTGTTCAAGAAGCATCTAGTTGTGGTGTTTCAGGATATGATTTAGTGTTTGTGGTAACTGGATTATGGTTGGACTTGATGATCTCGAAGGTATTTTCCAACCTTAATGATTCTATGATTCTACATTCAATCTTACCTCTTAGATGGGGTATAGATACCAAATCTGAATCACCATTCTTTTTATCATTTTTATGCTCAGAAAACACTTCTAAGTATGTAAGGGAAAATGTAGTAAAATATAATAAAATACAGTAGTGAATATATAGTCTCTTCTAACTGAACATATTAGGCTTAGAAAGTCATAGTTTGGTTAGTCCAGAGAGCTGTAAACAGTTACATTAATAAACCTAGCTGCACCCAGCATAATTCTGTGTATTAGGTTAAAACAGGTATTAGAGCAGATCAGAAATGAAAGGAACTGCTTTGCCCTTTGTCTCTGCCATAGTGGCTCTCAACACTACTCAATGACATAGCATGAAGTCATCTTTTCATCTTTTGATAAGGATGTGCTGCAATGAATTGGACATAGGAACATAAAAAAAAATTGTACACAGACAAAAATCAGTCTCAAGCAAATACAGATAAACAGATCCACTGAGATAAAGAATGTGATTGTGGATATATGTACTCGGTGTTTAAGAAGACAAGGATAAGTCCCAAAATGCTATTGGCTAGAACTGAACAGCTGGATAAACTTTTATTGATGCCACAGACAAAATAAAGAAGGGAGGGGCAAAGCTTTTTTTTTCAAATATTTTTTGACGTCCAGTACAATATCATTTTAGAAGATTTCAAGACCTTTTTAAGTAACAAGGCTTTGTCAGGCACTATTGAGCAGCAAATCCTGCAGCAAGACATTCAAGATTAATCTCCTCATATTTTTCCATATAGATCATGATTGCACCATCTCTAAAGGAGAAGACCCTTAGCAATAGGAAGTCTCCTTCTTCTGTCAGCCCATACTGCTGTCTCACCCAAGGTCCAGCATAAAATAACATGGATTTCTGCTCTATAGAGGCAGTTCTCCTTTCACTTCTTTGAAGGAACAGAGGTGTCCCAAGACATGCAGAGGCGGCCTCCTTTTGTGTCTTCTGCATAGTACAGCGAGTTGGGTTCCTCTGTTTTCCCCTTTATGCTTCCAAGTGCTTTCTCTGTAATTATTGTACTACTATTATTTTTATCATATAATTATGCAATGTCAACTACTGTATAACTAAAATGTACTCAGGCAGCTGTAACCTGTGTTAACACAATTCTTCTTTTCTAAAAAAAAAATGTCTCTAGTTATCAAGAACGTACTAATGGGAATAGATTATGTAGCAGTTAGAGAAATCATCATCTTATCAGAATGCCATAAAATGTTGTGTGATGCATTTTCAACCAAAACTCAACCCAACGTCGGATTTCAGAAGTGTAATTATGAACCCACAAAAACCTCTGAACACAAAAATAGTGCAGGAATAATTATTGCAAATGGACATCCAGTAAAAAATTAGTTCTCATTTGTCCTCTCATTTATGGTAGATGCTAGTCTCTGTGGTCATAAAACTGAAACAGCAGAATTAGAGACTCCTCATAAAATATAAATGCTAAGTTTTTCACATCATGAATTAAAATTGATGCTTTTAAATTTGATTTCCATCTTACTAGTAGAAAACTAGAGTACTGTGTGTTTCAAGAAACAAGTTTGAAGAAATACATGCATTAGCATACAAAGAATTCAATGCATTTGGAAAATTTTGCTTTTGAGTAACATCTATACCTTCCTAAATTAGTGAAATCAATTATTTTTTGTATTTGTCGCTTTCTAAGAGATGATCAGACCTTAGAACAATATGCATAATTAAAGAAATAGATAACCAAAAAAGCAAAGATATTAAAAGTGAAGATTGACATGTCAGACCTTTTTCAGACTTCTGTTTAGACTTTGTATTCATTAAGATCACTGGAGATGGATGTTTTGGAACACAACTACAGTCGTGCTGTATGAGCTCAGAACATATGTCCTGACTTTTAACTCTGCAGGGAGGATCCATCACCCCTAACTTTAGTTATCTAAATGTGGGCATTCCTCTTCTGATGTGGAAAAAATGCTTTTAACATTTGGCTCCCCATTAGAGTCACTAGTAAATGTAGGCACTTTTAGGCCATTTTTAGATATCTGCTTCAGAACAAAAATCACATTCCGTTAGTGCTGATGTCTCTCTTCTGGTGCTACAGAAGCCACAGTGAGAAGCTCAGACATAGACATAAAAAATCTTAATGTCCTAAACTTAGTCAGATGAATCCTATGGTGTGTCACAAACTTTGTTTTAATTTTTACATTCTCGTATTTTTTTTTCTCAAGAAGATGTCTAGTTGGGAGCTATCAAATGCTTTATTATATATGGAAAATTTTCAGGTTTCATTAGATAGTCTGTAAATGCCATAATATTTACATACAAGCATTGCCCAAATAAGTATCAATTTAAGGATCTGCAGTTTAACAATGTACAAGTCAGTGATTTTAAATTTCATTTGTTATGTACCCGAATGTGTGCATGCAATTATAGGCACAGGCAGGCATATTAGTACATCACAAAATTTCTTTGGAGGAGTAATTGAACATCTGGCTAATCTCCTGCTACAGCCCTTATTTGCATGGATTAAAACTGGCTTTGCTACCTTAGCATTAAAGTGACTTGGAGTGCACTTGTTCAGTTCCAAGTGTTTGATTTTAATGAAGAAAGCACTCTTGTTACACTCTTTTGGAATGGTTTTTGTTTTGAAGATGTACATTCGGGGTGGTGAGCTCATTAAAATGAAATTACTTTGAAATAGTTCATTCCTGGTCACTTAGACACAGGGAAAGGTCAGGAGGTTGAAGTGCAGAGGAATAAGATGATCCATGCAACAGATCTCCAAGATAAGTAATTATTTCATTTTTATTGTTAAAAAAAAAAAAAAAAGCAAGAGTGAGGTAGATATCTGTAGCCAGGACATGCAAAGAGACTTCTATCATTACCTTTGTGGGACAGGAGTGACAGGTTCTTTCAAGGGAACTGGGGTTAGCGTAGCATGAGCAGAAATGGAAAAGAGATAAAAAGACACAGGCTTAACTATTATGGGAGGAAGGGCATGCAGACAGGCAATAGGAACTTTTATTAAAGGGAAAAAAGAGCACCTGCTTTATAAGAATAGTAAGGAAAGGACTTCCCGAATTCTTTCCAATCTCATATCTTCTTTCTTTATTTTTCTGTCTTGGAGAATGACATAAAGCCTTTAAATGGGAAGTTGATAGTAGACAAAAATAATCTTTTTGTATTCATTCATGAGAGCTCTTAATCCATTCAGAGAAAGTCAACTAGAAAGCTCCTCGGACAAATCTCTCATGTGGAACTTGGGGAAGAAAAACTATTACAACTGGGAAGACAAATGGATACATTAAAGATAATGAAGTGCAAAGAAAAAGTGAAGTTATAGATAGAGAGGAGACAAAAGAAAGACAGGCATGCAAAAAAAAAAAAAAAAAAGAAAAAAGATGGCAGAAATTGAGTAGCAGCTTAAAATTGAAGAGTTAGGAAGAATGGAATAACATCAGCAGGGAAGGAACAATATCTAAAACTTAAGAAAACAAACAAAAAACAAAACAAAACAAAAAACCCCAAACAAACAATAAACAACAAAAAAAAACAGGAAAGAGAAGAAATATGCAGTTAAACCAGTCAGTCTTGTCAATAAAGTACCGGAGCATCAGGCAGAACAAAAGCAAAACATTGTGCAGTCATTTTGATTTAAGATATGAGAAGTGAAAAGAGAGAGAGAGATAGAGAGAACAAAAGCAGAGATGAGCTGCACAAGAATTTCCTCTTTATCATGTTTCCACATTGCATTTATTTTCAAGCATTCTGTAGCTGAGATTTTTCTCCCTCCCATTCCTCATTTCATTCTTCAATAAGCTGTGGAGACAGTTCTTGCCAATTTTGTGACTCCCAGGGAAATGAAGTATAGCCCTCTAACAACCCTCTCTATCTTTCGCTTGAGTGAGTAAGTCTCAGGTTCCTCTGACTTCAGAAATTGTTGCAGCTTGTGTTCAGGTTACTGCCTTGGGTTCAGAACTGATACTAGTAACAGAAGATATTAAGAACCAACATCTTGGTCAGTATTATCAAGTGTGATATATATGTTAGACACTATAGTGTAAGCAGCTATCTGAACTACATATGATCCTTAAGAGACATATTTTCAATTGCTTGGCCTTTTAAAAAATGTTTCCTTCTTGGCCTTTTAAGGAAGGTTTCCTTTCCCCTCAAAGTCTTTAAAAAAAAAAAAAAAAAAAAAAAAAAAAAAAGTAAGGAACTAATCTACTTTTTCATGAAAATGTTCTTGCTTTTTGTCTAGCTCATGTTATGAACTAATAGCCAACATATTGTTCTATTCAGAAAACAAGTTTTTGAGTTATATTCTCAGAGAATGCAGGGATGCAATGAGGAAAGCTAAGGCCCACCTAGAACTAAAGCTGGTGAGGAGTATCAACAACAACAAGAAGGGTTTCTTCCAGTACATCAGTAAAAATAGGAGGAATAGGGGTAATGTAGGCCCACTGATGAATGAGGCAGGTGCCCTCGTGGCTGAAGGCACAGGGAAGGCAGAGTTATTGAATGCCTTTGTTGCTTCAGTCTTCACTGCAAAGCCCTACCCTCTTGAAGCCCAAACCCTGGAGGTAAGAGATAAGGTCTGGAGAGAGGAATACTTTCCTTTAGTAGAGGAGGATCTTGTTAGAGACCACTTAGCCAAACTGGATATCTGTAAGTCCATGGGCCCTGATGGGATGCATCCATGAGTTCTGACAGAGCTGACATGTTATTGCTAGGCCACTCTCCATCATCTTTGAGATGTTGTGGAGAATGGGAGAGGTGCCCGAGGCCTGGAGGAGGGTTATTGTCACTCTGGTCTTTAAAAAGGGCAAGAAGGAGGACCCAGAAAACTACAGGAGGGTTAGTTTCACCTCTGTCCCTGGTAAGGTGTTAGAAAAAAATTGTTCTTGACATCATCACAAATGTGTGAAAGCAAAGAATGTCGCTGGGAGAAGTCATCATGGATTCACCCAAGAGAAATCATGTTTGACCAACCTGATTGCCTTCTTTGAAGTCATTACTGGGTGGCTATGTGATGGGGCAGCAGTGGATGTTATCTACCTTGACTTCAGCAAGGCTTTTGATACTGTCCCTCATAACATCCAACTCAAAAAATCTGGGCTAGGTGAGTGGACAGTGAGATGGATTGAGATCTGTCTGTATGACAGAATTCAGAGGGTGGTGATCAATGGAGAAGGGTCGAACAGGAAGCCTGTAACCAGTGGTGTCCCCCTGGGGTCAGTATTTGGTCTGGTCGTGTTCAAAATGTTCATCAACAACCTGGAAAGAGTGTATCTTCAGCAAGCTCACTAATGATACAAAGCTGGGAGGAGTGGCTGGCACTCTGGAGGGCTGTGTTGCCATCCAGCATGACCTGGACATGCTGGAGAGCTGGGCAGAGAAGAACCTAATGAGGTTCAGTAAGAGCAAGTACAGAGTCCTGCACCTTGGGAGGAAGAACCCCAAGCACCACTATAGGTTAGGGGTGGACCTGCTGGAATGCAGTTCAAAGGAGAAGGATCTGAGGGACATGAGAGACAGTAAATCATCCATCAGCCAGCAGTGTGCCCTTGCTGCCAGGAAGGTCAATGGAATCCTGGGTTGCATAAGGAAGAGGGTGGCCAGCAGGTGGAAGGAGTTCATTCAACTCTACCCTGGTGAGGCCACAGCTGGAATCCTGCATCCAGTTTTAGGCTGCTCAGTTCAAGAGAGACAGAGAACTATTGGAGAGAGTCCAGCAGAGGGCAATATAGATGACTGGGGGATGGGAGCATCTCTTTTATGAGGAAAGGCTGAGAGAGATGGGACTCTTTAGCCTGGAGAAGAGAAGGCTGAGGGGATATCTTATTAATGTCTACCAGTATTTAAAGGGTGAGTGTGAGGAAGATGGAGCTGGACTCTTCTCAGTAGTTCCCAGTGACAGGATGAGGGGCAACAGGAGTAAGATGGAACACAGAAAGTTCCATTTAAACATAAGAAAAAAACTTTTTTACTATGAAGGTGGCAAGGCACTGGAACAGGCTGCCCAGGGAGGCTGTGGAGTGCCCTTCTCTGGAGATACTCAAAACCCACCTGGATGCAGTCCTGTGTAACGTGCTCCAGGTGATCCTGCTTTAGGGGGAGAGTTGGACTAAATGATCCCTAGAGGTCCCTTCCAACTCTGATAATTCTGTGACTCTGTGAAAAGGCACTTTAAATCAAAAATGTCTATCTACTTTCCACTTCTATATTTCTGAAGGCCGAAAATATTTTCCTTTAATTTTTTAAGGGAAGAAAATCCTCCCCATGTTAAGATCTTGTATGTCAAATCTAATCTCAGGGCGAATTATAAATCACTGATAATCAGACTTTGGATTAATGGAAGCATGGTTATAGCCCTCACTATAATACAGTATCTCTGGTTCCAATTATACTTTGCACAAGGCAATATATCTTCAGAGGTATCTCGTGCAATTAATCAGGTAGTGGTGTAACGCAGACTAGAATAAGGGGAAACAAAGGCATTTGTCGTTTTACAGGGATAGAGAGGGATTTCATTAGTCATTTAGCAAGAGCAGCTCTTCCCTGGTGCCAGTGTACTGGTGCATGCTGGTGTATGGAAATTAGCCTTCAGTATTCTATTTTTGTCCCTCAGTGAGTGTATTTAAAGTTGCTCTGGAATAACACAGAGAAGCTATACATGATTAAGACAAAGTAAAATTGATTTAAAGCAAATTACTACTGCAGACCTCTTTTCACAGAGTTTCACTTTGGTCCTGGCATTAAGGGATTTTTTTATTTTTTCTGTAAAATGGATTTTACCAATTAAGATCAAAGAGCTTCAAAAATCATAGATGGAAAAAGTCTTTTCGGGTCATCTATCAGTGCAAGATTTTATACAGCATATAGCTCTAGCACATAGCCAAACTTCACTTTCAGGAGTAGAGTGAGAGGCTTCTGCTGTTTCCTTTAGCAGATTATTTCATAGTTACATAAACTTTCTGGATTACTGATAGCATCTCTGAAACTTCCTTCATTTGTTTCTGAGTTGCAGCTTTTCAGATTTTTCTCACACCAGCTTTGTTTATCAGTGTTTCTATCTTTCTAAGGTTTCTGCACAAGCTCTTGTGTTTGCCTTTTCCAGAGTCAATGTTTAAACAAGCTGTTTAAACTCTTCTTATCTTTCCTCTTCGATCCAGTGTTATTAACTCTTTAAAAATTCTTTTTGCAGCTCTGATCTGAAATTTCCCCATATCACAGGCATCATCTGGCTTCTGTCGCTTCAGAGGACCAATGCAACTCACTGGAGTTGCTCAGAAAGGGCTATTCACATCCTCACCTACTTAAATGGAGAGCTAGATGACTTTTTTTTTTTTGTAGCATTTGTACTCATTCATGGATTGCAGTCCACTACTTACCCATGCCCCCCAGCTTTTTCAGATTTTTCCCAGCTAACCCCCAACACATTGCACATGTCTTCAGCTTTTTAGGTAGTGCATTTATCCATTACCCTTACGGGTCTCCAGCATTAGGGCTTTTCAGCTTGGAAAACAGATGACTGAGTATCATTCCTGATGCACAACCGCAGAACCTGCTCAAAAAATACCAAATGACACAAACCATAGATACTACCCTTTGCAGTTATTTGTTATTTATAAACTAACATTAACACCCAAGCAGATCTCCAACTGATCCTTGAAAAAAACACCAGCTTCCCATCTAATTTTTATGTTGGGTACAATCATTCTCAATCTTGCAGGTGGATAAAAGAAACAGCTTTTTGAAAAGAGTAGTACTGGCGGGACCAGTTCAGCAGCTCATTTGATGCAAGAGATTTTTTTTTTTCTTCTGACTCCATTCAGCTGCTGGGCTCCATTAATTTAAATTGTATAATGAGACAGGTAATTGATTTCTGAAAACATTGAGGTATCTGTGGAAAATCCCATTTTTCACAGGCAAAAAGAGACACAAGTGAACTTCATCTAAGAAAAAAGTATATATACAGTCACAATTAAAGTATTGATTTGCATGTTTCAAGCTTATTGTACATGATGCAGAAACTAAGAGAAAAATTAAGTAAAAAGGCAATTTTCAACTGGGACTGAAGAGAAACTTCTATCTTCAAAAATTAGGATTCCAAATGACTTCATGCTTCTGAATATGTTCCCTCTCTTAAAAATAACACTGCAGTCCTTTCAAGGCAATTATGTAGTAGCCAGACAGTATTGCAGCTGAATTTCAGTGGTGCAAAATCACATTTATAACCAGTATCCTTTGGTTTTCATATATTCAGAGAACTTCACTGCTTCTGTTCAGACCTGTGGCAGGTACACACTTTTTATACCTTACAAGAATAGGCTCTGACAACACTTGTACTGTATTTCCCCATATTCAGCCACATAAACAAGTGAAGCACAAGCACGGAACAGATGTTCTTTACTATGTAAGTTTAAAATAAGTGTTTGTGACAGATTCTGGTTGAGCCCTAGAAAAATCCTCACAGAGATAAATGTGTGGTATGACCCGTTTGGTTATGACTGGTGTGATTGAACAGAAAAATTGCATTAGTTACCACTTTTCTGACAATAGCACAGCTAAATATGTTACAGTCTGTTTGATACGTCTTTTTACCATGTAAACAGTGAAAGAGTTGTCTGGCTGAAAAATCTAATAATCCAGCTATGCCAAGAATATAGACACTGTGGTCAAGCAGACTATAGGCAAAATACAAATGCTTTACTTTTAGAAATCAAAGAACCTGGCAATCTACACATTTCTTCCTAGATTTCCATGTTTTCACTTAGGATTCTCAGTCATATCATGTCTTATTACTGGACTGTGGCTTAAAAATAGCTTTTTCAAGCATTTTTCAAAGCTGTCCCTGTAAATTTCACTTCATTACCTGCTGTATGAGTTTTTCTTTTCTGACCACTGACCCCTGTACACTAGTAGATATTCTCTAATTGCAACTTAAAAATAGATCCTTCCTTATTAGAGATTTCTTCAGGTGCTGGTTTACTGTGGAATTACGAAGGCCTATCTTAAGGTACACTTGTACCATGGACCCCTTAATATGAGCAAGAAGCGAGTATTTAGCTACTTTAGGAACTTGAGGCAAATGTCTTCATTTTTCTCTTATCTCCAAGACCTTTTCTGTTTCCATGTTTCATGCTAATTTTTACAGAAGTGTTTAATTTATTTTTAAATACTCTCTTTTAAATGTGCAAGTTTAAATCAAGCCTTGCTGATTAAAGATGATTTCTCCCAAAGGTTGTTGTTGTTGTTTGGTTTGTTTTATTTTTTTATAAACTGTTCTTTAGTAATGCCTCCCAGCAATTTAGGAATCAGAGTGTGCTAACAGTGCTACAGTGATCTTCTTCATATTACTGGGGACTGGAGCATCAAAATTTCACTACAAAACCAAACACCACGAAGTGGTATTATCAGGGCACAGAGACAAAGCATTTCTGCTTTCTGCAACTGAAAGATGTAAAATTATTTCTTTGAATTGCAAAAAAAAATCAGAATGGCTTACTAAAACTTGCATGTGTGTTAAGCCAAATAAAATCTCAGTCTAAAAAAATTGGTAACATTATTCATCTTGACTTAACAGGCTTGGTTTGTAACTCAATGCAGAAATTAGGCGTGATTTGAAAAGTTCTCACCATTACTTAAAGCCACCCTAGTCTACCACAAAACAGGGTTAAATTACAGTAGCAAACCTTTTTCCTTTCTTGGGGTACTTTTCCTTTCCTGTAAGTCTCTTTCCTGAAGGAGAATGAGTCTTTTCTTTCCATTCACATGTTGCTTACACTGGGGTTTTTTTCAGCTTTTCCAGCCACTGTTTCTACATTTCTCTAGTCTATTGCAAGCCATTCAATTTTGAACATTAGGAGGAAAAAAATATTTCTATATCTTTATTATAATATTTTTAATTCTTTCTGATATAATTTGACTTTATAATTTTTTTCTTCTAAAATCTGTAAAAAATTATGTGATAAACTATTTGTGATATGTTTTAAGTAATCATATTCTGTTGCATCATATACAAGTGATTACTTCACTAGCAAATCATTTTTGCTTTATATCAGATGCATTGAATCAGACTTGTTGTTAGTGTAAAACAAAATCATTGCTTTCTTCATCCAGACTGTCATGGCAAACAAATAAGCTGAAGCTATGGAAAATGTAGGTGGCTTTGGCTTCATTTTGCTACCATTTATTCCATTAAAATCAATGGAGTTGTACCAATGTAATCCTGATGTAGGAAAATATCCTTTTCTGTATTACATGTTCAAATATAAATCACAGATGCATACAGATAGCTGTGTAAAACATAAAACTATGACAACAATTTGAAAATACCAGAGAAGGTATGGAAAAAGATATGTTTTATGTGCTAACAGGTTCAATTGCATGCAATTAACATGCATGTTATGCATCCCAGTGAAATGCAGTATGGTTTATTTTAGAGCAAAGCATATTATACTGGTCTAAAAAAATTGTATGCAAAGTCATTCATTAACCTTAAATTATCAGGATAAAATCTACAACCTCTCACAGAATACCTAATACATATCTCATAGGAAAACAACAGTGTTATTAAGACTCATTAATATGATTTGGTGAATAGTCCCCATGTTAATACAACCTCTTTTTTCTTTTTTTTTTACTGCTTAATAGAGAAGAAAATCACGTTATTCGGACCTTGACTTTGAAGTAAGTTTTACTGAATTATTCCTGATTATTGAAATAATTTTTCCTAAAATTAAATGTAAAGTGTTAATTTTAGCAGATTAAAGCCTTCTGACATAGTAGATGTCATGGGGTTGTTCAATTGGTACACGATGAGAAATTCATTAAAACTACTTTGGTGCAACTTGTTTGTAAAATACTCTGAGATCAAACTGTCATATGGCAATATTAATCATCATGGTTTCAGTTTTTTAAATTCTCTGCCTCTCCATTTTCATCTGTTTTTCTTCTTTTTTTTTTTTTTTTTTTCTTTTGCTAACCATCTATCTACTGAAAAAGTGACAGTTCTGTAGGAGAGGACACATTGGTGCAGAAGGTTGCTGTGTTTAAGAGATTCTCAATCATTTGTTCAATCTCTCTTCAATACTTACTTACTGACATATGATTTCACATCTAAATAGTGATAATGAATGTGTCAAATTTTGAATGATGAACTGCTGTAGTTGTCAAAACTTATGGATCACGTCCTTTATAAAAAATTGAGTTCATATAAGGTTTGTCAGGTTGAATATCCACAATTTCAGACTTAGGCCCCACTGCATGAGGAGATTTGGTTGTGCTAGTTAATGACCTTTTTGTTCTGTCTCAGCCAGTATGATCAAGTCTCATGCAAGCTGGGATTTTTTTTGAGGGTTTTTTTTTTCTCTACTCTCTACCAGAAGTAATACAGCAGTTAGTTTTCAAGGGGTTGTTAATAATTTATGGATTTGGGATTTTTGCAGGGTTTGTCTGTTCATGCACGTTAATAGTTTGATATGATTCATTTCCTGGGTCTCTAGAGAAGTTGAACAATCATAATATTTTCATGGACTCTACAGATCTCAGGCTAAACTTTAACATCTAATAATCTATAGATCAACCATAACTTTATAAATTAGCTCCTCTGTTTGCATTTGCAAACAAAACCAGGGGTGTTTCTATTATTATTTGGGCTTTAATTACTGCACAGTTCCTTTCAGAGTCTAGTCCATAGCAAGGCAGAGGCAGAACTAGCAAAATGCAGCCATAGCAGTTATAGTTATAGAAGTCTTCTGATGAGACAAAAGTTTGCTTTGGTGACCTGCTTTACCTGCTTTTTCTGAAATGCTGACCTTCTGTGTCTGATTCTGGATTCTTGGTACTTTAACATCATGCCTTAACCTCCTATGTCATTTTCCCTCAGAGAGTATAGTAACATTAAGCAGTCATGTAATGCCTCAAATAATGAACCAGACAAAGATTCACACAGTAAGTTTAAGAAAAATAAAATTAGATCATCCTAAATATGCTTTAGGATAAATGCATAGAAAGGAAGAAGAAAAACACGAATCAACAACAAAGTTATGATGATCACACAACTCTAAAACTAAATGCAAGCAATATGAAAAGAAGTTTTATAATTAGAGTGATAGAAAGAATCCTGAATTCTACTGTTCTATTGAAAGGTAGTAATACCATGCTGTTCACAATTAGAACATTCTCTGTGGCAACAGATTCTAAAATGTTCTTCCCTATCACTCAGGAGAACACAATCCAGCAGCAAATAAACACCAACAATGCTGTACACATTCTGCTTTCAAGAATCTGGTCTCCCGTTACATATTTTCTTTTGACTCACATAATGTATTTAAGGAGCTTGCACCTTTCTGTTGTCTTGTTTGCAGAATTATTGCTCCACGGCCTAGAATTTTTAAAGTATTATTATAATGCAGGAAAACATATTTGTTTATAAAAAGGGAAGGATGGGACCATTTGGAGTCACTGCTGAGGAGGTGATGACAGCAATGATACTGTGCTGGTTGCTGCTGTGTTTTAGAAGTACTGACTCAGAGTAACCCATCTCACCTCCCTGTTTTATGGTTCTTCTGACAAAGTGTGTGGGCTTTCCTATAGTCTAACACATAGCGTAGCTGTGTGGTGGAGGTAAAGCAAAATAAAAAAGCCATAAAACATTCAAATAGCCACCCAGATTCAGCAAGGCATACTGATGAAGGGAACTGAGATAGTGTTCTGTGGCCAAAACACTGCTATTCTGATGTTTCAAAGCAGCTTGACTGAAAAATAGAATAAAGCCTGGAGGTGAGGTTGAGCTAGAGTGATTTGCCATCCTACTGCAATGTTTAACATTTTCTCTGCTTCAACTATTACTCATGCCAGCTGGCATTCTCTGAGACAATGTCCTTCCACGGTTTTGAGGATAACAAGTGCTATGGATGTGGTTCTGAGGATAACGAATGCTGAACACACACTATGGGCAAGATTGTGTCAAGCTTGGCTCCCTCCATCTTCTATAGCAGTCTCCTAGCAGTCTCTACACCCTCAACTTCTCACACACGTATCTGTGTATCCATACAAGGCAAACTCTCAGGCTGTGCCTGTCCGGCTAAAGACATTTTGGGGCCATATTCCTGGGAGCCAAAATGTAGGGTTTTACGGATGATTTTTTTAAATTATATTTATTATTTTAGTCTGGATCACCCATACATCTCGGAACTGTTCCTAGATTTTTCTTAGGGAACCAGTGCAACCTTGGTACCATTCACAATAGGCAATTTGGTTGTAGACTTTTTATTTTGGAGACTAAGAATATCATAGTATTCATGGAGAACACTCCATGCTAGATGGTGCCAAAGAATTGCCTTCGGCATATTTTAGTAAAGTAGAGTCACAGTTTCATTGTTTTAAAAACAAAAAACAAAACCACAAAAGAACCACTAAGAAAACCTGTGCTCATGGGCTGCAATGCAACACTCACCTTGATATAGAAAATTTGAGGTGAAAACAAAGATACACATGAAGAGCATTTTTATTGCTGAGGGCCACAGTTGAATCTCAAAGCCAGCTGCTATATAGTATGAACACAGCAAGCCATGACTGTACTCAGTGCCTTAAAACAGCCTCTGTCCCAGTTATCTCCAGTATGTATAGAAATACAGGAGTAGTTTTAAGGGCCTTTGGAATGAACTATAAATAATGAAAGTTTCGTGACTGCTGTGTAGTACTGTAAAAAACTTACATCTCCAATCAAATGGAAGGAAGAGAGCAAACAGATGACATACAAACTGGCCAGCCCTTAACATAGATCTTGGAGAGAATTCTCAAGAACTGGGCCACCTGTATCTTGGTTTGCCTTTTTAAATGGTTTACTACTATATTCTTAAATTATCCCTTTTGTGCAGAAAAAAGAAAACATACTCTAACATACTGGGCCTAGTCTGTAGGCAGAAAATATTACTGCTAAAAAATTTACTGTCCAAAATTAGATTTTGCAAGACACTGACTAATCCATTTGAACTTTGAAGTTTTCTAAAATGAACAGTCAACATGCAGCAGCTTTACAGCTCTTCTCTTGCTATTACCAAGGATTAGCTTAGACTAATTTGTGCAGTCCAGTATCCAACACACGATCAAAATTCATAGATTGGACATTTTGGATTCTTGCTGCTTCTGGCTGTGGCAGCCCCAGCTGAGTGCCCTCCAACCCCAGTCATTATGTTCTATTTTTCCCTACCACTGGACAGGTAGCTTTTTAATGAAGGCACAGCACTGATGCTTAGCTGTCAGATCAAATAAAATTCATTCTAATTATGTTGAACAGAAATACAGATGCTGTGGAAATTCCCAGGAGGACTTTATAATAGATGTGTGCCTACACTTACAAGAATATACAAGGGAATTAAACAGTATTATTGACATGCGTTTTAGGATTCAAGATCACAATTACCTTTAAATTTTATGGAAAGTTATGATTCCTGGATTTCCCCAGCCATCCACCCCACCCTCCCCTTTCTACAAGGCATTCATTGGATCTACCCTGGTAATAACATTTATGCCAAATAATTTAAGAAAGTGCCTATTACCCTGCTCCCCCATACCCAAGTCATCTCTGGCCCTTTTTGAGCTCCACCAATGACAGAGAGCAAGGACAAGCATGGATTCCAGAATGTCTTCTTTCCACAGTGCAGTCAACTTTCATCTGCAAAAGTGCTAAACTGATCTTTAATTGCTAGATCTGCATTCTTTCATAAATTTATATGCAATAGCTACTCAATATAACAACATTACAAACTCAACAAAAGTTCAAAACCACGGTCTTACTAACATAAAGACATCTCTTAAAGACAAAGGTGAAAAAATATATGCCTATAGGGAAAAATTCTTTCCTGTTTCTAAATTTGGCAACTGATCATACCTGTAACATCTTGAAAACACAGCATGTTTCCATTATAGGGCTGGGAAGGCATTCCCCCATCTGTTCTTTTCACTTAGCTTTTTCTTACAATATTTGTAACAGAGCATTTTTAACTGGGGCAATATAGAAAATCTTCAAGGCAAACTGAATGACTTGTTATTATTGTTATTATAATTTCTTTATTCATAAAATGGACCACAAATCATCACTGGAATTTAGCTCAGCTAAAACCTTCTCATAAATAAAAAAGGTATCTGGGAACTGCTACGTTTGAAGTCCTTCCCATCTTGATGATAGCCATTCACATTCTGAATCCTCTTCTGAGAGCAGATGCTCTTCATAGTGAGGCTCAGTCTTTTCAAAACACACACTTGATGTTACTTTTGAGTAAGGATGCAAGTGTGGAAGGGGTGTCAGTTCAGTCTTTAGTGTTTAGGGAGTTCAGGGTTACAGAGACTGCAGGAAAGACCACAAGGAGTGTGTCTGTGGCCTGGTGGCTGTGTCAGGTGCTTCTGGAGAGGATGTGGCATTAATGGACAAATCCCCAGGTGCACCTAGAGGTGTGCATTCAAAGGACATCATGAGGAGCTCCTTTTCCAATGTGTTCAGGTCCCGATGAGACTACAATCATCCTAATATATACTGGTCAAGATCTCCACTTGAGACCATATTTTCTGGAAAAGTGGTCAGATGGTGCTTTCTTACAAGGAATTTGTAGAAGTGTAGAAAACATGGATTAAAGTTGGAAATGTAAGTTACTGCATCTTCAGTTTAGATCATTCTTTATACTCAGTGGGAACGGGGCAGGTGTCATTGGGTAGGAATAATGGCAAGGAAGACAGGAAAACAAAGATCCACAGGTACCTGTGTGTACCAGTTATCTCTATTAAGAATAAAAATTTAAACCCCTTTTTTTCTGGCAGACTTCCCACTTCAAGTGTTTTGTTTCTCCTCCCACCTCTTTCTCCTCAGAAATAATGTAATGAACTGAGTTAGACATCTGCATTATTCATATTTCTATTAATGAATTGTTGGGTGCACAATTATCAGAAAGTAGAGTTCTTTATTTTCCTAGCCTTCTATGAAAAATTTTCCAACTGGAGATCCTTGTTTCACAGTCATATGCTATTTCCTGCTTCTAGAGCCAGTATTTTAACCCACCAAATCTGTTTTATTCCCCTCAGCACACCTCTTTATTTTATCTAGTAATAAGGTTTGAGAAAGAACCTTTCTTTTTTAAATTCTATGTACATGAGATGCACTACATATCCATAACTACCATAACACCACTAACTGAGAAGAATCCTTAAATTTTTGCCTAAGTGAAACTTCCCTCACAAAATTGGATCAGCTGTCCCTAGTTAAATTACATTTTGCAAGGAGTTCCTCAAAACGGTTTCCCTTATTCACCTTACAATTCATATTAAGTAAATAGGTCTTCAATTGCTTGCTGTATATCATGGGTCTTTTGTGAATAATGCTGCTAATTTCCTGTTCTCAGAAATGAAACAAGTTCTCAAGCTGCAGTGTAGCTTTATTGAGGACCATATGGTTATTAGAGCACTGTGTTAGAGGTGCGTGGCCAAAAGAGCAGCCACGTTTCATGGAGTTTATAAACACAGAATGCAAACCAGAGATAAAAGTTAAAATTGGTATTGGAAAGCATTTTTTGAGGGTCAGCTACTGCCACTCCATTTTAAAAGGTACTAACCCAGACTTGTCAGAATCATTGCTTGCTGGATAGGGTCACACTCAGGCACAGAGCACATAAGTTTGCAGGTTTTGTCATGTACAATGCTGGGGAAAATCAGGCTTGACAACTATTAGACATTCACAGTCTGATGTCTTGCACCTATTCTCTCAACATTATTGGCTTCTGCCTCAACTGTTCAAGCAGTTACAAAAGCTTAAGAAAACCCAAGCTTAGCTCATCCCGTGTTGGAAGCATCCTCAGTTGTTCCTGTCTCCTGTCCACCCAGACCACAGGACCGTGAGATTGGTTGAAGAGTAAGCAGCCTTTGGCTTTGCTCCAAGGGACAATCCGAATCCATTCTTGAGCCTTAACTTGTTTTGAAACAACACAGATGGTAGGCTTGACAGTCTGGGCTTGAAAACAGGCTTCACTCTTCATGTAGCTGCCAAGGAACATACATGGTCAAGGGTCTCCTCCACTGTGGGGTTCTCACCTCTTGCACAGGAGTGCCATATAATTATTTTTTGTGGAAGAGTGTCCTGGGCATGGGCTAGAAGTAGGGTAGTTTCCAGTTGCCCAGTCCATGACCTAAGAAAGCAAGTAAAACAAAACCTGTGCTTACTTTTCTTAATATGAGTGCCATTTCAACTGCATTTTATGTGCCTTAAGTGACAAGAAGATAATCTAACTAAAAAAACATAACATTTTGAGCTCTTCCATTTTAAGCCAAGATTTCTGAGTTCAGTATTCTTCTAAAAGTTACTCCAATAGGGACTATAACAAACCACTGTTGCATTCCTATAAAAATAAAAATAATAGCATCCATGCTTCAAAGAGAACTTATTCCTAGCATGCAAGAAAAATAACCCTCTGAGAAAGTGCCACAATTTCAAAATACTTCTAGACTAGCACAAAATATCAGCAACCCAAAAATGTGGGGTAAAACCAGTCTCTTGTACATGGGAAGAACATGAAACAGAGCAGAGAGAAGGCTCAGTGCAATTTCCTTCCATTGGTCAAGTCTGTTGGGAAAAGATGGCCCTGACAATGTCAATTTACTTAGATATGCTGGGAAAATAACACTTCTCTTAAAAAAAAAAGCCCACATTCAATTATAAATATAAGGAATTATGTTCCATTTTGCAGAAGGTCATGCATACAAGAAAGAGGCACATGGAATTGTTTCAAGAGTTAAATCAGAAATTTCAGACGCTGGACAGATTTCGAGATGTACCAAAATCAGGCAGTATGGTAAGTTTTCCTTCTTAGATACTTGAAACATGATGGATCCTTAACAACAACAATGAAACAAGAGTCCTTTGAATTCAGTATTTTTCCTGAGAAGACTTCACTCTGCACTACCTTTAGATAGCCTCAGAAAGTAGAACAGGAGATATTTTCAACAGTCTAACCTATGATGAGACTCATTAGGTTTTACAACTCAACCATAACTAACTCACTAACATCATTATAGATGACAAGTGATTGAACTATAGGGAACACATTTCATATCTGTTTGTGTCTACCAAGTCAAAGGACTTTATATAGAGAAAGCAGCTCACTAATATAATTTGGCCAATAGGGCTTTTCCTCTATCTAGGCAAGCAGATAATTAAATTAGTTACTCCAAACAAGTCCAGCTTGATTCACCTATATGTGAGAAGGTCCAGAAAGCACACAGGATCTCTGTAATGTCATGTTTTTTCCATAATAGGTTTATAAATATTTATCATGGGAAAAGCAAAAATTGAATCATCCTGAGTTAACTCTGCCATCATCATAATTCAAATTTATACACGCTCATGCACACACGCATAACACCCTCACTACATTTGATAATGAGAGCAAGGAAGTAGTTGATTCTGCCTAATTAAAACAGCTAATTTAGTGTTACATATTTGTTAGCAGTAATATTATGATTAGTAATAATTTTATATATAATTTTATAATGTGAAAATTGTGTATTAAGTGGAACTGAGATAGAATCATTGTATTCTATAACTTTTGCAGAAGAGCTACTCTCAGACATGAAGAAGAGGTATTAAGCAGATGTGAGGCCAATGGATTTACATCATTCACATCATCTTCATCCAGCAGAAATTCGGCCCTGATTCTTTGATGAACCTTTAGTTGTGTGATACGTGCTATATTGCATTCAGTTCTTGCTCCCTCCCCCTTCTGAGATTTGCTGACATGTCAAGTTTGCATTCACCTTCTCATTGAGATTTGCTGTCCATGTAAAGCTTGAGTTAATTCCAAATCTCAAAGGGACTGGACTGTCAATGGAAGAGTTGTGTTTACTCTGTTTTGCATCAGCACTACGTTTTTGAAAGGTCTGCTGATAAAAGCTGCCTAGAGGAATGGTCTACCTGTAAGACAGAAAGTGATCCAGGTACCTAAATATAGGCATTTCAGGCTATTTTGGGTAGCCTCAAGTGTCTTAATCTACAGCATGATGCAGGCAGTGACGACAAAGGACTCAAAGGACATCTGCACATCTCACAAAAGGTAGCTGGGGATCAGGCAGAAAATCCAAAAGCATCTCAAATGGTGCAAAAGTGTTAGGTTTTGGCCACAAAATCTCACTCAACAGGTTACAGAAGTCACTAATTAAATTCATCTTAGTCCATAATGTATTTCTACCTAAAAAACTTAGCATTAAAAAAAAAATAAATAAAAAAATTAAATTCAATCAGTAGGAAATAAACAGCTTTCATCCTGTTAATCCTAATATACATGAGCTCATCAGCCTGTAAAGCAAGGTAGCTCTCACAGCATTTTCAAGGAGTAGGTTTCTGTGGCTCTGTCAGGCACATGCCCCACATTAAAATCCAGCTGGCCGTATCTGTTTCAAGCCACTCTGTATTTCAGTCAGCAAGCTCTCCTCAATTATCTTCCCTTCTCGTCTTCCATTTTTCTACACAAACGCCGTTAAGAAGATGTCTATTGGTACTGGATCACTTGGCCATTCCTCATGTACATTGGTTCTTCTGAAAGAAAGGGCTTAGCTGGCAGCTCAGGTGAGGAGCCTGCCAAAGTGTCGATTGTTCACAGAGAAAGAGTCAAAATGGTGCTGAACGCCTGCCAGCCTGGCTCTCTGCAAATCCATTTCCCCTCTCCGGCTTCTGTGTCTCATGAGAGCACATCAGTGTTCAGCCTTACAAAGAGAAATCACATTATTTCATCCTTGTTCTTAATTCTTCTTTCTTATCTGGTTTTCAGGAGAACTCAGGACCGAATAAGGCTCCATGGGACAGTTTCAAAACCACAGGTGACTACCAACACTACACAACGATAAACGTATTAGACACGGAGGCAAAAGATGCTTTAGAACTCAGACCAGCAGAATGGGAGAAGTGTCTGAACTTGCCTTTAGATGTGCAAGAAGGTGACTTTCAAACAGAAGTTTAACAGAAACTGAAAAAAAAACAAAAACAAAAACAAAATAAAAATAATTAATTGCACTGACAATAAAGAGACTTGGGGAATCCTGACACTCCTCTCTGAACATTGTGACTACTTTATGTCAGGTTCTTCCTGTGCCAAATGTCAGTGGTTTTTTTCGTACAGTATTTTCCCACTAGTGCAGCTAGTGGAGAACCAGGTGTACAATTCTTACCATCGTGTGTTGTAAGTACCCGTGGAATGGATTTGTAAGGTAATCTTTATAGATAAACCTCAAGCAACGATTCATGTTGTAACAGCTTCATTTGGTTTAGTTTTCAAAAAACTTCACCATGAAGCACAATGTATATATTTATGCAGTTTTTAAAGTTTATAACAGTCTGTTTGGCCATTACTACACTTTTTACTTTATAATATAAAAGCAAAGTTTTTGTCATTAAATGAATGTCTGTTGAGCTACATTCTTCATTGCTTTAAATGCAATAAAGTAATAATCTCACTTTTATATGAATAATATATTTCACATCTTTATTATTGCAGTTTTCACTGGAAGGCTCAGAGTAGCTTTCTCTGCTGCAGCTGTGTATAAAATATTTAAAATGTTGTATGGTGTAAATAAACCTTTGTCTACATATCAGTTTCTTAGTGCATTTTATTCTGTACTTGCTTACCTTAAATTTGGAAATTCATGAAGTTTTCTTTAAAAAAACACTTATTGGATATGCATTTGGAGTTTTAACAGTATGTCGTTCTAGTTTCCGCAAGGAATTTCTGAAGAATATTAGCTTTGTATAGCCACTCTGCATTTTCCTAGGTATTAATTTGTGACAATGTACCATTTGTATTGGATTTGTCAAAATAATATTACAGTTCTTTTGTTTTGTAAGAATCTTTGTCTTGTGGCAGAAGCACAATGGAAAATAAGTTTCAATGCACAGCAGCCGAAGAAAAAGTTGATTTGGAATCATTACATCTTAGAATCATAGAATGCTTTGGGTTGGAAGGGACCTTAAAGATTCAACCCTAGGAAGGGACACCTCCCCCTAGATCAGGTTGCTCCAGGCCCCATCCAGCCTGGCCTTGAACACTTCCAGGAAGGGGGCGGCCACAAATTCTCTGGGCAACTTTTTACAGCATCTCACCACCCTTGCAGGAAATAATTTTTTCCTAATGTTCAACGTAAATCTCCCCTCCTTAAGTTTTAAACCAGTATCCCTTGTCCTCTTGCTACACACCCATGTAAAAAGCCCTACCCCAGCTTTCTTGTAGGACCCCTCCAGATATTGGAAAGCCACTGGTCCTCTGTCACCCCTAGGTCCTTCTCAGGGCTTCCCTCCAGCCTTTCTCCTTCCAGCCTCTATTCATGCATGGGACTACATTGACTCAAATGCAGAACCGTGCCCTTGGCTTTGTTGAACTTCATGCAGTTTGCATTAGCCCCCTTCTTGAGACCATCAAGGTCCATCTAGATGGCATCCCTTCCCTCCATGGGCCTGTTGACTTCACCACAGAGTTTGGTGTCATCAGCAAATTCGCTGAGGGTGCCTTTGATTCTGCTGTCCATGGCACCAACAAAGATACTACGTAGCAGTGGTCTGAGTACAGACCCTTGAGGAACACCACTCATCACATGTCTCCATTTCAAAACAGACCCATTGATAACAACTTTTTGGGTACTATCATCCAGCCAGTTCTTCATCCAATGAATGGTCCACCCACTGAATCCATATCATTCCAGTTTGGAGATCAGAAAGTTGTGCATGGCAGTGTCAAATGCTTTGCACAGGTCCAGGGAGATGATGTCTCTTGCTCTGCCTTTGTCCACCAAGGCTGCCACCCCGTCTTAAAAGGCCACCACAGTAATCAGGCAGGACTTGCCCTTAATGAAGCTGTGTTGGCTGTCACCAATCACCCCCTCGTTATCCACATGCAGAGCCTACAGAAGGATCTGCTCCATGACCTTGCCAGGCTCAGAGGTGAGACTTAGTGGCCTGTAGTTCCCCATTTTCTTTCTTTCAATTTTTGAAAAGGGCAATTATGTTTCCCCTTTTCCAGTCAGTGGGAACTTCATCAGTTCATCTGCATCTTGTGCATGCATTACATCTTATGCATACATCTTGCTGTATACAAGAAAGACTTAAAAAGTGAACATTTTTTAAGTGTTTTAAGCAAAAAATTTGAGTTTTTGAATTTTGAATTGATTTTTCAATTAATCAAGAGCAGAGCATGATTTATGTGAAAATACAGTTAAACAATGAAGAACAGAAAGTCTAAATCCCCCTCTCCATGCTTAGAACCAAAAGCAGATCTTCAAAATCTCATCTACAGTGTAGCTGGGGGCAGGCAGAGGAAAATATCTCAAATCTTCAGTTCCTATATTTCTAGAAAAAAATTTCCAAAACTATTTTAGCTCCTGCGGTACAGAATTGAATATGCTGCAACCTATTAGATGGAGAGCCCTCTGAGAGGCAGAAAACATGACCACTAATCTGTTTAGGAAGAAAAAAGACTAGAATAAAGGCTTGTCAGCATTAGGACTTAACCCAGATCATTGGTAGAAAGAGATTGTCCTTCTGCTGAGAGACAAGTACTTAGCCCAACCTTAGTACCAATCTTTAGGAAAGTGTTTTAGTCTGTAAATCCTTTCTCCAGGCCATAATAAGGTACTTTTGTCACAAGTAGCTAGACTTTGCCTGCTTTGGGTGCATGCAGAACAGACTAATCTAATGCTTCAGCAAAAATGCAAAATAAGTAGCTACCAACCTGGTATCGAGTCCATTAACTGGTTTAGGTGCCTAGAAGTTAGATGATGTAGTGTTCAATATTGCAATACATCAATCAGAAGTGGCCCTTTATCAGAAGGCTGATGCAGCCTGTCATCACACCACTGAGATCAGATACTGCACCAAAAATATCTCTCATTTCATATCAAGATCTAATCTGAAAGGCATTTATGTTCCCTTTAGATAAAGATGTACAGAAACTGCACATTTTTAAAGTACTTCATCCAGTATGGTAGGCATCTCTCAAGCAGAGTATGTTTTACAAATTTTCTGATTTTTTAAACCAAATCAGGCAGCTTACACTCCTGAATCCAGAAAGAAGCCTTAGCATCCTCCTTGATTGATCTAAACAGGGTCCAAATCTAGAGCACCTTGGTATTTCAATAACCTTAATTCAGAGATTATTTACATAGCTTATATCACCTAGACATTTTTATTTCACTACGTTTCAGATTTAGAAATATGAAGAACATGATAAAATCCAGTATATTTCCTTCTGATTTGACAAACTCTTGACAAAGCAGAGTTTGTTTTCCATAAGTGAGATGCTGCACATACATACAGTTTGCTGCTCAATGTCTCTGAATGTTGCAAGTCAGACTGTACCCAGCAAGAGTGCAAACTTGTATGCACTGGCTTAAATGTTGGTAGAGCACCAATGAGATGTCTGGCATTATATTATATCCAAATAAAAACTGAGTCAGAAATGCTTGCATTATAGGGATATAGACAGAGGTGACAGGGGGCTCTGCATGTGCCTGACAGGTCACCATGTCCTCTGCCACTTCACCTGGCCTCCAGCTGCAGTTACAGGAAGGTTCAGGTCCTTAGGTGGCTCAGCTTACCAACACTGCTGCAGCTGGCACTACAGTACATTGAGCTCAGCTCAGTACAATCAAGCTTAGCCTAGGGTTTACCTTGATCCAATTAAAAACACATTCCTTAGACATATATAAAGAAAAGGCAAATATTTTTGGGAAAGGCCTCATTTTCTCAACGGTTTAAATACACATTAGTAATCATGTAAGGCCATATGCAGTTTCTGTGTATCTGTCTTCCTCTTACACAGATATACAGAGAAAGATTTTTTTTTCTGGCAAGTCAGTGCTACGCAAAATATGGCCTGGAGTTTTCAGTATAGGGAAGCAGTGCATACAGGAAATCTACTTGAGCAGCCATAGATCACTTAGACAGGAGTTCAAGATACCCACTGATTTCACATCCAAGGATGTGTAAAGGAGTTTGGTGTCGCTGACATAAGAATGCTAACAAAATTATTTCCTATGTGGACTCTTGCCAATGTGATGTTATTTAACCCAGAATCTTCTGAGGAGGTAAACTCTGTATTATTCATTATTGAGCTTCAGCTCATACTCTGCGATATCTCTTGGAGAGAAGAAGGAGGGACAAAGAGCCACTAGAACGGATGACAGAAAGAACAGGAATGCTGCCATGCTGATGCATCTTTGGAGAGCTATAGGGTTAATGGTGGCATATATGTAATGTTAATGACTCCTTGTGATGAAGATTTAGGACAAAGCAGTAACAAAAGAAATAGATAAGGGTATTTTCCTTTTCATTCACTACTGGATCTGAATATCTCCATAATCATTTAAACAGGGGGCTTCTCTGATCAATATTGTCCTGATACTCCTCCCATAAGAACATAATTTGCATCTATAAGACATAAATCACTTAATATTGCTTTACAGAGGATTAAACTGGAACAAAACCCCAACCAAACAGAAAAACCAAGCCTCAAGCCGCACCAAGTGAAATGTTCTCTGATGCTTTGGCTTGTCTCCATTTCCCATAGTTGCTAGGCAATGCTGTACTTAGAGACCAGATTTAACAAAAGGTCTGCTTCCCTCTTGGAACAGGCATCCATCTGTCACAGCATCAGCACTGTGCTTTCCGTCAGGTTATGCAAAAGGATATGGAAATCTTTGTTAGGAATCAGCAGATGGAGACATTGTGTGTTGATATTAGACTTTCAGTTCTTCAGGCATTAGCTCAAGGCTGTGCTGTATCTCTGGATAAGCCACAAGAAGCAGTTTGTATGAGCAAACATTATTTCCCCCACTCAAAAATGTTATAGTGCTCTCTTGTGCAATCAAGCTCTGTCTCATATGCTGAGGGAAGCAAATACAGAGGTGCCCAGTTGAATATGTGTTTGGGGAGCTGTGATATTTTCAAGTCAGGTCTTGAAGAGTGCAATGCTGTAATCTTTCCTACCTAATTTTCTAGCAACATCTTTCTTTGCAAGGAAAGCGAAAGAGGTCTCTCTAAGAAACATTCAGTTGCTGATAAGTATGACTGCTAACCATAGCTCTCCCACTAAAGTGTTCTGTTCATTAATTACAAATGTAAGGTAAAGAAACATCTTTTTTTTTGACAAATCATCTGGGTTTTGACAAAATTTCCTCTTAGGTAGGCCTCATTGGACCATCCTGTGGCAATGATTTACTCAGATTAAGTACACTACAGTACTGCTTCTTTTGTTTGTTCTGAACTAGTTGAGGTTTATATCTCATTAGTTGGTACAAGGAACAGATAATTTTTTACCAATTCAATTTTCTCCCTTGACTGTGCATGTTTCTGCTATAAGGCTGACAGCTACCCTTTTTCAGGATTACTAACCCATACCCAGTTAGTCCTCCTGTGGAAGCCCTTCCCTGGTTTCTGTCATTCTTGTCTCTTTTACGGCATTTCCATGCTTGCTAAAGTTCTTAAACAATTCAGTTAATCTTGAACTTAACAGAGCATTCTGCTTGATTCCTGCAGAAAGAGGAAAAACTCAACCACAAAGCTGCTAAAATGCTTTTTTATTCACTAAGGAAGAAAAGGAAAACTGAAAAACAGAAAACTCAAAAATACCTGAATTTTAACTTGCTTGTCTAACCATTTAATGGAAAATACATATCCATCTTTTTAAGCTAAAAAAATGGGCACATTAAGTAATCATGCACAGAACAATTTCAGCCATGTATTTTGTGCTCTTTTTTCATTCTGCTGCTCACTTTCTTAACTAGCACTGCTGCAGCCAGACTGGTAGGGGTTTACCTACATCCCTTTGGCTGGGTTTTGCAGTCGGAAAGTGCACAAGGACTGTGTGAATCCTTTCAGATGGAATTAGCAGTTTTTTCCCACACTCTGAAAGTGTGCTGGACTCTGAGCTTCTTTACCAGATTTTGTAAACCCCGTTCCTCCAGCTGTGTGTTCTCAGTAATGTCCACTGCTTTGCTGGCTCTCCTCTAAAACTCAGAAGGGCACCTCAGCCAGGTAAGGGATTGGGAGCTGCAGCTCATGACTGTTCATCCCTGTGACTAAGGGTACCTGTACCTCAAGAGAAGTGACATTTAAGAACCAGCTCTAGTCTCAGTGTTTTCTTGTTTCTTAGGCAGATATTGGGAAGTCCAGCTGGATATGCCTGCTTCTCTGTAGGCATTGTACAAGATAATGTGCCTTTCAACATATTTTAACCCTCAGCTTGGCAGGGTTAGACCCTCTCATCTAAAGTATGTTTCTCTTTCTACCTAGAAATTTTGGATCAAGTGATCCTTGAGGTCCATTACAACCTGGCATTCTATGATACACAGTCAACCTTAAGAAACAGGCATCTGAACAGGCACGGTGAAATGCTGACCATCAAAAAAAAACCAAACCTGTGTCCTTTTGTGGATCAAACCCTTAAGACTGAATCCAATTTTAAGAACAGCAACAAGCTAGTGTTTTCTCCCATCATCAAATTCAATGGTTTATTACATTATGTCCCTAAGTTGTTGACTCGGGAAATTGCAAAAGGTGATGCCTGAGAGACCTTTTATATTACAAAAAAGAAAATGGAATTGATTACTATGTATGTTCAATTTCTTATTTGGTGTCTCTGTGGACCTAACCATTTTATTTCCTGCCCTTCTCAATAATTGTGTATTTCAAAAAGATTTTCAGAGTTCTGTTTTTAGTAATTAGGTTTTTAAATCAAGAAAAAAATATCTATGGTTTCTGAAGGCAGATAGAATCCATTCTATTTAATTTATAATTCTAACTAAAACACTGCTTTGCCAATATTTAAAGCCCAGAACTCTGCAGGAAAATCTAACTCAGCCTATTATAGCTGTCTAGTTTCTTTCTATAACCTAAAGAAAAAGAGAGGCATCTGAAGCCCAGTTCTCTAAGTTTAGTATTAACATCTTTCCATTGATTGCATTGAGAATTTAAAAGCCTCAGGGGGCAATAAAATTCTTCTATATTAAGCACAGGATTTAACTAGATTTAGTCATCAACATGTGAGTCAATGTATAAGCTTGTCGGGAAGAAGGCAAAAAAAAATGGAGGCTGCGGCCAAAACCAACGTGGTTGAAACACAGCTCAATTTTATTAATAATAACACAGAGTTATATAGAACTCAAAGGCCACACCTTCTTTAGATAACAAATTCTTGCAGTTTAGTTTTTCTGCTTTTCACTAAAGCTGCACTTGCATCTGCCAAGCTAGTTCTTCTAATCGCGCTTCAAGGACACTTCAAGGACAGGTTGTTTACTGCTCTCAGAACTAAAGGTTTCAGTCTGCTTCACAGGTCTCATAACAGGGATTGGCCATAATCACCGTGTGTCCTTGTTCCCTCAGAAATTCCTCCACATAAGCTCTCATTATAATCAGTGGAGAACAGGTCAATGCAGTCAATGGAACCTAAAGACCAATTCAGCTTCCCATTGCTGGAGGAAGGATGCATTTAATAGGAGATGCCATGGAGCTCTTAAAACATTTGTACAGGGATCTCCAATTTAATGGACACCTACACCCTTCTGGTCCAACACTACCCCACCCCTAAAGTGATACTGAACCCCACCCCGGAATCCAGCTCCAGGAGGAGATTTTGCAAGATGCTCTGGGATATCCAGCCTCCATTTATCACTCCAGAGAGGCATCCGATTATGTTGGGTTTGCTAATTTGATGTTTGTATCATGAACATCCTCACTATCATATGTTGCTCGTCCTTACTCAGAATCCACCTCTTCTGAACGTTTATGTCTGTTCAACTAGAGGATTCATCTTCTCTATCATTTTATTGTTAGAACTATAAATTCTGGATGTGGATTATCAAAGTTCTCATCCTCCCAAGAGGCAAAGGATGCGCAACAACAAGTCATTGCTAAGCCACTCTCCATCATCTTTGGTAAGTCACAGGGAACAGGAGAGGTGCCTGAGGAGTGGATGAAAGCAAATGTCACTCCAGTCTTCAAAAAGGGTAAGAAGGAGGACCCAGATAACTACAGACTGGTCAGCCTAATCTCAATCCCTGGAAAGGTAATGAAACAACTTACTCTTAGCATTGTCTCTAGGCATATCAAGGATGAGAGGGTCATCTGCTGGGAGGAGTGGCTGACACACCAGAAGGCTGTGCTGCCATTCAGCAAGACCTGGACAGGCTGGAGAGTTGGGCAGGGAGAAATTTATGAAATACAACAAAGGTCAGTGTAGAGTCTTACATCTGGGAGAGGACAATCTCATGTACCAGTATAGGTTGGGGGCTGAGCTGTTAGAAAGCAGCATAGAGGAAAGGGACCTGGGGACAGAAGGATGACCATGAGCCAGAAATGTGCCCTTGTGGCCAAGGAGGCCAGTGGCATCCTGGGGTGCAATAGATGGGAGGTGTTAGTGGGTTGAAGGAGGTTTTCCTCCCCCTCTACTCTGCCCTGGTGAGTCCACATCTGGAATATTGCATTCAGTTCTGAGCCACTCAGTTCCAGAAGAACAGGGCACTGCTTCAAGGAGTCCAGCACAGAGCTACAGAGGCCATTAAGGGACAAGAACATCTCTCCTATGAGGAAAGGCTGAGGGAGCTGGGTCTCTTTAGCTTGGAGGAGAATGATGGGTGACCTCATTAATGTTTGTAAGCATATAAGGGGCAAGTGTCAGGAGGATGGAGCCAGGCTCTTTTCAGTGATGTCCATTGATAGGACAAGGGGTACCAGGTGCAAGCTGGAGCATAGGAGGTTTTGTGTAATCATAAGGAAAAGCTTTTTCACTGTGAGGGTGACAAAACACTGGAACAGGCTGCACAGTGAGGTTGTGGAGTCTCCTTCTCTGGAGACATTCAAAACCCACCTGGACATATTCCTGTGTGACCTACACCAGGTAATCCTGCCCTGGCAGGGGAGTTGGACCCAATAATCTTTCGGGGTCCCTTTCAACCCCTAAGATTCTGTGATTCTGAGAAAGATACCTTATGGAGACATGTAGTTTCCTAAAGCTTGCCTCTAAATAATTTTACTAATTAGAAAAAAACCCAATTAAAACTAAATAAAGTTAGAGATGTTTTACAAGAAATTCAGGAAAACAAACAACTTCTGGAAAGCTTGCTGTTTGGCTTTGCCTCTGATCCCTTCTGAAAACTAAGGAGGAAATCTGACTCTGATTACCCAGTCATAGGGTCATAAGCTAATCATAAGATTATAGGAAGATCCAGTTTGGAATGACCTGGAATGGCTGCTGGGTGTGTCACACCACCAAGGCACCTCTTCTCCAGGTTGAATAATCCCAATTTCTTCACCCATCCCACCCCCAATGAAAGTGTTCCAGACCTCAACCATCTTAGCCTACTCTCCACTTGGTCTGCTTTACCAGTGCTGTCAAACCCAACACTGGATGTAGTATCTTCAATGTTATCTAACAAGTCCCCTTCCCTCAATCTTCTGGCCGTACTCCTGATACAGGCCATGGTAGTGTTACACATTTCTGCTACACACTGATCTCTCCTGTCCCTCTGCATAGCAGTCCTGCTTGGATAGACCAAGTGGTTGCCCCAGTTCAGTGTCATCTGAAAACCTGATGAGAAAGCACCACCTTGCATCTTTGACAAATGCACATATTATTTGCCTTTAAACCCACAAACCCTCTGAGGCCAACCACCTGGTTGTCCATCCCTCCACTCTCATCTCATTAGCATTTAGCTTGGTTACAATCCTAACAAGGCCACAAAAATACTAGCTTCTGCAGCTGTCACATTTTCAAACCATTTCAGTTCTGCAAGGATGGATCTGAGCTAATATTTGGAATTTAACAGGCTACAGCTCACACACTGCTTGAAGACCTCTTCCATGGAATGGGTAAGAATACTGAGCAAGTGAGATACTTTGAGGAAACTTGTCTGAGTGTATTTCAGGTAATTAAGTAGCTGTTGCTGTAGCAGCTATTGTATCAGGAAATGCTTGTCAGCTTCTGTCCACATTTAGCTTTATCACACAGACCAAAGACAACAGAACATATTTATCTTTCCCTAATGAATGTTGTTTGACTACTTGTGACCTATGCTGTAACTTAGATATTGATTTTAGTTTTTAATAGGGTAAATATTGATATAGTTACAACTTTTATCAAACTTCAAGTTTCTTTTCTACTCAAGCTTTGTGATCTGTAATTAGATGACTGGTTTTAGCAGTCATTAAGTTGTTGACTAAGAAAAATATCTTCTTTACAGTGAAAGCAAACAATAAAATCATTTTCCTGTCTTCCAAAATATCCCTTAAAAATGCTAACTACTTATTAGAAGTTAATTATAAAAACTTTTATGAATGATGTTTCAAGATAGTGGTACAGTAACTGGTAAATGTAGATGATGAACATGTTGAGATGTTATTTTAGAAAATTAAATGTGTTATATCATATTGTTATTAACCATAACTTTCTATTGGGTTACCTAAAATGCAGGTAGTTATGCATTAATTAATTTTACTTATTTTCTTGTTTCTGAGGGGGAGGACAAGCACACCTACTGTGTACCCCGTCTCAGGGTTGTCAAAGTCTTCTCAGCAAGACTCCTGCCCTGGGCTCTCTGCATTACAGCACGAAGATCATGTTATTTCTTCTCCTTATTCTGAAGTATGAGAGAAGTGAAGTCTCTACTCCTCTGTCCTTCTCCTAGGCCTAAGACTGATGCAGAGTGCATGTTCCTCTTTGTCTGGTAACATTGCTTCTCTGTGATGTGTAGAAGAATACTGATGGTTCTGCCCCTGCCATTGACCTCCCTGCCACACCTTTTTGACAAGTGCTGAGTATCTAGATCAAAGAGGGATGCAAAAAGAAAATGTACTATCTCAGTCATTTAGCAGAAAAAGCCATTAAATATCCCATTCTACTTTCTGAAAAACTAAGAATAATTAAATCACTAAAGGCCTTTTTGTGGACTTTAGTTGCTGGATTTCTACCTGAGGAAAGCTACTGAGAAGACTGAGAGAACTGTAAGAGAAAACACAGTCTAAAATAGGAAGACTTAAGCAAGGTTGCTAATGTTTCTTTTTTGTCTTAAGAGCCTTTCCAAAAAACTTGTAGCCTTTCAAGTCACCAAAAGAATTTTATGGTGATCAGAAACCAAATTACTACAACTCATTGATTTCTTAGCTCCAAGAGTGACTATTTTAAAGCTTACTACCATTTCAAAGGGATGCTTTTGTTGCTTTTTGTGCCCCAGACATCTATCTGCCCTCCCTGTGAACTGAGAGATATTGGTATTCTAGTTAGTCCCACTTGCACATTGAAGCTAGTAAAATCAACCTGTATTTCTCTCCAGGATGTAAATATTTTACGAAAAAACAGTCACCAACCTTGACTGACAACTCCTTTTGAAACTTGCAGCAACAGTTTCTGAAACTGGCAGGATTTTTTTTGTCATGCTACACAAAAAGAGCATCAGAGTCAAACCTCATGAAAACTGAATTAACTTGGATAAAAAAAAGACAAGCCAGTTGGTTCTTGCAAGGGAATACTTCAGCTGCCTTGCAGCCATGTTGTGATCTCTGTAAACATAGATGGACACAAACCAGAAAAATGTATCCCCTGCCACCTAAAGAATTCTGGACAGGTGGGAAGTCTGGTGGAGGATTTATTTTGCTGGCAGCTGGAAGGGCCTGGAAAGCTGTCAGCTCTAATATAGTCAGGTTGAGGATTAATTCCCATATGCAAGATGCAGGTATAGGCATCCAAACTTTGGAACTCAATCAGGGGAGCTGCAGCATCTGCTCTGGTCAGCAGGCAACGTGACACTTCCTACTGCAATCTCTGAAATACACTGGTTCAGAGACTGTAGAATCATAAAATCATGGAATGGTTTTGATTCAAATAGACCTATAAGATCATCAAGTCCAGCAATGTTTCACTTCAGCAATGTGTTCCTGGAGACATGCATAACCTGACAGTTCCAGGTTCCTGGAAAATCCTTCTCTTTCACATGTGAACTATATAGACTTACTCTAAAGTAAAAAGAAAGATTACAAACAGAATCACTTTAAGTGCAAGTAAATCACCTTACTTGAAGAAAAAAAGCTTTGACCAGATTTTTTCTTTATTATACCAAAATAACTCCAGAATAAATCCAGAGGCCTCATCAGAGATCTCTTGTTCATATGAATGTAACAAAGTCAAAAAAGTCTATCTGGCTTTTTTCCCATGTTAGTGTAAAGACATGTTTAGAAATCTGATGCATATGTAAATGTATTATATTTCTTTTGTTGTTCTATATATGTATATAGTTGTCTCACATAAGTCAGGAAAGCACACCTACACAGTTGTTTTCTTCTCTCATTTTACAGGAAGACTCTGGTAAGGATTGATCATTGACAGACATAGAAGTTGAACTCCAGCTACTGTTATCCATGTCCCAAATACTTTGTGAAACTTTATGAAACAGTGAAAATTTCTGTTTTGTTTGGCGCTTTTCTACAAGCTGCCTTTCCAGGCAATATCAAAAACAAACAAACAAAAACAAAACAAAAATTATATTACCTGTTGTCAGGGCTTTAGCAATTCTTCACATTATTAAGATTAATAGATAAGTTCTTCTAACAACTAGTCAAAAGCTTTTCATAATTGCAGTGTTTACTAGATACATTATATCACAGATAATACCCATCTAGCCTGTTATTATATGCATTCAGTCTGTCTTTAAAAGCCAGAGGAAGGAAAAATAGTATCTCCTGGACAAAAAAAATGTTACTCTGGGTGTCAAGCATTAGGCTTCCACAACCTGTGAGCCTGTAATAGTCTGAATATGATTATGCAGAGGGTCTGATCCTGAATACAGTCACTCAGTCCTCAACTGGCTATCTATTCAAGAGCTTAAGCAAAAAAAGACAATAACAGTTTTTTGCCTGAAGTTCTGCACATTTGAGATACCTTTATTTGAATCAAAACTCACTATATGCTAGGTTGAGATGATTTTTGATTAATCCGAGATTCTCCGTCAGAGGCCAGACCAGTGCATCATCTGAAAAGTCTGAAGGGAATATATAGTGGTCTCTTCCAGTTCTGAAGATGGACCACAGAGCATAAGTTTAGCCAACATGCCTCCAGCACTTTGACACTGTAGATACGAGCAGTTCTGAGGAGAGGGAAGTTTCATTAGTATCCTGTTCCTTGCCTCATTCATGAGTCTTGGAAGATTCTTTAATACCCTAGGGTAAGTCTGACCAACTTGAAACTATGCTATCCTGAGACTAGTACAAGCATGAGGACATGAGACAATGCACAATATGTATATTAAATGTGGCAATCCTCAGACAAGCTATGAAATCACAGAATCACAGAATCAGCTGGGTTGGAAAGGACCTCTGAGATCATCAAATCCAACCCTTGACCCACTTCTGCCATGGTTTCTAGACCATAGCACTGAGTGCCACAATGATTCTCTGCCTGGAGCTTCAATGACTCTTACAGACAGGATAAGTACTTGGGATTTTCAGTAAATGTAAAATAAAAATCAAAATATAATGAAACAAAGAAAATTAATTTCCACAGTGCTGGAAGCTTGACCCTGACCTTTGTGTGTGTGTGTGTGTGTGTGTTTTCAAGTGTGTGTGTCTTTGCAGAAAGACATTAGGGAAGAAATTAAAATGTGCTTTCTTAGCTCTCCCACATTGGACAGCAATTTCATTATTTTTGTGTGAAAAGCTGTTCCATATCCTTTGTATGCTTGTGAACAGAGAACAGATGCACTTATAATAAGTGAGGTTTTCAATGACTAAGAGACAAATCACTTTTCTTCTGTAAAATCAAACTTCAAGTGAATTAGCCTTTCAAATGACATTCATTAGTGCATGATCAATGGAATACAAGGAGACATGCATCTTTAAAAGGGAAAAATTTTGCTCTGCAAGGAGCTCCAGAAAGTCAGATTCTGGTACACTGTCATTTGGGCTCTTCATCACAGTCAAGTCATAAAAAGGAGCACCAGGCATCCCACAGCCATCTACTCCTAGACTGCTGCAAACAAAACTATGAACACCAGCCTAGACACTGGTGCAAGATACTACTGGTGAAATTCTCCTTCATTTTTCTTTGCTCTGCTGGTTTACTGATTTGCTAATCACCAGGACACATTTAACAGTAAATATGTCTGCACTCAGCCTCTAATAATCACAGTTTTGCATTCCTGCTGTAAATTGCACTTAAAGATGTGCAAACTAAGATACTTACTTTCAACATTATCCTTAAAAGGTGTTTTGTTGAATTTTTTTTTCTTTATTTGGCTTTGGCTATCTGTGTTTTTTTCAATAAAAATGGAAACAGGTGAAACTGAAGAGTTCAAGAAATCTGAATCATGTCATAAAAAGCAATTTGCCACTCGGGCTGGAGAGAGAGATTTCCAAACCGTGTGTCCTTCCTGCAGTGATTTATGGATTAAAAAAACAGAGGTTCCTAAAAATAAAAATCAGGGGGGGGAAATGCAACAAAGTGAAGATGAGTATAATAAGGTGGACAACAGGCTCACCATGAGCCAACAATGTTCCCTGGCAGCCAAGAGGGCCAATGCCATCCTGGGGTGCATTAAGAAGAGCATGGCCAACAGGTGGAGGGAGGTTATCCTCCACCTCTGCTATGCTCTGGTTAGGGCCTCATATGGAGTATTGTGTGGAGTTTTGGGCTCCCCAGTTAAAGGACAAAGAACTACTGGAGTGAGTCCAGCAGAGGGCCACTAAGATGATAAAGGGACTGGAGCATCCGCCCTATGAGGAAAGGCTAAGAGAACTTGGGTTGTTTATCTTAGAGAAAAGGAGACTGAGGGGATCTTATCAATGTTTATAAATATCTATTGGGTGGGTGCGAGGAGGGTGGGTCTGGATTCTTCTCCGTGGTGTCCATTGACAGAACAAGGTGTAAGGGATACAAACTGGCACACAAGAGATTTCAGTTAAATATGAGAAAATACTTCTTCACTCTGAGGGTAACACAACACTGGAATAGATTGCCCAGGGAGGTTGTGAAGTCTCCATCCCTGGAGACATTCAAGACCTGCCTGGATGTATTCCTCTCAAAACATCTCTAGGGGAGCCTGCTCTAGCAGGGGGGTTGGATTAGATGAACCTCAGAGGCCCCTTCCAACACCTTAATATTCTGTGATTCCATGATTCTGTGAAGGTGTAGGCTGAGAACAGCACATACAGATGAGAAAATAAATGAATGGTTCTCCCACAGGAACTCAACAGAAAATAAACACAGAAGAGTCCTGGGCCAGACACTGTACAAGAAAACATAATAAAAGCTGTAGCAGATAAGGTACATGGCAGAGCAAGATATGTGTGCAAAAATAATGGAAAGGTGAGGTATGAGAAGTACAAGGTTATCTCTCATAAAGTACAAGCAGTCACAAATAGGTCTGCAAAGGATTATGATCTTACAATGTATACTAGATTCCATTGGCTATTGTTAAAACTCATATGTAAAATGTCCATAACGTATATTTGATGCCTTAAAATGATTAAAAACAGTGATGTTCCTGGAAAACCCTCAATTTTTAGAAAATATTCCATTAAAAAAATATATATATAAATAAAAAAAATTAAACATTTTCATGATATAAATTTACAATAAAATTTTGAAACTTGCTATAAAAATACATGATTGCCAGTTGGGAGAGATGACCTAATGTTTGAGGCAGTTTTCACTGAGGGTATCCACAGCCTGTAACTGAAAAGCTCAAGGTACAGAGGAACTCCATTCAGCATTCAGTTACTATAAGTGTACACACTGCCTGCAGCCAAAGCACATACAGAAATTCCTTTCTACTGTTAATATCATGCTAGATAATCATGCTATTTAATTAAGATAATATAAAAATGATGCCCATGATGTCAGTAAGATCTGTGACCTACGAACCTGCTATTATGCTGTGAGCTCAGGCTATGTTCAGTTGTGTTATGCATGAAGACTTAAGAACTTCCAAATGGGCAAGAGAAGACTTTGGTTCATCAAATCACTTCAGGCTCACCTGCTCACTCTGGACAACTGTGAATACATGTTCAGAAGTTCAATTTTTGTAAACTCATCATGTTCTTTTCAATATCCAGCCTTCATCTTGTGATGCTCAGGTACAAATGACCTGCAGTTACAGTGGCCTCTCCCTACCAATTGAATAAACCAGCTCACATTCTGCTGGGATGTTCCAGAAATCACTTGCTGCTGTACAAGGAAGAGGACAAGTAAGAGGACTGAAAGCCAAAGACAGAGCAGATAGAGCTCAAAACAAGATCTCATAAATACATGTGAAGACAGTTCCTGAAGGCTTTTATATCAAAGGCAATCCTCTTTTCTGAGGACTGTTCTTGACCTGCCTCCCACACAGCAATAGGAATACATTGTCTTGAGGCCAGAAATACTGATCCAGCACAAATCTTTTCAGAAGAAAGTTTGGAGTAGTTATGAAGCAAAAAGATGTGAAGATAAGAAAAATCAATACCTTGAAGAATATTTTCTATCACCCTCTGGACCTCAGATGTGTGAATAAGCAGTGTAGAGTATGCACATTAATCACAGGTATAGTGGGTATGATTATTGTAAGACAGTTATTTGAAAACTTGAAACAGAGGGTACCAAAACTAGGCACAGTGTTATACAATATAATAATAAGTATCTTTCAGAAAAACATCTTTCTGATCTGCCTTAAAGCTATTACTCATCACAAAATCTTGCTGCATTGAGTTATTTTGGATGACTCTGACCACCCTCTATTACCAAGGGGCTTAGAAGGCTCTGCATGATAATTGCTGATATGAAAGATACGAGTCGGCCGCACTGTCTCCAGGTGAAGACACTTTCAGTAGGCTTTCTTTAAGCCAGACAGTTCTGCTTACCAAACCTGCTAGGGCTGCAGACTTTTTAGAAGAAGGATGTGCTGACCTACACACGATTTGCAAGGAACATGATTTCTTCCAGCAATGGCTATTAGTGCCCCTGAATGCTTTGGGCAGACAAGTCCAGGTAATGATATTCTTGAATACATATAAAAATGTGACTGCAGTTGCTACTGAGCCATTCATATGTAAGAAGTACTCTACATGAAATTAAGGAAAAGAGTCTTCAGCTTTGGTGTGATAATTCTTTACGCAGACACTGAGGAGGAAAAGGTAAAATTTTCAAATAACTTTATTTTCAACAATTTTTCCAGTCCTATCATAGAACATAGGCTGGCTTATTGAACACGGATTCAGCATCCAACAATTACTAAATATATTTTCCATGTGCTTGCTCTTCCTGTCCTAAGTTTGACTACCAAATTCATGTAAAATTGCTTTGAAAATCTTTGGAAAGGTGAGAGCAGAGGGAAGTATTCACAATGATATATTTTAGCTTCTTCAAACTTGTCTCTCTGCTTCTTCTATGAAGCGAAAATCAGATTCCTCAAGGGAAAACCTTAAATTGGTATCTGGCTCCAAGCCACCTTTTAGGATTGAAAACAGTCTTGAACAAAATAAGGGACCTAGGCAGTTTAGATTCAGTGGGTGACAATCAGCCTTTATTATATACTGACTGTATTAAGAAGTGCTGTATATTTTGTGATTTAATGGCGTATTTTTGTCCCTCCTCACCATTTTCCCCTCTTGTATTAGAAAAGAGTCATCCTAAATTGGCCTGATATATGAGAAGCAGATATCCACACATCACTCCACAGAGACTTTGACACCTCAGTTAGAGCTTATGCCTTTTCAAAGGATTTGGATTTATTTCCAATTGAGAAAGCAACAGACAAAAAAGTAGCATATTCTTCCTATTTTCCTGCAAAATTATTCTGTTTCAGTCTTATTTTTCTCCAGCTCCCACAGACTTAATAAACCACCAGTAAAAAGAACATATTTAGGATCATAATATCTGATGACAAACTTTACTACCAAGAGTTTGAAATCTAGAGCCACTGTTACCAGTTCATTTAACTACTATATAGAACTGGACACAGAGTATCAGTATCAGTTCTTGCATTTATTTGATGATTTCTGGTTGAGATAGAGCAATATGAGCTACCCAAGGTCACTATAAAAATGTCAAGCAATAAAAAAATCAGATCATTCCTATGACAAATTTAATTTTCAGTCTTTATGGTATGGGCATGGAAGCAAAAAAATGCAGTCAGTTACTTTATTTTTGCTATGTTTTTAACATGTAATCAGCATTTCAATACCTTTTCACCCTCTAAAAAGAAGTCCTCAAACAACCTGTGTCTTCAGTAACCTGCAGCTGAAGATGACCTGCACCAAATGACTGACAGAGGGGAATTGCAGCTGGGGTCTACCAGAAAAAGATCAGTATTAACCTCAGAGGTGAAGAGTCTGAAGAGACATTTAGGGAACAAGAAATGGATTTGAGGGATGGGGTATCAGGGACATAGGGCTACTGTCTAGTAGTAGAACATCATCCTGCTGAAAAGCTCCTGGTGGATAATGGGGTGACCAAAGTGAAAAGCATAATCTCCCCACAAGTAGAGAAATTTGTAGTAAACTACATTAGGAGGAGCACTGATAGCAAGAGAACCTGTATCCCATCTACTCGGCAGTAATGAATAATAACAATAATAAATGAACAATAATTAAAAAAAAAATCTGTAGTAGTTTTTATTGCCTAGTTTTTTCCCTCCCCGAGTCCAGCAGAGGATCTCCAAGACAGAGAAGGATCTAAGGGTACATGATTTACTTCAGTGGGGGAAGCTGACCTACAGATGTCTGTTCTTATCAACGCTCCTATCAACCTCATGCAAGAATAATCCATGCTGCTTCTGAATCATGAGGGAAAATTGTAGTATAGGAAAAAGAGGGCTGTTTCATTTTTTAGACAGATAAACCAGGGTTTGTAAAGATGAGACTGTGATAAATGTGGGACAGAGTCGAAAGACAGTTTGAAAAGTATTTGAGATTAAAGCTTTAGCTCCTAGATGTTTCTAAAAGAAACATGCAGAAGAAATGCTATGAAGTTGAAAACCACAGTCCATGAATAAGAATAATGTAAAGGTGTCAGCAAAAAGCTAGAAATCATTTTGTGGAGAATCAAAGAACACTCCAAGAAAGATCATTACAAAGAGGTATAAAAAATAAAATAGCTGTGTTAATAAAGTTGGAGAGTTAGAGTTTAAAATGGGAAAAAATGGTCATTTTTTACTTATTTTTAGTTGGGACTACAAACATGCATATCCTGATTAGTAGATCCTGAACTGGCAAAGTACTAAGAGAAACCCCATTTTCAGTTGCAAATTGTTTCGTGTCGGATACTGTGAATGACCTTTAAAAATGTTACCTTACCATCTAATCTTGAGTCTACCAAAATAACTTTGATTTTTTTTGCTGCAGACAAAAAATGCAGCTCTTTCATACGCCCTAGACCTTTTCAGGATTTCTAGAAAAATTTGCAGAAATAGTGTAACGGAACGAGTACTAAGCTAAACTCTTCTTTAAATCCACAAAGCAGAAGAGCCTAGTGCCTGAATCTACTTTTTAAAACAGCCCAGGCAGTACTGGTGTTTAGATAGTATGACAACATCTGTTGCTATGGACTTAGGTAAATACAGATGTGTATTGTCATAATGTGTTTTAGTTTGCAGCTATATTCTGATTCGGTACTATAATGTCAGCAAGATTATTAAACACAAAATAGGTTAGTTTCAGCACATCTTTTCTCATCAAATTAGAATAAGCATTAGGAAATGGGTGAATATCTCATTATCTTACCATAGCTCAAGTCAATTGCTAATTATTAGCAGTGTAATAACTTTTGTTTTGGACATTTTGTGTAAACCAGCATGCTTTTAAACTCTCTAAACTGTTTCTGTTTGAAGAAGGTATATGACTCCCTGCCACTGAATGATAGGGGAAGGTTAGGAAAGCAGCTATAAGGTACTGTTACTGTTGGGCAAGAATGACTGGCAGCTAAGTCAAACAACTGTCTGGAGGAGTTAATGGTCTGAGGCAATGTTCAGTGCTCAGTCATTAAGTATAAGAATCTACCTAACCTGGAGGTCATTACTGCTTACATTAATTACTGCAATGATGAATACTGCATGTCACGCTTTACTACATCTCCCTAGGGCTATTTCTTTATCAAAACATCCCTCAAGTCTCAGATCTGTGGTGACACCTGGCAGCCTGGAACAGCACATATAAATATATTTATTTTATTGAAGATAAAACACCAAATGTTTGAACTTACCAGAACCACCACTAGTTGGCAGACTAATTTTGTCATGGTGCTAAACATCCCTTCCCACACAGTCATTTACTATTAGCTATAAATCTCCCATACTTACATGGTTGAGGAAGTATAGTGTGTGCCCAGCCTTAACATAGTTCTGCATCTGAACATAGATCTGCTAGGAGATATGTTAGAAAGATTAAGGTGAAACGGCTCAATGCTTACTTGAAAAGCATCAGGAATAACTTGAATTACTATTGTTTATCTGACAGTAAGAGATGGGAATATCCACTGTGCCTGCTACTCATACTTCTGTAATAACTGCACCTCAGGAGAGCTCTCTGGTCTGAAATGGTTTGAGTCCTCATAGATAAGAGAAGATATGGAAGGCAAAGCCTCCACCCCTCCTTCCTGTCCCTTCTGAAATGGTCTGTAGCCATCAGTAGCTGCACTCCAGGCATGGGATTTGTCCCACTCAGTTTCAGTAATGAAACTGATTTCAGTTTCTAACAGCACATTGGCTTCCAGCTCCTGTCTGTTTCCCAGGATGCATGCATTACATACGCAATACAGGTACTTGAGCTGGGCCATGTCACCTTCTTAGAGGTTCAGCCTTTAGTTTCTTTGAGGTATTTCACTGGTGTTTCCCTGTTGGTTCTTATTACCCAAGGAGCCCCTGGCTCATCTCTATAAGACTTCAAATGAGCATGTGTGCCCAGCACACCTCAAAGCAACAGACTGAGGGCTCTCACTAGCACACCATCCCTCTGTCCTTAGTGTTTCAGCCCAGTGTTTGTCACAGGCAAGCCTGATATTACCCCTCTGTCCCTTTAAATTCATTTTAAATTCAGTGAGTCCCACTGGCTTGTGGGACCCTTTCTCCCTTTGAAAGAGGTGAATCTCATCTGATGACTGCAAGCCTGGTGCTGTGCAGGCCATTCCATTACCAAAAAAGCCCAAATTGTGTTGAGGATGTCATCCACAGAACCATGTATTAATATACTGGGTGCATCAGTTTTTCCAGTGTTGCTGCTCACAATTAAAAGGAGACAGTGAAAAATAACCCCTTCCAGATTCCCTAAGCAATCATCCCAAGTCCTGAAGTCACTTTTGATCATCTTTGGACTGTTTGTTGTGGCTTCATCACCACCCACATAGAACAGGAGTAATGGGGTTATAGTCTGAGGGCCGTAACAAGGTAGAAAGTATCCTAGTGAAGTCTAGGCTGCTTATGACCTCCTTGTGTCCTTAGGCACTTTTGAGGACCAGCTATTTGCTTTATACCATGGGTTGAAGTCAGAGAGCTTACTCCAGTGAGCAGCTGACACCCAGTGTACAGAAGGATTGATGGAGTGGCACCAAATGTTAGATATCTGAGCCCTTTGCAACAATCCACTTATGTTTTGCAACGCAGTGCATTGCAGTACTACTACATAAAGCAAAAGTAAGGGTTTTTTACTTCAGCTTAGTTTAAACTATTTATATCTTTGTGTTATGGCACACTAGAACTAAAAGAAGAGTTTAACGATAACCATTATCAATACATTCATTTTGATAGTTTTCATTTATCTGTTTCTAAGACTAGATGTCAATGCAAACATGGTCTCTTTATTGGATATAATCAATCAAGTGGACAGTTTCTTCAAGAAAATGTATGTAAAAGCCTCTCTAAAGGATCATTAATAAAAGTGTGACTATTCTTTCAATATATCGATGTTTTTACAGTAGTCTTATCCATTACTTGCTATGTGTACCCTTATGCAAAATTTGTCACGCAAGGTCTCTCTGCTCTTGACATGTGGCATTAGAAATGGTTATACATATCTCCAGTGCTGTTGGTAGCAATGTGAGCTGCTTCCCTGTGGTATTTACTGTAGGTATTCAAAAAGTGCTTCATGACTTAAGAGCTTGACTTTTTCTATTGCTATGGGGGCTTTTACAGGACTGTGACAAGGTGTTTTATTATTGTGCTTTCAAATGTTCAGTAACTCAACAACCATTTGCACTGACTGGCTGTACAGGTCCAACAAATTACTGAGATTTTAAAAGACACAAAAGGGAATCGGAATTGATACAAAATCCTGAAAGGAATTCTCTCTCTGAATTTTTACTAATAGCATCTAATATTTTTTGCAGGTAAGAGGGCTTAACTGGACCATTAATTATATCTTTTCTCCAGTTTCATGAAAGCAAAAAAGCAACACCTTACACAGTCGGTCCACTTTTTCATACTTTGCCCTAAGACAAACAATAGCTTTAATCAGGAGCAGTTTCAACTGTTTGAAAACCTCCAGATATGTTATTCTTGGACAAGATGGAAAGATTGATATATCCAAGTCTTTTATCTTGATCTTTCTGCTTTAATATGAATGTAACTGATAATGTGCATTTACATTTTAAATGAAGGACAACAGAGGATCCACTTGAGACATACACATTCCTGAATCTAAATACCCGAGTACTCTTTAAATTCTTTGTTTGTTGATGTATGAAACTCAGCTGCAGAATAAACAAAGTACATTTCAACTTAGTGCTTTTTGTAAAGGTAGAAGATTAAAGTATGCTAGTGTAAACCTCTAGTAAGTCCAAGTGTAAAATAAGAGACTTTTAGGCAGAGGAAGAAGCAATTGGATAAAGTGAAAATGAAATGACAGAGCAAGGTATCTAGAACTGCACACTGGCTTTAGGGATTTGCAAGTATGTCGTGTCTGATTGTATCAGAAGTCACACAAAATGCCAGAGGATGAGAACAAAAGAGTCAGGGTCAAACACAGAAAGAGTATCCCTATCAAATTATGGAGGAGCCTTAGGTGTACCTGAGCCTGGCTCCAAACGAAACAGTAAGCAGGGATTACATGTGTTTATTTGACACCTCAAGGTTTTGTGCTAGATACCTGAGTATACATAGAAGAGAAAAATAAAAAATTTGTCTAGAAAGAAATTTCTAAAAGACAGACTTGTAAGAAAAAATATCTTAAGATTTCTTGGATGAAGCTAAAGAACAAGCAAGAAGTGTGTTTCAGAGATTTGTCATATTATTCTGTATCAAACTCAGCAACACAAATGAGACAAATCCAGTAAATTGTGGGCTTTTTGGTTTGGTTTGGTTTGGTTTGGTTTTTTTTCTCCCAAAACATCACACACATTGGAGACTCACTTGCATTGTAATAAGAAAAACTTCATCAGACGTAACCTTTCAAAACACTTTTTTCAGCTAGAAAAGCATTCTAGATGAGTTGTCCTATATATTCATTCTTGGTTTATTTTGGAGTTACACAAGTACAACAGGTTCTTTAAGAACAGCATATTAAGATGTGTATTATTTGAAGGTTTCATAGATATCTTATTCAAATTCAAAGAGCTTTAAATTTTAGCAACATAAATATTTCATTATACCTTCAAATGAAAAATATTTTTCAATAATATAAGCTAGGGATAGGGGTTTATTCTTTTATTTTGCCATCCACATTTAATTACAAAATGTAAGAATTAGGCTTAGAGAATTGTATTATGGCAAAAGGGTTTCACAGAAAATGTTATTTCACATCTATGGCAAGTATTTTTTCTTCATCGTTTGTAATATGTTTCAGTCTTATGCTTCTGTTTAGAAAAGACTATTATGTGTTTGGGTAGGATGGAACTGGATGCTGGACCATGGGCCAGGCAAAATGAGAAGAGAAGGAGACAGAGCCTTATGAGCAAAAACTGCAATGTTATCTTCTGTAACTAGGAAGAGTGTGAAGTAAGGAAAGGAGGGGCTTGCAAAAGGAGTTAAACCCAGTAGAGTGGCAAGAAAGGCAAATAGCAGATATACAAACAAAGCTCAGAGGGGAATGTCATTCATGAAGTTCTTGAAAGTTTGCCAGCATTAGAGAACATCAAAAAAGAAAAGACCCATTCCTGTCTTCTTGTGGGCAGGGGTCTTTTTACTGACCTTTATTTTGGCTGTTACTCATGCTGCGTTTTCTCTAGTGTATGTATTGTGGTATAAACTTAGTTTCAGAGATTCAAATCCTAGTGTTGTTTTCAGAGGAGATAAATAAATCTCCCTCACTACAGTAGCCAGTCCAGGGTTCACAACTGCAAGTGTGGTGTAAAATGCTTTAGATAACTTGAAATTCCCCAGGAATTATTTTCAAATATAGTTTACCTGAATAAGGAAGGCATATTTAATTTTCTAGGCACATCCCACGTTCCTTCAGCAGAATATTTAGCATTTGAAATAAAATCCTTTTTGTCTCATCTATACATTCTTAAGTTTATTATGTGAGATGAATACACTTTCTTCTGGTGTCCCACAGTGGTTCAGTCAACAAAGACATTTCATACATGCAAAACCAGAGCCAATCCCTGTACCCAGCTTCATGCTATTGAACCTTAAAATAAATGTTAATTTTTCCATAAGCATATCTGAAAGGGAATAAATTCTTATGGATAACTTTCATTTTCTCATGTAGCTTTCACTCTCCCACTAGACCTCTCTTTTGGTTGCCACTTCCTTCCCTTTACTAGGATGCTACTTCTTACCATAACTGCTCATGGAACTCATTATATATTAAGGACCTCCGTGGGTTTTTACATTTCATGCCTGACATAGCCCATTTCTCAGCTCTTAAAAAGATTCATAACAAGATCAAAGACAGCAGAGCTCTTCTCTGGTGAGACAGGAAAAGTCAATAGGGGCACTTAGAGATTATTTTACCCCTACCTTACTGAGACTTCACTAAAAATTTGCACTGACACGTGGGAGTCCTGTGATGGGTGTCCTGTCTTCAAATTATGCTCAACACAGATGATGCTAAGCTATTATTCCTTCTTTTCAGACCTTACTTCAACCCCAGTTTTCACTGTCACATGCAATGGTTTGGGTTTCTCTACAAAGGAAAAGCCTGTTCCTTTTCAACACTGTGATGCCTACAGGAATTCATTGTAGCCTTTGGTACACTTACAGTTCTGTTTACCCTTCTGATTAATGTAATTTACTGTTTTATTGAACTCCTTGCATTTGTACTCATCTGCTTTCTGTTTCCTTATTCTTATGCTGAATGGTGGCTGGACCAGTGATTATTGCTTAGCTCTGCATTTAAACAGTGCATGCAGTTAAGGTAGGTCTTCTGGGTAATGACTACAGCTCCCAGATGCAATGACAATATAAATAAATTAAACAATGCTAATCACAACCTCAGTCATTTCATTCTCGAAGCTGAACTCTATCCAAACATTGTACAATACCTCTGCATTATTTCTGAATTTCTGGGGATATTTATGGGGATAAAGATTTGAAATGTTAACAGCCTATGTGCAAACCAACAAATACCCAGGCTGAAACAAGCCTTTCAAGCACAGTAAAGCAAATCTCTGGTGGATTCATTAATAGGAATACTTGGCAGGCAATCAATCATTGAACATCCTTCCAAACAAAACCTTTATATGCATCCTTGCTTCACACACAACACCCTGAGCTTGAATACATTTTAATCCACATCCATCTACTTTTTCTTTCATATGCAGTTACATTGGATCTAGAGCTGTAGTCCCCATCCTATGATCTTGCAAGTGAAAGCCTGTCCAAGGATCAGTAGGAAGCCTGTCAATATTCTATGAGGTAGTTAAAGAGGCTGCTAGATGCCTGGGTAATTTTGTATCTCCAGTTTCCTATCTGTTTCTTTTGGCTCCTACACTCTTGGAACATATGAATAATAACTATCTTGGCTGGCTTTGAGTAAATGACTCAATCTTTGTATTTGGATCAGATTTTTAAAGATAATAAGGCAGCATATAGTGGGTAAATGCGATGTTGAGAAACTGGAGATGTTCCAGTATAGGGCTACTGAGACAGTCAAAAGCCAAGAGCACATGGCCTACAAGGAGAACTGGAAGGAGTTGGGCTCATCTAATCTAACAGAAAAAAGGTAGAGTGAGTTAATTGTCTGCCTATCACCCACTGGATGAACTAAGGAAATTATGGAACTGAGCCCTTCTAGGAAGTGGCAAGTGATATAAAAACTGCAACCACCACAAGCGGTAGTTTGAGAAGTTCAGACTTAGTACTAGAGGGGAAAGAATCATGAGAAGGTCAGTGCAGCACTGACTCAGGTTGCCTGGAGAGGTTATGGAATCTCTGTGCTTTCAGCTTTTCAGGACGTGATTGGGCAAAGTCTTCTGGTAACAGAAGTAATTGTGCTTCAGGCCTTGAGTGGAATCAAGGATTTCAGAGTTCCTTCCAGACAACATTTCTATGGTTCTGAAATTCTGTGATGCAATTTTTTTTAAAGCACTGAGACAATGGTAATTTTAAAAATGTCAACATCTTCACAAAGCATCCCTTTGTACCTTAGTTGATCATCTGTAAAATGAATGCCATACCTCCCAAGGGCTCTATCTGAAACAGCTAATTATGGGAAGCTAACATCTACTACAGTTATAAATGCCTAAGGTGAAGGTAGGGGGTAGGGAGAGGGGGGGGGAAGCCCAAACAAAACAAACCCACCAACCTAAATAAAAATGTGACAAAACCCTCCACTGGTCTGAACTGCTATAACTCTAGTGACTGAAACAATATTACACTAATCTAATCCAGCTGAGCTACCAGCCCATGTTATTTATTCATCCAAATGAGCAATTGTTAAGTTGTATGCTGCTCAGCATGAATAATTAAAGTGAAAAAAATTTGCACTCTAAATATTGGCTCTCTAAAAAGTGATGTTTACCTCAACTTAGTATCACCATTGGGGAAACTTTAGAGAGTTGTGAAGGACTCCAGAAAGAACTATGTTTAAAGTACCATGCTTATCAAAGACTAGTTATAGTAATAGCCTGCTAAGGACTAAATGAGTGTGCATAATTTGCAGGAAGAGAGACTATTTATTACATTCTGTTAAAAATCTAGGGAAAATTAATACCATCAAAACCATTTGTATTTTGAAACTGCAATCTCTTATGCAAATCTGAAGGACAAATAAACCCTTACCATACTAATCGGCCCCTCTTTTGCCCGAGGAAGCATTGCACAATCAAGGGAAGAATTTGAATAGTTTTCAAACATACCTCCCAGGAGATGTAAGAAAGGTTTGTAGAAATGTTAAGATTGCAGTCAAGGAAGTCAGATTGCAGCAGAGTCAGTGCCTGAGGACAGGACCATCATTGATAAGGAATGGAAAGGTGCCAGATAAAAATGCTGCTGCCCAGACTTCTTCAATTCTTCCTCAAGAAGAGGGATAATTTCTTAAGAAGCTGTTAGAGAATTATGCTGTCTCCTTGAAAATGGGGCATCACTCAAGAAATCACTTGATTTCTTGAAGTCTTTTCTGAGGAGCCAGGTCAATTTCACAGACAGTATGGTAGAGAGGTTGAATGTGATGAGCATTGTAAAAGGGTTTAGATTAAGTAAATCTTTATTGCTATAGAAAGACATCTGAACGTTGAAGAAAGAGAAGGTGATTAATTTTATACAGTAAAAGATACTACTAGGATTGGTCAGTAATTATTTAATTGAAGATTAGTGCTCAGGTAAAATATTGAGCAGAATCCAATAGACCTAAGAGCACGTCCCAGTGAATTAGCCAGTGGCAGTCTGAACAGATGTACATAAATGTACGTACTAACTAGCTCTGTCCTGGCCCAAACCAGGAAAGTGCTGTCATGTGAAAGTCCATTTACTAGAGGAATATTCCACACTGGTACAGTCTAAGAAGCAGGAGGTGACAATGCTGCTATCCACAAGTATCTGTCTTTTGGAATCCCGTAAGGGAAAATACTAGGAAAAAACCCTCTTCTTTAACAGTAATAAACTATGTTCGTAGCATAAGAAATATAGTATAATGGTATAATTTAAAAATATTTAAAGAACACACAAATAAAACCTCCATGTCAGCTATAATTTTTTTTATTGCAGACTAAGGCAAGACAGCCTCACTCTGCAGAACACATAACTCTGTCCTTTGAGTAGCTCAAGAACAAGAAGGAAAAACCAGATGGGAACACAAGCAGAGTATAGCTGTGCTGTCAAAATGACAAGCCCACACTGACAACTTTCTTCAGAGCTGCTATGAATGTTTCTACAACTACAGCCATCTTCACATTCACATCACCCTTGTAAGTCAGTGCTGAGTTAAAAACACAGCTCCCCTCAGAGCTTCCTGTCCATTGAACTCTCCTGCATCCAGGTGGGCTTTCAGCTTCCAGCCCCTGCATCTGGCCCTGCTGGACACCAGCAAAGTGAATGCACAACTGTCAGACACATGCATATAAATATTATCAGTATAACTCCGATTCCCCTTTTGCTACTATATTATATTTTATGTTTCTATTATATCTATTATATTATATGTTATATTATGATATATATTATACTACACTATACTATATTATATATATCCTTTTTCCTCTCTGTGATATTTCATAATTTTCAGTACACGAGTCTAACAAAATAAAATCTTCAGTTGATTTCCAGCATGGTCAATAAAAATGACTGATGTGCTTGGACTGAAGCTATTTCTTAGCAGATACTGTAATGGCTATCCGCTATGGAGAAACCAAGGCTATCTACTGTGTTCACCACGTGAGGCAAATGCCCTGGGAAAAACATCATGCAATCATGTGGCTGAAGGCTATCTTAATGTATATGCATCAGAGGTACTCTGGTATTTCCAGTTTTCTGAAAGCTTGAATTTGTAACATTGATAATGCTCTTTTAACATGATTTCTTCTCTTTTCTCATAAACTCCTTTCTGTGGTATAAGTTCAACTATCAAATGAGCCAAAAGAAAACCTATTAAGAATTAAAAAAAAAAACACATGCAGCCTCAATTTTATAATTGATATCAGTAGCAAGTTAACACCACTCAAAATCATGTCCATAGTAGTAAACTCATGTGTTCCAGGACATGGGCACTTACCCTGAAACTTGTTCACCTATCTGTTATAATGGTTAGAATAGCCCCTGCCATGTTTTGCTCTGAACCAGCTAGCCTTCTCCCATCTCAGCTTCTGGCTGAGCAACCAGAGGTAGGCAAAAATCAGATTTGTTGCAGCCACCATGCACGAATGCATGAATGCATGAAACAGTTTAGATGTGGCCGGACAGTACAGCTGGCTTCATAGCCTCACCTTGAGTACTAGCTCTGTCTGGTTCAAAAGTATAGGAGTAGCCTATTAATTGTACCTCAAATGATCTTTTTCCTTACCTTTCTCTTCTTTAGTCCAGTTAGACTTGGTTTCCCAGTCGAGTCTCCCCAGCTCAGTCCCAGTTTCCCTTCTTACCCATTCACCACCAAGCTCACTGCCCAGTTTTCTCTACAGTGTCAATGTCCTAGCTTGCAACAGCTGACATGATGAAAAGTTAGAAGAGTACTGAACATGTGAGCACTTGAAGTATGGGGCTGAAAACTCCTGGAAACCAGTCAGGAAAGCTGCCCACAGCAGACAAATTAGTCTATATCATACAACACCCCACAGTATTTTCACATGCCAGATAACAGCATTGTAAGCACTTCTTTGGCAACTGCAATAGCTTCTGTAGCTCTGGCAGCCTTCTAACCACAAATCAGAATAAGCCTTCTTCCTATAAGCTATTTATTGAGTGCCCAGCAGACCAAGGATAATTTGCTGAAGAAAATCAGGAATAAATGCACATTTACAAATGTAAGATTTTCCCGTTCTTGATAGTGCTAGTTTTCAAATCAAAATAGGGAGAAATCCCAAATCACATTGCCAAGTTTTCATTTGGGTCTGCTGTAGTATAGGGAATATCCTCCTTATTGGTGCTGAAGCTGCTTTCACTGGCAAATTAAGTTAGAGGAGCTGAACAGTGCAGAAAGCTAGATTTACTCTGTTGTGGAAGGCCCGGGCTTGTGTTCACATATAACCCTGTGACTGAAAGTTTCAGCATGAAAAAGTACAGTTTGTGACAGTTTGAAGCATCTGAGCATAGGATGTAAAACATTGTGTTGAAATCTGAAAATAATGCAAAAAAATAAGAACATTTGATTACCTCTGACTATCCTTGCTTTTTAATCCAGAATTGAAAAGTGAGATTTGTCCCTACTTACCTGTTTTATGATGTGTTAAACATTTCTTGTCAGTTTTTTTAATAGCTCTCACTTGAAGCTTAGAAAGCTTAGAAAATAGATGAACAGTCAATTAAGATTTATATTTCATGGTAAATACAAAAATACTTCAGTGTAATCATTTTAAGCTATGGGGATACCACTGCCATTTCTTTGGATGAAAGAATTCCTTTCAGTTCTGCTTTCTGGTTATCAGAGGTTCTGCTAACAGATACAACATTTCTTTGGGTACAGAAGGGAGCAGAGAAACATCTCTATCTACTCCAAGGAGTAGATATCCAGGAGACTGATATGGCGAGGAGTAGCTGATGTATCACAGGGCGGACAAAAAGGAATTACTGTGTAGAACTGTGTGTCTATAAATGTAATTTCCAATAAAGACTAGATGGGTTATGTGGAATGCTGTCTTCATCCCGGAGCAATTCATAGAAATAAGTCAGATCCAGCACTGTAAATGACTATTTTGGCAACTGCAATAGCTACTGTAGCTGTAGCAGTAACTTACATGAAGTTTTAGGCTTTAAATTCAGTTTTATTGGCAGATGGAACACAGGCCAGGAAAGCTGTATTTTCCTCTTCTCTCTTCAGAAAGCACTGAGGGATCTTTTAATTTCCACTTGAATCATCTCCAGGAACAGGCACAAGTCTGGTTCTGTTTTTTTTTTCTTGTGCCTTTCCAAAGTAGGTCATTTTCTCAGATGGCTTTATAAAACTGCTATTTGAAGAGTCTTCTGATAACATAGTTGATGACAGTTATACACTCTCCGCCATCTCCTCAGCAATTCAGTTCATTTATTAATTTGTTCTAAAGTGGCTAATACATTGTGCCCTTAACACCTGAGATCTGCAGCAGTGGTCTGTAACTGCTGAGTATTATATTCAAGTCTATTCTAAAGATCACCTTCTTCAGCTGAGGTGCCATCTGGGCCACCCACCGTATGTAGGTTTGAGAGCTCCCTCCAGACCAAGTTCTACAAGTTCTACAAAGAATTTCTAACATGGGCGTGACAGCTGAGTTAAGATAAAACAAACACAAAAAGTCCGCAAAAAATACCAAAGAAACCTCCAACCAAACACACCTACACAAATCCCTTCATTTATTTGTCTTAAAGATCTGTGAGAATCAAACACACTGCTTGCAACAGGCAAGATGACAGGTTTTGGCACAGATACTTCCAAAAGAGCTAGAAACCAGCAAACTCAGGCTGCAGCAGGTTGAGGCTGTAGCAGTCAAGGAGAAAGGCACTGTGCTAAGCACTTAAATTAGCATAGCGAGAGGGAAAGAAGACAAAGGAACAGGAAAGGGAAGGACATGCTATTCCTTCATCTCTTCAAAACTGACCAGAAATGCAATAAACTCTAAAATAAAACATTTTACCTTGCATGAGGTGACAGCTGCCACACTTTAGAAACTGACCAATGCTAGGTAAAATGACAGTAGACGTAATGTCACAGAAGCTATTTTTGAGTTAGTCCACACTACCTCACCAGCCCCAATGATATGAGCAGGGAAACCCGTCCCAGGAGCAGTGCACACTAGAAGGAACCAGCCGTGCTAGACCCAGCTGAGCTGCCTGTGAGCAGTGGCAGTTCATTCCACACAAGCTCCTGTCCTCTTCATACCATCACATAGCCTCAGCCACCAGAGCATGAGGTGACATGAGTAATGTTGGTCAAGTTTGAAGCTTTTGCTCCTTTTGCTTCTCTGAAGAGAAAGAACATTACAGGGAGAATATACATCCAGATTGACAAATTTTGGAAGTTTGTTTTATTGAAAAATATACGGGCCGTGTACTTATTTTGGAAAATCTAGGCCCTTCAAGCCATAGCTATAAACATGATTCCTTGTTTCTAACTGATCCTGACCCAAACAACCTCTAAGAAACCTTCATCTAGCTGAGCAGGTGAGTTGTTGAGCTTGCTTATACCTGAGGAAGAGGACTAGTAAGTTGGTCTTCACAGAGTTGTAGGAGACCTTTTACTACCTGGAGTAAAACAGAGAGCACTCTCTCTGCAGGAGCTGATATGCACCTGTGACAGGGTATCCATGCTGGTGACCTGAAATCTGCCACCTTGGATAAAGTGTCACATTACCACACCTACTTCCCACTTCTCTGCTAGCTTCTTTGGCACAGCCTGGGGAGCCACTGCACTGAGTTGTGCTGTGCAACACTGATATACAAGAAGGTCCTCTGGGCCCAGAGCAACAAGGATTTTATAGGTAGGGATCAGGAACTGAACCTGACTTCATATGGGAAGCCTGTAGGACCAACATTGATAGGACATGTTACTGAAATATCAATACTGCTCCATATCAATAAGTTTTTTAATGCTGATGGTAAATATATTGCATTACCATAGGTCACATTCAGCAAATAACTGGTGGTTTTAGAAGGCCTGCTCACCTCTATCCAGATGGGACGTATGGCTTTAAACTGGAAGAGGGTAGGTTTAGGCTAGGCATTAGGAAGAAATTCTTCACTATGATGGTGGTGAGACACCGGAACAGGTTGCCCAGAGAAATTTGGGATGCAAGTGTTCATGGCCAGGTAAGATGAGGCTCTGAGCAACCTGGTCTAGTGGGAGGTGTCCCTGCCCATGGCAAAGGGGTTGGAACTGATGCTTTTAAAGTTACTTCATACCAAAACTATTCTATGATTCAATGAGTCCAGCCCTCCAAACAGAAAGCTTTAATCACTGACAGAGACATCATGACCAAAGTCTATCAGGAGAGAATAATCAGAGGAAGGAACAAACTCATATTATATCCGTTGCTTGACAGAAAAAAAAGCAAACTCAGTTGGGGATCCAATGCTTATCAGATTTAAGTTTGATTAACCAGCATAGGAATAAATAAGAGTATCTTCCTTTCTTGAGACTTCTACTACATGCATTTACCCTCTCTTCTGTTCTCAGTATTCAATAATATCTGTTCGTATTTCAGAAAGTTCTTAAGAAAGCGTATCTAAACCCCATGTGCACTCATATAAATAATGGAACATGGCATTGACCTAGAGGTATTTAGCACTTTTGAAAGGAAGACACCTGCATTTACCTTCCACATATTTATGTGGTAGTTACTTAACACAAGAATGTAAGGATTGGTATTCTCCCTTAAATAGTAAAGACTGACACCACAGAAACATGTGGATTTGTATCAATAACTAAATAATGAAACGTGTCAAAATACTAAATCAATTTCAGTTTTTTCTAAATGATAACAGATGTGATTTAAAATGTCTCTCCCTTGATGTACTAAATGGATTGCTATAATGAATCATCTGAAATCAAACGCATCACCTGTAAACCTGTTGAGCAACCCAACAGTTTTTTCTGATCAGTTCTTGAAGGATTATAGTCTATTAAACAGCTAAACTGCTTTCTTTAGAAATTTGCCTCACTTGGCTCCAGAGATGACAGTGTCTCGAGAGAAGGTGAAGCCATTACTGTGTTTTGTGTTTGTCAGACATTCAAAGCTACCAGTACAGGTGCAGGAGCTTACATTCTACATTCAGATGGAGTAGGGTAAATCTGGAATCACCATTAAAATCCTCACATTTATTATACACTGGCATTGATGTAACCAGAATTTGGTCACAGAGTATATTTCTTTTCATTAAAACTCTGAAGCATTTTGAAAGCCCTGTGAAGTATATGAACAGTTACTGATATGCACCCTTTCATCCACAGCAAGTCTGCATATAAACTGCAAAGGGCTACGGAAAGGAAAGTCTGGAGCCTCTGAGAGACATAGCACAACTCAGCTGAAATGCTGGAGAATGAAAACATGCTCTGTACTCCCACACCTGCTCTATCATACACTGTGTGCCTGTCCCAGCTCTGACTCTCTCAGTGGCTGTGTACATCTAGACTGGAGCTGAAAATCTGGTGGACATATACCAATTAAATGTATGTGGTGACTGACTGGTGATCTCCAAGGTGTGCACATTGACAGCTACTGATACACTGACAGCCTCTGTTTTCATGTTTACTCAAATGGGAATGAATGTTCACCTTGTTGCTCTCTTCAACTACCTCAAGGGAGGTTGGAGCCAGGAGGGAAACAGCCTCTTCTCCTTAGTGGACTGTGACAGGAGCAGAGGAAGTGGATGTGAGTTGCACCAGGGGAGGTTTAGGCTGGATGCTAGGAAACATTTTTTCACTGAGAGGGTTGTCAGACATTGTAATGGCCTGACCAGGACAGTGGTGGAATCCCTGGAGGCATTTTAAAGCCAATTGGACCTAGTCCTTAGGGACATGGTTTAGTAGTTAGCTTATGGTGCTGGTCAAAGGTTGGACTGGATGATTTTGGAGGTCTCTTCCAATCTAAAACATTCTGTGATTCACGAGCATCAAATTTACAGAGCATAGAGAATTGCTCTCTACATTGCTTTACTTGTCCAACAGTCTTCCCATCCTCATGCATCAGAACTGAAATACAAGTACATAAAGCATGTTCAGCTACTGGCTGAATACCTGCTCCACAGAGGGGGGTCTGAGATCCCTCTCAAGTCCACACAAGCACGTAAGTGAACAAGTGCAGGGGAGCTTAACTTTGGGTTGTGAAAATGCACGAACCCAAAGCTTTCCTGTTCCTGTCACACCACATCTACCATGCACAACTGTTTTCTGTAGTTGCTCAGGGAATAACAACAATCATATTTTCTGGTGAGAGTAATAGTTTGAATGGAGTCCTACTCATCTTTATTTTTAAAATCTTTTGTTTTCCCTATACTTCTGTTCCTAACCCCTTGCTATTCCTTTTCTTTTGTGGGAGTTCTCCACCCCTCTCATCATGAAGATCATGGTACCCTCTGCACCTGTAGTTTTGGGATTTTTTGATCTTTTTTTTTTTTTTTTTTTTTCCAGCTGCTTGCCAGAGCTACCAGCTACAGTGTCTCCATAATTCACCTGCCGTTCACTGTCAATTCGAATGGACTCCAGCAGTTGTTCCAGCTCTCTGTATCACGTTGCTAAGCAACACACTTATTGGAAGGGCTTTTTATTATTGTTATTATTTGGAGAGGTAAAATTTTCTGTTATGTTGCAACCATTTTAAGCATACTTGCATGACATAATTCCCTTCAGTTCAAAATAGAGGGAAACATTGCTCAGAGGAGTGAAGGAGCAAAGCAAATGAATCCTGCTGTAGTGCAGAGATAATGTGACTTCTGTCTGCATGGGTACTGCTCTACAAAAAAAAATTGACAGGTGTAACAACACAGCTTCATGTTTTCTGACTCAAAAAGCTTTGCATACAGAACCTCTTCCTGATACTAAGCCTTCACATTCTTTGCCAAGTGACTGGAGGGGGAAGAATTAAGATTAGTCTTCGTTACAAGCTAAGGAAACAGTGGGAATATTAATGTTCTAATTAAAAGAGAAGAATCTTGTATGCCCAGTGAAGCCTCTCTGTAGACCAAGCCCTTGAAAACAGAATAAAAGGAAGCTGCAATACATGGATACTGAAGAGGCTTTTTTGTTTTTCTTTTCTTATTTTTATAATGTTATTAGAGCAAAACAGTAGTTCCATTTTAAAGAAAGCAAAAAAGTTATTTATAGTGGGGAAGGGTAGTAGCAAGACAAAGGACTATGAGTTAGGAGACTTTTTTAACCCCGGCCCTTCAGAGACTTTCTGTGTAACTTTAGATATGCCATTTATCCTCTGTACCTGATCCCCCTGAGATAAATTTTAGGTGATTCCTTCCTACCTCATAGGATTCACCACAGCGGAGTCAGCTTTCCTACAATATATGGAGACCTGTTGGTGGAAAGTGTTCCATAAATATAAAGTAGTATTTAAAAGGGGTTAGAACTTCCCATAAAAATATTCTTCTGCAGCTTTTGCTCTCCGCTTCTTGAGATGAATTTTGTAACGATTTCTGCCCTCCCCAGAAGTGTATGTTTGAAATATTCAAAATACACACATGATTATGGGGTTTACGAGATACCAGTTCAAAAGGTACAAAGATGGAAGCAAACTAAGCACAGAGGAGATTTAAAGTTAGTGATCAAAAGGCATGAAGTCAACTATTATACCTAATAGACAATACTGCTCCTACTACTTGACAGAGTTGGTTTTCTCTGTTCTTGTACAGTTATCCCTATTAATCCAGACATTTAGACACTTGCCTCATTTGAAGGTAAAGAGTTTTATGCATCTCTAAGGGACTGTTTCTTTATTTAGATTTAGGCATGTAAGAAGGAGAAAGGATGAAGAAGATTACCATCTGTCAAATAGGATTTTTTCATCTATGAATAAAATACAAGTCTACTAACACTAAAGGAAGTCCCTTGCTTGAAGAAGTTAGAGGACCAGAAAAAAGAGCAATAACAAGTAGTGCAGGAAATTTGTTTATATTCTGGGCATCATTCCTCCCAAAATTAGTTTGCTGAGGCTTAACCAAATTAAATTTAACAATCAGCAGGAAAGTAAGCCAAAAAAAGAGGTTCAATATTTAGTAAATTAATGTATTCAGTTCATCAGGATCTTATGTCTTTCACCACATGCACCAGGGAAAAAGAATTAGGACAAACCATTTTTATCTCTTTTGGCTCAAGAATATTCTCAGAAATCTTCGGACTTTCAACCAGAGAAGTCCCAAAGGACTGGGAAATGGAAACTTTAAAAAGAGGAGAATGGGGGCTGCAGGGGAGGGATTCGGAGAACTACAGAGCAGTTGACTTCAATTCCCAGAAATTTTCTGGAACGAATTCTCAATCAATTCAAAAGCAGCAGGAGACAGTAAGATGATAAAAGAATGCCGACTCAAGTGTGTTAGGAACTGATGATGTCCAACCCATCTAATGTCCTTTTCTGCCAATACAGTTGGCATAATGGATTAAAGAGAAGAAGTAGATATCATGGATCTTGCTTTAGCCAGGGCTCAGAAACTGTCTTGAGACACATTCCTCTAAAAAGGCTGAAGGAATATTACCTAGATCAATTGTTCTTACATGGTAAATACAAATACTGGCAGTGTTACATAAACCACTTGGAAGTGATATGCAGTAGCAGGTGGGAGACATCAGCTTAGCTGCAAGACCAGGGTGAGACAAAAGATGCAGCTGCAGAGACCAGCAGGCTTAAGTGGGTGAAAGAAAGGGATATGGAAAGCAAAGTGTGATAAAAATAACAGGGAAAGTGAAAACTATGGATAGGTTCCCGATTTAAATATTTAAAGTATACCTAGAGGAGCAGGGCAAGTAGGGAGCATCAGGCTGAAGAGGCAGAGATGGTCAGGAGATTATAGGTTAGAAATCCAGACTGGCAAATTGGAGCATACATGGATGTATTATTTCCTGATAGTATATTCACCATAGTGGACTGTGTGTCCATTGTAACACTGATCTGTGCCTGTGTTTTCAAGATGTTTAGAATTTGACAACTGATTTACGTTGGAGCTGGTGTGCTATTGCTCTGTTAGAGCTGCCCACAGAACAACTGGACAAATATATGAAAATCCTAAATTTCAAAGGTGAAAAATAACCCAGTTGTTACGACAAATTCTGAATGGACCTAGAAAATGTGTAGAAATGCTTTCTTTCAAGGCTCCTGGTGACTCTGATATACATCTTTGAATTAATATTTATGCTGCTTCAGAAGAAAGGATTATGCTAGATAATCCTGTGAGGTCCTCTGCAGCTCTGCATTTCCCTGGGGACATTCTTTTATTGAAAATTTAAAGTCTGAAAAAGCACTACACTATCTGGACAAGGTCCAGTGAAACCCACAAAAGTCCAGACTTGCAGGAGACAGGCAAGCTAAAAGAACTGACCTCTGTTCCTCAGAGCTTCACCTGACAAGTGTGCTAGCAGGAAATCTGCCTATTATCAGCCCTCTTTTGTTATTCTCAAAAAAATGTTAAAAGAGCAAAAGCAAAAACCTATATATTGGGGACTAAAAATTTACTGCTAAGCCAGTGGATTCTTTAACAGTCAAATAAAAAGTTAACAGTTACTGTTAGTCCACTTGCAGGAATTCCAGCATTCGTTGTCCGAACTGATTTTTAAAAAATCCTGCTTAATACCCTTTTACTTATTATCAAGGAAAGCCTAATAATATGGACTCCTTTTTTATGGTGACATGCTCATCCTTCCAACAGAGCTTGACGAAAAGAGGCTGATGGCCTCCTGCTTCTGGAGCAGCAGAGACAGAAGATGTAATGACAAACTATCTGCACCCTGTGGTCCTCAGTGGGAGGAGGCTTGGTGGGACCAACTCAGTGGGAGTGGTTGTCGTGGGGCTTTCTTCTCAGTTTTAGGACTGCTCATTTTCCTTTTCCTGGGCTGCCAGCTGAAGCATGGCAAAGGGCCCCAGCATTACTCCTGACAAAGAGCTATGCTTTGTCAAGCAGTGACTGGGGGAGGAAGAAGGGAAAGTGAGAACACCCCCTCCCCAGTGAGAACACCTCTAGAGCTGCAGCTGGAGCAGGGGAGGCAGCAGTCACTAGCCCCAGTGCAGAGGTTAAACCTGTGACATTCAGCTCAGGACCAGCACAGCTGAGTCCCTGCACTGCAGGTCAGTGTGCAGCTGGGGACTTATGCAAGAAGAAAACACAGTCTAAACTCGTAGAATTTTACTTAGTTTAATTTAGTGATAATTTATATAGACTTTTAACTAGTGATTCAGACATTTAGGAATAAAGAAAATAAGACAATTTACCAGTAGAAACAATTTGCTTTTCTTTGGCTTAGCTTCAGTCCAACACCTCTCCTTCCTCCAGCACCTCTCTTCCACCCTTCCTCATCCCAGCTCCCTTTTTTTTCAGTGAGAATCAATCATAGAATTATAGAATCATAGGGGTTGGAAGGGACCTCGGAAGATCAGGCTCTCTTAAGCCTGTGTGAGGTGATGGGTAGTGCAGGAGACCAGAATCTGCCTGTAATGGCTCTATTCTGTCCTTCCTTGGTTCTTACTCATTTTCCTCCACTGTTCCTTGTTTCTTGCTTCACCTCTGTTCATCCAGAGTCCTCACTCCCTTCAGGGATGGCCCTGTGCCAGCCATGGCTGAAGCCCTTCAGGAGTGTCCTGGCTCTGGCATTGGTCACTATGCACCACAGTGCTCCAAGAGGCACTCTTGCTCCATCAAAGAACACCTCTTTCCAAGAGAGCATCTCTAGGTCTGTCCCCAGCAACTAAACTCCTTCCATGTCTTCTTTTGTGTCTCCTCAGGTGTGCCCTCACATAAGTCCTCAGGTGAGTCCACATGTATCTCCTTCCTCTGGCAGCTTCCACCCTTTCTTTAACACATCTGATGAACATGCACTCCTCTGACTGGCTGCAATTTTGGAGCACAGTATGATGTTTCCAGCTGCTGTCAAGCCATATGGAACTGGCCATGACCTCCCCAGTTCCTGCCTCCTCCTACACAGGTCCCTCTGCTCTCCCAGCTCCACACACCCCACCAGGTATGTCAAATACAACCTTTAATAGGAAAAATAACATTCAAGACAAGTCTACATGTTCTAAGAAAAAGAAATGGACTTGATGAGACATCATGGGCTAGGAATTGTCTTTGAGATAGCCAAAGGGTACCCCTAAGCATGCTTTGAATATAGAAATTAAACAGTACATGGAAAAAATAACGTAAGATTTCAGCTCTGAAGATGGAGGACTGAAAGTGAAGTTAAGGGTGGTTACGAGTGACAGAGCAAAGTGCCTTTAGAAACCTGGGATTTACATTTCTTACTGTACTTCAAAAGTTTGGGAGATATGCCACTGTTATAGCAGACACTGTGAATTTCTTCAAATATTTGGCACGACTTCTTTAATTAATCAATCTTTATAGACTGAGCAGTACATCCATTTGAAATTGGCAACAGTATAGCATATTACTGAAAAAAACCTAATGCCCATGTACATTCCTTAAAAGAAGATTAATCCTTTAGAATAGTAGCAGTCTATCTAATTAGGAGTAATGGAATCCAACTAGGAGGCAAAATAAAGGAATCAGCAAATATCCTTGCAGATGACATCTATTTGGCTGGGGAATGGCATTTCAAGGAAAATGATGAGCAGTCTATCTTTTGTTCAGTTCACATTTAAATACCCTGAACTTACAAAAACATTCAATATAAAGCAACTTTGCACTGACAGAGTGTGACTTACAGCCCTACTTCATCTAACTTCTGTTTTATTTCTTGAATTCAAAAAAGGAGAGGTTTTCCCATAAACTATACAAGCCACTATTTATATTTTCAATATAGATTAGACTACAGTTGGAAAGAAACAGTTATAGATATCTACAGCAATTTAGGGCCTTTTTGCATTGATTTATTGATGGCTATTCCAGATTTCAGCTGCACTAAAAGATGTAAATTTCCACCTGAGGTTGCAGTCATTGCTTTCAAATCACCAAGTATATTTCATCAATATTTATGGTATTGGGTCCAGAAGAATAAAAAAATACAATTTAAGCAACATATGGCCCCAAAACCAAAGCTGCACTAGTATACCCTCCTTTTGGCACAGAGTGAAATAATAATTTGTTGCTGCTATAAACTAAAGCTGTATCAGTCAATCAGTTTATTCAATGACTGCCTCTGACTTGCTGGCAATGTTTTAGAAGTGGGTGGCCTCAACCACTCACAGGGGACAGCCTGTACTCTGTTTTTCACCAGTTTATTCTCACCCATAGCCAATGAGGCAAGTGATTTTTCCTGCTGGGTTAATGACCTCTGATTTTGCTGTTCCTACAGTCTCACCAGCCTGGCTTCACACCACACGTTAGTTCAATGCAGGTGATGTCAAGATAAGGAATCCAGGTTATAGACAGCATTTGTTTTAGCAAAAATAAACAAGGGTATTTTTAAGATACTAACTATAAAGTACAGTTGGAGAGAGTAATTTTTAATATTCTTTTAATAGACAAAATAGTCTTCAAGGGTCATATCCTCTCATGGTAACATTAAGTAGGCTGGAGTGCAGCAGCACAGAACACCGTCTACCACCTCTGCAGGATGGCAGTGGGTGAACTCTCCTTGACCCTGCTTTTCTTCTGTGCAGATCTATAGCTTTGCAGTGGCAAGTATTTCACCATAAACAGAAGGATAACAAAACCAAAAAAAGCTACAAGCAAACAAAAAAAAATCTAAAAAACCACAAAAAAAAAAAAAATCCACACCAAGCAAACAAAACAGCCAAGCAAACAAAAAAGAACCTATATCATGAATCAGATAGTCTGGTAAAATTCAATACTCAACTTAAATATTGAACTTCAGATTTTATAGACATATTACATTTCCTGTAACCTCATTTGAGCAGAGGAAAGGCATTTTTGTTGAAAGTTCATGAAGAAGAACAAAGTTATTTGAAAGTCACTGTTCAACAGTAAAATCCTTCCTTAATCAGAAAATTAGGATTTATCTCCAATAAGAATATTGTTACTATAATAAAAAGATCATTGTGCAGAATTTGTGGCAAATGCAACACAATTCTGTAAGAAAGACCTTGAAATCCATCAGCACATATATCTGTCAACAGGCTTTCGTTAGAAATCTGTTATAATTAGAGCTGATTGAGGAAGACATTCATATTTATAGTCTGAAGCTTATTAAGATTAGTATTTTCACACCTTGGTTCAATAACCATTTCCATGAGGCAACTTGAAACACCTTGGAAAACAAATCATATGCATCAAATGACAACAGAAATAATGGTATGTTTACCCACAAAAAATTCAGTAGTTCTCAAGGACTTATCAGGTACTTTAGAAAAACAAGAGAATGTTTCTATACAACCACAGTAAATTATCATCTTTATTGTTCCACCAGCAGTTTTTTCTCCTTTATCTGATCTTAATCCAGATTGTGCATCAATTAATCACCATTATATAAGTCTTAAATCACATTGCAGGGTACTTAGGATTCAGCCCACTGGTTAGTAATTAACCTACCTTGCCTTTAGTCATAAACCTTTACATTGCAGTCCTGCTTTTGATACATCAATCAACAAGTTTGAAAGACTTAAACTTTGTTCAGATTAATGGCTGATCAAATATAAAACAGATTGTTCCATTTAAAGGCACTGCATACTCTTTGAAACTTCTTTCTTGAAGGTAGGTTAACGTAACACAAAACTGTGACGTAACACACCATTAAATTTAAGCAACAGAAATAAGATTCCTATTGACTTGCCACCTCTTGCAAGCTGGTATGTTAGGCATATTCCTGCCAGGAAAGATCTGCAGGTTTCTGATGATCTGTTAGGGAAATTCAAGACAAAATAAAATAAAATAAAAAAATTATAAAAAAATGGGGGAGAATATGGAAAGATTTTTTCGGTTCCTGCATAGACACAAGGGGTATAACAGCCTACAAACAGTTGCTATCTTATCAAATTTCTCCTAAAGTAAAATATTTAAGAACAAAATCAATGCTCGCACAACTAGGGACATTTCCACAATATTAGATGACTTTAAAAGAAGATCATGTTTAAGTGTATTTATTTGACTATGTCCCTTTAAAAGAAAAAAAAAAGCCTAATGCTATGAAATAAAAGCTCATTACATAATCACTTAGATCAGCTTTTTTTTACTCCTTATTGATATTTTCCACCTCCCACAGTCTCATTATCAGACTGGTGAGGTTCTTGCTTATTTTATCTCATTCCTTGTGGAATATATAGATTTTAGATAATTTTCATCCTGTACTTTCTTCCCATGCTCCTTTAATTATTCTTTTTACACACTTGAAAAACACACTACCTCAGATTTATCTATTTAAAGTAATTACCTTCAGTATGATTAATAGATGAGTACATTAGTGACATATGGAGGTAATTTTGTTTATTTGATACTCTTTGCCTGACCAAGAGTAGCATAATATGCAGGAATATTCAAAAGCAATAGAGAACTAAAGTCACCCTGCTCATAAAGAACAGGCAAGAGGCAAGTATTCCCATGGGAAAAGAGAAAACTTTCCCTGTAGGAAAAACACATTTTTGGCAAAGCATTGAGATGTGACTCAGGCTATCACAGAATCACAGAATCAGCCAGGTTGGAAAGGACCTCTGAGATCATCAAGTCCAACCCTTAATCCACTGCCACCGTGGTTACCAGACCATGGCACCGAGCAGCACATCCAGTCTCTTCTTAAGAACCTCCAGGGATGGAGAAACCACCACCTCCCTGGGCAGCCCAGTCCAATGCCTGATCACCCTCTCTGTAAAGAATTTTTTCCTAATATCTAACCTAAACCTCTCCCGGCAGAGCTTAAGTCCGTGCCCTCTTGTCTTACTGGTATCTACTTGGGAGAAGAGACCGACCCCCTCTGGCTACACCCTCCTTTCAGGGAGCTGTAGAGAGTGATGCGGTCTCCTCTGAGCCTCCTCTTCTCCAGACTAAACAACCCCAGCTAAACAAGCCCTTCCCAAGGACTTGTGCTCGAGTCCCTTCACAGCCTTCTTGCTCTTCTCTGGACCTGCTCCAGCACCTCAATCTCCTTCCTGAACTGAGGGGCCCAGAACTGGACACAGTACTCGAGGTGTGGCCTCACCAGCGCTGAGTACAGGGGAAGAATCACTTCCTTGGACCTGCTGGCCACGCTGTTCCTGATACAGGCCAGGATGCCATTGGCCTTCTTGGCCACCTGGACACACTGCTGGCTCATGTTCAGCTTCCTGTCAATCCAGACTCCCAGGTCCCTCTCTATCTGGCTGCTCTCCAGTCACTCTGTGCCCAGCCTGGAGCTCCCCATGGGGTTGTTGTGGCCAAAGTGCAGGACCCGGCACTTGGCCATGTTGAACCTCATCCCATTGGAATCAGCCCAACTCTCCAGTCTGTCCAGGTCCCTCTGCAGAGCCCTCCTGCCTTCCAACTGATCCACACTCCCCCCCAACTTAGTGTCATCTGCAAATTTCTAATGGTGGACTCAATCCCCTTCATCATCAGTGAAGATATTAAACAGAACTGGGCCCAACACTGATTCCTGGGGGACACCACTAGTGACCGGCCGCCAATTGGATCAGCACCATTCAGCACCACTCTCTGGTGGCCTCCAGCCAGTTCCTAACCCAGCACAGAGTGCTCCTGTCCAAGCTGTGGTCTGACAGCTTTTTCAGGAGAATGCTGTGGGAGATGGTGTCAAAAGCTTTGCTGAAGTCCAGGTAGACTACATCCACAGCCTTCCCCTCATCCACCAGGCAGGTCACCTGATCATAAAAGGAGATCAGGTTGGTCAGACAGGACCTGCCCTTCCTAAACCCGTGTTGGCTGAGTCTGATCCCCTGTCCATCCTGTAGGTGCTGTGTGATTGCCTCCAGGATGATCTTCTCCGTAACACTGCCAGTCACTGAGGTCAGGCTGACAGGCCTGTAGTTTCCTGGGTCCTCCTTTTGTCCCTTTTTGTGGATTGATGTGACATTTGCCAGCTTTCAATCATCTGGGACCTCCCCAGTGAGCCAGGACTATTGGTAAATGACAGAAAGAAGCTTGGCAAGCTCTTCTGCCAGCTCCCTCATCACCCTGGGGTGAATCCCCTCTGGTCCCAGACTTATGAGGATACAGATGGCTCAGCAGGTCTCTAACTGTTCCCTCCAGGATTACAGGGGGGCTATATAGTTTCTTATTTCCCTCTACAAGCTCCAGATATTTAACACCGAAGAAGGTGTTAAATACCTCACCTTTTCCTAATATTTGGTAACAATGTTTCCCCCCATGTCCAACAAAGAATGGAGGTTTTCCCTGCCCCTCCTTTTGCTATTGATGTATCTGTAGAAGGACTTTTCATCAGCCTTAATGGAAGTGGCAAGATTAAGTTTGAATTGTGCCTTTGTCTCTCTAATTTTCTTTCTACACGACCTAACTATATTCCTAAACTCTTTCTGAATAGCCAGCCCTTTTTTCCACAGTTTTTAAGCTCCCTTTTTTACCCTAATTTCCTTCAATATCTCCCTATTCAGCCAGACCTGTCGTCTTCCCCTCTGTCTTGCCTTTGGGCACACTGGGACAGCCTGCTCCTGTGCATTCAGGACTTGCTTCTTGAAGTACGTCCATCCCTCCTGGATCCCTTGGTTTTCAAGGGCTGCTTCCCAGGGTACACTCTGAATCAGTCTTCTGAAAAGGCCAAAATCTGCCCTCCAGAAGTCCAGAGTAGAGGTTTTATTGTTGGCACTCCTTGCATCCCTGAGTATTGAAAACTCTGTTATTTCATGATCACTGTGCCCCAGACAGCCTCCAACACTACATCTTCCACCAGCCCCTCTCTGTTTGTGAACAGAAGGTTTAGTGGGGCCCCATCCCTGGTAGGCTCATTTACCAGCTGGAGCAGGAAATTATCCTCTATACGCTCTAGGAATCTCCTAGACTGCCTCCTCACTGTGTAGAGTTCCCAGATATGTGGCAGGTTAAAGTCACCCTTGAGAACAAGGGCTGGTGATTTTGAGACATCTGCCAACTGCTTGTAGAATCATTCATCACTCCCATCATCCTGGTTGGGTGGTCTGTAACAAAGATGTCAGCCTTATTGGCCTTCCCCCTGATTTTGACCCACGGGCACTCAACCTTATTGTTACTGACCTCAAGTTCTACGGAGTCAAGAGACTCTAACACATAGAGCCACTCCTCCACCTCTCCTACCTTGTCTGTCCCTTCTGAAGAGCCTGTAGCCATCCATGGCAGCACTCCAGTCGTGCGAGTCACCATGTTTCTGTGATGGCCACTACATCACAGCTTTCCTGATGTACAATGGCTTCCATTTCCTCTTGTTTCCCAAGTACTACATTCAATGGTGTACATGCACTTCAGCTGGGCTGCTGGTTTTACTCCTAGCTCAGGCTTTCCACCCTTAAGCTAATCTTTGGAGAGCCCAGTTTCAGTCCCCTCCCCCTTCAAATCTAGTTTAATGCCCTCCTGATCAGCCCCATCAACTTACAGACTATAGTCCGTTCGCCCCTGCTAGACAGATGAAGCCTGTCTGATTTGAGGACACCAGGTAGCATGGAATTTGCCCCATGGTCAAAGAACCCAAAACCCTGCCACTGACACCAGTCCCTAAGCCATGAGTTAACTTGCTGGATCTTCCTGCTAGCTCCCTCATCCATTGCTGTCATTAGACGGATGGAGGAGAACACAACTTGGGTTCCTGATCCCTTCAGCAGTTGCCCCCAAGCCCCTGAAGTCTCTCCTGATTGAATGGGTGCTTCTAGTTATTATCTGAAGGACTCACAAGCCTGGAAACTTACATACAACATCCTTAGCCCAGGCACCAGGGGGACAGCAGACCTCCCAGTGAAGCAGGTTTGGTCTGCACGTGGGGCCTCCGCTCCCCTCAGTAGGGAGTTGCCTACTACAGTGATCCCTTGAGCTGTCATTCTGGGGTCGATTTTGATGGCTGTCCTAAGACAAGTCAGCCTTCATGGTATTTCTGGCCTTTGTGAGCCCTTGACTTTGTAACCAAATCCTCCTGCAGAGCCCCACACCTGTTCTGCAAGGACACTACAAGCGGTGTACTTCTTAGGGGAACATGTTCGCTCCATTTTCTTTTCTGTTAAGCACTGGCTTGTTCCCATTGACCCTTCTGCTGTGGCAGGAGGGCACAGGGGCTTGGTTATGAGAAGATATGAGATCCTCTGTTCCCCTGAGAGTTATTTCCTGTTCTAATTTAGGGGAGATCATTTGAAGAGGGTAATCAATTTCCTTCTCACTCTCCCTGATGTTTCTTAGCCTGCTCACCTCTTCCCTGAGTTCCATCACTTTGTCTTGGAGTTGTGCTACCATGCTGAGCAGGTCATCAACCTGTTCACACACAGCCATAGCCAGAGATGCCTCCTGCTGCCAGTGCGAGGCTGTGGCATTCCTCACGGCCTATGGCCTGGATACTAATATCCATTTCTGTGGGTGTTGGGAGCAAAGTCTTCTTTCTCAGAGTACTTACCACCACTCTAGAAGTAAGTTGCAGCTCCTTGCTGCTCTCCCTGCCTGAGTGAACTGCCCAGTGCAAACTGCCTTGGAGGCTTCCCTGCTTGCCCACACCTGTTCCTCACACTCCCCAAGGGCATTTAAATCCCCCCACGGCTTGCCTGGACATGACCCACCCCAAAAATGTCATTTTCCTGTTCTGCCACAGATTTCCTCTTTTATTTTGTTCAAGACTACTTGGGCTGTGTGCCTGAGCAAGAGGTAAAAATACCTTCCTTCCTTTCAATGCTTTCATGACTATTTATCATATACTTTTTAAGGAAAAAAATGTTTAATCTCTTTTGTGCATGTCTGTGAGGGGCTGGACTGAGCTGCCAGGCAGGCAGGCAAAGCCAATAGCTCTCCCTGTGCTCACCACAAGGGGAACACGAGATCCCAGATTCACTGCTCTTCTAAGTGGCACTCGGTTAGCACTAGTGAGTCCCCCAGGTTTTTGGAGTAGACGTGTTAAGTGCCCTCAGAGTAGTTGAAACAGTGTGTTATGATAGGTTCGGGAGCAGACTTCATACAGATTTCCGCCATTTGGCATATCTAGCCAGAAAACTGATGATTATCATAAAGAAGTTCTCTTTCTTGATATTATCACTATTAAGCCTAACAGAATAATTTCCCAAATTCATATTTTCTGCAGACAGAAATAACAGTGATTAATTATTAGGAAGCCATGTATTTTACTATTTTACTATATTTAATTGCATAGAGATACAGATTTAGCTATAGATATGCTTCTAAAAAGTAGGCCTACTGTTTCTGCTAAAGTCACAAGTTGAAATTAAGTTTTGCTTGCTCTAGTAGTTTCACTTAAATGCAGAATTTTTTAACTGTAGTTATATTTAAGCTAAACAATATACACACACTTCAACAATTTGTCAGAAATACTACTTCTGATTTGCCATCTTGCGGTGTCCAAGAAAGGAGGTGTCTTTAAAGAATGGAGGGAATTTTACATGGCACCAGAGATTCTAAATCTGGAACTGAGAATAAGATTAGGAAATATAGTTCTAGATGAAAGACATTTCTTCTTCTTCTTCTACAAGTCAACTCCTGCTCATTCTAACAATGTCATAAAATGATTCAGAAAGACAAAGTAGAATTAAACCCTGGACTAAGACAACGACTGCTAGATGTCTACATGAGAGTGTCTGCAGCTATACCTCCTTAGTCTTAGTTCCTACTATGATCAATGAAGATCTACCCAGAACAGTCAATAATGATTCAGGATTAGTTCGAAACACTTAAACTAGACATCTGAATTTGGTTAGCTAAACTGCATTTTAAACTTGTTAGCTGTATTGATTAGGTTTTCAGCAATCTGGGCTGAATCCTACCTTTTTTATCACCTACTTCCCCATGATTTATGTTCTGTTAGTGAAAATGGATGCCTTGCAGTCACCTGAAAACCACCAATTTGTGTAGGCTTTTAATGGGCAGCACTACAAGGTTTTGCTTCATCTGGGGCTCCACCTGTCATAGTTTTTTGTGTTTTGAAAAACTTGTATTTGTAGTTACACCTCCAGGGCTAATGAAGCCTTGAAATGGTAGATTCAGCTCATCAGGCAAAGTCTACACACAGAAAACACTTACTACACTGCTCATAAAATCTTGCCCAGTATGCTGCAAACCTATTATCTAAGAGAAAATAAGGACTCATTATTCCAGTCAGATGCAACATCAAATCACAAGGCTCGATAACAAATTGTCAAAAGTCTCATCTCAGCCTCTCATCCCTGACTGATGCTTTCTCCAGCTTGTTAGTGCCAGCACAGTATGGTCCCTAACTGGTTAGCTGCCAAACGTGTCTTGGTCATCCTTGGATGCTGCCCTAAGTATTTAGTCCCATAAGTTGACGTGGTGATAGAAGGCTGTGTTAGTAGAACAGTAAAATCACTGCTATGCTTTCAAATTGTTTCTCTCTCTTGTGGTCCTGTGCAGAGATGGGAAAATTAGCATTCACTTTGATATGAAGTGGACAGAAAACAAGTGAAACTGTGAGTGACATTCATAAACTGTGCCATGAGTAAAATTGTACCAACTATGTAAAATTATGTTAACACTGTCAGGAAACTGAGAGGCTCTACTTCTTCTGGGCTTTTAAAAGGAAAGATTCTGAAAGCCCAATAATCAGGTGAAGGAAGATATTTACCAGCAAGTTTGGGGACTGAAGAGTCTAGAAGACCAAAAGTCTAATCGCTATTTTTTCCAACTGGTGGGTTTTTTTGGCATGCCTACAGAATTACTGTGCTCTCCTACTGAACATGCAAAGCTGGAGAACTCCCCATCTGTTGCTGTTAGCTGTGGTCCCAACTGTTCACATTTTCAGGAATGTGCCAAAGCACTGAGTCACTCATTTATTACCTTCAGTGTCCTGTTTTCATAAGCTTTTAAGGAGCTCAGTCTCATGAAGCCATTGCTGAGACAAATCCTTGATACTGGTGAAGACTTCAAAAGGGAAGGTCAGAATTTTTTGCTGTTATTTACCTTTGTAAGAGGTGACAGAGCTACAAGTAACTCAGGTTCTCAAAAATGATGTTTTCATGCTTTATAATGAATTTATTTTATCTTGCCAAGCAACTCATCTGGAACTTGTATTCTCATTTAGTTACTTGTCCTCAGCAAACAGTCTTTTAGGACTGTCACTGAATATCATGAATTTTAGTTTATATTATTATACGTTTATGATATTGCCAACAGATGCAAAGTATAAGAGACTACGGAAACAAATATAAGATGCAACACCAAAGAATTGCAGACTAAATAGAACATTGATTTGCTGTTTATTATTCAGTATGTTGCTCCATCTCTTACAGCATTTTTTAATCTGTTTATTAGAGTTCTCCTTAAATTATGACCAATTATATGACAAGGGGTAATGGATGCAAGCTGGAGCATAGGAGGTTCTGTGTAAACGTAAGGAAAAGTTTTTCACTGTGAGGGTGACAAAACACTGGAACAGGCTGCACAGTGAGGTTGTGAAGTCTCCTCTCGAGACATTCAAAAGCCACCTGGACATGTTCCTGTGTGACCTGCACTAGGTGGTCCTGCTCTGTCAGGGGGGGTGGACTTGTTGATCTTTTGAGGTCCCTTCCAACCCCTAACAGTTAATGATTTCTGTGATTTGAAGTCTATCTTCTTTAAACCTGGCACTTAGTAACAGGTCATGAACCTAAAGTGTGTACTGTGTGTCACAAGTGCACCTGCAATATTCAGCATCCTTACACAACACAGAGGCACATAATGCAAGGAGACAGGTAAATGTACATTTTCACTCATACAGCCAGATATCAATACCTATCATATCAGATCTGACAGATTAAAACAAGCAGCATCATGCCAGAATTTTTCTTGATTTCAGAAGAGACCAAAATATCAGGCTAACACCACTCAAGGCACAGTTATACAACATTTCACTTGCTTCCACCTATGAAGGCTGGTGCAAAGATCCCTGAGCTAAGGAAGACCAAGGCTGCCAGTCTATAAGGTACCATTCAAATATAACATGGACATACAGACAACATCTGAAAGCAGAATATGCCATATGACATTTTATCCAGATCAAAAGGCCATCTCACTTTGAACATACATTGTGCAAAAAGAGATGCAGGGCTTCTAGATCCCTGCTAGCTCACACAGGGCCAATGTGGATTTTCCTTTAGTGCACTTCAGAAGGGTACTGTATACACATAACCTTGGATAGTAGGGTGGGAATATCTTATATTAATATTTATGTCTCATTGCCACCTTCATATTTAATTAAACAAATGCTTTTGTGTTTTTCTGTAGCTGAAGAACTAGGGCACCAAGTGGTTCTGTGACTATAGGTCCAATGGGTTTGAAGTTTGCACCTAACATCAGCTACTGGCCTATTATGTGATACTTCCTCTGCTCTTATATCTTTACAAGAAAAATTCAAATTTACATTACTATATGAAGCACTCCAGGTAGTTTGGCAAAGGTTATCAAGTATAATTTCTTCCATCCACGGAACTTTTCCAATCATTACAGTCAAAGGCATCGTTTCATCCATGTCACAGCCTTCAGACAAAGAAGCACTTTGAAATTTGCTTAATATTTTATGAGTAACAGCATTGAAACCAATAGTTATCAGAAATATGCCATTATGAACAGCTGCAGTATTTTGGAAGAACTCTGCAAACAATAAATCCTACTCTTCTCCCAAATATTCCATTGGAAACCAAAATGAATGACAATTGCTTCACATCACAGCCTTGCCTCAGTTCATTGCCACAGAAAACATCACACTTGTTCTTGTGCAACATAGTACCTGTCTAAAATGACATGATTTTGGCTTCTTTGTCTCCCTATCAGGCCACATCTTGCTTATATGACCCATGAGTACTCATGTGAGGGTAAAAAAAAAAATTGAAAGGGCTCAGGATTATAAAAGTAAAGTCCAGAGAATATAGTGAACATGGAAACAAAGAGTATGTATTCTAAATTAGTAACTGTCATACCATGAAGTGAACAATCTATGGAACATGCAAGGTTTTGATAAAATTAACACTTATCCCTCCCCCAGTGGTAGAATTTGGAGCTCAAATGCTGCTTCTACATGTTGCAAGCAAAAGAATAATTTGATTTAACTTGTTGTCATTATCGTATTTCTTTAATATACACTGATGGAGTCATGCAAATAAAGCATTACCCTGGATAATATATCATATCTTTGGTACTGTATGCTACTGCCCAAAACAACAACAAAAAAATGTTATCTGTATTACCTCAGTTATTTCTGTTACCATAGTTTCCTAAATAAAGTAGCAAACAATATCCCTTTGCAGATTTTTTTAAAATTATTTCTACGTAGAGAAAATTTCCATGCACGATTCAAAATAACATAACAGGAATTTGGTTAGAACTTTTCACTAAAATGCTATTATATTGACTGCTCAGTCACAAATAGTGATACAGCTGAAACCTTCAGGGTGCGGTGCCCTCCTGCACAATGAGCATCCTGTGAGATGAAGGAACAGGGAAGTCTGCCATCCAGCAGTGAAGGAGAATGGCTCCCAGCCAGCAGGACTCTCCACACTACAGAGGGGTCACTATCAGCCACTTTCAATTGCTCATAAACCATTAAGATCTTCAACGGATGCGTGAACAGAGCTCCACTGGATTCAGACAAGGCACTTTATCCAGCCAAGGATTTCGCTTATATTCAACCAAAGTAAAATAGGTTTTAAACACGCTCTCTGATGACATAAAAGGACAATCCCATAACTGGAAGAGGTAAGTCTTAAACTGTTTCCGTGCAGTAAGTGAGAACACTGCTTTGGTTCCAGAACAAATAGAGTCCTGGATGCAGAAGCTCCCATAACAGGCTAGTAGTGGCTAGCATTTTAACTGTAACTTTTTTATGTACAGGTTTCTGGTTTTGGAGGTAATGTATAATTGCCAGCCTCATGTGTGTGTAAAAGAGAGATACTTTAATTATAATTAGCATAAATAACTACAGGTACATAAAAAGGCGAAAAGGTGAAAACCAAACATCTTGCATCAAAAGGAATTCTTTGTGCCATGTGTTCCAAACTGATTTTCAGTTCAGACAACCTCTTCTTCAATTACCAGATGTACACAGCAGGAGAAAATGAGAAAAGGGCACCCGCTCCTGACAAAAATTGTGAGTCTCCCTTTTTAAAAAAAAAAAAGTAATCATAGTCTGCACAGATGATTAAATAGTTAAAGTATAATGGAACATAGGGTAAATTCTAATGACTGGCATCGCTTAGGAAAAAGATGCTTTGGAGCAACACATTCATGTCTGAGAACAGGAGACAGTTATTATGCCATACCAGGTCACTGACATATGGCTCCAAATTATAAATCATTAAGGAATTTTAAAACTGAATTGGGCATAGTAATTGTCCACCAAGAAAATTCTTTTTCCTAATTGAAACAAAAGCAGACTTGTGACTCAAACTGAAAGATCTAATTGTCTAGTCATGGGGGAAATGTATTATTCATCTTCCCCCAAGGCAGCAAATCCCTTCCTAAATATGAAACTTTTTATATTGAAAAATATAACAGTTGCATTATGTTAATCCCTGTCAGGGTGGCCATTAAACTTCAAATAAGTCTTTAAAAGTCATCCCTTTTCTCAATTGTTCAATAATCTAGAGCAAATAGCCTATGACAAACCCACAATGCACAAGACAAAACAGAGGCAGATGATGCTTATGTACTGGAACTGCTGTTGCTGTCTTAAGCTCCTGCACAGACTGAGAGGTGACCATATTAAACCCTGAATCCATCCTCTGAGAGAAGGCTTTTAGAATAAGTATGGAAGATTTTGGTTTAACAAACCTAATGGTGGAATAAAGGGCTGGGAAGCTGACAAGGGAGTTAATGCACCTGTCCTTACTCATTTAAAAGCTATGGCTAAATTAAGAGCTCCACAAAATGGTTTCAGATATGCATAATTGAGTCTAATAAATGTTTTATTATTTTATTAGTAATTCCTCACTGCAATGTAATATTACTGAGAATCTTTCTTACATAATTCTCCTAGTGAAATGTAGCTGACAATCCTATATTGTTTCTTTCTTTGGCACCTTGTTTAGATTTCCATCTTCAGTAGGTCTTTATGATACACTTTGGCAGAAGCTCCCATGCACAGAACACCCCATTTAAAAATTAATTCCTTGCTGCCTCCACTAATCAAAGTTGGAAGAGCTTACATTAGTGTTTTAAGACAAGACTCCATGGTTCATTAAAACTCAGCTTCACTGGGCTTAAATCAGAAGTGAATGGAAATGGATGTAAGGGAGACTGAGCAGCTATTACTTTTCTTTCTTCCCTGCTTCTACAGAATCTGATTCATATACATTACAACTTTTATATATGACCTTAGTAATTTGGCCCACTACATGTAAGAACAAAGTTATCTCTGCTGTTAAATATTTTATATGAACCAAAACTAAAATTGAATAAAAGAAACTCAAGGACCATTCTTTTAAATTAGTGCCTTTCTGCTTTAGCTATCTCACACCATTCTGCTAGACTCTGAACAAGTAAATTCTAGTGTAAGCACAGTGATCCAATTTCAAAAAGACTATAAAACAAGGTTGTAATATATATAATTCCAGAGATGTAGATTATGTACTAGAGAATGTTAAGAAGATGTGAATTCTCCTACTTAAACTTCAACAGATCATCTCTGAATTTGGCTTATGAGTCCAGAAAAATCACTCTCACAGAGTATTAATCTATCATACTACTTTCATCACTGTAGAGTAGCATGATGCGTCTTCCCTGTATTTCTAATTCACTGCATGAAACTGGGTACACTAAAGCTAAAATTCTTTGCAAGTGTGTTGTTGGCATCAACAAAGGGCTCAATTGATCTATCTCGATATTTTCTCTAAACACAAAATCAGCTCAAAGCATCACTGTAATTTGCATCTGTGAATAGTGTTAATTCCTACACAGTCCTTGTCCATCCATTTCTCCCCACTAAGACAGAATTCTGTTTCCTAAACAAAGGTCTCAGATCAAGTGACATGTACACTGTTCAGCACCTCAAAGCTTCCTCCACATCCAATCTGTCACCACCTTGTATTTGCACTAGCTCTGCAGATTTACTTACAAGACTAACCAAAGTCCTTCAGAATGGGAGGAAACTCCCTGAAGAGACAGGCACCTCTTTCTCTGTTGTCCTACAACTAGAATGAGATTAGACAGAGATCACAAAACATCTGTTACACCAGATGGATTTGTCCCTGACCAAGCAGAATAAAATTATTGTAAACACTGAATAATCAAGTAGCACATTTAATGCTCAGAAGCTAGAGCTGGCTTCCAACTTTACCTTGACATGTCCTACCACAAAGAATTCACAAAGTCCAGGGGCACTAGTGGTGGAAAAAACATCCTATTTTGCCTATTTTTTCATCTTATTTGTTGACTTAAAATGTTAATTTTCTAAATGACTCTTCATTTTATTAGTTAATGCATTGATTCTGATTAAAATAATTGAAGAATTAGATGATTAACTAGGGAAATTGTTTTTACCAAGCTGATGTCAATACATTAATTTGTTGCCATGTCAATATTCACTGTGCAATTTTCTATATGCAAACAATTCTCACAAAGACAAAGACATTGGCTTTATTTCTCTTTAACTAATGCTGTCACCTTATTCTAGAAGACAAATTGCATTTGGTGACAGCATAACTCATATGCAACTCATTTACCTCAGGTATGTCTCGTAGGTCAACATTTTACCTGTTTGCCTTTCTGTAAAGGTAAGAGTTGAGTTTCTCACTTAGGATCCCTGATTCAATTGGACAGATTTTGATATAGATTAGATAAATCCTTTTCCAGGTAAACATTTGATGGCTTTGATATCCAGAAAAACAAACAAACAAAAAAACCAACCAAAAAACCCCCCCAAAAAACCCAACAACACCAACAAGAAAAAACCACCACCATTTTATTTCTCCAAAAGCAAGACAATTTGTTACCTAAAATGTTCCAAAACTTAAATGACTGAACTGCAAATAGGGTATGTTCCACCTGTGGCTGATGGAGAGTTCGCCCTCCAGGGGAACCTGCTAACTTTGAAAGATCCAAAAGCTTTGATTCTCTTCCTTAAAAAAAAAAAAAATTGCCCTAGAGTTGTGCTGCCATTCAGAGAAATGAGTTGACAGGAACTTCATGAAGATCAACAAAGCAAAGTACAAAGTCCTGCACCCAAGGAGGAACAATCCCAGGCACCACTTCATGCTGGGGAATGACCAGAAGGAAAGAAGCTTTGCAGAAAAAGAACCTGGGGGACATGGAAGACACCGTGATGAAATAACACCAGCAATGTGCCCTTGCGTCAAAGAAGGCTAACGGTATTCTAGGCTGCACTAGAAATTCCTACCAGCAGATCATTTGAGGTGATACTTCACCTCAACTCAGCATTTGTAAGACCACACCTGAAATATCATGTCCATTTCTGAGTTTCTCAGTACGAAAAAGACATGGACATACAGAATCATGCATGGACACAGCAAAGGGTCACAAAGTTGATACAGGGAATGGAGCATCTCTCCTATGAGGAAAGGCTGAGACAACTGGGGCTGTTCAGCCTAGAGAATGCTCAGGGGGGATCCTAGCAATGTACAAACACCTGAAGGTGGAGCCCAAGGACGACAGACACAGACTGCTTTCAGTGGTGCCCAGTGACAGACAATGGCACAAACATAAACACAGGAGGTTCCATCTGAACATCTGGAAACACTTCTCCTGTGAGTGTGACCAAGCACTGACACAAATTGCCCAGAGAGGTTGTGGAGCCTCACACTTTGGAAATATGAAAAAGCTGTTTGGGAATGGTCATTGGAAGCTGGCTCTAGGTGGTCCTGCTTGAGGAGGGGTGCTGGGCCAGGTGACCTCTAGAGATCCCCTTCCAACCTCAACTATCCTATGAACTATGAAAAGAAATGTTGACAACAGCTTCCTGAGCTGCTCAGACTACAAAATGGATGTTTTTTTTTCACAACAGAAGCTCTGTCCATAAAAGCTCCTCTCAGCCACTCCTTCCTCCTTGCTCTTTTCTTCACCATGGGCTCTTCACAGGCCTGAGTTCCTTCTGGCCATATCCACCTGCTCCACCATGAGGAACCTCCTCTTCTTCTGACCTGGTGTTCTCTCTTCAATTCTAGCTCTTTTTGTTCCATCCTCCTCTCTCTTTCGCACTTCCTGCCTTTTCTCAAATACATTTTCCCTGAGGAACCACGACCTTGGCTCAAGGTATCAGTTGTGCCCTTCAGCAGTAGGAACTGCCTGGCACCAGCTGGAACTAGCTGGAAGTGGCTGGAACTGGCTGGAACCAGCTGGAATTTGCTGGAACTGGCTGGAACCAGCTGTGTCCAGAACAGGGCAGGCCTGGCCTGTGGCCCCCACTGCCAGCACCAGGGCACTTGAACCACACACAGCCTTGTATAACCTACTTCATTTTGGAGAATTATATTGCCTTTTTCCCCTTTTCACCTCCACCTCCTCAATTACTGTTTTCATTAGAATCATCCCTTAAGCATTGCACACTGTTAAATCCAAACAGCAGGAGCTAACAGGTTTTCCTTAGGCCAGCAGGAGCAAACGAGGAGATAATTTTTAATGTTATCATTATATAAGGGGCTATGTCTACTCTGTTGTGGAAAACACATAGAAGGGTTTGTTCAGGTGACAGTACTTGCTGGCAGGAGTGTCCTTTGGTGTCCTGGTGTTGCTGAGTTGGACCTCAGGAGCCCCCCTTGGCTGATAATTCTCATCAGGCCCAGTGCTCTCAGCAGCCTCTTAGTCTTTCATCTTCCTGCACTGTCGCAGGGGGGCTCAAAAGGTTTTTGCTTGCATGTCACCTGCAGCAAAAGCTGGGAAGGCTTTTAGGCTCTTCAGCTGTCTATGTTAGTGGACTGCTGTCCTGCCTGACACCCTATAATGCACCCAGCTGTCATATGCAGACTTCCTGAATCATTTTGGATTCCACTTACTTTTTTTCCTGAGAGGAAGGACATAATCACTACCTGTAAGCAACTTTTATTTTGAGGGGAGCTAAAAGCTCAGATTAAAAGATGAGCTTTAAGTTTTATGTTATAGACATGGTTTGTCATGTATTGTGAAGTATCAAAACAGTGCTTGTGTTTCTTGACAACGTCTTGACAATATTTCACTCAGACAATGAGATAAACATTGCTGCTGCCTAACTAGAAATTAGCCACAAGTATAAGCCTAGATCAGCAAACCCTGAATCAATCAGAACACTCTGGCTCAGGATGAAATCTACTAATGAAAAACCAACTAGACAGTAACACAAAATATAGAGAAAGCAAGAGCCTGAGTTGGGTGTTGATGGTTTAGCCCATGGGCTGGTGCCAGTGACTGCTGCCTCCCCTGCTCCAGCTTCAGCTCTGGGGCTGGTCCCACTGGGGAGGGGGTGGCACACACAGCCCCTTCCCCAACTCACAGGCTTACAAACCATAATTATTTTTGTGCATGGAACTGGGGGCCACTGTCATGCTGCAGGTGGCAGCCCAGGAAAAGGAAAACACTGAGGCAACAAATGCCCCACCATATCACTTTCTTCCTGCTGAGGACCATGGGATGCTGATGGTTTTTCATAACACTTTCTGCCCTGTTGCTGCAGGAATCTGTCAGCCTGCATTGTCCAAGCTATGTTGGAGGGATAAATATTACACCCAAGAAAAGGGCTCCATATTTGTAGGCTTTTTTTGGGTAAGACTATAAAGAGGAATTTCTTTTTCTTTTTTAATCAGTGTGGGCAATGAGTGTTGGTATTCCTGCAAACGGACTAACCACAAATGTTTATTGTATTTTAATGAGACTATTAAAGTATTCACTTGCCTATCAAAAAATTCTTAGTGCTGTGTGTGTATGTATATAGGTATATATTTATAATGCTTTCCCTTTTGTCCATAGTGAGATTTTGAGTGCATCATCTGCTGCTTCTTGCCCAGGAGAAATTTATGTCAGCTTCTTGGCCATAAGGGAGCTTATTTCAGCCTCCTAACTGCTTCTGTGAAACACACCCTTATGAAGATGGCGTCCTACTACAGGACCCGACACAAAAATAAATTACCTGTAACTGCTTGGGAAGGATCCAAAGGAAGCAAGAACTGAACTGAGATCATGTCTGTGCTCAACACAAATTGACCCTAACTGTCAGAGGAGTTTCTCCATAGTACTTTTCATCCTTGGAGCTTCTAAGGCACTTTACCTATGAAATTTGAGTATTAATTATTTACTAAATTCTGAGTTCATCTTCCTGATCTTTGAAATGCAGTAGTTATTCCACAGGAGACAGCAACAGCCAACAGAGAGTGTGGGTAGAGAAGAGAATTGTTAATTATAGAAAAAGTGAATCATAAGGCAGAACATAGTTATACAGATGAATGTACTTCCCAGCTCAAAAACAGCACCTTCAGCAACATAATGGCTGTGAAATTGTCTCATGTATCAATTTGTTAACAAAAAACTGTGTCCTGTGGAATCACTGACACTTTTTACAGCACATTGTGCTTGACGGCCATAAAACTCTTAAGGGGGTTGAACTAAAACCCTTGCAATGAAAATAATCTTTCCCTTAGATTAATTCATAATGAAACTCTTCAATTTTGATATTTTGAAGTCACTTTCATACCTGGAACTGGGAACTAACTGAAACTTTCTCAAGGGGTCACAAATTTCCATTAGAGAGACAAATTTGTAAGAACAGTAATGAGTCCTTGGCATCTAGCACAAAAGCATTTTAGTGTGATTGGACATGCCCTCAGAGAAGAAAAATATAATTTTCCCCTCCCCAGCTGGAATAGAAACGATGAAGGAGAAAGCTGCAAAAGAAGCTACAGCACCAGGTTTGTCAGGGAAAATTTACATCTCCACAGTTTTAATACAAAAATTCAATTTGTGGATTTTCATGTCTGAGCTGACAATTTGCCTGCAGGACCAAGCTTCTGACAGAAATATTGTCAGGGAGGTCAGCTGTAAATTTCAAGCAGCCAGTGCAAGGCACAAGGAAAACATTGTCAGGAATATTTCCCCGCAGCTTGGCATCACATATGAACAGTGAATCTGTGCCTCTAAGCATAAATTTTCAAACAATAATTCACTCTGGAAATTGATAATTTCAAATTCTTACTACAGCCTGCTACTTAGGTAGAAATTCTCCAATTACAGCTGCTCTTCTCTCCTTTGGAGAAAGATTTCGCCACACTCAGTGGAACCAATGAACGTCTTAAAAAAGAGAAATCAAATATTATTTTATTACATATATTAAAACACATGAATTACTGTGATAATCACTTGTCAAGCAGTCAGTTAAGAGGAACTATGATTAAAGACATAAGAATTACACTGTATGTTCATATAAGTTATATCTAAAATAAGAATAAATTGCAATATTTACATCAAATTTTTGGTGTTTCTAGCTCATAGATTTTAATCATGAGCCTTCTTCCTAAAAATTTTCTATTTGACATTGTCTGAATGCTGGAATATTACTACCAATTGAAATTATGTTGAAAAATCAAAGCCCAAAAAAAAGTCTGGGAAAAGAAACATGTCATATTCCTATACCTTCTGTTTACAGAGCAAAACTTGAAAATAGGCCACAAATCCAGGAGGGTCAAAAGCTGTGCTTCTACTGATACAGCCCAGGATGCTTTTGTCCCTCACTGCTGCCAGGACCACTGCTGGTTCATGCTCAGCATGAGACACTTCCATCTCAGGTGCAGGACTTGGTGTTTGTCCTAGATGAATTTCATCTCACTGTAGTTCCATTTATCCAGCCTGTCCACATTCTTCTGAACGGTAGATATGCACTTGAGCATACCAACTGGTGCCACCCAACTTTGGTTTTTATCTACAAACTTTATGAGCAAGCCCTGCATCACTTCCTCTGGGGTAATAAAAGTGTTAAATAGGTGAATCCCACGCTGGTTTTTTGCCATTTTGTCAGACACTCTGTGTAAACCATTTTGCTCGCTGGCTGTGCTTGGACGCTGCTGTGACCACATGGAGACATCTGTATGTGCTTTTGCAGAGACACAACACCACACATGGGAATTGGAATTAGTAATTCCGGGTGGAGCTGGGAGACTGTGACCAAACTTTCTAGGATGTTCTCCCATGACAGTAGGCTCACAAGCCTTGAATGATGATGTGAGGAAGGACCAAGGCCTTGACTCATAGTACAGCCCCCACTGCAGACAGCAGCATATCACTCCAATCTCTGTAGCTCCAAGGGTACAGGTATCAGCTTTTGGCCACATTTGCACATTCTTGCTTGAAGACTGAAAAGGCAAGCATCTCAGGCAGAAACCTAAAGGCAGCATATATAAATCCTTATAGAAAATTCAAACACATCCCTCCAAGTGCAATGGAGCTCAGAAACAGGTTCACACAAGGTCTGAATGTGAATGATGGGAAAGAGTTCTAGTTCTCACATAGGTTCTCAGTGTGCTCTACAGCTATCTTCAGCCCTGCTCTGCTGACACAAACCCAAGGCTTGTGTTAACATGATAAGCCAAACTGTTTTCACTTCTACTTGCCTCTTAAAACAAAAATAACATTGGTTCATTCTGTCCTCTGAGTACGAAAGTCCTGTCTTGTTTGGTCGTTTGAGGATTCAGGAAACACAGACTGAAACAGAAAGGCAGTTCTTATTGTATTAAAAAGTCTTTTACACCCTTCTCTGCTGCTCTATTAAAAATAATCAGCTATTGTTGGAGATATACAAGAACTAGGAAAAAAGCTCAGGACCAAAGTTTCTGTACACTGACAAAGAACGAGCTATCCAGACAGCTTGGATCCTTCTTCAGGGATTGTATTCCTCCTTCAGTGCTGGGGACATGGAAGGAACTGGATTCTGGATTGGCCAGAATCTTCAACTGGCCAAAGTCTTGAAGTGAAATTATACCCCTTGTTACCCCTGTGCACATGTACAAAGGACCTTATCAGGACACCACCAGCATAAATCGTACACCTCTCTTAACCGAAAAAATCAAATCATCTACTTGGGAAAAAGACTTAAACTCATTCCCTGCCGACAACATATTTACCTGGAGAACATAAACCGGATGGTTCCCATGTGGTCTCTTCACAGCCTATCCTGCCTTTTACTCCACCATGCTGGTCCCTGGGAGTGTGTGACTCAAGCTGCTCTTATGAAAGGCAGATCCCCCTTTTAGAATTTGGGTTTTTTTGTTTGTTGTGGTTTGTTTATTTTTTAAGCAAAGAGCAGCAGCAAAATGTCTTTTTTCTCCAAGGTACATCAACATTTTTTTCCTTTAGATAGAACAGACAGAAGTTCTTGCCATCACAAAAAACACACAGAAAAGGGAAGAGCTGGCACATTTCACACCAGCAGGAGCTGGGGGAGAGACGAGGTCCCAAACAATTATAGTTTCATACTGGGTCCCAGCCTCAGGACATTTATTCAGGTGAAGCAGGAGTCTATTTTTTATAGCTGGATGCTACAGCTTGCTACTGAGAATATTGCTGTATGCTGTACTTGAGTTAAGAACCAGAAATAAATTTAACAGCTTCACCCTCTGTATGACAGAGTTAATGAAAATTCACTGAAGAAGCTATCAGAAGGCAGGCAAATTTTTGAAGAATGCTTTCCGTATGCTGCAAGGTGGAAGCAACCTTGGTAAAAAAATGTTTCTATTGTTTTCTTTCTGTTAAAAGCCTCATTTGTTAAAGTACTAATAAATCCCACTTAAACCATTTGAATAGCGTCCTAATAAATTAAGGAATCGGTTTAACACAATGTCATCTTGCCACTTGATCAATAGTAAAGAGGAAACAAAACCTTAGTAAGAGGAAAAATCTATTTTTATCAACTCCATTTTATTTCCTTTACAGGACTATAAATATGGCTTCATGTATTTTGAATAAGTTTACTTTAAAATAGTTAACACTCAAGGTAAGAAGACAGAAAAGTGGTTAAATCTCTGAAGCAGATGACATTCTGCTCTTAAACTTCTGAGTACTCAGACAGTCAGGGATGCACAGGTTGTGATTTAATGGTAATAGGCCATGTGAAAAAAGATCAGCTTGAACCAAATGTGATTTGCAGAAAGGCTTCAAGCCTACCATGTTTCTTTCCTCCTTCAACAGCAAGTAAACAGATTAGACAGAAAAAGGGATCTAGCAGGCTATATCCACATTGAAAAGTGGTGCTGCACAATGGGAGATTTGTAGAGTGAAATATTAGGTGCTGAGAACATGGTATATGTTGACAGTATTTGCATTTTGAAGGTTTTAATTCAGACTGCTCTGGTCTAACAGACTGAAGATTCCCTAGTGGCTGGAGCACATTAGATTTTCTCTCGGAGCACATTTTAGATTTCATTTCAGCCTGAGATTTCCCTACAGTGCAACTCAAAGCATGGTAAGTAGGAAAAAAAAGAAAATAAATCAGAAGATTCACATCAAAACCAGGTTCCCGATTTGAACTTACACATTAACATAATTGCTACCATTGAGTCTGTCAACTGTGAGATTCTGGCAGGCAAGAGAATTTCTTGGCCATCTTCCCTAACATAGCCAATGCCACTTTCTATTTGGAAGCTAGGCCATCCACTCTGTTGTGATTAAGGGATAGTGAAAGATTGTGCTTGCAAAGAACAAAGGCAGGCTTCTGCAGCAGTGAAACACATTGCTTTCATGTAAATCTGTTCTGCAGTTTTCCAGACTTGTGCATTACAATCATATAGCTCCTGTTTTAACTTCTCTCTTTCAGAAAAACAATCTCCCATCCTATGTAAGTGCTGATGAATGAAGAAATGGTGGAATTTAAACTATTTAAAACAGTTCAACTGCTGGGTCTAAAACAAGTCAATGCCAGAATATCAGTTCTGAAATATAGTGTATCAGCTGTCTCTGTGTTGTTATCCATCTGCACTCAAATTATGAATATAATTTTCCCTCACTCTAGGTCCATGCACAGGTAGCCACACCTTTGTCACACTTCATTTGAATCCCTGCATAGAGTCCAGTGAGCCTATGGTTATACCTAGGCTCTCTTAACCTTTTAAAATATTGGACCATGAAAACACATCATGCCACAGACAGACATGCAATAGATAAACTTGTTTTAAACCAAGGTTTGTTTAAATTCAGTTTAGTTTCAAGTTTTGACATGGAGGACTGCTGAGAAACACCAGAAGAAATTCTTGAAAAAGCAAAGAAATGGGCCTGCTGCAAAAGTATCCCCAATATTGGCACTGGTTCACCTCCACACTGAGCAAAAATTCAATAGAAACTGTAAAGTTTGCAAAGCTCATCATTTCCCTGCTCAGCTGATTGGTTAAACTTTAGATATTTACATGACATCTTAATTTTGCATGGCTTGCTTTATAGAACAGCTGTTCCATAAAGTTGTTCCTGGAAATCTACAGTATTATTTTAGAAAATGGAGTAAACAAACTGAATATTTGCAAGTTTTGCATTATACTGCTTTTGAGAAAATATAAGCTATGAAGTTGTGAGGTTGAAGTGGGAAATCTAATCATTGAAAAGTTTAAATAAACTATTAGAATATAAACACATTTTCAATATTTTTAGATGTAAACCACCATAAAGACAGATTAAATAATTTAGAAATTGTGTGAAATTTTCAGAAGTTTATAGTGTTTCTAAGGTTTATGTTGAGAAAAAAGAAAAAAGTATTTTTAAATCCTGCCTTAGGAAGAACGTACTAGCTTCACCTATTAAAATTTGTAATGCAAGAAAAGAAAAGAGAAACAAACAAACAAACAAAGTATCAAAGCAGGGATTTAAACATAAAGCATCTCCTTATTGGACCTATGTGCTGGTCCTGCCTAAAAATCAGGTCAGCTTTCATTTTTGACTGAAACCTTTTTTTTAAGTACAAGCCTCAACATTCAGAGCTATGTCACTTAATCACAACAACCCAGTTACATATTTTTACTTCTGCTATTTTACATTGCCAGTAATTTCATATTTCTGCCCTAACAACTCTCTTTTCCTACAAGCTGCACATATTGCTTTTGAATCCTCCTATAAATCCCTGTTCTGGTTCGGGACAGGACAAAGGTGATTTTTTTTTCTTGTAAGTTTGCTTTCACCTAAGTTTCTTCTAAGTAGCTGCACTTGTTGAAATGAACAGCAAGTTTCTCAGACAGTGTCTGCTTCTAGGACTGATAACGCTTGATGTTCATAGTTACTGACAGGCACTGGTATGCAGACCCAAGGACACTGCTCAGCTCTGAGGAACATTTTGCCCTCTGGAAGGAAAAAAGGAGTAAAGAGGTCACAAGTGCAAACCCTCCCTTAGGGAGGAACAGACAAGATAAGTGACCAAAATTGACGACACAGAGTATTCCATCCCCTACACATCATAATCAGTATGAATTTGAGGGACTACAAGGGTCAAATCCCTTCTTCACCTGTTCCCTGTTTGCTTTGGCATCCTGGGATGATTCCATCCGTTCACCTGCCTGTGGTCCTGATCCATGCCAGCCTGAATCTGTGTCTTCCTGCCTCCAGCTCCCGACTGCTGCTGACCCCAGGAGTCCAGCCTGGACTTTCCCAGGGCTGCCCTGCAGCCTCCATGGTGACGTGAGAGCTACTGGGGGAAAGGGTGGGGGGAAAACACTGTATCAATTTTCCTGTATATTTGTATATATTTAGTAATTTTTCCTTTTTATTATTGCTGTTTCATTAAAGTTGTGTAGTTTAGTTTCCAACCCATAAGTCTCTCTCCCTTATTCTCTCTCCTTTCTTTATCGAGGAGGGGGATTAATAGAGAGCATCTGCTATTTGGTTTAATTGCCGGGCCAGTGTCAAACCGTGACAATCCACCAGTGATTTAATCCATTGTAATCAGTACTGTATATGTCTCTAGGTTTAAAATGCACTTAAGACTTGAAATTGATTTCAAATTAGTCTCAGTATTCACATCTGTGGGTCTTATAACCAATCTGCAGAGTTAAGACACAAGGAAATTTTCTTGAGTTTGAGATATTAGAGGAGGTTCTCACACCTGTCTCTTCCAGTGGTGTTCTTTTCTCTTCTCCTCACTGCTGTCCCAAAAATGATGGCATCTCTTTCCGAGAACCAATTTTCATGTGCAGTTGCCACAGATGTTGAGTTATACAGGAGTGGGATTTGGAACAGAAGTATATAATCAGTTTAGTGTGCACAACATGCATGGACATAAAAAGAATAAAATTTTGAGGTAACCACATTTAACCTTAAATCGTTTGCATGTACTTCTTCCATTTCTTTTTTATCCAGGAGGAACTATGTAGTGTTCAGCACTGAAGGTCATCAGGAACAACACAAGGAAATATCCTTAACACATTCTGTCTGACCCTTGTAGCAGCAGATAGGTGAGGGTGACCTTCCCTTCCAGCACACATTCTACAGTCATTACAGTTCTGTACTGAATACCCAGTTCTGGAAAAGTTGCCATTATTGTCATCCTGTATTAACACATGTCCAAGGGGACTTTAGACACTAATGAGCAGTGAATAACTTGTGTCCTAAACACAAGGAGAGATAAAGGCCAGAATGTGATTTGCTCATTAGAAGGTATTTGAAAGAGGGAGCCAAACCCAGAACATTGCTTTTAATTAATGTATTACATTGTATCATATATTTTAGACATTTTTAGAGATATATTGTGTAGATTGATAGCTTAAAAGGAAGCTATTTACAGAGAAAAATACACCTGTAAATATTTCTTCTCAACTACTTTGATACAATATTTCATCTAGAATTTGTGAACATTGCATATATCAATTTTTTTACACATATGAAGGTGTGAGAAAAGCCTTGCTCATTAAATGAACAAAAGGATAAAAGAACAAAGGTATATTAAAAACATTATCACCATGGTAACTAAAGACAAGCTAATTTTGTAACCAAATGTTAGTGGGAGGGCAGAATAGATCATTACCTCTATAGCACCTAATCAAACATTTAAAAAGTCTCAAATAATAAATGATACCTTCTTAATAACTAGTAACCACACCAACATAGAATTCTTTAAAAGAATCTCAAACATATTTAATACGATACTGCCAAACATTTCAGACAAGCCTCTTTGTTTTAATTTCTTCAGACTATTTGTCTGTTATCTGAAATTAATAATGTAATTATTAACTTATGGGTTTTCTTTTTCCCAAATAGTCAAATTTCACAAATAATTCAGACCATCTGAAGGTTATCAGTTCTATATGAAACATTCCTCCCAAAGGGTTTATGAAGGATCAAGATTGTACTCAGTGTTTTTCACTAGGAAAAAAGTAGCAGATGTGTTTGATTGGCAGAACTGCACAATGTGGGATAAGTTGCTCACCTTACCTACGCACCACCTACCAGTGCTCCAAACTCCAGTTGCAGTGGAGGAGAATTTTATCAAATGCCACATTGTGCAAATGATCCACAGACTAATTACTACCAACAGGTAAGAAAGAGACATTAGAATAATTTCTTTGCACATTTAGGATTTGAACTTTCAGCTGAAGCTATCAACACAGATTCCCATCTAATGGCAATTTCAGTGGCATTTCCTGTGACATGCCCATCCATCAATGCCTTCTAAACCTTGCATCTTCACAGTCACTGAATAGTCACATTCTTACTAGGATCTGGATTGAACAGAGCAACACATTAGTGAGGTCCCACTTATCCTGCACTCACACAAGAAAATGCTCTACTTCACTGTAATATACTGCTAATTGTTGTGTCCTGCATCAAAAATTTAATACACAGTACAAAAATAAACTCAAAAAAAATAAATGAGGTTTGTGCTCATTGCTTCATGGTACACTGAAATGTGGTAATTTTTTTAAAAGATGACAACAAAGCCCTATTTAATATGCAGAGTCTTTTTTAGTTCTGGTACTGGCCAAACAGTTATGGATGAAAAGTTTATTATTTTTATTACATCTTACATTATAACAAATACATATAAAGATATATTTATTATTTTAAATTCCTAATAAAAACTCAAAGAGATTTCTAAATAGCACTGGTGTAAGCTTTCTTTCTGCACTAACAACCAGCTAATTATTCATGGATTTTGGACCTTATTTCCTCAGGCTTGCTGTAGGATTGCTTTCATTTTACCTTCATGCAACCTAAAATGTTACTACTTATGTGGTCAGATACCATTTCCACTTGCCAATGAATATTTCAGTATTTCACATTAAGTATTCATTGGAGCAGGAAACAAAGTGATGGTGTTTGGCTTCCTTAGTGGGTGCCCTAACTGCTACCCTGTACAGCCCCAGCCTGTTCTGCTTTATGTCTTTCACCCAACGAATATTTAAGTACTGTGTACGAAGTGGATTTATTACAAGACAATAAAACTTCAGGAGTAATGGAAAAACACCATACATCCTGCTTCTTAAGTCAATGGTCTCTTAAAGAAGAAGGAGAGGGATGACATATCATGTTATATGACATCTAAATATGTATCAGAATCTCTCGTTCAAAAGCATATGTCTGTTTTGTCAGTTCTGCCAGTACTTTTACATAAGATAGGAGCTAAGTGACTTGAAGCTACCAGAATTTAGGCAGTGATGAGTAAAATTTAGTTGCAGAGTCAGCTCCAGTCTAATGGATATTCTGTGAGCATTAGCAGGAGCTAAATATTATACTGAGACACTTAGGGGAGGATGTGAGTACATCTTTTTGATGCACCCACAACAGGGAATGTAGACTCACCAGGATTTATCTGACTGCTACAGAGACAGCAACTACATTTCTGATTCTTAACAATCCTCAGTTAAAAAGGTCATTCCCAGAAGCTCTGTGGAATAAATTTTCACATTTCCCTCATTCTTTTATGGGTGGTTTCCAAATCCAGATGAAGTGCAAGTGAATGAGGGCTAAAGAACTATTTTGAAGAAAGTGTTCTGAGCTCTTGAATGGAAAAGAATATTCTCCAGTTTTAATGGTTTCTAATTTGGATTAGAAAATAACATTGAGTGAAGCATTTTAAGAATTCAAAATCATTTAATCAGAATGTGCACCCAGAGATCTGTGACATCAAGACAAGGAAGACCTGATTTTTTTCTGCCACTGCAGCCTCACCGTGCTGGATAAGTGTAAAGCAATAAAGTCAGGGAAGGGAACACACCACTTTCTTTAGTGCATGACTAAAATGTTGGGTTAGTAGAGGCATTGTCCAGAATCCAAACTAGTATGCATACGATAAGAAAATGTATGCTAAGGAGACAGTGAGGCAAGTGAACTGTTTTGGTTTTATGAGCCAGACTCCTGAGAAAGAGGAAGAACCTGTGTAATTGCCACATCTACTGAAACATGACATGGGACTGAATATTCTAGTCATGCCAAAAGCCCAGTTGCCCAACTAGCATAAGGAGTATACTATGATGGACAGGTAAAGCTTGATGAACAGATGATCATGGGAAAGCCTTCATATTTTTGAAAAGACAGTTGTGCCAGATGTCAGTCCATTATCAATTTTACAACAACAAATTTCTCTCTGAAATATCACTCTCACTAGCCAAGAGGTAGGCCTCAAGAAGTGGAAGGTAACCACTTATTCTCTATCTCTGCACAAAACCATTCAGATGGGAGCATCTACTCAGCAACAGAAAAGATGACACTATAAACAGAATTAACAAAAGATAGCCTCAGGTAGAACTTACTGAGTAAACAGCTTCTTTAAAAAAATAAAAATAAAAATGACCTTTTCTGATTGAACAACATACAAAACAAGAATATGCACTCCAAACATATGTATATTTGGCATTCTAGTGATACTGGGTTTTTTACAATGGAAAGGAAGAAAAGACAATGCAAAGCAGCTTTTTTTCCCTAGAAACCAAAAGAACTGGGTCTGAAAAAGAAGTTGTAGGTCTAAGCAAATGTCAGGGGAAAGAGATGGTCAGCAGGCAGATTCAGTTCTCAGCTGCTGTGAAAATAAAAGATTAAATGGTGTCTCATCAAACCAGAGCACCCATGCCTGGAATGCCTGATTAACCTGGCTGGAGCAAACAGCATGCTGAAAGAAAAAGGATAGGGAAGGAATCTTACAGAAAAGAATTAGATACTGAATTCTGTTCTCTCTCTTCCTGGACACAGAGGCAAAATTCCTCTGTTGAGGAACCTTGTAAAAATATCAAGTGCAATCTGTCTACACTCAGGTAATAGGAAAAAAAACCCAAAAGCTATTTGTGCCATGAATTACTCTATCCCTGACAGTCAAGGACTGAAGAGATCCTCTTGAATCTACGAGACTTCTGTTGAAGCTTTTGCCTAGAATATTGTCCTTTTAGAATACTACATATTTTCACTTGAAAACTTCTCTTGTGAATTATTCCTGCCATATCAGGCTGGCAATGTAAGAGCTGAATCCTAAAGGTACTACTGCTATTGATCAACTCCTGCAAATGATTAAAAATGAAAAAGGTGTAGCTTTCTTCTAAAATATTCAGCCAAGAAGGGCTTTATTTACTTCTGTTGGTTAAGTTCCTTAGTCAGGATTCATAACTTAATTACTGCTTTATCTGACTCACAAGCCTAAAAGCCATTCCAATTTTTCTGCATAAATTTCAGGTTTTATACAACTGAAAGACCTTTCTCATTTCTTCTCCCACTCAGGCATTCTTCTCCAACATAACATTGAACCCCTGGAGAAAAATGTACAGAGAACAGCTACCCTTAGATTTCTATGCAGACAGGAAAAAAATTATTTGGCTTTTCAAAAATATATTTAATTAAAAGGAATTTTCTTTCTGATAGCTTCCTTATCTGGACTATCCAAGTATTCCTAAAAGTGTATAGACATGTACACTTGAGTGGCAGTAAAGAAAATCCAAGACGAAAAAGGGAAATGAGGAAGGAATTCCAATGTAAGATTAAAACGTGAAAACTCTTCAAATCTTTGACTTTGTACTTGTGATTGGGAATGACTTGTACAAGAGTACAGTAAACACAAGACTTTCTGCTGGTAAGGGGGAAAATATAACATATTTGAAGGGTGATAGAACTTACAGTGGTGGTGATACCCTTCTTCAGGATAGCTTGTGTTCATATGCCAGGGAGGGAATATTCCCTCTAATTACTTACTGATCCAATGAACAAAGCAAATTGGTCACACATCCAAGTCTTATGCATTGTGATTTACTCTGCTTTGGAGCACTATGCTAGGCCATTAAACAAATCATCCCTAGCACTTCCCAAAACCTTAAGTGAATGAGTTGGGTTATTGCCAATTCAGGAAAGTCCTGCTAAAAATAGCGGTTAAAAGTTATTCATGGAGCTCCTGAATTTTCTGAAATTTTCAGGACCATAATTTAAAGGTTCCACTTAAATTACAATGAAATTCTATACCCTTTCTGAAAAACAGAAAAATCACTTTTTAGATAACTGACTGCAAAAAAAGAGTTTGCTATAAGGCATCTCCCTTCTCATGAAAAAAGTTATCACTTGTACTTACAAACAAGACCATTTGGAACTCTAGATATTAAGACCAGCCAATAAAGAATAGTTCAGTGTTTTGAAGAGCTTTTCCTAAAGCTTTCTTACATTACAGGGCTTTTTAATGAGTTTAACTTTCCCTATGTATCCAAATCAAAAATCTGATTTCTCAAAGTATAGAATACCTTATTGCTCCAAGAGTTAGTGGATCTGATTGGTTTTGCATATACATATACTCATAGGAACTTCACAGGGTCAGCTAGTCAATTAAAAAAAGAATAAAAAACCATTTACCTCAGGTAATGGTAAAATAAAGATACTGAACTGCACTGATTTTCATGTTATATGCCACCATGATGCTTTCAGCTGTGACCCCAGGCACATTAGTAGAGTGTCAGTCCCAGGTGTTGCTGGGGTAAGTACATGCAATAGTTCCATTCAGGACACACAAAACTTGCAGATTTTGCAACTCCTTCACCTGGTAGCTTTGACCAACACAGATTTCTTCAGTATTAAAATACAAAGAATATATGTTTTGCAGAAGATACTACACAGATTCTTCTTTTCGTCAGAAAAATTAGCTTTCTCAGGGCTCCTAAGGAAAAAAAGTGGGAGTCAGATTAGGTTTTGAGAGACAAGCTTCAAAACAGAAAAATTGTTCTCCCTGAACAAGTAAACATTTCACCTTTCACATTGAACAATACTTTTTGACATAAAATCTAGGCCAAGCAGCTGAGTATCAAATCAGAATTTACAAGCATCTTCTGACCAAAATTGAAACAGTTGAAGAATAAGCAATTGTCTTCCAAAATACACAGCTAATTGATTATACAGTTCTGATAACACTATTATTTCAATTTTGATTCTTGCTAGCCCCCCATTTCTAATTTTATTTCTCAATAAGGACTTCGGAGAAGGATTATGGAAATCTACAGATCCATAATCACAAACATCCTGATCTCAGATTCAATGTAGCCAACTGATTTTCCAAGTCAGACATTGCTGAAGTGGAAGTTCTTTTATTTAGGTGGCTTACCCAGGTGCAAAGTGATGACGGTCACACCAGATAGGGAATAGTCATTAACTTGCAAAAAGAAATTTCAAGGGAGAAAACATAGAGGAATTTTTAGAGTCTTTAAGAAAAAGTATAACATAGAATCTTCACTTTTTTTGCCTGATTGCTATTGGAGTAGAGATGGTGACAGCAAATTTGTAAGTTCCTACAGAAACTAGAATCCTGGAATCATTAAAGTTGGAAAAGACCTTTGAGACCAACAAATTCAATCGTAAAGCTACTTAGGATATAGAAGGAAATCTGGGATCATTTAATGTGGCTTGATTGTTGAACTTTGAAAGTCAAGTGGTATTTAGTAAAAAGAAGGATTAATTCTTTGGACAGTCAATATTCTTCCTAACATTCAGAATTTTTTTCTGCAATAATGGAGATATAAGGTATTGCTGAAGGCACTAAAACCTGTGTTAGAAAAATAGAGCCAGGCTATTAATGTTATGGTTGTGAGGGGTAGTTTAGACTGAAACTATACTCTCAATATAAAAGGAAACACTGGAGAGAATTCTTTAAATGTGTATTTAGGGAGAGTTCTTAACATGAGAGCAGGCCTCTTACACCTGACTTGTAAGGAGTTGTTGCAAACAGATTTTTGCAAAGTACCACATTTTTGTATTACTTCCACAGAATACCTTCAACACCTGATTGTATCACTGAAATCTTAATCTAAAGCCTATGATAAGCTATAACAATGAAGAATGTGAACAAGACAGAAAAAAACCCCATTTCAATAAGAAGTCTGTCATTTGCTTAATAGTGAGCAAATGTAAGTGGGCTTTGGTTAATTTCTACTTGAAAATAATAAAAGTCTCTTCACTGTGGGACTGTGCAATATAGGAGCAAAAACCATTTGTCTGTTCTACAGGAATCCTGGGAGATGTAGATCATGACTGGATTCCATTATTGCTGACATTTCACAAAGCCATTAGAAGAGTGAGCTTTCATTCCTAGCACTTACTTCCAACTATCAAGTAAATCTAGTTACAGGTGAAAAGTACAGATATAATGAGATGAGGACAGGAAAGCTGTGAGGACTTTTGGGGTTAGGTAAGCATTTATAACAGTTAACATATACAGAAATACATGTATGTGTGTACTTATAAATATATACACACACAGAGAGACAAAGGCACTTGTCATGTGCACCTGACAGCTAGCCATGGGCTCCTCACACTTATTTCACCAATGTCACTAAGGAAGGACTGGCATCAAGCATGAAGACTTTAACATCCAAGCAGACCATTTATCCAAAGTAGAGGATAACACCTGAGACTAACCAGATGATCAGCCAAGTCCAAAGTGAGAACTGGCAGAGAACATGAGCAGAGAATAGAGGAGGAATTTAAGAGACTCCCTACCAAACAGAAAAAGGTGGGATATAAAAAAATAATAGTAATTTTCTGTAAAACAGGTTTGTGGCTTATAGCAATCGTGCACTGATTTTCACAGAGTTACTGAGGCAGAAAGGGACCTCTGGAGGTCACATGGTCTGACAACCTTGCTGAAGCAGGGCCACCTAGAGACTGATGTGGACATGGTCCTGGGTAACTATTTCATCTCTCCAAGGAGAGATATTCCACCTCTCGGGGCAACCTGTGCCAGTGCTCAGTCACCCTCGCAGACAAAGTGTTTCCTGATGTCCAGAGGGAACCTCCTGTGTTTCAGATTGTGCCCATTGCTTCTGGTCCTGGTACAGGGCACCACTGAAAAAGCCTGGCTCTGCCCTCTTTGCACCCTTCCTTCAGGTGTTTTCATCTGTTGATGAAAATCCCTTGTTCAGTCTGGAGAAGGCACAACGCCACCTTTCTCAGCCCTTCCTCATATGAAAGGTGCTCCAGTCTCTTAATCACACTTGTGGCCCTTTAGCCATATGGACACTTCAATCATTGTATTTTCCCTATACACCTTTTCAAATAGTGATGTCTCTGTCTGTCTCCTTCCAAAGACTTTTGGCCAAAGTTGAAATATATTTTTTTCTAGTTATATGGCCAAGAAGAACTTCTTGGAGTTTCCAGCTATTTTGTTGCCTCGTGATATACAAGATCCCTTGCTAAGATGATTGGAAATAGACTACGAAATACCATTATTCCACAGTCTTTGATTTCAAAGCCCTGTCCAAACATACACAAGGTCAAGCACGTTATTTCCAAGTTCCATGAAGAGAGTTGGGGTTCATTTTTCCATCTGGAAACTAGAATAGAAACAGGTGAAGGAAGTTGCATCTCACTTGCAGCAGACTCCTGCATGAGCCCCGAGCAGAATAACACTGCATGACATTTTAAAATCACTGTGAATCTTTGAATCAGATCAGAGCCTTCAGGAAAAGAACTGAGACTTGGGAGACAAAGGCCAGATTTATTCTATCTTTCTATAGTGTTAATTTTGTACTGTCATTACAGCTTCAAAAGAAATGCAGTTGCTCTGTTGGTCTGGAATCAAAACATTATCTGCAACCTGTTTCAATAAATTGGTATTCCAAGAAGTAATGAAAGCTTGTTAAAATTACAAAATACTTGCATTTTTCTTATGAATTCCTATGGTAAAAGGAATTTAGCATGTTTAAAATTTTTTCAGTATAATGTATACTTCTGCACCTAAAAGTACTAAAATTTTAGCTGTAACACTCATTCAATCAAAACAAATAAAAGTAGCCTTCAGACTAAAAAGAAGATTTAATGAGAATGCTATTATTAATCCTACACAAATACTTCAAAAGGCTCAAGGAGCAGAACTTACAAGGAAAGTACTGTGTATAAGCCACAGTTTTGAAAGGAACTGTTGGATCTACATTTGCAGTCATGAAATTCAATATAAACACAAGTATAACAACTACTCTCTTTCATCCCTTGTAACAGCTCAGAATAATGAGTTAAACTGTTCTCAGCACCCAACACTTGAGACAATGGGATGGCCAGGCTGCCATAGCAAAGTATGCTGCATTTTTTCCAAGTCTTCACTTTTTGTTGTTGATTCTGAGCCTCAAGTTAATGATGCTCTGACATTAGAGAGCTGGGAGCTGCCACAAATGGATGTGGCCACACATCTGCTTCTTCACAAACTAGTGAAATATTTAATGGTTCAGACCACTTAAGTCTTTACATTCAAGTTTCCCAGCACCAGGTATAAGGCACAGATTTACATGGGGTTGAATTATGTAATTTAGCTCTTTATAAAGTGATTAGAAACAGTAACTAAAGAATGGGACACATAGCTGCCTGCTTTCTGACTAGGAACAAGGTACACATCCATAAAAAAATTTTCAAAGTCACACACAACAGTTTCTTCCTGAAAACTCAGGGTGCCCACACAAAAATGTCAGAAGCTTCCCCCTTTAAGACATTAAAAAATTTTAGCCCTGTACAACCCAAGGCAAAAAAAAGCATACATACCACCATCGTAAGGTAATAAATGAATTCAGGTAAGATACAGCAGACAAGGAATCAGTTCTTCCCTTGACCCTGAGGCTTTCCCCAACATAGTACCTACTCTAAACCTAGCAGTAAAGCACAACTGATCAGCACTGATAGGCGAAGCACCTTTTGTCCCTCCTGGTGGCATTAAGACACCATACAGCAAAACATTAGATACAGATAGCTTAAAAGCATCCTTTAGCTGTTTTGTAAGCCCTATAGATTGTTGTAACCTGATCCCAGAAAGGGTCAGAGGACATCAAACACCAACTGCATCACCCTGCAGGTGAAACAGCCACGGGATGTTTTATTGCTGACACAAGTTTTATCACAGTCATTGCACAGTATGTTCTATTGCCAACCAAATCAATATATTGGCACCAACACCAGTCCCTCTAGGTCCTTCACAGGTATCAGACCTCTCAGAAATTAACCCATTTTTATCACTGATTCACACTGCAGAGTAGTTGTGTCTAAAGATTTTTTTTTTTTATTAGCCAAAACTAGAAGATGCACATTTAGAGTGAGCCTCATAAACAACAACTATAGTCTGCAGGATCAGAACAATTTCAAATAAACTCTTCCAAAAAATGCATATAGCATCAACACAAGGGCCTTCAGACCAAGTACTTTGCTCTAGAAATCTACTTTTAACTAAATCATGGAACCCAATAATGCAGACAGTCAGAGGATTGAAACAGAGTTAGCTCTGTTATAGAAGCATCTGATTGGAATTCTTTTTCAATACAGTTCAGTAAAAATTAGATCAGAACAGAAACTTCAGAGATGCACTTGTGAATCTTGGAGGGAACTTGGTGCTGCCAGAAATTAGCAAGAAAATAAAGTCAAGGGGTGAAGCAATGGAAATGGCACTCGGTTCTTCTCTCACATACTTTTATAGCTTCAGTTTTGTTTATAAATAGTAGAATATAATTTTTAGGTAACTAAGTACTTAGAGACATCTTCAGCCTTACAAAATGATCATAGTCTCCAGAAAAGACATGCACAGAAACAGGCACAAATGTGTGATACAGGCAACGATGAGCTACACAGATAGTAAGTAAGGAGGAAGAAAAGATAATTTTAAATATTGATTAGTGTACTGATACTGGCTGGGGTGGAGTTAACTTTCTTCACCGCACCCAGTATGACGCTGTGTTTTGGATTTGTCTCTAAAGCAACATTAAGACCTCCCTAAAGTTTAAACTGTTGCTGACCAGTGCTCACACAGCACCAGGACCACCTCCATTTTCTCATGGTACTCCCCAGTGAGTGGGTTGGTGTTGGCAAGAATTTAGGAGGGGACAGTCAGGACAGCTGGCCCTAACTGACCAAAGGGACATTCCATAATAGATGATGTTGTATTAAACAATAAAAACTCAAGGAGAGGAGGAGGCAGGGAGGACTTTCATGGTTATGGTATTTGTCTTCCCAAGTAGCTGTTACACATGACAAAGCTCTGCTGTCCAGCAAGCAGCTGAACATCTGCCTGCTGATAAGATTAATAAACTCCTTATTTTGCTTTGCATGGGTGCACTGTTAAACTGTCTTTATCTCAAGCCACGAGTTTTCTTGGTTCTGCTCTTCTGAGCCTCTCCCCCATCACATCACAGAGTGCAGGAGGGGAGGAAATGAGCCCCTGGGGTAGGTGCTTACCTGCTGGCCACAGTCAATCCAGTACAGGTAGGATAGAAAGAATGGTATTCACTATAAGTAAGTGGCCAGGGGCACCACCAGAAGAGGCAGGTGCAAAGCCCTCCCTTTAGTAACCATATATTTAAATAAAGAACAACTTCAGATACTAGAGGCTAAAATTCTGGGCTAGGCTGCCGCCAACCTGAAAGAGAGAACACTCAACTGGGACATCTGAGGACAAGGATACAGCTTAAGATTAAAAGGAAATCAAAAAACAAATCTTCTAAGTGATAACTTCACCTACTGTTATATCAATTCCACATTGCCACATGTCTCCTTCTCCAGTCACTACTCCTCATGTCTAAACAGTAGATGAGGTTATAATGACACTTCTCTGTCTCAGCTGTAAAACTACCACCATATGGCTACATTGGAGTGACATTGAGTTCAAGCCAATAAAGCCAGGGGAGGTGCAGGGGAGGAATAAAAACAGTCCCTCTTCTGCAGGAAAAAAAAAAAAAAAAAAAAAAGAAACAAGGATAAGCTTATAGTGGGGGGAAAAGATTTTCCACTTCTTAAAGAACTATGGTAAGAGTACAGATAAAAAGAATCCTTGAACAGATAACGGACAAGAGCTCAGGAAGGGTTCGGCAGCTTAAAATTTGGAAAAAAACCCCAACAAAACAAGAAAACAAACCCACAACCTAAAATAATTCCCCTTCTACCCTCCCCCCCAAAATGCAAAACACAACAAAACCCCAACAAAACATGAAACCACCAAAAAAGCATCACATACATGAAAATGGGTTCAGATTACTAAGTGCAGGAGAGTCAAGTGAGAAATTTCAGGGCAAAATGAGATACATGTTCCTTGCTAATAATCACAAAGAATTTCCATATATATGATAGTCACAAGAAACAGTGCAAATAAAGTTAAAATACAAACGAAGCAAGAATTCTGGCTGGAAACAGAGAGAGAAGGCAAGACCCCAGTGAAGCACTGAATATTGTTAAGATGTTTTGGAAAGCATCACTACGTATTTGCCCTATTTTTAGCTGTCCCTGAACTTTCAGGATCATAGACTAGACAGATGTTTGAGCCACCAAAGTTATTCTTGTGTGCTTGAGCTATTCTTATATATTGCAATTGATGAAGATTAAGGCCAAGAAATTCCAGAAAAGCTGGAAAAGGTTATTAACTGCTTTTCACAGGTCTACAACAAGGAGTCAGGAAAAAAAAAAAAAAAATTAACATAGCTTAAATTCAGTTCCCAGGAAATAGCTTGCTTGTATATTCCAGTCCATTTTGCAAGCAATGCACATCTAGAAAAATGTTTAACCTGTCAAGAATAAATCAAACAAGTTGCATTTTCTTCTGCAACTTTTTTCCTACACTTTTAACATTTTATTCTACAGACAAAATGTTCTTGCTATTCTTAACTGAATAGCTCATTATCAGTGCCCAGTGTGAAAACAAGGAACACAAATGCTCTTTAAAAGAGGGTGGAGAAGGAGAGGGAAAGTATATTACTTAGGTACAGCAATTTATCACATTTTGATTTGCTTTCTTTGCTTAACTTTCAGAAATTCCTTCCTAGATCCGCCTGCTTCCATTGGTGATTTTATGTCAACAAAATTGATTTAGTTTTATAGTTACCTATTTTTTTTTTGGTCCTAATTTACCCTCAGCAGTCACCAGCAGTGCATATTCAGCCTTAGACTTCCCTCAAAGAGATATTCAGTTGTCAAAGTTGCAAATTTATTTACTTGCTCCTTGACAATATTTGAAGGAACCATGAGCTACTTGTACAAACCACTATGGGCCCCAACTTTAGATGGGCCATTTCTTTCTTTACTGTGAATTCAGCCTCTGGAACACCTATAACTACTCTAAATCAACACGGAAATATCATCATCTTATAAAATATGCTCTACACCCAAACTGACAGATTTTTCCTAGTATATTAATGATCAGTTAATATTTGCTGAATGCAGTTCTCCAATCACTTTTGAATTTACCCACTAGTAGGTTTCCTGAGATCGCTTATCAATACATGGTCAGCACTGTCAAGATGATTTCTAAAGCCAGACCTTTCTTGTTTGCCCACAATGCCCATATCTTTCTGAGGGTAGAAAATTGATTTTGGTAATCTCTATAAATTATTACTTATCAGCTGGAAAGCTTTCAGGTGCTCACAAATTATTCAACTAGTCAGTTCTTGGAAACAGACTAGGCTAGACTTCTCTGACTATTACTTTCAGCTCTGCAATGAAAGAAACACTGGATTTGCTTTTTTTTTTTTTTTCTGTGTTTTGACACATCATCACTCCCCAAAATAACTGAAAGGCACCGACATCTTAGCAGCATATTTTATGGGGGGGGAGGAAGGGCAGGGAATGGCATAGAGAAGTAGGGGAGGTGGGGTAGGGGGTGGGGAAGCAGAAGCAGGGGAAGTGTTTTATCTTAGAATAAAGTTCATCAGGCTAAACCCATCTTAAAATATCTTACAGAAGTATCCTTTTAATCTGTTCCATCCTTACTCAAAGCTACTTTTTACTTTTTCATTACTGGAATAAACCTTTCAGTGCAGACTAGCACTATATAAACACAGTAAACCTTCTGTTTTAGCAATGCATATTAAGACTCACCCTGAGTCATGGAGGAGTCCTTCCCTGTTTTCTCACTGATGTGTATAGGACTACTTTCTACTGTAAACAAAGACCTTCCCTTTCACCTTGGTTTCCCAGATGATTCTGGGAGAAAATAGAGATTCCTCCTTGTAGCATGAAATTCAGCCCAGCTTATTCCATAAACAGCTGTAAGCACACCTGCTCAAGCAGTGCAAATGCAGGCAGGTGATGACCTCACCTCTATCTCCATGTGATCAGCTCCTCATGGACCCTCAGGGAGCAAATGCACACTGCAATGCCTCAGCACAGTCCATGAAAGAACTCTTTTGAGGTTGTCTTTTTGACAACAAAGCTGTTAAAAAAAAGCTTGGCTTCTCTCATTGCAGGCAATAGCTGTTCCATGGTCCAAGGAAGTCCATTGCCCTTTGGATACAACCAGCTCTCTGCAAGGCAACATTGCTAAAGCATACCAAAGTTGTCCTTCACCATGGTGTGAAAAATGTTACATTATCTACTTGCCATTTAGAGTACCTCTTAACTCAAGTCATAGTACAGTAAAACACCCAATTGTTTTTTAATTTAAAAAGACACTACATATTGTCAGTTCCGAAGTCAAGGTTAAATAAGATCAGGGCACGATACAAACCAGAGGCTGAAAAAGGGAAGAGATGAGAAAAGGAGCTCTTGGTGACCAGACTTCTCTAGCACACAGCTCCACAGTGACCTGTGACTAATCAAAAAGGTTTCCCTTAGCTAGACAATTATACTTTTGAGAAGTTAAGAGAACATATCAGCCACCTTCATATCAGAGTCTGCAGCCCTGACAGATACCTCCTTCCTCACATGGTACAGCAAGCGAGTCCTTACAGATATCCTTTTGGAATCTTCCAAGGATGGACAATCTTTCTTCCAGATACTTCAGATGCAATCTTATAAAGCAACTTGCTGGCTGTCCTGAAAAGGGCAAGCATGATCCCTCCACAGTTCATTCCCTCCACCCCAGTCATGCAGTCCTTCTCCATCCTTAGCATTTCCTAGTCTGTTTACTTCTGATATTCACTGGCAAACTGAATCACTGCACAAACAGATAAGGCAAGTGTAGATGCAGCAGGAACATGTAGAGGAGAAGCAGGAAAAGCAAGCAAAATTCTCCGTTTTGGTAACAAGCTGATAAAGAAGTTCACCACGACTGTTTCATCCTCATTCTATTCCTTCCTTACCTAGTGGACAATATGATCATTCTTAATTCAAATAGACACTGTTTCATTTGAAGAGATACAGATTTTTGTACTTCTCTGGCTAAAAAACAAAACAAAACAAAACAAACAAAAAACAAAACAAACAAACAAAAAAACAAACCACACAATAAACAAACTGATTCAGGAGTGAGAAGAACTCCTTGGTTTTAATAACTTTCCCTTCTGATAACCAAGACTATAGTTTGATGTAGCATAAAGTTTATAGGCATGTCTACATTATATTGATTACATTTAACACTCGTGTCTCTGGGACAAGATGAACATTTTTAATTATTTTACTACTGTGGTGAAACAGTTTCCACCTTAGGAACTTTTTAAAATCAAACTTGCATCACTGGTGTGGAACAGCATTTTTCTTAACTAAGAACTAATCATATGAACATGTAAGATGCACACAATATGACTCAATATTAGCTCTTGAGACTAACACAACAGCAACCAAACAACTAAAAAGGCTTTAGAGATCTTCAAAAACTGAACATGGCTTGCTGGGGCTGGGCAATGTCAGAGGTGCTCTGCAGCACAAATGATAGATTAGGGTT
>JAAWXA010000001.1:70885028-70983569 GCA_038090715.1 Florisuga fusca | reverse complement strand
ATAGAGAAATAGAGGGGGTGGGGAAGCAGAAGCAGGGGAAGTGTTTTATCTTAGAATAAAGTTCATCAGGCTAAACCCATCTTAAAATATCTTACAGAAGTATCCTTTTAATCTGTTCCATCCTTACTCAAAGCTACTTTTTACTTTTTCATTACTGGAATAAACCTTTCAGTGCAGACTAGCACTATATAAACACAGTAAACCTTCTGTTTTAGCAATGCATATTAAGACTCACCCTGAGTCATGGAGGAGTCCTTCCCTGTTTTCTCACTGATGTGTATAGGACTACTTTCTACTGTAAATAAAGACCTTCCCTTTCACCTTGGTTTCCCAGATGATTCTGGGAGAAAATAGAGATTCCTCCTTGTAGCATGAAATTCAGCCCAGCTTATTCCATAAGCAGCTGTAAGCACACCTGCTCAAGCAGTGCAAATGCAGGCAGGTGATGACCTCACCTCTATCTCCATGTGATCAGCTCCTCATGGACCCTCAGGGAGCAAATGCACACTGCAATGCCTCAGCACAGTCCATGAAAGAACTCTTTTGAGGTTGTCTTTTTGACAACAAAGCTGTTAAAAAAAAGCTTGGCTTCTCTCATTGCAGGCAATAGCTGTTCCATGGTCCAAGGAAGTCCATTGCCCTTTGGATACAACCAGCTCTCTGCAAGGCAACATTGCTAAAGCATACCAAAGGTGTCCTTCACCATGGTGTGAAAAATGTTACATTATCTACTTGCCATTTAGAGTACCTCTTAACTCAAGTCATAGTACAGTAAAACACCCAATTGTTTTTTAATTTAAAAAGACACTACATATTGTCAGTTCCGAAGTCAAGGTTAAATAAGATCAGGGCACGATACAAACCAGAGGCTGAAAAAGGGAAGAGATGAGAAAAGGAGCTCTTGGTGACCAGACTTCTCTAGCACACAGCTCCACAGTGACCTGTGACTAATCAAAAAGGTTTCCCTTAGCTAGACAATTATACTTTTGAGAAGTTAAGAGAACATATCAGCCACCTTCATATCAGAGTCTGCAGCCCTGACAGATACCTCCTTCCTCACATGGTACAGCAAGCGAGTCCTTACAGATATCCTTTTGGAATCTTCCAAGGATGGACAATCTTTCTTCCAGATACTTCAGATGCAATCTTATAAAGCAACTTGCTGGCTGTCCTGAAAAGGGCAAGCATGATCCTTCCACAGTTCATTCCCTCCACCCCAGTCATGCAGCCCTTCTCCATCCTTAGCATTTCCTAGTCTGTTTACTTCTGATATTCACTGGCAAACTGAATCACTGCACAAACAGATAAGGCAAGTGTAGATGCAGCAGGAACATGTAGAGGAGAAGCAGGAAAAGCAAGCAAAATTCTCCGTTTTGGTAACAAGCTGATAAAGAAGTTCACCACGACTGTTTCATCCTCATTCTATTCCTTCCTTACCTAGTGGACAATATGATCATTCTTAATTCAAATAGACACTGTTTCATTTGAAGAGATACAGATTTTTGTACTTCTCTGGCTAAAAAACAAAACAAAACAAACAAACAAAAAACAAAACAAACAAACAAAAAAACAAACCACACAATAAACAAACTGATTCAGGAGTGAGAAGAACTCCTTGGTTTTAATAACTTTCCCTTCTGATAACCAAGACTATAGTTTGATGTAGCATAAAGTTTATAGGCATGTCTACATTATATTGATTACATTTAACACTCGTGTCTCTGGGACAAGATGAACATTTTTAATTATTTTACTACTGTGGTGAAACAGTTTCCACCTTAGGAACTTTTTAAAATCAAACTTGCATCACTGGTGTGGAACAGCATTTTTCTTAACTAAGAACTAATCATATGAACATGTAAGATGCACACAATATGACTCAATATTAGCTCTTGAGACTAACACAACAGCAACCAAACAACTAAAAAGGCTTTAGAGATCTTCAAAAACTGGACATGGCTTGCTGGGGCTGGGCAATGTCAGAGGTGCTCTGCAGCACAAATGATAGATTAGGGTTGGGGTTTTTTTGTTGTTTTCTTTTTTCATATTACTGATAGCCACTGTAGGCAACTACAGGGCAGGATCTTCAGAACAGCAGGAAGAGGAGCTAGCTGAACCCATCACACTATGGAGAACAGATCCCATCTAGCATGCAATTTAATAGCCGAGTCCAACATGTAAAGTTTTATAACTGCAATTGCTCACACAAGGGCATTACAGATTTGGGAGTACTGACATATTCCAAAAAAATAATGATGCTGTATAAACTGGGATAAAATGTAAGGGGGAAAAGCACATCTACCAACTAGCAGCACAAAATTTGCCATTAAAGAGCTGAGAATTTGCAAAAGAATCACTGAGTCATAAAAATTCTTGGGAAGAATCCAAACAATACACCTGTGTCAGAGAACAAAGAGGCACGAGGTACAGCAAAAGCCTGCAGGCTCCTTTAGCCATGAGAAGTTTGTACCTTAGAATTCACCTAAGCAACCAAATGACTGAAATGCAAGTCCCACACTACCTAAGGATAAATTTTTCAACATTACTGTACCAAAATGAGTGGATTCCTTAAAGCATTTGGCGATAATTTTCCCACAGGACTGGTTGACAATCTTGATGCATTTTTAAAAGTTGAAAATCAAAGGTAAAATCAAAGCTTAAGATATTGTCATTGAAGAACATTGAGTCAAATCCTGTTTTATTTAAGATTAATAGGTAAATCTACATAAGGCTCTTTAGGAACAGATGGAGTACGATTAAAAGTAACACTAAAAGGAGTGATATGTGGAGTAAGAATCAAAGTAACACTGTAAGGACTGACATGCTAGCATTTTTGAGATGAGCTCCTCAGTTCAAAGCATCCCCATCGTATCAGACAACTCAGAGGTGCTGCTACCAAGAATTGTTCAGGCACTTGCCTTTCTATTTAGAGAATATTCCTTAAAACAGAAAAATCATACATGAAGAGCAGCCCTTTTCCACATAACTCATCCAGCCCAATAGCAGATTTGCCAAGTCTGAATGACGTACTTATCACTGTGTCTTTGGCAGGGGACCCAGGAGCCTTACTGGGAAGTGTGAAGACAAATCCAGCAAGCCTGTCAAAACAAAGACTGTTCACACATAGCTAAAGGGATGGGACAGGACCATCCTCACATGACTTCTGCAGTTGCACCGGAAATCTGAGGAAACAGTTAAGTAAAAAGAGCTCCTTGCTTCACTGTAGGAGAATGTCAGCTATCAGGCTGCTGAGCTTAAAAGCTTCTTCTAAGCAAGATTTGCTTAATGTTTGAAAATAGGCAGCATCTCCCATTGGTGAGATGTGGATTTCTACTGTTACCACTTAGGGATGGCACCATTTGTCTGCTCAGCAAGTCTTGCACATCAGTGCTGGTTCTTCACACATCACACCAGTAGAGCTGGTTGCACAGCATGATTAATCTGTTGCTCAGTAGGACAGCACAGGAGAATGAGGGATGAATGAGTGCTCTTTTGCTCATTTACATTGCAATGAAGCTCTCTAAAGCCTATAGGATGGATCTAGCTACTCCTGGAATAGTTCCAAGACCACAAAAATTAGAATTTGCTGCCAGGCAGGTGCACCACTCTAGTCAGAACACCACCACTCTTGGCTTGAGGACACACTGAAGAGCAATCGGCTACACAAATTGGTTCTTCTGCTTTTCTCTCTTTGAAGCCAACAGATGTTTAGAAGCCTGTAATACACCAAGTTCAACAGCAGGGATATTGAGTGCTCCCTCAAAGCATAGTGATGAGAATCCTTTTCCAGGTGTGAAAACACAAGTTTATTCATTTGAAATGTGGAGAGTGCTACCAAACCTACCAGTAACTGGGCAGGTCTTGCAGCCAGCTGGCTCTCTGCATTGAGTGGGTAGTCCCAGCTGTGTTTCAAACAGTATAAGTCAGATGCTAGTCACAGCTGCTGAGGACATCTCTGAACACACATGGGACCTTAATTACAGATATTTATGAAGCCTGTACGTAGCTCAAATCATGCAGTAGAAGTTATTAAAAAATACCTGGCAATAGATGGCTTAGATTAGATGGCTAGGGATTTCATACTTGCCCAGGCCAAGTTCTGCCCACATCTTTTAACCAACCTTTCCTATGAATGCAGAAGTTCAAAATGCCAGGCCTAGAAATATAGGTTCAGCCTATACCAACTTCCACCAAAGGAAGTTCATCTCTAGCCCACAGAAGATGCAAGGCCACATTCTCAGGTAGGTGCTATAGCTCTTGATATTTACCTCATCGGCAGAAATCCAATTCCTTGTCAGCACTGAAAGTCTTTTTACAGATTAGAATTCAGGAACATAAACAACAGGTTTTGATGCTGTGCATCTGTAACCAGCAAGCTCTTTTCTTAGTGTTCTAGTTTTGTATACACCACCCTGCAGCATTCCCACAATGAGAATTAGCCTAGAGTGAAGCAGCATTTAACTTTCAGATACCAGATTGTCTACAGTTCAGGTAGTGCTGAGCTCCACAGTACAAGCTGTGCCTTCTTCTGTGCAATCTCCCTGCAGAGATGGATTTATACTTTGTCAGAATTAAACATTTCAGTGCCAGGACATTCATTCAAGTGCTTAATATAGAAATAAGTTCATAAACTGCAACTTCTGGGAAGGAGAAAAACAGACAATCACATTGATAGAAGTTCTTCTTGCTGTCCTGACACTGAAGTACTCTCAGTTGAAGGGTTATGCTCACTACACGTGAGAGAATTATCAAACTATGAAGCTCACAGTAACATCACGATTTATCTTTAAGCAGTTTAGCAGAAATAGTGGTGTTATTTAATCAGTGTGTATTTTACTTCCTCACAGGAAATTCAGTACATTTTGGTGAAAAGCCCTATATCCAGACTTGAATTTGAGAAGGAGCTATGCACACATTCAGCTTTCGCATTTGCTTTGAATGTTTTTGCAGTCTGTACCTTCATATAAGATATCTGGATTTTCTTAAGGATTTTAAGATCTATCTTCCAAATTGCTAAAAAAAAAAATGTGTGTATTTCACAGGCAATCTGCATATTTTCTCTGGGGAAAGTCCTGTTCATAGGAAGCAAGATTAAGACTCAATATTAATCAGCTATTATAAGGGAAGGCCACACATGTCCTAGATGGTGAACGCAGGAGTATCAGAAAACTTACCAGATCTGTGTGGCTTACCTCTAAGACCAGCTTTCCAGAAACCAAAGTTCTCCTGTCTGAACCCCTAAATATATCATTTTTTTTCCTAGAGATGAATCTGTAAGAAAGCTATAAATATGCTTTTGTTAAATGTGCTTAAAATGCCTCTTCATTTCAAAGAACTTTGAAGTGCTATCACTCATGCAATTCTCTAAATAGAAGGATGTTAAAATTAGTCTGACTTCCAGATAATTTCTCCATCAACCACATCTCACTAAAGCTGGTTAAGAAAACTAGAATTTTATTCTTATTCATTAAATGAGCCAAACTTGCCAAGTGTCTTAATATAGAAACACTCTTTTACAATTTAGACTTAAGAGAAAATTAAATCTTACCACAAATCAAAACAAGACTTATTTCATTTGAGTACTATAATCAAAATAGATGTCTGAAGGAAAATAGTGATTCTCAGTTTTGTTTCTTCGCTTAATCTTCAAGAAAGCTGACTGAGCAGAAGACTGCAAAAGAACATATCTACACAATTGTAAAATATATTATCAATATGAACTATAATCTTCAACCTAAGAGCCTGAAAGTTGTTACAACTTGCACATTTCTAAAAGAAACCCATATAATTTGAAAGGGATGAATCTCTTTCCTTTGTTTAATCTCACAAATCTCCCTATTTGTACCCAGAATTCACTGCTGTCATTATGGGTCAAATATCTACTTACATACATGAATAAGTTACCTTCCACACTTAAATAATGTTCTTGAAACCTACAACTGTAGCTCTGCTATGAGCACCACCAGTCATCAGTATTTCCTAATAAACCACATGACATTTTCTTTAAGAGGGTAGTGTTTTTCAAAAAGGTGTTGTAGGCCACTGTCTGACTCAGGAACTTGCATTGGCAACATCAAGTAACAAAACAATTGTGAGCCCAAAAAATAGAATTTCTAAGCAGTGCAAGAAAATCTGAAGACTCAAATTTGCACTGATTTTTCAGACATAACAGGAACATTGAAATTGTCTATTAGGTTTTAGTCAGCCTTATCTGAGTACAAAGTTACCATTCTATGTGACATGACCCTGGTACAGGTACACTCTACCTTAGAGTACTGTGGTCAGTGCAGAATCTCTAGTCTACCCTGTAATCTTTTCCTGGAGTTCAAGAAGAAAATACAAAAAAATAGCAGATGTTTCTTTGCACTCTTTACTAGGAAAGCTTTTTTGCTCATTTCTGACAATCAGCAGGAAATCTACTGTAAAATGCCAGTTTTCAGCTCAAAACCTAAACATATTATTACAGGCTTTATTGTATTTCTGATTTGTAATTCTAGATAAGCCACCAAGCACTGTAGGACAAACAGCAACATGAGGTGATGAGTGTTTCTGATGAATGTTAACATATTTCTGGTGACCATGCTCTGTACTTACGTGTTAGCAAGAATAAAGGCTCATTAATTCCTAAATGATCATGAGCCTCCAACATGGCAGAATCTGACTATGAAGCTGCAACAACAAAATATATAACTTAAGCCAGGACTGACAATACCACTACACCTATTCAGAAGTTTTGAAAGCTCACACAGAGAAATGGATTTGGAATATCATTTGTACAATCAAAGCAGTGAAACAATTCTGATGCCTTTCAAAGTGACTTTAGGCCAGCAAAAAAATTAAATCTCTGAAGAGTCAGTTGAAGGGGTTATGCAGTTATTTACAAGGTAGAATACTGTATAACAACATGACAGGAAAGTTCAATTAGTTTCAAAAGCTGCAGATTACTCTGGGCTGTAATTTCATGGTGAAAAGCTAAATGACTAAAGTATACCGATCATACAAGTGCTGCCAAAGCAGGGATAAGTTTACAAAAGGAAAGTAATTAATTGTTTTACTTGAAATTTTATCAAAGACAGCAAAAGAGACAATTAGGAAAGAATATATTGGAAGTTCTGTTTCTTAAATTTCCTGTAAGTATGGAACAAAGTCAAGTATTTTGAGCAAGAGCTCTTGAATTTCACTCTTAGTTTTTTTTCATTGTCTAATACTGGATGCAAAATCTAGCTGGTGAGTCCATCACACAAACTTCACCTCTAGTTCATTTTAAAAGACAGAGTACAGTTAAAAATGCCAAGTTTCCATCATATGAAATGTTGATTAGAAATTAATACTTGAATGTATTTTCATTACAGTGGCATTATTGCATGCAAAGTCTTTTAAAAGCTGGTCAGTCAAATGCTTCATTGAACTCCTGAGAAAATTTAGGGATGTGACGAGTGAAGAAAATTCTGATTACAAATGCTTACAGTTATTTACTACTTATATTACAAAGGATGACAACAAATACCTGAAACAGCTTGTGAACTCTCATGCAGAATCTTGCTTCTTGCTAGCTCCATCTAGTAATAGGCTATTACTATTACTAGTAATAGTAATAGCCTATAGTAATAGGCTAATAGTAAATCTGGTTAACAGCTGGGTTAAAAAAAGCAATTCTGAATCTTACAGTTAAAGAGACAAGCCTGGAAACAGGGGAGACTTACAGTATAGAATAAAGTTAGAAAGACCTCCAAGATCAAGTCCAAAATACAGCAATTGGCCAAGCACCTGAGCAGTGAACCCTCAGGTTGCACGCAACATGTGAGCCACAGCAGAAAATTAACACCTGTTTATCTTCCCTAGACAAGCAACAACCCCCCAGTAAGAAAACAAGATAGAATGGATGCAACTCTGCAAAACTGAGTATCACATCCCAACCTTATATCCAGAAAAATTAACAAACCCACCTATACATGATACAGTCAAAGAAGGAAGTGATATTTATCCTTGGTAAAAGCTGAAGGTGAAACACAAAAAAACACAAAAAAGGACAACATCTGAATAGTTAAGTTTATTTGGATTAGTTTATAGAAGTTTTTTGTCAGGGCATCCACAATGAAGTACACTCCATCTTCCTGATATCCTCTGGATGCAGCTTCTAGACAGTCAACATCAGGTTCCACCTTCTGTTTGAGTTATTTGAACTCCTTATAATTAATCCCTTGCATGCCTTGCCCCATGTTCATGTTTAAATAACATTCAGCTAATTCTAGTCAAAGGGAGCTCAGACAGCCTGGTCAAGTTTCAATACCTTCTGTCAGTGTTCAAATACATTTCTGTCCTTTCAAATGCCTCATTGGTAGCAAAATGAACTAGTGCTATTACATGAGCAGACTTGACTGCTTATTTGCAGCTTATGACCAAGCTTCATTATCAGATTTTCAGGTTGCCACATACAGATGTATGTCATTGGAACAGGTGGCACAGAAGGCTTGTTAAAACACACCAATTTTGCATCTTCCTGTCAGAGTCCAAACATCAGTTCTCTGTATTCATACATTAAGCAACTCACCTACTCACCTAAGACTTCTTCAAAGACTGAAACCATCTTATAATTCAGAAGTTCCTGAGAGGCTGCTGTTCTGAAATACTGTGAGGAAGGCTGTTTTTGAAATAAACAGCAACCTAACAGTTTTAGGAGTTTGGAAACAAAGCAGATTATATTAGTAATTCCCCTACATTTCAATAATTATTTAACAGTCTTACAAAAAGATTACCTATTATATCTCAACGTGCTTGCAGGGACTACAATTTCTCTCAGATAGCATTAGAAGTTTAAAGACTTGTAAACATTTTTCTTTGCAAGTGTAAAAAGGATATCTGAAAATATTTTTCAGCCACAGAAATACAGCCCAGTAACTATATAGCTAAAATAACATCATAAAGAAAACATGACAAAAATATTTATGAACTGTGTTTATATAAACATATTGGTTTGTAAACAAGTTTGACAACATTTACATTATATATTGAAAGAAAATGTCAAACTAGACAATTTGCTCTATAGAGAAAAATACATAAAAAATTAATCACATCTTAATTATTTCACCAGTTAATACTAAGTCAGCCACACAGAAGTATAACTGAACTGTACTAAAACACTGCAACAACACTGAGTAATGTCATTTTCACTAGAGATTTCCTTGGATAGATCAAAAGCCACCTCATAGTTACCTGAGGATCACCACAGTAACTCCATGGCAATAACAGTATGAAAATGAGTTACTCATCTGGTTTTGGCAGATTTTAATGGAAGTCTCTTGCTTGCTATAGTTTCATGTGGGAATCCCAGAAATGCTAGTAAAACTAACTCAAAACTTAAGTTGTATCCTCCCGGAACTGTAAACCTCATCCAAATCATTCCAGCAATGCTTACACCAGCTGTTTTGCAGGATTGTATCTCTTTTTATTTATGATATTGAATAAAAAAGTTAGGTGCAAAATTATTTAAGAAAACTTAAGTTAACAGAAAAGTACCACAAATTATGAGATAGTTACAATAGTTCCAATTATACATCAGGAAGTTATATATACACATTTAATCTTAAAACATTTTCTATATATTATCTAAACGCAGCTTCAATTTTTGTTCTGCTGTAAGAATAATACTCAAAGAGATATTAAGTTTATTACCCCTGTAAGTGACTACACTTACTTCCCCTATTTTTACAGGTGCAAAGATGCTTATTTGGATACCAATTCCACATGGGTATGACTTTCAACATAAGCTTAAATTACACTTTTCTTGAAGGTAAAAGGCTATCAATGGTAATAAACAGGCAGTTCATCATCACTCATGTCTGAATCATCTTCATCCACTTCACCTTCAATGACTGATTTCTTGCCTTTGCAGCACGAAACAATTAATCCAATTAGAAACACCTGCAAATTTCAAGTAAGTAGTAAAAGAATAAAAGTTAGTTATTCAGTTAAAGGCTACAAAATGACAATGTGTTAAACTAAATGGCAGTGTGGAGATGCAAATGATTCAATGACAACTATTACAAATTATCCAACCTGATTCAGTGATAACTATAATTGAAGTACTTACTGCAATGAAAGCCCAGTTTCCAAAGTAATAGGCAGCACTGAAGAACCAAAATTTATGAAGAAAGAGGTATGTTCGAGTAACAATACACTGATCTAGAAAGGAAGCAAATAGCACTTACTAATGCAGAACAAGAAAATTAACACTTTTGGGGAGTATTCAGCTCCAAAGAATAATTATACTCCATTAAATCAATTTTACTGTGCTCTGCCAAACAGGTATACAAAGAAGGATAATTATCACAAGTGAATGTAAAAACAGGTAACACTAAGGTGAAAGTTACATAAGTAACTCAGTTGCTATTTCGTATAATTTCTCCTGCAGATGTGTCCTTTATTCTGACAGATTGGAATTACTCGCCTCCCATTTTAGACAAACTGTAGCCATGAGGAGATAGAAAGCAGATTCTGTACTAAAAACTCACTAGAGTACTCTGAAAAAAAAAAAAATATCTCGCTACGAGGATTTCATACATTTTGTATAAATCAGTCAACTCCAATAGTCATGTAGGCAAAACCACCCCCCACAAACTGGGCTTTCTTTAAGACTGCACAGAGGTAGCACAAAGGCTGGTATGGGCCACTGAACCTGTAACATTCACATCAGAGAGCAGCCAACAGGACATGCAAGCCAGATGACTGATCTCTCCTGAAGGAGTTCATGCCAAGGTACAATGTCATCTCCTATTTTTCTCATTTAGTGTGCTTCAGACTCTACCCAAAGCCCATTTCAGAGCAAAAATTGGTATCTAAACAATTTGAACTCAAGAGAAAGTAAGCAACCCAGAACTTGTCTGTTCTGCCCTCAGTTCTGACCCCAGATCTGGAATTACCCCAGAGGTACAGGTAAAGCACAGACTTCCCACCTCCTAAAGCTGTGAGTGACATGCTGCTGCTTATATAGTTTAACTTTTAGCAGCCATGTCACAAGCAAGCAAGATGACAATCATCAGTTTCTGAAGGTAAATATTTTGAAGACTCAACTTCCAAATTACATAACTTCTGCTTTAATAATACCACATACTTGTCAAGATGATCCTCCTCTTAGCCCCCAGATTAAATCCTTACCGTGTCCACTATGACTGTATCTAAACAGAGAAATAACTCCATTCCTTCAACACTTCTCCAATGACTTACACTTGATGTAACAGAACAATTAAAAATACCAAGTTAAATACTACTTCATGCAGCAGACTGATTTCTGCCATCTATTGCACAGTATCAGCAGACAAAAAAAAAGTTAAACTGGGATTTCACTCAACTACTGGACACAATAATACAACACACAACAAGGCATATTCTGCAGATAATGAAGTGCAAAGTGCAAAACAGCTTAACTAGAAAAAATATGCTTCTCCACTAGCACAAACAGAGTGAAAGCACAGGGAAGGGATCTGGCTGAACTAATCCTTCCTTTTTTCCAGCCAAGGTCTCACTTATGCAGAGAAAACTGTTTTGGCTCTGTCATTGCCTTCTTCCCTCCTTCACCTCTTTAACACCAATCAATAGTACTTACCCTGCTAGGCAATACTTATCCTGCCCCAATTAGAAAAAAGTCATGAAGTAGCAGACCACTCCCAACTTTCTTTTATTTGCTAGCATGCCCATAGAAAAGGTGAAGTTTCTGACAAAGTAAAAAATACTGCAAGTGAAGAAGCTTCATAATTGCAGATAGCATTATCAACACCATCTGCAGCTCTCCAGCTGGTTACTCAAATTAAAAAACAGCTAAAAGACTTTCAGATGGCTCTCTGAGTAATTGGATTAAATAGATGATGGTAAATATTTTAGAACAGTTTGACCTTGAGAGAACATGTCTACAGGATGTGTCCCAAGTTCAGATAACTAAATTTTAGTTACTCCTATTGAATGAAGATATTACCGAATAAGCTGACATGACATTTTTAATCACCTTATTCTGCCAAATGATATAATTTAGAATATATTATAATGAATAACCTGAATAAAGATAATTACTTGTTTTCCAGAATGATCATTGTTAATATTACTGACATATCTTGATCATTTAGAACAAAAGCATCTGTGGAAAGCTACCAAGCCTCCAATACATAACTGCCACCACTTTAATAATACAGCATATTAGATAGTATCAGCCATGGAACAAAGCCACACAGCCAAAATTAAAGATTTTTTTTTTTTTTTTAAGCAAAGGATGACTGAAGTTTTTCACTCTGTTGAATCAGAAAATCCTTAGGCTCAGTGCACTAATATTTTCAAACACAGGCTTCTTCCAAGAAGTAAATTAGCTAGTTTAAGATGAAGGATAAACAAATCTTAAAGCCTAAGAAGTAATTTTATGCAATAAAAACCTCAAATTATGAGAATTTAAGGATAATGCAGAGGTCTTTACTGCATCTCAACATACAATGAGCTTTCACAAAAGTACATAGAAGGAAACAGTTCTTAAGGGAAGAATTAGAAACCATTTTGAATAACTGTTTAAAAACATTGGCATTCTTTGGGAGTTAACACTGATATACACATTTGTTTTACCTCTTCATTAATCCACTAAAAAAATGAAACAGATTACATCCTCTAAATAAAAAAAAAGGCAGAGGTCCAACACACTAGATGGTACGATTCAGAGGGAGCCTATTTTCCCACTCCCTTGAAATACCATCTACAGACAAGATGAAATTTAGATGCCCCGTTTCAAGCAGAACTTAAAGTTACCTAAAACACACTCCAGACTACTTGCAAAGGAAAACATGCAGGTTTACTGTGCTAGAATGCATAAGCATTACACATTTCAATCCCTAAAAGCAGGAAAGAGATGACTTCAGGTAGCCAAGAACACAATATTTCATATGCTCTGCTGCAAATCATTCAAATGCTTTGTTGCAAAAACCAGCTGCTGCTTGCAGTCCAACTTGCAACTTGAACTTCAGCAAAGGGTTTGGTGTGCTCATAAACTTAAATTGTACACCAAGTTCCAAAAGATGTAAGATTTTACCTGGGAAAGTCTAATTAATGCAAAACATGAATGCTTTATAGGCATTACTTCTGGGCCTGCATCTAACATGTGCCCCTACTGAGTTTAAATCCTGTAATTTAGATAGGAACATTTATATGGGGCAATGGTCAGTGCACATCTCTGGTAATTCAGAATAAAAGTCTTATTATTTTGTCTTGCAATTCAACAGTTTACTAACAAAATCACGCAAAGTGTAGTCACTTTATATTAACCAAACTAACCAAAAATTAAGGAACTTTGCCTCAACAAAGAAAATGCACAAAGATGTCAATGGCCAACAAGAAACCATGACACTTCAACTAGATAAGAAATCAAGTGATATCTAATGGTGTAAGACCCATACAGCCATATGCCATACCAACGAGTGCAGAGCATCCAACTTGTTTTTCTCTAAGACAGCTGTGACACTTCCATTTATAGCATGACTATGCGTTGCGTGATCAGAATCCCGTATAATTATTGGGGAGGGCTCTGATATATATATAGACACAGAAACAAAAAAATACGAGCCTCATTTAGCTGTTGAGTCTTTTCTTTGCACTTCACAATCCAATCTCTCCGCTGCTTCACATTTCACTAGCTAAAAATAAATCTGTTATACAAAGCTTTTACAATGTTTAGTTTGCGGCATCCCATGCCAGTTATCTGTTTCCCTTAACCAACTTTCTTTTAAAAAATTGCTTCAATCTTCAAGTTGTTGCTCTGTCAGCTTGCACAATAATGTAAGTATTACAGCTTCACCACCACTTGCCCCAAGGTTAACTCTACAGCAAATGTACACCTTTGATCCATTATCAGACTGAAAAATATGTTGGAAAACATGCTACCGGAATTGGTTCATTCACTTATAGAAAGGATCTGAAAACATTTCTCAACTGGTTGTAACTACAATAGCTTCCCTCTTAAGAGATGTGAATCACTAAGCTTCCAGTATTTTAAGCTGACAGCTCTTTAAAAGTACAACAGCACCCTACAGAAGCATGTGTACCAAATCACTCACGGTGTTAAACGATTGTTTGCAGTTGTCTACAGCCTTTTTAAACATAGGTCTAACACATAGGCACAAAAAGCTGCCTGATGTTTCATCCCACTTGTTTTTTGATGGATTTTTTGTTTGGTCATTTTTGCTTAGCTGGAAATGGTATCGAGATGGCACCTAACAGATAAGTGGAAACCAGAAGTCTAGATGGGTAACAGCCTAGTCCAGAACCCTGCAATACTCAGTAAAAGCTGCATAATATGTTTGGAATCAAGTCCTGCCACAGGAAAAGATTTAGCAGACTACGGAGGTGCCAGGGAATTGGAAACCAGGGACTAATGAGGAACCTGGAAAAACCTATGAGACAACCTATCATTTAGACTGTAAACTCTTCTTTTTACAGTGATTCAAGCTACAGATAGATTGCATCTGATACCTCATATGGCATATCTGCAGATCAAATCCAATCTAATACAAAACTAGAAAGCCAGAAAATTATGTAATCAATGGAAATAAGTGGTTTTAAGAAATAGTCAGATCTGACTGTTACAGAAATTACAAGTCTGAATAAAGAATAACTAGTTGCAGTTACTTTGCAGTACGTGAACTAATGCAGTTGTCAGTCACACAGCTCCTTAATTGTAATTACACACTATGAATGTTTATATTAAATGACTCAAGAAAATAAGTTCCATAGGTCCCATTCATAGCATAAATAGACTTCTAGTAAGATCTGAGATTTTTTGCTGAAAGAAGAGAGTCACTAGTCAGTTTCTGAATGCTAAGTAATGAGAGGAAAGTCCTACTGCATGATGTAGGTCACATAACCATTTTCCACTCAGATTTGTATAAAGCAGCATGCAGGAACAGTCAATGCAGAATTCAGATGCAGAAAGAGGGTACCAGATCTTTGAGGCAAGCAAAAACAAGCTTAAGCTAAACATCAGCAAGAATTCTCACCACTTCCCTCAAAGAGCCTATCAGTCCTCTTTTTGCCATTTTAGATTTGGAGTCGATCCCAGCAGAGCTACTGCATTACAGTGGAAAACTAATACTAATGCTACATAGCCATGTGTATGGTGAAAGTTATCATTAACCCATGACTAAAATCTGAAGTCATGTTAATTCCAAACAGAGGTACTGTCCTTTTTCTATAGGGAAGCAAAAAAACCCCAAATGAACCTGCAGAGAGAAGTGCACTCTGCATTTCACTTGACACTGGATACCTTTTGAAACACTATGTGCAATTCAGGTCAATTACAAACACTGGCCAGATGCATTTAAACACAAGCTATGTAGTTGCCATTTCTTGCTTTTAACCTGCTGATTTAAATGTGAACTTCTGCAAGAGGTGCTTCCTGAGTCTCCTTTAAACATTTTTCAGTAACTCAAGGCAAACAGTTCTTATATTGAAGACACTGATATTGATAAACTTCAAAGGCAATACACTAGCAATGAACGAGGATGCAAGATTTACGAAAGGAAGAAGTCAAACAACATAACATTCCATTTTCATCCTAATCAAAACATCTTCCATTAGCTACCTACCCCATTTTCCCTTACCACTTTAGTACAAGCTTCAGCTTACCCCAGTTCAGATTTCTCCTTGAAACTATAAGCATATATCACTTGACCTTTAATGTTCATCTCAGTGCTATCCTTTCTACTTGCCTCATACTGTCTTCAGCCAACTGCTTAAGAAGGATACTTGTCCTGTGTTTTCCTCATCCTGAGATAATACTACATTGGAAAAGAACTCGTGATGGGGAGAAAAAACATTTTAACATATTCATCTTCACCTCTTAGTATCTTTACAGAGTACCTCAGATTACCTCCTTACACCAAAGTTTTTATAGCCAGCTCACACTCAAAGAAGCATTTGACAAAGGAGGGCAACTTTTCAACTGGAACACCTCATGTATTCTGAAGGGCAAACCCATTTATGGCTATCATTGAAGAGTCAACCTTAAGACTCAACACTGAATTCCGAATTTGTGATTTTCTCATTAATGATGCTCTGAAAACAATAGCTGCCTTTCTATCCTTTCTTATCTTCTGCCTCCTTCAGACACATAATGATACAATTGGCTGTAATCAATTCATGTTTCTCTTATGTAGTTCAGATTGGACAAAAAAGACACTGCACAGTGCAAATCCCACTTAGCTGCAGGGCATGTGTCCTATGAAGCAAAAAAGACCATCTTCATGAATTGACCCTTCCTACTTGTCTAAGGCAAGCTGCGTTTGAAGATGTACAGGAAGTATCTATACGTAGGCTCACCAGCTGCAGCTACAGGATGAGTTTTCTGCATTGCTTTTCTTAAGCATATTATGTAGTAAATTCATCAACTGCCTATACCAAGATAAAAATATAAGTAGATTATACTAGCAGTTCAGAGCAGCTCATATCTATCCACAGTGGTGGGACAAACAGACCTCCCTGGAGTCAACTATACACCCTTGTGTTTATTTATATCGACTTTTCATTACTACAGAGGACTTCAATAGCAGTAGTTATAAGTAGAGATTCCGTGTAAAGCACTGGGAAGGTCATTCAGTAATAGGAAAACGGATTAAGCCCTTGTTAAAATCCTCACTTAGGCTTTTTGTTTAGCCTTTTATAACTTTTCAAATTATTTCATTTAAAACAACAATTTGGAAGAAGTAGTTGATGGCCATAAGATACTTAATACCGAATTACAAATATTGAAGGTTCTCAGCAATTTGCCCTGTCACTTTGCATGCCTCTTGGATTTCTCAAACAAATATACTATAATACTACTGGTTTTGCATTCACATATAAAATTCCTTTCCAATGCATGTCTAAATCTAGTCGTCATTCAAGCTAAAATAAAGCTGACAGGAGTGTCCTAAAAGAAAGCACATAGCTAATTAGAACAGTAAATTCTACTTAGTTCAAAGACTTTAAAAATTGAGATAACTTTTTTTCTTTCCCACTTTACATTCAGTTGAAGTCAGTACAGGTCTACGTAAAACGCACAGCAGATAGACTGCATTTAGCAGGCCTTGGGTAAGGCTCATATTCCCTATTAAGGAAACGAGATAATCCAAGTCAAGAGGGATTTATAGAATCCTATGTAGTTGAAGTAAATAATGCTTTAAAAACTTATGGTTTTCTGGTCTAGCAAGAAGCAGATAGTGCTTATCAGATCTCATAATTAAAGTTGCAAGAAGCCTTGTACACAGGCTTGCAGCCGAGTCATTGCTCATTTACATTTAACCTCATTAACCTGTTTAGCTAAACCTATACCAAGTCACCAACAGATTAGTCCAGATGCAAGAGTCATTTAACTGAACTCCTTTGCTTCACTGTATGCTGAACCAAACTGCAGATCCATCATTTCAGCTGGCATTAGTCCTTGAAAACCAAGATCAAACAAGGTCTTTGCTTAACTGTATCGAACACTGAAAACTAATGCTAATTTTGCCTATAACAAATGCATTTAATTTGCTGCTTCAAAAGATGACTGAAAAAGCTTTTTAAAAGCCCATGTTAACCCAAACACACACCTCTTGTGCAAGATATTTAACTGTAACTAGAAGTACATTAGGGAGGTAATGATGTAGCCTGCTCAATTACTTTTTGGCTTCTGTTCTTTTTTTATGTAGTTATGCTGTCATGGAACTTGGCATTCAGCATAAAGCAGAATCACCTTCTGCATATCAGGAGCAAATAGAGATAAGCTTAGCTGCATCAAAGCATGATGCTGAAACCCCTCAAATTATTTTTTTTCCTTAAATATTTGAGTGTGGTTTTTTTAGACTATTTTAACTGCCTGATATTTTTTCAGAAAGTATAGCTGTCCTTTCCATCAAGCCCAAGACTAGTCTGAAATGCTAATAGAGAAAACACTGTCCATTAAAGCCTGATTTTAACAATATTGAAGTCTCTGAGTATTAGATGCTGCAACAAGATCAGATCAGGTTTCTTCTACCATCTCAAAAAGAAAAAAATGTACTTAGTTACAGTAAGTAGAGATAAAATCTACAGCATCCAAGTACTCAATAAAACAGAGCAGATTGCTTTAAGCTTATCTATCAGCACAGCCATTAAAAGGTCATCTTGTTTTATGTTTAAAGAAAAAACATGTTTGAAAATTAATACAGTTTATATAAAGCAAAACAAAGTGCTGAGAATACAAACCAATATTTGCATTTAGTTCCAGTTCAGTGGTTTACATAAGATAAAACTCTAGTACCAGAGGTCATGAAAACTACAAGTGCTTGGACAACCTTTATCTTGATTTGCAATCAGTTCCATCTATTTTCACTGTGTCTAGTATCTTAAAAACCAAAATAAATTTCAGTTTTCAACATATTCTAATTGATCACAGAGCATAACAGTAGTAGCTACAAAATTTTTAGTTTTCATTATCAGCTATTGAAAGTGGCAGGTATTCCAAGGCAAGCAACACATGTACATTTCTAAAATTGACTGCTATGAAACAGTGTATAAAGTGCTTCCACTAAGGCAGCTTTTTTATTTTTCAAGTTGAACACTACAAAAGGAACATTTATTTTATAAAAAAACTCTAATGGCCTGACTGTACCTGTTAATAGAACTCCACTATAGCCTTCTGATCATAGGAACATTCATATTTAAGAAATATCCATTAATCTTCTATTTACACTAGGCTATCATAGGACAGTATATCAATACCTTCTCCATCTCTTTTCTAATAAGAAAGGAGAACATCACTCAAAGATATCCAGTGCAACAATACATGTTAGTGATGGCAAACCAATGCAATCAAGCACACAGGCCAGCTCTTGGGTTCAGCACATTAATACACTGGTTTTAAGCATCAGCTTTATCATTTATCAAAGCCAGTTAGAAAAAGCAAAGTATTCAAAGTACTCAAATATCAAGCACAGGAATAGATGAAGTTTATTTCAGCCCAACACCAATTCCTAGAGTTAAACAATCAAGTTTGAGGAAACCAGACTGCTTTTTATTTTCTCTCAGAAAAGAGAATGAGCTTATCAATGCCAGTGAGTATAACCTCCCAGCAAATACTAGCCAAGGTAAGGAGTTGTTTGAAAGGATCAAAGACCTGTACAACCCATTCAAAGTTCTCATTTTGAAATATGAAATATTTTTCTCTTTTAAATGCTACCACAGCAGAATTTCTATTTTTAATCACACAAAAAAAGCAGCTTAAATATTAATCTAATTATGACATTTGCTAAAGTGAAACACTTAAAAGTCAAAGTCAAAACACTTAAAACTGCAATAATTGTAAAAAGAGCATCAAGAATAAAGGTGGATGAATGTATATAAAGTATGGGGGTGACAAGAGAAAAATCCATCCCCCTTGGGAAATGATACAAACCACGAGGAACAGATTAACACCTACAGACTGAATTTGAAGATGTTTGAATACAGGGGAAGTACCTTGCAAAAGAGATGACAGCCTGAGAAACTTGGAACAAAGAACCAATGGTCCAGCTATCCCCACCAGAATCACAGAATGTCAGGTTGGAAGGGATGTCAAGGATCATCTGGTCCAACCCTTGATTTTTTAAGTGAGATGTCTCAGCACCCTGTCAAGCCAAGACTTAAAACTTTCCGAAGTAGGGGAATCTATCACTTCCCCTGGGAGACTCTGCCAATGTCTTTGTCCTCATAATGAAAACTTTTCCGCGTGTTAAATCAGAATCTCCCCAGGAGCACTTTGTGCCCATTACCCCTTGTCTTATCCATGTGACTCATTGTAAACAGGGAGTCTCCATCTTCGTTGTAGCCACACTTAAACTAATGGAACATTGTAATAAGGTCTAGTAAAAAGAAAATTGATTAAAAATTCTTTCACAATAACACAAGTGAGAAGAAACCTGAGGATTTACTTCTAGAAGTACAGTCAAAATTAAGTAGCTACAGAATACTGATAAGATGAATAAAAACAAATATATCTTCTTTATCAATTAACAAATTACAGTCAAGCATTTTTCTAACTATATAAATGCATACATAATTGAAATTCTCATTGTGCAGAAAAGCTGAAAGTTTGGCAGAGTAAGAACAATTGAGAGCTTCAGCCTGAAAAAATCTAGATCATTCTAAGAGCTCTGTTTTGGTGAGATCAATTTTATAAACAGGAGATTAAAAAAAAAAGAAAATCAATGTGACCTTAAACAGCAGTATCAGAATTACAGTAGCAATAGTACAACAGTAATAGCAATAGTAATACAGCACAATAATATAAAATAGTAATAGCAATAGTACAACAGCTAGTGCTATTCAAACTGTGCAAGAATTGTTTATATGCAGAGAGGGAGGAAAGGGAAAGACATTGTAAAAAAACAAATCTAGTATGATTTCCATTTTTTTTTAATGAAACCAGGCTAAATAAAACTCATTCCTAGCTTTAGCCAAGTTTCACGAAGGAATAAAAATAAAATAAATTACCATTCCCTCAAAAAAATCCAACATTAAGTTCTGCATAGATAGAAAGTTCCACAACTATCCATCAAGATGCAAGATGCACTACTCACAGCTCCAGAATATCCAGAACACATCTTCTGCCAAGTAACTGGTCAAAAATGGGATGGCTAATAACACAGATGAGCAAGACCTATACTGGAAATTTTAGGTCATGATAGATTGGGAAAATTACAGGAAGAGCCTAAGACGAAGTTCCACTAATGCTGTTGCTCAAGGAACAGCCCCTACTTCCATCTGAATAAGAACTGCTGAATCCTCTTGGGAATCTGTGACATTGCACTAAGAAGTTGAGATCCTAATTTTCCTGAATACATTGCATGTTTGTATGATAAGTGCACAGATTGAAGTGACATTTCAAATACTATTCAGAGGGTTTACTTTCAAGGTCTTCTACATACACCTAAGAGCAAATGGAAGATTTTAAAGTTAACTAGAATGCATGGTTGCACATGGTTTCTACTAAAAATAGTAATTTGTTAAAATGAATTAGGTAAGCTGTAAGGAACCTGTTTTCTGGACATAGCTGTGTATAAAAGCTCCAAGTTAGAACAAAGATAATCAAAGCCATAAAGAGACAGAATGCTTTATTACAGCCAACCATGCACATATGCAAAGGAAATACAAGAAATTAGCTTCTTACCTTCAGGTGCATCTGCATCACAGTCTTTAGATACAAATGTTGTCACATTCCTTGGCTGGCCATCAACTGTCTTATTACTCTGCATTATAAATATAGAAAATCAGTACACTAGTCTACCAGTAGTGTTCTTCCATACACAGTCTCTGAAACAAACACATCTCCCAATGAATTTTTAATTTTATAAAAAAGGCTTTGACAAATCTCTTACAATATTTAAAAGGATTAAAGTGGTTTTTGAACAGTATATACAGTGGGATTCTAAGTGGTACAAAAAGAACATTTCTAAATATGCTTTCATTTTAAAAAAGTAATAGTTTGTGTTCTTTTTGAAGATTTGTGAAGAAACTCTCATGTCTGAAATGAAACCTTTTAACAGCACATAAAATGAACTTGGAATGCAGCTTCAGTGATGAAGACACCATGGAAGTGTTAGACCTACATAATGTCACTGAATTCTATTTACTTCTGGTCTAAAAGCCATATATATATGTGTATATATATATATATTCACATGTATACATGTATATATATATATCATAGAATCATAGAATGGGCTGGGTTGGAAGGGACCTCAGAGATCATCGAGTCCAACCCTTGACTCACATGTACGTATGTTATATATGCTCACATGTATGTATGTATGTATATATATATATACACACACATATATATACAGATCATTTAGTATCCAATATACTTAAGATAGCCAGACTAGAAAACAACAAATTATGCTGAATTGAACTACTTAAAACCTAAATATTCCTCTTTAAATGTCTCAAATCTTCACAAAACTTACTCTTTCAGAGACTACATGAACTCTAGGTACCACACTTTCAAATAGTCAGTGAGTAATTTTAACAGAATTCAATGCAAATCCTTTGTACTTCAGTGATCTCTTCATACACTAACCCACTTTAAAGGGTCTCATATCTACTGTATTTACCTTCACCCCCATCACTTCCTAAACAGAAATCCCACAAAAAAATAAAAAGTAAATAAAGGTCAATATCTGTTCTCCTTCTGGCTGAAGAAAACATGTCCCTTACAATGCACCAGAAATCACTATAAGATGGCACATACAAGTGTTTCTCTGAAAACATAATTGACAAAGTTCATCTCTATTGAGTAAATTCAGCTTTCACTCTGAACATTCAAGAAAAACAACCAAGTACCTACCTAAAAAAAGCAAGTTCATAAGAACACTTAAATTCATTTCATACAAACACATGCAAGTGTAGAAATTACTACTGCCTTAGAAGTAACTCATCCAAAAGGAGCATGACTAGGCACAGAAATCAGGAGATAAATTGGAACCAAAACCAAAAGAACAATGTGCAGATAGAAACAATAAGATGAGAACACATCACGTGCAATTTCAATTATGTAGTGCACATTTAGCAGGACTCTGGCTCCAGGAGGTTCTCCTGTTGGCTGTCACCATTACAGCTTACACTGTTCAATCATAGAGATTAGAGATAGTGTTTCTTTCAAAAAACCAGCATTATATGCTGTACAATTATACTGAGGAACACAAAAAAGCACAGAACAATAAGAGCCTTGCCATTTCAGAATTTCATCTCCTTTACCTTTATTCATTTTGATTTTAAAATAGCAGAATTTAAAATCCAACACACAACAATAGCCAGACTGCAGGTTTCCTTTGATAGCAGCTCTGCTTTTTTCCAGGTCTGAATAATTCTTGTTCTTCATGAACACTCTTGTAATTTAAGACTTCTGACGTATCTGGATTCAACTTGAAATAGTTTCTGTAAGTTCAAGGCACTGGAATGTACCTTAAAGTCATAAAACCAGCCCCTCTCTAGCAGTCCTTTCTTCTCTCCTAACACAAGTCAAAACCTTTTAAAGGTCCACTGGAAGTTTTCTACCTTTTCACAAAACAGACATGAAAAATGAAACTTATTTGAAAACAGATATGTAAATTAAAGCATTTCATGGTATTAACCCTTCCTAACAGAAATTAAGAACATTTACCATGCTGAAAAGAATTATCATCTCAGAACTATCAGATGAAAATAACTTTCATTTTTACATAGCTAGAATTTAACATCCAAATTTAAGATCCTTATCAGTAGTACTACACAAAGCAAGCCATATGTATTAAACAAAGCATATGTAATCTTACACAAAGCTAGAGTAAGTTAAGTTACACAGAATCTAGAAGTTCCTACTTAGATTCAAGTATGAACTAAAACTAACAAAATTTATGGTGAGACGTAGCAAGAGCTCATCCAGTGAAAGAAATTAGGATGCTGTCTGCCATTTTATGCACAAAGCAAACAGCTAGCTCCAGTCTTTATTATTTACTTTTCAATCTTTTGTGCTGTTTGCAAGCTATATCATGACAGATTATTTTAGCAGGTCACTGAAAGGTTAAGACCAGTTTGATATGATTCTTAAGTAAATTAAAATGTCCTTTCTATCTCCCCATATAGAATGGTTCTGCACTGTAAGTAAAAACGTACAATCAGCCTACAATATAAAAAACCCCAACAACCAAAACCCAAACAAAAACCGAAACACAAGCTGTCTTGCAGGGACTTGAGCTCATAACTGATTCAGATACAGCTATATGATGTTCCAGACTGCCTACATAGTATGTAATCATAGAAGCATAACCATAGAAGCAAATCACATTCCTAAACTGATTTTCAGCTTAGTTTCCTGCTGCTACTATCCTAATTCTGGCAACTTAAGCTAATTTATACATGCCTAAGAATGTTTATTTCATATTAGCTATGTCTAGCATAAAATTAATAAAAATGCATTAAATCTCCTAAGCAGCAAATATTCAAGTCCTCTGCAGTGTGATTCTATTACTGTGCTCAGAGTGGTATCAGGATGACCAGCCTCCCATTACCAGACCATTTAGATGTAAAGACAGCAGAAAAGTAGCATTTATTAAATGCTTCACTTCCTGCAGTGACAATTCTACAACATCCACTCAGCATATTCAGATTCCTCTTCTCTATCATGTTTAACACACTACTTCAGTTTCTCATGGTAGTCCTTTTGCTCGAAGTACTCTGCATCTAATCTTTTTAAACTGAAAGAAATTCTAATAGGCTGCATATACATTGTACTAAATATTTTCAGCTGCAGAAGGTTGGTGGGTTATTGCCTTTTTAAAGTAGTGTGTTCTCCACCCAGAGGCACAGCCTCCTGCAAAACTAACAGAAGTATTCCAAACGCTCAGAGCAGCACACAGTTACTTCAGTCTCATTTAAACCTCTCCATCCAACCACTCTGGCTCAATTGTTTTGTCTTTGTTAAACTTAACACTTTTAATCCCACACAGTGCACCAAGATACCTGGATTTTTATTGTGCCTGAACCTGAGTAAACATTTATAATCTGGTTAGTTGTCTACATTTGCAAGATAAGAGCTCACAAAGCCTAAGCCATGTAGGATACCAAATCAAGGCAAACAGCTGTGCCTAAAACCCCTCACAATACATGTGATGTGTAACTTCAAACTTCCACATAAATACACAGGCCTCCACTCAAATTAAGATGAAATACAAGAACTGAAGACATCAGGTACAGAAGACGAGACATAAAAATCCCAAAGTCTTGAATTACACAAAAGTGAAATAAAAGCAGAGAGAAATGTTGACTATGTAATTTTATAGAAGAAGGCATGGACTTAAGCTCTGTCAGGGGAGGCTTAGGTTAGATATTAGGAAAAAATTCTTTACAGAGAGGGTGATCAGATATTAGAATGTGCTGCCCAGGGAGGTGGTGGATTCTCCATCCCTGGACGTTTTTAAAGAGACTGGATGTGGCACTCAGTTGCTGTACAACCAGTACAAAAACTAGTGGAAGCTAGCAGCTGTCTTATCAAAATAAGTGAAGCAATACTCTAAGTTATACACTGTCTGAAGAGGAACTAGAAATTAAGTTGTGTTATATACAGTATGATCACTTTCTGGCTTGGGTACTAAGAAGAGATGTCATAGTTTAAAGAATCTGGGTACAAAATAAATACTCAAAGCTGAGAACAGGCCTGGATTTAAAAGTCATGGCAAGCAGTTTGTTTTTGATACACTAGTCAAATTTACTTCTAAAAAAAGAATTCCATCTCACCTGTACCAGGTATTTTTGGCTTCCGTACATGACATACTGAGGGGCAAGACTGTAGATCATGTAACTTGTATGAAGAACTATCAACAAAAGTATCATACAGAGAAACAACAGTGCTTGAGGTCGTGTTTTTCCTCGTCTGATTTTATAAAGCTAAAACCAGAAAACATACAAATATTAATAACTTTAAATCTTTTTTTCCCCTCAAAGACATTTAAAATCCTCTTTAATCCAAATAACATCTTTAATTCCACCGCGAAAAGCAGGAAACTGCTGAAGTTACCATCTCAAAACTTATTTCCAAAGATTCAAAGCAGGTTTTAAGGTATATTTACCTGAATTTCAAAGAACAGCTACTTAACCAAATGAATTGGGTTTTGTATTAATGACCATGAACACTTATAAACCAGCAGTTAGCAAACACCATTTAAGTGTGGCTGCTATCACTGGTGAGCATACTGTGCCTTGTTTGTCAAAGAATATTGGGTTCCTTCAATCAAGGTGAGGTACACCTGTATTCAGATCTCAGAACAAGGAAGGGAGTCATGAGAGAGGATTTATATGCTCTGAGAAAACTTGCATACCACACGGTGGCATCTTTCCCACTGCAGGGAACAAGACAATGCCTAAATGTTAACCTGTAGATACCACTCTATTCTGAAATCCCCAAAGGCTCAACCTGAGTACCATACTGGGGTAAAGAAGCTTGCAGCTGAAGTAAATGATGGAAGATGGAAACTAGCTCATCTTACAACTCATTGCAAGAATTCAGGGTCACTGTTCACAACTTTGTGGTGTTACCACATGAAAGGGTGATGGTATTAAAGGGGAAGTAGGCACAGAAGCAGGGAAATATTTAACTAAGGCATGAATGGCATACTGTTGGTTACAAAGCTGCTTTTTCAAATACAGTAATGTTATTTGCATCATATTTCGATATGCCATATCCTCACTACTGTTTTGGTTTTGCTTTTCTTATCAAGCTAAGCTTGCTTGTCACCTAAAAAGCAAGTCAAGGACTACTGACTGCATACACATTTCAGACTTGGACCATAGAATTCACCAATACTTCCAGTATATCAGACTCATATGGCTTTACCTTGGAAAAGCCAGAAGCCAAAGTGCCATTGACTGAACATGTGAAAGAGTCAGCTGGCTGCACTGCTTAAAGTAGAGTATCAGTTTTGGTCTGACAGCTTAGCAAAACTGAGTACCCTTCAAAACCAGTAAAGATTGTACAACAGACTTCTAATATTCATTAGGCATACAGACAACGTTATTTGCAACACCCACAATTTATGAAGCAATTCATAAATAATGCATATTTAAATACATTCAATATCACATATTTGCTGAACACCCGGAGTATTAGAAACTAAACTCTTAAGGCATATTTACCCTTGTCCAGAAGAACCATATACCCATATTTCGAATCCCTGCCATTGAGGTGAAGATAAAGTACATAACAATAGTTGTAATAAGAATATAATCAAGTGGAAATACCTAAAACAAGAACACAGCAGTTAGAAAATCACACAGCAAGAAAATTCAGTTTCAAAACCAGCCTCTTTCCACATTATAAGTTTAATAAGTAATTTCTACCTATTGCATCTGAGGTAGTAAGAGTACTTCTATTTAAAAGTTGTTTTTTTTTTATAGCTGACTCTAAATGCTGCTAATAGAGCTTGTACAATTAGTTTGTGAAAGCAACCAAGCATTTTCCTTAATTTAAAAGCTTGCCTTGATTTGGTATCCTGAATGGCACAGGCTTTGCGAGCTCTTATCTTGCAAATGTAGACAACTAACCAGATTATAAATGTTTACTCAGGTTCAGGCACAATAAAAATCCAGGTATCTTGGTGCACTGTGTGGGATTAAAAGTGTTAAGTTTAACAAAGACAAAACAATTGAGCCAGAGTGGTTGGATGGAGAGGTTTAAATGAGACTGAAGTAACTGTGTGCTGCTCTGAGCNTGGAACAGAATTGCCGTAATTTTTTTTTTGCTAGATGTAGGAAAAAAAAAAAAACATTAGCATTACTTCATTACCTTCTATGAACTATGGCAAATAGACAGGTCTCCATACCTCCTTTGGAACATGACTGTCTTCTACAGAGATGCATAGCATGTAGCAGGTAAATGGTTAAAAAAAGCATTGTTTTTCCCATTAGTCTCAACTTCAGTCTCATTAAGTATGAAACTAAAGGCTAATATTAAGATCTTCATTTCTCCTTAGTTTATCCTGTACTTCCACAGTGCTATTACAACTACTGACCCATAAATGATTTGCAATTAATATCAACCTACCTTTATAAAATTTCAAAGCATCAGTTGACTTAGGCCCTTCACAGAAAGTATCCTTGTGTTCTTACCTAGACTTCTTCTCATACCTTAATTGATTAGACTGACCCCTCATTTTTAGTCTATTAAAAAAAACTTGGCACTCCTAACTTTCAATGCAAGACAATCTTATTTCCTACTCCCTAGTCCTTTTAAAAGCAGGACCTCAATGAAATAACACCTCGAGCTATGTTAAATCCTCCACTACAATCGGTTTGAACTGCTCTATTGCCAGGTCACTTCCTCATATCCCTCAGCTACAAAACACAGATCTCATACTTACCTGTACTCAATCATTGGTGACAGAAGAGGTTTCAGAGCTGTTGCCTAAAAGTGATCACGGAAGTGTCTGCTTGGGCTTTCTAATTTACAGCCTGTGGTACAGGCATTCAAGTGACTGCCAAAAACCAGTGTTTTTGTGCAACGCTGCATACATTAATACTTGAAATAATACCTAATATACCTAATAATACAATTTACACTGCTGCCTGAATTTACTTCTTTTAGCATCTTAACATAAAGCCTCCACACAGGCAAGTAAGGAAGCAGATAAAATGGAAAATGGTAAAAAATGGTTTACTTAAAGCTCTGTTTCCTATTTGAACATCTGGGATTCAAAAGCGTAGGCTCAGCAAAAAAAAAAAAAACAGGACAAAAAAGTCATACATTTTTCATTAGTGAAAATGGAAGCATACTAGTTTAGTCATAGGGGAAAGCTGAATTGCATTTCAGCTTAATAGGTCAGGCCAAATGACCGAAATATTCAATCAATTACTGCATTTTTCCACTGCTACTGCACACAGAGTCACAAGCTGATAACTCTGAATTCCTTAACATTCCTCTGATCCCTGCATCATCCTTTTTTGATTTATTCAGAGAGCTCTTTACCTCCTCTTTCTACTCTCAGATTTCAGTAAAGCTAAGCTTTTTCATCCATGGATAATTCCATAATATAATGATGGAATTTAGGAAGAATGACCACATGATCCACAAACTTTGGTGGTCCTTTAAAAAGCTTCAATATTACCTTCCAAAAATTGTTAGTATCTGCCACTCCAAAGAGCTAAACTAATAGTCACCTGCTTGTCTTCTACAGAGGTACTCATGTACAAAAAAACCAACCAAACCCAAGAGCAACAACAACAAAAAACCAAAACACAACAAAACCTGCCAATCTGCTCAATACAGCTATTCCATGACTCTGAACCAACACTGAAGCTATACAAATGCTGAAAGGAACAGTCATCCTCTCAGGGATGTTATTCACTAACAGAACACAGAAAACTCTTGGCACATAACTGAACAGTTATACTGACCAAAAATCAAAGCTGGATTCCTCATGGGAAGCATTTTCTATTTGTATTGGGTTTACATGGCAAGGTTTTGTTAACAGGGGTCTGTAGGTGTGTCCCCTCTGAGGAAAAGACAGAAGCAGCCCTATGCTGGACACAGCCATTTCCAGCTGGCTCCAAATGACCCTGTGCTGGCCAAAGCAGGGAGTGTGAGTGTCAGGGAGATGGAGTTAAACTTTTCTCAGTGGTGACCAGCGATAGGACAAGGGGTAATGGGTACAAATTGGAGCATAGGAGGTTCAAATTGAATATTCGAAAAAATTTTTTTACTGTAAGGGTGACAGAGCCCTGGAACAGGCTGCCCAGGGGGGTTGTGGAGTCTCCTTCACTGGAGACATTCAAAACCCGCCTGGACACGTTCCTGTGTGATGTGCTCTAGGTGGCCCTGCTCTGGCAGGGGGGGTTGGACTAGATGATCTTTCGAGGTCCCTTCCAACCCCTAGGATTCTATGATTCTATGATTCTATGAAAGCAGAGCCTAGGAGCCAAGCTACCAGCCCCTCTGCAAAAACGTATCTAGGAAAGGGGAAAACACCAGATAGAGGAGGAGGGAGAGGAAAAGAAGAGCCCTGTAGACACCAAGCTCAGAGAAAGAGGAGGTGCTGCTCCAGGCAAGGGAGGAGACACCCCCTTAGCTCATTAGGATGACCATGCTGGAGCAGATAACTACACTCAGCTCATGGTGGACACCACACCAGGACGAGTGGGTATTGTCTGAAAGGAAGCTGCAGCCTACATAGATGCAATGTGCTGAAGGAGATTCTTCTGACAGAAAGTACAGCCCAGGGAGTGGAACAGGGACAGTGTGAGGAGGAATCAGGAGCAGAGAAGCGGTGTTACAGACTGGTGGCAACTCCACTGTGCTGTCAGGACTAAAGGCGTGAAGCTGAGCCAAGGAAAGAGTGAGTGGAGGATAGGAAGGTGGTTTAAATGGTTTGGGTTTTAGAAAATACATTTTAATTGGCAGTTTTCCTCAACTCTGTTTTGCCCATGACAGTAACAGATGACTGGCCTGTTTATCTTGACTCACAAACTCTTCCATCTTACATTTGCCCCCCTCTGGTTGACAAGGAATAAGACCAGCTAGGTGGGCTTTTGGAGCACGCCAAGTCAGCACACCACATTATTGCATGATACGACCTACCTTCCAGGAAGTTTAATTCAGGTACCCTGGCAAACATAGGTTAAAAATCATTGTTAGATAGAGCAACGCATTTATTAGTAAGTTATCACTATGTAAACATTCACACCTCTTGCTGCTAACCTCCCTGATGTACAAGATGCAGGTGTGAATGCAGGAAGAAAGGAAGCTGTTAGTGTTCAGATACACCACCTCTTTAAGGCAAGGAGACCAACTTGTGACAGCACCTATAGTCTGCACTAACACTCTGCCAGCATGGCCCTTACCCAAGCAATTACCTAGCACTTTCCCTTTTTCAGCTCTCTCCAAAGAACAGAGGGAGAGGGGGAGAAACACCTTAGCCCTCCAACCTCAAGACAGCATGAACTGAAGGCCTTCAGCAGCAGGTGGAGAGACTGATACATTTACATAAAGTCCTTATAATCCTTAAGATTAGACAAGCAAACAGCTTAGCTCTCCCTGGCTGGAATTCAAGTGTACCACTCTTGATATATAAAGAGAACACTACCCTCTTCGTAGTACCTTCCATATACTTGGATTGATGTCAATACCCTCAAGCCCCTGCTTGAGCTAAGCCACACAAGCATGCTGTGCTCACCTAAGTCTTTCTTCAAAATGGAGCACTTCACTTTCTTGTATTACCCATCTGAAGCTTATTTCCACTTGGTTCACAGCTGTATTGAAATACCCTATGAAAAACTGATGCAATACTCCAAACTTAGACAGTTTGTCTGTCCCTAGAGTATGACATTTCTCATGCCACTCAGTAACAGATGAAAGTGTACAAAACCCTAATAAAGGCAGGACAAGCAATACATTTGCTATCTACAGGAGCGGTTACATTTTCTAGAAAGAAGTTAGACTTACTTGACACTATTGACAACCCATGATGACCATTAATAGTTTCTTTGGGATCTTAAGTATGCTGCTTTTGACTGAATTGAAAAATAAACAGCTTCATCTTTGAGTTTGACTTAGCTTGGAGTTAAACAAGCGTTCTCAAAATTTACTTTGCTCCATGTCAAAGAAAGCTTACTCACTAGAGAAAAAGTGTTTAAGTCACATGCTGATACTATTTAGAAGTAAGAATTAAATCAGGAATACAGGAGGACACAATGCAAAGACAATAAGACTACAGAAGTAGGAATGTAGCTACTGAATTAATACTGTAAAACACCAAGTATTATTCCTAAGCTTGCTATTCAGTTTTGTCCCATTTTGGCTGACTCCCGTAAAACTGACCACCCCAAACAAAAAGCAGGAATAGTATTTTCCACATCTTGTACTTGCCTCACAACAAGTGGAAGTTCTCTTGAAGTCTGAGCAACTCTTAACAATAACATACAAGTTGAGCTCAAGATAAAAGTGTCATAAAAGCAATAAGCAAAGCTCCAAAATATTTTCTGCACTTCTAAGATGATCAGAAGTATTACATACAGATATTAAAAGATTTCCTTTTGATAAAGCCCACTAACTGACACATGCAAAGAAAACTCAAATGCTAAATAAAGTAGCAGTAAAACAGTCCTGTAAGACTTAAGATATTAATAATTAGATGATACATGCTTTCACCTTCACAGGACAGCTCAAGGAAAAGTCAAAGTAAACAAATTTTGTAACATTCTTCATAGCCCTATTCTAAGTAAAAATACACCAGGAAAAACCATCCACCTGCAGCTCCCCCTTAGTCTGCAGTTCTTAAGGCAAAAATTCAGTGACTTCTTACTGAGAGAATAAAAAGCATTCAAACCTCAAGAATAGAGAGACACTGGAATACCACACTGCATGTATGTGATAATAGCTAAACAACTAATGGTATTGTACACTATTCTATGAAGAAGCTATGAGCTGCTGAAGTACTACAAACAGATACAGGCAATGCACCTATCAAAGTTAAGGTTCATGTAAAAAATTAAAAACTACAGAAGTTATTTTGATTCAAAGGAAGAACCCAAATTTTTTAAGTGAGTAGTTACAAGTATTTGTCCTTTAAATGAAAGGGCTAAGTTTAGATTTCTAATGTATCACAAAGGTAAACCAACTAAGAATTACACAGGGAAAGATTTTGTTCAACTGCAATTTTAGCCCATTTCCACTGGTACTCGGGATTAACAGTAGCAATGATGGTAGAGGCATTCAGCTTCTCAAAATGCAGGTTCCAGTTTAAAGTAATGCTAATGTTTTTTTTTTTTTCCTACATCTAGCAAAAAAAAAATTACGGCAATTCTGTTCCACAGATGTACTGTTTTTTAAAACAGTATCTACTAAAATCAAAGTGTCAAGATCAAAAAGAGACCAAGATCAAAGCTTCGCCCTAGTAACAGTTTCCTTTGCACTGGTTAAGTATCAAGATGCAAGTTCTACACAGCTAGCTTACCAATTAAGTAATTACTTGGTGAGATGCTCTCTCCAAATCAAATTCTCTCTCTTCTACTGGGCACATGTAATTCAGATTAATCTGAGCTAACTGACAGCTACAGAATTCTTCCTTCCCATTTTTACCCACCTGAGAAAACAAGTTACTTGGGTTTTCTGTATCACTGGCACTATATCAGATTAGCTAGAAATTGCTCCTTTTCAGTCATACTTCAGGCAAAGTTTTTCAAGACCTCAAACAGAGATTGCTCAAGGGCTGTCATTGTGTGGTAGAATAATAATTAAAAATTAAATAATTGATATTCAGGAGGGCAATAGAAGAAGTTTATCTTTGGTTTATATGGGGGGAAGAAAGCTGGAAGTTATTCCAATGTATGTCTCAAAAAGGGAGAAAACCTTACCTTTAGAGGTCTGATAGCTTCACAGAACTTTGTGCACCAGCTTTTCTCAATAGATTCCAGATGCCTCTCTCTTCTCCGAAGTGTCCTTAGTCTCTCTTCCAGTTGCTGCACACTCCGCCTATCCCTTGACGACAGGGGCCGACCATCTCTGCACTGGTTACCAAAAAACAGTGCAAGTGACCACAGGTCATTTAATCAATAAAATGGACTTTAATGAGTTACACGAACTCTAAAAACTAAAGAATTCACACTGTTTCTTTGTATAGCAAGAGGGTAAAATGCAAAAGTTAAGCTGCAACAAGAGGAATCTTAATCAGTCACAAAAAACACTTCGCAATGAGAAGAGTCAAAAATGTTAATAGGATAGGAAGTCACTATAGATAGAAATGCTTAAAATGTCCAGGTGTGATTCCAGTAACCTGATCTAACCTGAAAGTGGTACTTGCTTTGTTCAAAGGGTTGAACCTGATGACCTTCAGAGACCCCTTCCAATCAAATTCCATGACTACACCAGCAGATTGAGTTTGGCATCTGTATTTTCTTCTCAGCATTCTACTACAGGTACCCAGATATGTTTCTTGTACTTGGAAGAGCAAGATGACTTGCTGTTCCAAAAGTTAATGTTTCAGAAATCCAAACAAGAGGCAACATCACCACAAGAATTAGTTGAGTGTTTCAGATAAGCATAACCAAACAATTCAAAACATACTTTAATTCTGAGCCTCTAAATACTGAGACAGGTACAACTGCACTCTAAATCAAGTAGCTCATACTTAATTTCAGTTTTACACTAACAAACAAAAGCAACAAAATAGATATTGCATAACAGAACCAAAATGGTTTCTGATATTGATACTACTATATAACAAACTGGGCTTTGGAGCTTCAGTACATCAATTTTTTTCCTCTTGTTTTTAGCCTTCCTGCAAATGTCTAAAACACTTCACGCCCAGTGAAATCAAAGCAAATAAATTTTAGATATATTTCTCAAAAAATTTGCAAGACAAAGACCAAATTCTAGACACAAGAAATTGGGAGATCATCATGTACTTTTAACAGGAATACACACTAGCCATACCCTTTATAGCACCTCAGTGACTTCAAAAAGACTTTTTGAAAACAGTCCAAGCTCCCAAACCAGAAGTCCAAACTTTGATGATTTAGGACTAATGAAATAAAACTATCAGGTGTAGAAATAGCAGATGGCCATACTACATATTGAATCTCTTCATTAACTAGCATATTAAAATATACATTGCACTCAGTAACACTCACTTTCTTGATTTCATGCAAATGTATCTGAAGAACTAAGATTTCAATTACACACCGAAGCAGAATCCTAACTCAAATCCATAAACCAAGGAAAACAAGTTTATACTGATGGTCACATTAAAATATATATACAACTTCAAGACTCTTTACTTTCAGATCTCCTTGTTAACTAGATCAAACAGCAAGATACTCATAACCCAACATTCTTCTGTAGCAAGCAATCCTGCATTTTTCAGGGAACTCTAATTTTTCCCATATTGATTTCAGTCATACGGATGCATTTGTTGTAGTAGAACTCTGCAGAAAACAAAAAACCTCAATTTAAACTGAGGGAGACTACTGTTTAGGTTTCATTACACAACAAGATTTCTATAACACTGAGGATGCCCACACTATGTAGAGGTAGCCAAGTATCAAGGGAAGCTGTTGGAACAGTTTCAATGCAGTTGAAGTCTGCTATCACAGAGCAATAACAGCAGCAGTGTTCTGCCAACATGCATCTTAATGCCCCGTTTGCCCACTCAGTGCTGTGAAAACACAGGTCAAGCCATTACCTGAAATTGGTTGAGAAAAGGGTGTAAGATTATACCTAGCATCTTGTACAGAAAGGAGAAAGTTCATCCTCCCTTCAGCTTGCACTCTTCAGTTTTTAAGTGTCCTGCTTACATTAGGCACAGCATTTCAGTAAGAGGCAAAGGTGTCATGGATTTATGAGTGGTGTTAATATCCTAGAGATGTTTAGGATTCAGAACAGAGTTTTCCATATGTATGCTTTTCATAAAGAGATGATTTATAACATCAAGGTACATTAACCAGGAAGCAAGAATATCTAGAGCTGGTATTTATTCATAAACATGATTAATAATTCGATTAATCTAACTTCTGACAGTTCCATGAAGCAAATATCAGTGTTGACAACTACACTGAGTAAGTATGAAAAAACTGCATGCCATATCTGGTAGCAGATTAAGTGAGCTTAATATTCCTACTTCCTACAAGTAGGAATATATCTTCCACATACCCAAGTGCAACTGGAGAAGTTTGAGTTTTGCTCATCAGCACCATTATTAGCTAGACAGAAATAACCACTGCTGCAAGACTGAGAAAAGTTGCTCTCTACTACAAAAGTGCCATTTGTTTTGAAGTAACTCAAATAACCAAGGTAGTCTCTTCTGAACTTGCTATTCTTTCTAGAAATAAAACTCCCTGCACCGTGACTATAAACTAGTACGCAAGAAAGAAAAAAACTTATTAACAAAACAACAATAGCTAAGATCATACCTTTGATTTAATCCTTAATAAATGTTGTTCCACTTCTTCAATGTCTTCAGTGTTCTCTAATCGTTCATAAGCTGCACTGGTAGTTCCTTTAATCAAATTTAGAGGTAAAGCTGACATACCATAAGCCTAAAATTAAAAGGAAATACACATATTCAAACTATCTACTAAATATTTTCATCTGATACAGCTGGAACATAGAAGCCTCAGGATATCATGGCTGATTTTCACTTCCCCCCACCCTTCTCTTTCTACAGATGCTTACACTGAGGCAATTTTCATTTTTTGAGCAAAACAAACATCCTATACAGATCCTCGTGTCCTGCATTGTTCCCACAGTACCTAAAAATCTCATGGTCACTGGAACAATAGCATGTGTTAAGACTTCATATAAGCATAGGCCACTAAAAATTTATCAAGCTAGTCCTTTTTTTTGTTAAATAATCTAGCTTCCATTTACTCTCATTTTAAATCATAAAACATTTGTAATAGAGAGAATTAGAGAATTAGAGAAAATAGAGAATTTCTAGATATTGAATATAAATATCATAGAAGCAAAGTACACAATTTCTTAGTACCCAGTAGTCTTCAGTTATCTACATAATTTTAAAACTATGTACATGAACTACTTAAAAAAAAAAAAACTGCAGTAAAGAGACAGCAACAGCTAGGTGAACATCTAAACTCAGTCACACTCAGAGACTGCTTAGGCATTTACTCTTAGTTATAAAACCTATACCATCCATAGTGCTTGCCGGCTTCTATATCAACATAGTAGAGATTTTTCCAATTAGATGTCTGTAAGCTTTTCACTAATGAAAGTGGCAACATTTTAAGGCAAGATAAACACAGAAATGCCATTATTTCCTCCCTGCTACCCTATGAATCTTACAGATCTAGATCAATGTCACAGGTTTCTCCAAGCTTACTAGAGACCTAGGCTTTTTGGTTTGCTGCGAGTGGGAGGCTGTTGGTTGTACGATATTCTTGGTGCAGAACTCAGCAGGAGGGTTTTTCTCTTAAACCACAATTAACACATCCAGTTCCCCTAGAACACAACATCCACTAACTTCAGAAATAAGCAGTTTTACAGATTTTCACAGGAATACCACTCCTTCCATCAAGCACAGATTTTACATTTTATATTGAAAATACATTCAACACAAATGCTGTCTTATAAGTATCTCCATCCATGCTTTTAGATCACGAGCTTTCTGCAGACAATACTTGATTTGACCTGCATAAGGACCTATGTAGACACATTTATGTCCCAAGTGTTGTACTCAAAGCAAGACACTGTCCATTTTTGGGATGTATTTTTACCATGACATATACACTGCCACTTAGAAGCCCCCTTAACAAAGGGATCTTATTTATCAATACTGTTCAAAGCCACATGAAAAACTTAATTACCATTTCAATATAAATATTTGACAATGAGCCCACAAACGTCAGTTTCGCTCTGCAAGTGTGAAGGGACAATACTTAAAATACAATATGGTCGCTTACTCTGCAAGTGAAAATATGCTGCGATTTCAACAAAAAGTCCTCCAAGCTTTTGGCTATGAAAGCACAAAAGAGAAGTCTAGCAGTCCAATAGCCCTGTTCACTTACTGTGGAATTAGGTTTCTTATGTTTAGAGTGACAAGTACTAGTCAATTGTTGGAAGAGTGTCAATGAAGTTCAACAAGCAGACAGCATGTGTCTCTCACCAGGCTTCAAACACAAGGAAGCCACGATACCTCTTAAATCACTAAAACAGTTCAGTACAAAGATATCACTTACCAGAAACTAACAATGGCAAAGAAATTTCATGATTTCCAAGACATTCTAGTTCTGGTTTGAACACATCTATGTAAATACAGAAAGGCCTACCTACAAGATAGATTAAGCATTTTCAGTAAGGAAAGGAATTTAGCTTCATCTGGACTTCACAACCCTGTCCATAAGCACGGCTCAGTTCTCCCTTTAGAGTATCTCCTCTGGGAGGATCAAGCTGCTTTGCTATCTAGAGGAGCTGAAAAGCAGTCTCTCCTGATCCATCTCTCCTTCAGGCTGAAGAAACAATTCCTCCAGCCTTTCCTTACAGGTTGTGGCCTCCAACTTTCTAATCACTCAGAGAAACCTCCACTGGAGGCTTCACAGTTTTCCGGTTTCTTAAACTGGAGAAGCAAAACCAGCCACAACATTCCCAGGTGTGGCTTTGGAAGTGCCAAATACATTGGAGTAACCACACCCCTTGATCTACTGGCTATACTCCTGATGATGCAGCCCGGGACACTGTTTACCTTTCTGCTGCAGGACACATTGATAGCTCATGCCCAGCTTACTGTCCACTAGGACATCCATGTCCTTTTCAGTAGAGCCATCCTCCAACCAGTTAGCTCCCAGCATCAACTACTGCTTGGAATTAATCCATTCCAAGAGAAGGCCTTAAAATCTGCTAAACTTGATGCCATTCTGGTTGGCCTGCTCCTCCCACCTGTCAATATCTTTGGTGGCTCTTCATTCTGTGGTATCTACTTCACCCAGTTTGATAACATTCTCAAATTTGATGACTATATATAGAATCCCATCATCCAAGTCATTTATGAAGACTAAATAGTAGAACCAATATTGACCCTGAAAACCTTACTCAAGCCTGGTTGCTAGGAATGTACCTCAAATTTAGGTAAAAGTATAAACATTACCCGATTTCATAACTAGAATGCAGGCTGCAATCTAACCAAGGTCCCTCTGTGGAACCCAAAACACTTCCACCCAGAGTCAGATACTCAGTAGGTAGAAACACATAAAATGAGAAATTGCTATGACAATAGACCTACACAATTTTGCAACCTAAGCTCAAAAGCAAATAGTCACCATTAAGCACAGGCTTCCACCTGTCCTTCAAACAGCTACCATAAACTATCAGATACGAAGTATTTACTCAAAAGACAAAAAAAGGAACAGAATTCAGAGTTCTAAATATTCTAAATCAAATTTTTGAAAAAGCAGAAGTGCCAGCTTTTAAAGCAATGCCTTGTATTGCTGTTTTTACAGATGTGAATGACATACTGAAATATCAAGCTTTGTCTAGTGAGCAAGGCTTCTTAAGTTCCTTCCTTAAATACAAAAGATACGATCACAGAATGGCTATAGAGTTGGAAGGGATCCTAAAGATCATACTTTTCCAACTCCCCTCCATGGGCAGCAACAGCTCCCACCAGACCAGGTTCCTTAAGTCCCCATCCAACCTGGCCTTGAACACTTTCTGGGAAGGGGCAGCCCCAACTCTCTGGGCAACCTGTTCCAGTGTCTCACCACCCTCACAGGAAATAATTTTTTCCTAACATCTAATCTAAATCTCCCCTCTTCAAGTTTTAAACCATTGCCCCTTGTCCTGTTGCCATACACCCCTGCAAAAAGCTCTACCCCAGCTCTCTTGTAGGCCTCCTTCAGGTATTGAAAAGCTCCTGTAAGGTCACCTCAGAGCCTCCTCTAGTCTGAGAAGGACTTCACAACTCCCCAGATGTAACAAGCAATTATAGAACACCTGGTGTTTTTTTCCACTCTTGTTCTTCAAAATCTAGTACTAAAATCTAGTACTTCAAAATCTTGACACTAACTATCCAGGCTGATAACACATGCTGCAAGGTTAGGTCTTTAAAGTCTCAGATGTCTATCTATGCTGCTACTGAATGCCTGATCAACTTCACTGAAACCCCATTTTACAGTAGAGAAAAATAAAAATACATTTATAGTTAAAACAACATACTTCAGAGCCTATTACCCTCTTGAATCCCCACAGGTGATCCATGGAAGACATCATGCTCCATGAGTAAGCTTAAGGGGTGGAAAGCCAAACTCTTGAGAGTCTATCTAGTGAGTACAAGTTAGAGGCACCAGAAGTAAGTAGCTCTCATTCTTATTCAAGAGTCCACCCACAGACACTACAAAAAAATAGTTCTGGAAGGATGAAGTAAATTTTTATACTTCATGCATTTCTTGAAGTAGGTGGCCTTCAACTCCAAAGGAGAAGAGAAAAAACAAATTAATCAAAGCAACAGAAAAACCAGGTTACCTATCCTATAAAAAGAACAGTCTAAACAAAGCTCTTAGCAATTCTTCCTTATTTGTTGTTCACAGAAGTGGTAGCTAAGTCTGAGACAGGAATTTGCACAGCAATCTGTCATCAGTGAAGCAGGAGCCTATAACTCACATGAAAGCAACAATTAGTTCAATATGTTCATGCAGTATCAATAGGCTCTGTAGGACAGTGAGAGACATACTGTATCTGTTCTCTCAACATGCCAAACCCAAATATATTCTGTACTCTGGACAGAGCACTAAAATACCTCCATAGAGATTACAGATTATGCAACCATTACTCCCAGTTTGCCTGATCTTTACTTTCCCAGTGTCCCATCGTGTCTGCTGTATATTCAGCTATTCTGTCATTCCACAGTTAAGATTTAGAAGGAAGAGCTGCTGTTCTGATCCTTTGCATTCACGACTAGGGTAACCAAACAGTCCTTTGGATTAGTTGCTTGGCCCCTTGTAAATCTCTCATAAGCAAAAGACAGAAAACAAGTGAGGTTTGGACAAGCTGTAAAATAACATTTTACAGAAGTTGCAGCGAGCCACTATGTCATGGATAAAGCCAAGAGTACTAAAAATATCCAGAAAGGTTTTCCACTGGGAAACATAACCATTATTATAACTTTTACTTTACATTTTGAAACTGCACAAGCTCTCAAAGAATTCCATTGAAAAGGGCATATTAAGGTGGGAACACCTAATAATCTACCAGATTAGCCATAAACACACAGATCAGTCATAAGGAACACAGAAAAAAGCCACATTGAAATGAGCATAGCAAATTACTTCAGAAAAGATTGAAAAGAGTTAAAGCTAACTTTGAACACCTACTGCAAAAAGGCTGAATCCTCACACATTTTACTTGAATTAGAAGTTGATTGTGTTTCACCTTCTACATCTGCTATGTTCAGTTAATAATAATATATTGTCTAACATTTAACTTGCAGCCCACACAGAATAGTCCCTCCTTTTCAGAAAACAAGAACAGGTAAGCTGTTTCTGATTAGTTTGGCAAACAACCAGCACTGCAACTGAAGGTAAGTTTACCAACTTTTACAGTTAAGGATATTTTTAAGAATTTAACTTGTGTTTTCAAGAAATTATCACAAAGCACTTATGTGGCATAGCAGAAAAATTATAAATTCAGTTTATTTTCAGAGGTACATAAATCAGGCAGATATGGCTTTTAAGGGCTATCACTGAGGCGTTTGAACAGATGTATATGTAATTTTGTGCAAAAAAGGTGTAGAAACATTAATGAACATTTCTTGCATAGCACTGCCCTCTAGTGAAGTCAAATGAAACAGCCAAAAATAAAAAGGGAATCCTATTATTATACCACTGAAGACATAAGAATTCACAGCTTAAAAAGCCAAATATTAAAATTCCTATATTCTTACCATGTCTTGTTTCAAGACTTCACTTCAAAGTGTGACCATGAAAGGCCATGTCCAATTCTACCAACTAGACTGTTATCAAAAACACATTTATTCAAGTTAAAAAACAGCTAAACTCCAGTTGAGCATATGCAGTGCCTTTAAGAAATACAAGTCAAGTATTAAGCGCCCCACAAAAACTCCCCTATCAAGAAGCGTAATTACCTTTTTATTTAAATTATGTGAAGCACAAGGGAAGTCCCATTATGATACCTTTTATCCCTCACAGCAACCTGAACTAGTGGGAGGCGTTCCTACCCATGCAGCAGTATTAGAATTACATACCATTAAGGACCTTTTAAGGCCCCTTCCAATCAAAACCATTGTGTGATTCTCTTAAATGAAAACTACCACTGACCTCAGCAATTTAGTATCTACAGTTCTCCAAAAGCATAGTCAGAATCAGGTGGTTAAAACAAAGAACAATCCAATTGCTTTGCTATTTTGGTTTACTTCTTCATGGAGAAGTGAACAAAAAAACCCTGCATTTCTTTTATATTTAAAAATTGACATTGAAGTGATTAAGTGGTAATGAAAACAAATGCTAACTTCTGGATTTCTCGGTAACTGCCTGATTTCTACTTAAGAAAACCCAGTAGTAAATGCGTGCTTTTAAGGTTAGGCTATAGAATGCTTTAAGCTTTTCATCTGCTAATAGAAATGAGTTAACTACAAGAAAAGCAAGTCATACTCTGGACAAAAATTGTGTGAAAAGGTCATTCAAGTTGTCAGTACACAAACTGAGCTTTGTAACACCCCCTCTTTCAGGATGGGGGAAAGATGATCACTTTACAAGTTCATTAAAAAAATAAATCAAATAATGCTTATTAAACATTTTGGGAAAATTAGAGCCAATTGTAATCATGCTTCAAGGACATACTAAATGAGATGCACAAAAAAAAATATCACTCAAATTAAACTGCCTAACACTGTGCAATACATTATTCTGCCTTGAGTTCAAATAGCAATCTGGAGCTGACAACAACTCTTGTATTAATACCTAAGGCAATATAAAACTATTTCAATGCAAAATAGTAATGAAAGAATAGATGCAAAGTACATCATCTGTGAAACTGTTTCAAACAAAGCACTGCAGCTCTAATTTATCATTTTCTTGTTATATTCCATGTTTATAGTCATGGAAAGTTGTCAGTGTAAATCATCAAGGTCACGGACTCGCAGAGCCCCCTGAGGATTACTTCCTTCACATTTCTTAAGAAACAGTTTTAAATATCAAGTGCTGTACTTCAATATTATGCATTACATAACTCCAAAGAACAGACTTTTTATTAAAGCTTTAAAACAGAGAAGCAACTACCAATTCAAGATTGTTGAAAATTGAGTCGTACCAAGAAGTTTAAATAATGTTACTCATTTAAGCATTGAATGTGCTTGAGAAAAAAATTATTTATGTTTATGCTTGTCAGTAATATCAATGTATTTATCATGAACATTTTTAGACTTCATTTATAACTTGAATAAAACCACTCTTATTACTTGCCCTTAAAAAGTTAAACGTTTAGAATATGCACCTTCCCTAGTTACACCTTTCTCCCCCCTTCCTAGTCTTTTAAAATGTCAGTGTCAAGAAAAGACTAATCTTTTGAGTATCCAGCAACGAAATGCAACATGAAGTACGAGTTTTAGTATAACATTCTAAAAGATCATACTAATAAGTATCAACTCAAAGTTAATCAGAAGCAGCATAATTCTCTCTTCCACAGCTAAAAAATACTTATTTTAAATCAATTTGCAGAAGCACGCAAGCTCGCGTCATGTAAAATCAAGTTTCTCGAGTTAAAGTGACAGGAAAAGTAATTAGATTGGTCAGATTAAAGTATTTAATGTGGGACTTTTTTTTTGTTCAATACCCCCACTGCCAAACAGTGTTCTTCCCAGAGTTCTTCCCTCCACTTACAAAAGAAGCTTCTGAGAACTGACACAAACTATTTAAAAATTACTACTATCCTCTGACATAGAGTAGTATTGTATGACTTAGTTGTTACTAGAACAGAGCTATCTACTTTTCCAAAGAAAGAAACAGAATCATTTGGTTGGAAAGGACCTTTAACATCATCAAGTGTAATCCTAGCACACTGCCAAATCCACCACTTACCCACATCCCCAAGCACCACATCTACAGTCATGTAAATACCTCCATGTATGGTGGCTCAAGCATTTCCTTGGCCAGCCTGTTGAAATGCTTGACAACCCTTTCAGTAAAGAAACGTACTGAATAGATACTGCATATTTTTTTAATGAAGTGCCCACTGCACTTCTTCAAACATTAGTTTTACCAAAGTGAGCAAATCATAGAAAAAAAATGTCTAAGAACATTTGTTTAAGAACATTTTATCTAAGAACGTTTGTTTCCTCACAAATCAGCTGTGATGGAATAATAAGCCGTCCAAGCTGAGTTGAGGTTATGAAAGTAAATATGGTGGAATTAAATAAATCCAATAAGGATTACTACAAATCACTTTTTCCGCTTAAGTTTTCATAGGCTAAAGCCAAGTTTAAACAGAAAGGACATCCCACACCTCGATGTGCACCATAGAAAGTGCCACCCATCACTACCAACGCTAAAACCCACAGGTCCTCATAGCAAACATACTACAGAGGTCCTCAGGCTGGACAAGACATCTAGAAGTCAGAGGTCCAACCCCTCTGCTCAAGCAGGGTTACCTATAGCTGCCTGCCCAGGACCATGCCCATAGGGCTCTTGAATACCACTCTCAAGGAGGGGAGATTCCACAAGCTCCCTGGACAATTTGTGTTAATGCTCAGTCTCTCTCACAGTGAAAAAGTTTCCTGATGTCCAGAGGGAACATCTGTTTCAGTGTGTGCCCATTATCTCCATTACCTCTGTTCCTATCACTGGGCAGCACTGAAAAAGCAGCCTGGCTCCATACTGTTTGCACTTTCCCTACAGATATTTGTACAAATTGATAAGGTTTACCCTGAGCTTTCCTCTTCTCTATGTTAAGCAGTACCCAGCCTTTCCACGTAGGAAGAAAATCCCTTAGCCATCTCTGTGGCCCTTCACTGGACACCCCTCATGTGGCTCCTTACCTCCCTCACACTCAGAAGTAAAGAACTGCACACAGCACTCTAACTGTGGCATCACCAGGGATGAGAAGGATCAACCCCAATGATACTCTGGCAATATGCCTCCTAATGCAAACCAGGATTCCATTAAGACTTCTTTGCAGTAAGGATGTATTGCTGGCTCATGGTTACCCTAGGGTCCATCAGAACTCCCAGGTACTTGTCTTCAAAGGTGCTTTCCTGCTGGGTGGTCCCCTGCATAAGTGTCTGGATTTGTTCCTCCCCAGCTGCAGGATTTCACACTTTCCCTTGCTGAACTTCAGGAGGTTCCTCTCAGCTCATTTCTTTCATCTGTCATGGTCCCCCCAGCTGGCAGCACAACCCTCTGGACCATCAGCCACTCCTCCCAGATTGGTGTCACCTGCAAGCTTTCTGAAGGTACACTGCCCCATCATCCTGATCCTTAATGAAGATGCTGAACAGGACTGGATGCAATACAGACCTCTGGCATACACCACTGGTGATTAGCCTCCAACTAGACTTCACTCCACTGATCAGCACCTGCTGTTTCCAGCCATTCAGCCAGCTTTTACTCCACCTCACTGTCAGCTAACCTAGCCCATATTTCATAAAATTCTCTAGAGTGTTTTTATGGGAGACTCTCAAGATGTGGGCAAGGTTTGGCTTCCCAGTTGGAATTTGGAAAATGTCTATTACTGACAAGAAGTTCTGTATCTTCAGCATACAACTTTTGAAACCTTGTGCATAGTGCCTACCTTTTAATCTGTGTATAAATTTGCTCTCAAAATTGATTTACTTCAAAAAAGTGGTACTGTATCACTATGAATAGGGTACAGAAACAGTACTTGCCTTTCAAACAAATTATGCTGCTAATACAGTGTTGTATTTTGCCACACATCCAAGTTTTTTTGTTGTTGTTGTGTTGTTTTGGTTTGAGTTTTGTGCTAAACTGAGTTTGGAAGACTCCATAAACAGTTATACATTGTTGGAAAGAAATTGAGAGTTCAGTTCTGTGCCCAACTCTTAGTAACACAAGTACTGTAGGAAGAAAGACTGCTCATTACAATGGCTATAGTAACAAACAAATAAACCTAACAGAACATATGTTTAGAGGGCAAAGACAGGAGGCAATTTGAGAATTTACCACTACAGACTTCTTAAAAATGGCAATAGACTTTTCAAATGCAACTAAGATAACTGCTTCAGCTTGTCTTTATACATTATCTTAAATGTTTAGTCTCATTCTAGACATCTTTCACATCCCTTTGCAATCAAGTGTTAGAGAAGCTTTTTCCTATGGAAGGGTAACAGTATTGAAAAAGGTTCATACTCAAGAACCAAACAGTTCACAGCCAGACACTGTTATAGTTCCATAGAAGCCACAGTAGCCACATTATTCAGGACTGCAAAAACCATAATCCAATGGAAAACTAACCAGAACAAGCCAATATATTTTCCACTTAGTGTGCAGTTATGATCCTCTCTCTAAACACTCCTTTTACTCCTCCTAAATCATGACATGGTGTTAAGAAATGCCATAAAACATTTAATTTGCTCTTTTATTCAAATATTAGTTGTTGAATTCTGAAGATATTTCATAGCAAGTATAAAACTTGAACAAAAATCTAATTCTTATAATAACTCTTGCTTTTAACCAATAGCATCTGCAAATGTACACACTATCTTCTGCATTCAATCATCAATGAAGGTAATTTTGAGGAACCCCTGATCTTCCTTGGGAGAAGTAACTTTTACAATAATTCATTAAACTGGTAATTTCTGTTTCTATGTTAGCACCCTCCCAACGATTTACTGTCAGAAATGAGATGCCTTCAGGTTCAATATGTTACTAATTCCTCCCCATATTTAATTAGTATTTCACAGAAATTAAGCAACTCGGTAATTTTTCATATCAAATAAGTTTTCTCTTCCCTCTCTGGCTTTAATAGTATATTTCATGCTTCTCCATTCAGATGCTTGGGAGACATTCACAAGGTAACAGCAAAATTCTGCATTTTTCCTCAGACTACAAGAAATGCTCTTTTCTGTAAATTTCACTGAGTCAAATTCAGTGAACCAATTTTGATGTTTGAAGCCCCAAAAAATGAAAACTGGCAAGCTAATATATTGACCACCACACTGACTGTAGTGTTACCTATCACACTCAATAACACAAGTCCTCAGTTGTCAGCAAGTCTGGTCCAGCAAAATACTTCAATTTGTGTCGCCCCCCACCTACCTCTTTCACCCTCTCACCCCAAAAGAAAAAAACAAAAAATACCACCATACTAAATTTGTACAATTTTGTGTAGTCTGATGAAGCCTGTTCATTATTGAAGTACATGGTAAACTATTAGTGCAGAGTAATACATTAAATCAACTTATTCCTTAACAGAAGCCCAGAACACTGGATCAATGCTAATGGTACTCCTTAAAAAATAGATTTTAACTAGATTAGTCATTGGGGTAAATTTGTTAGTTCCCTAATTTCAAGTGTTGCTATTTATAATCTAAAGAACACCACTCTCTGCAGAAGCAAGAGAATATATTTTCATAGAGAAAGCCTAGGAGGATACACATGAAGCAAGCTTTTGCTTTCAGTAGCTACTCCAAGTCAAGGCTGCTTGCTGCCAGTGTCAAAGCCTCTTTTCCCAACTTCTCTACAATATTATGTATTACCACAACGCAGACGTGCAGTTTTAGAACCGCCATAATCTAATTCTTCAATCTGAAGGCCACACAAAACAGTACTGTTAATTTAATTGTAAAATGTATAAATTGTACTTCAAGAGACACAGAAGCACTTCATACATCTGCTTCATGGTACTCTTCCACAAACATTAAGATTAAATCAGTCAGCCAGAATCAGTGTGGGCATAGGATTCCCATTTACTGTTTTTTGTCTTAAGTAGCAGGCATTCAGTGTTAAACCATTCTTGATTAGGTATGAAAGTAGTTGCTAACATACCACTGATTACAATACAGCTTTCATTAGATTTTAAATTAGAATAGATTTTTTTCCTTCACAATAGAAAGGTAAATATAAAAATTAAAGAAAAAAAAAAGATACACCTCTTCTTACAGCACTGACAATGAAACAAACTGAGGCTATTAAGAAATCAGGGGAACATCAAAACAATTCAGTTACGCTGTACTACAAATACACAATTCTTAACTAGTATAAAACAAAGATCTGAGATCACCTCTGTTCAGGAAGGGAACTCTGATAGCACACTGTGTCCCTGTCTCTTCTCCCCACCCTTTTTTCCCCATCATCTCTGGATAATTTTAAAGTATGTGTCTTCTTTCTTGTGTTCCCCCACGTATAAAGGTACTCTCTGTGCTTGAGAAAACCAATCTATAACTGATTATCAACCAACAAATTGATGACAACAAACAAAGGCCTTCCACCTTTATAAACTGGGACAATTTGATAGGCATGCAGAAGGCTGGCTGAAAAACAGAGGTGTCCAACTCCTCACTTGTCAGGTTCTAATGCCAGAGGCATTACAGAATGCCTCACAGACTTGCCTTTGTAGTTAGGCCTTTGTCTTATTGAGAGGTGATTTTTCTTTTGTACTGGACATAGCAAAAGAATCTACAATTACTCTTACTCTTTCCAGAATCATGCTTCTTCTCCCAAGAGGAGGGAGTGGTGTAATACAAACTGGCAGAGACTGAGACAAATATCTCTGGGCAAACATCTGCCTGAGGCTTAGGGAAATGTGATAGCCCAAGAACTTTTCACTACTGACATAAATTCTGCATGAATGCATAACACTGGAAGAAGTCCAGCCACAATATAAACTGGAATGCAGGTACATTGTATTCATGGTATATCTATGTCACACTGGTAATTCATTCTTCATATGATGAGGACAGCACTGCTCATGCTGTCATGCACTTATGGGTTGCAAGTGGCTTACATATGGACATACAACTTACTGGCAGTGGGAAAAAAAAAAACCCACAAAGCTATTCCTGCTTCAACTTTGAGAACACAGACCTCATGTGTGGTTTTCACTGTCTGTGACACGTTTGTAGCTCCATCCATCCATGTATCAAAACCAGCCACTGTTTCAGCATTAGATTCTAAGGTCACCTGAAAACACTCACTGGTGGATGGACTACAACTTTCTGTGTGAGCACACTCCTAAAAATTTCTGTGAAACAGCACTTCCGTTCCCCCTATGCTGCCTTAGCATCTACTGTAAACCAGAAGGGATAGTTTTGGAAAAATCAAATACAGCAGTTAAAAAGTAAGCATTTTCCACGCTTCAGGCAGCTGGATGGACAGCTTGAAGTTTTCAAAGCAATAAATTAGCCTAAAATCTCAATAGTTAAGGCATTCAGAGAAGACTATTTTAGTTCATATGCTTGATGTTTAACCTAATTTACCTCCCCCTCCCCCCATAGTTGTACAAAGCCCTAAATACAGCAAGACTAAGGCAACAACATTGAGGGCAGAGACCCTGTCTTCATCTGAGGTCATACAGCTGTCTCTTATAAGTTACTGAACATGAAATGGAAATCACATTTCCAGGTTCACCTAGTCATGAGGACAGAAGTCAATTGTGATACTCAGTTAAATGGTGCCTCTAAGTAATGTGAGCTCAAAAATAAACAGGGAAACAACACTGAATAACATGAAAAAAACCAGGAAAATTCCCACAAGAAGTAGGGTATATTTGTGTCCTGGTTTGGGCCAGGATAAAGGGGATTTTCTGGTTTGTACTTTTGCTTTCAGCTAAGTCTCTTGTAAGTAGCTGCACTTGCTGAAATTAACAGCAAGTTTCTCAGACAGTGTCTGCTACTGGATGTTTATAGTTACTGCCAGGCACTGGTATGCAGAGCCAAGGACATTGCTCAGCTCTGAGGAACATTTTACCCTCCAGAAGGAGTAAAGAGGTCCCACCCTGAACACCCTCCTTTGGGGAGGCCCAAGACAAGATAGATGCCAGAACTGACCAAACAGAGTATTCCATCCCCTACACGTCATATTCAGTATAAATTTGAGGGACCACAAGGGTGTTACTCAGTTTAATTGCCGGGCCAGTGTTAAACCGTGACAATTAGCAATAAATTAAAATACTTCCAAGCACTACTGTTTTAAACATTATTTACATTTCAGTCAGCAATAAGTTTTTTCACAACAATCTTTCATTTTAGAGGCATAAAGATGCTTACCAGTTATAGAAGCCATACTTGCTAACTGCTTGGAAAAACAGGGTATTTTCCCAGCTCATTAATTTGTTCTTAATGTTAGTCTTAGAGGTTAAAAACTCTACACTACACATGCTCTGCAGAAATGTAACTGAACAATAGATTTATTGTTCCTTCAATAATTGAACACATTTACGAGCTGAGATGTTATTACAGGCTTAAGTAAGATCTGGACCTTTTTTTTGCTAGAATACATCTCAGCAATATAGCCTGATTTAGTCACCCATGTTAGTCAGAAAAGTCTTAAATTAATAAAATTTATGATTTGGGTCAAGTAAAAGCACGTAGTCTATGGATGTAAAAGCAATTCAGCTCACCTGAGATATCTACTGGCTGATCTGCCAAAAAGCTAACTGCAGTCTGACAGCCACCAAGCTACTGTCAGTGTTCTTACACTTGTATCTAGAATCCTGTATTGAATTACCACCCCTAATCCTTCTGAAACTTAGAGCAGATTAAGTCACTAGTATAAAGAGACAGAAAAGTAGCCGTGCCTGTTACTCAATTTAAATTTGCTTAATAGTACTAAAGGTAGTATTTAACAGGTACTTTAACTTCTTACCCAATTATGACTAAACCGTTCTTCCTCTTTTATATCTTTGTTCTATGACAATTTTATCCATTTATCCTTTGCCTGACAACCTACCACAAAACAAATCCTTGGCTAGCAATGCTTGAAAAATAACTTATTTGATGAGCTGTTGTTACAGAGCCACTTAGAATTCACTAGCAAAGGTATATGAGAACAACTTCACTATTCTAGAGTCAGCCTGCAATGGAAGAGGGAGTTATTTTATCAAGGACACAAACTTTAAGATTAAAACTTATCAGGAAAATGCTGACTTCTCAGAAATTTTAAAGCTTTGTTTGCAGTTATCTTAAGCTTTAAAGCTTCATCTTTATTACTAAACTTCACCTTGATGCCTATTTAATACACACAGCATTACAAACAGGATGATTATTCTGTGACTGAAGAAATAAAACAATAGAAAAGCAAGTGATCACTTGAACTTCAAATGTTGGCAAAAGCTAGTAAAGTTGAAATGGTTCTTTTCCTTTGTATATCAAAGCAAGAGAAAAGGAGTTTAACATAATCTTAAATAATATGATTTACAGTTACAGAATGGACACTGAATCCTTCTAAGCTACAGTAACAACTGCAGTAGTTCAGCTGCATGCCTAGAACTAACAAGAACATTCCTGAGACTTTAGAAGAAAAACCTTTAAACGATTTCAAATTCTATTTGTTTTTAACTTTTTAGCTATTCTTGATCTAAGGCTAACGTTACAGAAGATGCTGTAGACTCTTCATACCTAAAACTGAATCCTGGAACATGCCTGGATGTTTGCCCTTACTCTAACTCTAGGAACACAGAACCATGAAGCAATGCTCCACTGAAGACACTTAATCTTTTGTTGAGCAGCCTTCTACAGAAACAGTTATGATCAAGAATGTTGCATACATCTTTACAAATCAATTTACTCTGCAAGACTTCATTGTGAAGTTCTGCAGAGACAAAAACATCAATGTAGCAACTTGCAGTAGAGGTTATATTCAGTATAATAGACTGACCAGATCAATTCCTAGTTGTGCCATAATTCAATGAATAAAAAAAGCAATATTAATTTTCCCTGCTGTATGGATAAAGACAGGCCTAAAACCAGGAGGAGCCACAGAGTGCATGTTACAAGCCATAAGGAATAATGTGACCTCCCCTTGCAAAAACCCACCAAAATTAAATCTGATTTGTGCTCTAGTTCTGAAACAGTGGTTCTTAAATCTACAGTAAAAAAGTTATTCCTCTCATTCCAAGAACTCAGTAGTGTTTCAAACAACAAAAATCCAGAGCTAGAACACTGCTGAGGCTACTTAGCATGATAAATTTTCTACACAGGTGTAGCCCATGATAACAGCAAGTATCATGAATGTAAAGAGCTAAATCATTTGCAGAATAACTTACTGTGTAAGTGATAGCTGCCAACATTCCAATCACAGTCAAGGAACTAATGGAAAATGAAAGAGCAGTCAAGCCATCTGAAAAGAAAAAAAAAAAACCTGTTGAAAATTGCTTAGAGGTGTAAGAACATTTCTTCACTAATTAAGATATTAATTGAAGGAAAAAACCCAGACATAGCTAACAGCCATAAAAACTCAGATGAAAAATTCACCTAACAATCTTGTCATCAATACATCTTCCTCCAATACTGCAAGAAGCAAGACAGCCATCTCTTTTGCTCCAAGTTCAGATGTTTCAGTCAAATGGTTGACTAGCCACTAGTGAACTTTCTTCCATAACTATCTAATGACTCAAGACTTATTTTCAGCCTTTACAGGGTGCTAGAATCAAGCATTCAGACTGAGAAACCCTGTTATGGTTATCCTTAATGAAAAGCTATATCTTTCTTCTTACCAAGCCTAAAAGACTCCTTCCAGAAATACCAAAAAATAGAACAGCACTTCCAAATCTGACTGAACAGCACATATATTTCCTTTGATATTTTTTATATATAATACCAAAAAATTTTCCTAAAGTTAACAGTAATGTTTGAAATACTACATTATGTTTAAAACTGGAAAAACAACAAGGCACTAAACCAACACTGTCCCCCCTACAGTATTTGTGAAATCTTTTCTTATGTTCTGAAAAAACAGAAGAGCCCTAACACATCACACAATGTACTTAAACACCCTATTTGATAATCCTCCTGTACCTGCATTTGAAAACATACAATATCCACTTAAATTTAAACTATGTTCAATGCAACATTAGGAAACTAGCTAGCTAAAAAATTAGTAATTGTATACCAGAAGATAGCTGGCATATCAGGGTCTGCCTCCAGATGAGTGTGCATTCCTTTTATAAACCCACTACAAACTGAGTGGACATAGAACAAACATCCAAAATTAGTATTTTGAAATTCTTGGGTTAACTGCAGAAAAGCAAGGGAAAATAGTAAGTCAACATAAAGACAGGAAAACAAGTACAAGTAAAGATGAGTAAGAATTTAGTCCTCATTTCTCCAGCTCTGAAACATGAAAACCTTTTGTTAACAATACTGATCAGGGACTTGCTGGCTGTGAATTAGCTCCACAAAACCCCCAGGGAAGTCTTGGCAGACAGCAAGCTAAGAAAAAGCCAGCAGTATGCTCTGGCAGCACAGAAATCCAAAAGCATCCTGAGCTGTATTAACAGGATCATGCCCATCCATTAAAGAAAGGGACCGTACAGGGAATACCACAACCAGCTTTGAGTCCCCCACTACAGGCAAGACTGATAAATCTGAACATGTTAAGGGGAGAGCTAAGTAGGTCAGAGACTGGAGCACACACTGTGCAGAGAAGCTGAGGGAGCCAGGCTTGTTCAGCCCAGAACAAAACAGCTTTGGACAGACCTGCTTATCAACATGTGAAGACCAGCTTTCCAGAGCATAAGACAATGGGCAACAGTGCATATAACCACACTGGATAAGAGGTTTGTTTTGGTTTTCACCACAAGGTGAAAGCCTCCATCGTTAAAGGTTTTTCAAGAGGTAGCTGACAAAGTCCTGAACAACCTTGTCTAACCCTACAGCTTCCTTTGAGCAGAAGATGTGACTAGATGATCTGAGGTGTCTATCCTAAAAGATAATGCTGGTAGCACCAAAAATAAAAACAAGACCAGATCAGGTTCAAGAATACTTAAGTAAATTGGACATACAAAGTTGATGGGACCTGAAGGAATACACCAACTGCTGACAGACAGCAAGCTAAATTGCTAGAAACTTAGTCAGCACAAAATCCCTAGAATAATGCAGAATATAACCTGACCAAGAATCAGAGGATTGTATTCTAAAACATTCAGACAGAAGCCACAATTCTGATACATAGCAAGAATGTGGCACAAATACTACAATACTTACGCATTTGGATTCATGCTTGTTAACTTTTAGTCACCATTTTTCAGGATACATTTGCAAAGTGTGTGGTAGCTCACCTATAAAGCACTTCACACCTTTGCTCTAAAAACAAACCCTGGCTAAGTACATGAATTGCAGAAGCTAAAGGTTCAATGCAATATGATGTAGTTTGGTGAGCAGTCAGTCAAGTTAGAAAACTGCCACCAAGAAAGTTAAGTTTTATTCAGTCAATAACAAGTATGCCAGAATAAGTTATCAGCAAGTCATGCAAAGCTCAGAACCAATCTCCAACTTACGACTGCTTCCAAATTCTTCAAACAAGAGCTTCACTTTCTCCCACTCTGTGGAATTACCCTTGTTGGGAATATCCAAAGGAACAAAAGCACTGTAACAAAGCAAAAAAGTGATTTAATTAGCCAAATACCAAAAGCATTCTACTTCCAAGCTAGAAAAACACACATCCACTCACTCGTGAAGAAAAATTGTATGGTTAAAATTTTGAATGCAATGTTTTATTTTATTCATATTCCCCTCAAATGCTGTGTTTAGGTCAGGAGATTGCATGTGTGCATGTGTGCCAATAAACGCATGATTTTCTATTTAAAAGTCCTAACAGAGATAAGAACCCTATATTAATACATCTTTTAACAATGCTTGAATTGGATTTACTGTTATTTGACTGATGTGCAAAGGAGCAGCAAGACTTTCAGCATCAAGTGAGACAAATTCTCTTGTACATCCACACCTCCAGAAGCTATAAAAAAAGATTCCCATATTAATTACAGATAAAAGGGACATGTTTATCCTCCATTACTAGAACTTTAACAAACCTGCTGCATTCCATTCCATTCCTAGTTGCCCCACAGAACTGAACTGCACAGAAGTTCATTAAATATTTTTGACCTTCCAATTAGCAGAGACAAGCAGAACACTCAGAATAATGTCAGATAGAACAGGCCTGTATCTGAAAGCTTTCTGCTGTCTGTCTCCCCATCTACAGACCAATAAAAAGAGTAATTCTTCAGCATCTCCATAGCCCAAACAGGCAGTTTTATAACAGCTAGAAAACAAGTACTTCCACACCAATCTGAAACCATAGCTTCCATAAGTCACATATTCAGATTTGGAGAGCAACTGTTTAGGTAAAGAATGTGAGAACCCAAATCAAAGTCCAGAAAGACTTCTCACAGGTATATTTTGGACATTTGTATGAAAGGTACATAATTAAATTCATGCCTCAAGTCCCAATAAAAAAGCAAACAGCAAATATGCATCTTCCAGGAGTACACCTCAAATTTCAAGTGCAGAATATAAATGCATGTTCCAAACCGTAGTGCCAAAACCTGTATGCACTTATCACATCAAAACTAAAATGGTACTCTTCAAAGTCAAAATTTATTTTTAAAATCTTAACTTCTAAAAAACACTTGACTTTTAGCTTCTTAACTATGCAAGAGTTAGATTAAGGCTTCCATTTACTTAAGCTAATGTATGCTCACTAACTTCAGGTTTGTAATTCTTCCTGTAAAACAGCATCCAGGCAAGCTCAAGATATAGCTATGAAAACAAAGTCAAAATTTCTACTTCTAAGAGATAGAAACACAGTAACTGAAGGTACAAGCATTAGGAGACTGGGAAACCAAGTGAGCTCACGTCCTTTTATTTTAGCATCAATATGAACTTGCTATCTGTGGATCATATGTAGGAAACAATTGAGATGTAAGAACATCTTGGGAAATTTATAGCTTGCTTGCCTTTATTCCCTTCCTCCAAAAAGCAATAGGGCTTTTTTCCCCTGAGGCTCTCTCCAACTGCATGCCAAAGAACAGCAGAAGCCACAGTACCCACTATACACACTCAAATCTGTATTCAGCTAAACCTTGGCAGAAAGAGAGGAACACTTGCTCCTGTTCCATGCACTGAGCAACTCAAAAGAATGCAGGAAATAACAAGTTCACACATCTTAGTCCCAAGATTAGTCCATGAATGTTATTTCTAGTCCTGAACAGAGCCCTCACCTAATAACACACTACCCAGAAGGCTAGCTAGCCCACTTGAGCAGACTTGTGGCTTGTAGCTTAGCAGGCAATGAGAGAAACAGGAGTTAGTTATCATTCCTATCTATCTGCAGGCTTGCAACCAGTCCACACTCTCAAAGAATCTCTAACACACAGCCCACCCATTCCACCAGTGTAGCACATAGCAGTCTAAGCCCTGTCTCTTCATGCCCACTGAACAAGCAGAAATTTGACAAAAGACTTAGCTATTTTGCTATATTGACTAAATGGTCAATGTAGCTGAGAGCTATCGTAGCAATCAACAGAATAAGAAGTTTCCATGCTAAATAACTCCACTCACCTATCATCCCTGTGATGCAATGTAAGTCAGTCCACTGGACAAGCACCAGTGCAAGATTTTACAAGTTTAGCTGAAAATCCACTTGATACAAGCAAATAGAACAACTAAGCTGCCATGTGATTTCTTACACTGGGAGTTTTGGAGAGCAATGAAATTATTAACTGCAGTAATTTTAAAAGAAGAAGAAAACTGCAATGCTGTTTAAAAAACATACTAGATCAATATCTTGTCTGCAGAACAAGGAAAGCAAATGCAAGAGAAGCAGTTTTAGACTATTAACTTTTGGCAGGGCTAATAAGACACAGGTGTATAGATAGGCCAAGTTTGATCCTTAAATCAAAGAATGCCATTAACTCTCATCCCCAGGAAAATAATTTGTAACACATGAGATTTAAACTCATTTCCTTCAAGTGAGTTCTGCTAAAATATAATTTGCATAATTATTTATAGGCTAATTACATATATATTCATAGCTGTGTAAAAGCCAGTGGTTCTAGAAAATTTAAGGTAAGCTGTTGAATTCCAAACTCTGACAGTGAAACAATCCTTTCAGAACCAAACATCCATTAGCATCAAAAGAAACTTTTAGTTCAGACCAGATTGTTCCATAAGTGCCACACTATTGATTGTAGTATCTCAAGCCCCTTGCCCCCAGCACATATTTACAGCAAACTATATTCCAGATGACTTCTAAAAAGGGAAAGCCATAACAAGTAAAAATTAATTCCAAGTATCACAGTATAAGTTTGCCTTATACTCTGCAGCAAGTTATTTATCTGCAGAACATGTGTTACTACACACATACATGTTTTTTCTGCAGCAAGAATCTTTTTAACTGAAGCAGTGAGAGGTATGAACACTTCTTTCACTAACAATATGGATAACGTTATCTATATTATGTTGTTGCTGTTATGAACTTAGAACAAACTTCAAGATCACCTGTCACAAAACATGTTCCCCAAAATCGTTATATAGCTCTCCCAATCAAGCAAAGTAAACATCCAGGTAAGAATAAGATATTCTTGAACTTCAATCTTACTCCAGCTTCTATGGTTTCTTTGAAGACTGCTGACCAGAAAAGATGTAGGGACTTCTTGTGTAGAAGTGTCTTTAAAGGAACCAAGCCATTTATTGATTTGTTATAATTAAAACAGATTACTTGCTAAGTCATTAAGAAAAAAGGTTGTCTTGATACATTAGTCACATACAATAGTCACGATTGACTATATGCTAGGAATGGTAGCAGGAAATCATCCTTACCATCTTGCTCTTGATGTGTGAAATTGTGAATGTTTACTTTAGAGAAGGAGGCTGAGATAAGACCTTTTCACTCTCCACAACTACCTGAAAGGAAGCTATAAAGAGGTGGGTGCTGGCCTGTTCTCTCAAGTGAATAATAACAGGATTAGAGGTCATGGCTATATCTGAGGAAGAAGTAGCTGGTTAGGGAGGTGGTGGAGTCCCCATCTCTGGAAGTACTTAAAAAAAAAAAAACAACATATATGAGGCACTTCAGGACATGCTCTAGTGGGTGATACAGATATTGATAGATGTATTTTATTTGGGAGGGGAGGGAGATGGAGGATGTTGACAGTTGGATGCAGTGATCTTAGAGGTCTTTTCCAACTGTGGTGATGCTGTGATTATACCAGAACCAAAGTGTGCATTTTTCTTCAGCACAGTGACCTCATTTATCTTCCTGAACTGGGCTGCTGTTCAATCTGGTAACTTGTCTTAAAGGTGACAGGCAATAATGGTATCCTCCTATAGCAGTAAATGGTAGAAAAGCAGAAAGGGTGCCTTTCCATTCAAAGGGCATTAGGACGATGCTACTGTTTAATTATCATCATTTTAAAAGGAAGCAAGTCACTTTGTTTGTATAATAGCAGAAAAGTTGTTCCATTTAGAACCCAGAAATACCAAAAATGCCACTCAGTACCTAAACAGGTCCTGCAGCAGATGCTCCTAGTATTTAAGTCAGGGGGCTTCAAATCTGTACCTACAGAGAAGCACTGCTCTGTAACCAAGTCCCAGCCCAAGTACAGCAGCTGTCTGGTTTGCAAGTCAATCTCACTGTCAGATGGCAGGCACAGTATTAGAGGGGATCACCACTGCCACTGTAATTTACAAGTTGTAAAGACTTTAAAGAACAAGCCCAAGAGCAGAGACGACCATTAGGAAGTCAAGAACCAAGTTTCATTTTACTGGAAAAGACGAAAAAAAAACCACCTTCAGCTACTAAGAATTCAGCTGACACCTACTTATAGATGCTGCAAATTTTTTTCAGTTGGGTATCTCATAGTGTACATATGTATGCCTATGATGTGAGGCAGTCAGAGAAACAGCTTTTGTCAAAGTTGAGTAACATTTCTACAGCATGATTAAGCTAACACAAACTCCTTTAGTTTCTCATAATAGCAAATGTTATTTTTAACTGAAAATAAAATACTTCTAATAAACTCGCCTTAAGTGTTCATCAGAAGTAGAAACAATATTCCAATAAAGTGACATACACTTAGAAGCATTAATTTCACTCTAGTTTCTACTTCATACTCCAGTACTTCAACAGTACCACTTAAGCATACATTTGTTAATATTAACAACTTTACTGCTGCAGTCAGAATGCTAAAATGCTTTTGATACAGCAGACATGAGAAACATTTGATATTGCTGTGCATGTCATACTTAATGGGGACCATAAATTGCATTTGTAATAGTGTTTGGAGCTTCAAAATAACATCCCTTGCTGCAAACATGTTACCCACTTCAGTAATGTCCATCTTCCTAACAAATACCAGCAAAGCCTTTATCATACAAGGCACAACTCCACACTAACATCCTTCACAGAACACTTCCATTTATAAAGAAAGGTACTTAGTGTGTAACACCAAACTGATATTCCTAAAGAGCTGTGTTGGAATGTCCATGAAAGCATTTGATAGAGGCAGAAAACAGAGCAAATATTTTAACACCTGTTGCACAGTGATTTATCAATACAGCTGTAAATAGATGTCATAGCTGTCACATCCTTGAGGGGTGCTTACACTGCACAAACAGACAAAACTTAAACACAATTACCTCCACACTTAACCCAAACCTTTCAGCTTTCAGTTAAACCTATTTTTTTCAGGTATCTAGTTCTTAAAACCTCATTAGAGATTAAGCTAGATACCCATTATATGGATTGAGTGCAACACAAATCTACCTTTCTAATCTCACATAAAACAAAATTCAGTTTGGGGTTCTAGTCAGTATATGCTCTGTTAATGCCCAATATATAAATACTCACCCAACTAAGAGAAGAACTGCACAAATTGTGATGAATCCCAAAGTATACTTGAGTGCAGATTTAACCTGCTGTATATCAAAGACAAAGTTAATGTATTAATACAAAATAAATCCAAAGGGATCTGTCCAACAAGTTATGACAAAGCATAATCAGCATAATGGGTATTTGACAAAAGGACCTCCACAGAAAACATGAGTAGTTTAGATGTAGGCAGTCTTGAAGAGTCTTATAGCTATGAGTAATGAGACTGAATTATGCTTCCACCATAAACAAAGGACTTGAGCAGCTATGGCCAGAAGGCAGGGTACATGTGATCAGTGCAAATACACTAAAAAAAAAAATTGCCAATGCTCTATTATGGCTCTGATTAAAACTTTTCCGATGTCAAGGTTACAAATGAAGAAAGGGGGAAATTATCACTATGATTAGAAGACTCTCAGGTAAAAAAATATTTTCATTTGAGAAGATACCATCTTACTGGCATGCATTTATTTACTTTATTCCCTAGGATGTTGTGCATATCAAAAAATCTTGAATGAATTACAAAAATAACCAAGTACTAGCTTCAGGCAAATTACTACTGGCTGCTTCAAGAAAAATTCAAACAATACAAGAAGGAAAGTACTCAAACTTGGTTTCTATCTCAGAATCACTATAATCTTCCAACTTCCTACTTTAAAACCTGTTCATACAGGTTTTCAACTTTATGAAAAATCTCATGTAAGACATTTCAACTCACTGTATATGAAATCAGGCTCAAAGAAATTTGCAGGAAGTTGAAAGAATTCATGGTAATTCTGATGTTATGTACTTATTTCACTGAAGTTTCAGTTCATGTGAGACCACAGTGGTTAGAGTGAACTGTGTCAGCCTAAGTGTCATTAAGAGCTGTCTCAGTATTTTAAAGGACCCATAGTAATAGACTTGGCAATGATATTCACATTGTAGTATTCAATCATTCTTGCTTTCATTTTTGACTGCATTCATTTGTCTTTTCACTGCTTGGTACATTTGCTAGAGTATACTTACTGAGCATGTGTTGCCATCATCTTCTTCCTTCTCCTCATAATAGAAATAGACAAAGGGAATCCACAGAAAAACGCAGAACAGTATGATGGAGTACAAAGCTAGGAGAAATAACTTCATTAAGTGAAGAGACAAATTTACATTGGAACTTAATTTACTGCATAGTAATTAAGGAAATAATCAAATATTAGTTTACTCTAAATCTAGCTCTAATTCAAGCACTGTTATACCTGCTTACTAGCCACTATATGAATTACTACTTTTTTTTTCACTCCAAATTACTTACAGAATTAACCCTTTTGACTAGCCTTCAATTCAGTAGTGATAAAAAGACTAAAAGTAATCATCTGCTTGCTAATCATATACAGAACTAGCACATTGGGGAAGAGGTTGCAGAGCTAATAGAGAGTTGAAGCAAACTGTGCCACCTGTTAAAAGAAGTTGTTCATATAAGAAGTATATATAAAAATATATAAAATGTTAAGCTATTTTATCACTGGACTTTATTCTGGGGGATGTTATAGTAGTAATGCATGTATATTAGAAATGGAAGGCATGATTCTGTAATTCACAGAATAGAACAAGCTGTTGCTGCTCTAAACTGCTTCAGTATTGTGAACACCTTCAGAAAGCAAGCCTCCCTTACCTAAAAATCTGCCTTTCTTAGACTAGTCCTAAATTCACATTGCACTGTACCAGTAAATGAGGCAAGTTACATGCATCATTAATCCAAGAACAGAATGATCAGCCTATAGAGGTCACTCAAGCACAGAAAATATCCTCACTTCCAAGTTGTACTATACTAACTTCAGCATATGTTGTTTATGGGGTACAGTACATTAGATAAGGGCACTGACCCACTTTTTTCCAAAGGGGTGAAGGACAAAACACTCAAATCTGAGACAACACCTATGAAATGTGTGAAAAAAAGGTACCATCTACAACTATACCACCCAAACACAGGCACTACCTAAATGCTGTTGCTGCAGTAACTTAATCCAATACTAAGAGCACTCAGCTCAAACTTCTGCCAGTAAAGTTACTTTTTTTTCAATTTAAGCCACTGGTGCTACTGAACACATAGCTAATCTGTATCCTGAATTTTTAATGCGTTTCATCACCATATTAAGAAACTATAAATCATTTTCTTTCTGCAACCAGCTTCCTGTAATAGTTCATACTGACGTTAAGTGGTTATTTTACCTGCTAATAGTATATTAGCACACAACTACTCCCAATGGCTACTGACAAACATCTATGCTTTCCAACTGAACCTTTCTTTGAATTGTCTTATTTAATTGGATTAGGGCTGTTGAATTGATACATAGTTTGTCCAGCTTTCACCAGGTTTTGAAAAAGCCACAAGCATCTGAACAGCACACAGCAAGTACACAAACCGTGTACTTTTCAACTCTAGTTAAGAAATGCTACCAAAAGCAGTATTTTCACTTGTTGCTATTGATATGACTTTCACAAGTGCTCAGCAGCTGACTTGTCAAAAAGTTTAACACACCTCATTCTTTTAAGTCTTTTTAAGTCTTAAAGCTACTCCAAGCTTCTAGGCTGACTCAGTGGTGCCTCTCAACTCAAAAGATAAACTAGGAAGTTTAAACCAGTACAGTAGAGCTTAAGTCAGAGGTCATTCTACAAACCAAAATCTTTACAGATGCTGTAACAGTTCAATACCATGATACTGAGAGTTTTTTGAAATAAATAGCTGAACTATATTTACATATCAGATCTGACACCCACAGTAAAGGCAGTCAGAAAAATATCTACTCTGTTACCCAAATCCACCATTTCTGTTATTTGCTGTAATATGCAAAGAATTCATGTAAAAGCAGATCAAAGACATTTCAAAATAAGGTATTTCATTCAGTAAGAATGAAAATTCTCTTTCATTCTGATTTCTTTCTGAAATTTCATTCTGAAATTCTTTCATTCTGAATGAAAATTCTTTCATTCAGTAAGAATGAAATTCTATTGAACTAAGTATTATTACTAACAGTTACATTCCAATGCCTTCACTCGCTTCCTTTTCTACATCCAATGGCTCACAGGAAAATAATGTTTAGTATATTGTCTGCATTCTGAAGTACTAAAAAAGTTTAAACGCAAGTCTAAGCAGCTCTAAATAGAGTATTGCCGAGCATTCTTGACTGTCTAAGTTTCACATCTTTTTAGTTCAGGTCTATAATCTTCTCTTCACTGTCAGTGTAAACAAAGCCAATTAAAGATTAGTCTTACTAAAATGTTAAATTACTCCACTTTACACGAATTCATCATTAACTCAATCCAATCCCAAAGTTCTCTCTAGGAATTTATCAAATTAAGAAAAAATCCATACTGGTTTAACAATGTCACATCAGCAGATAAACAGTAGGGAAGAAGTCAGCCTAGATTTTTAGCAACCCGATAAAATAGTGTTGAATCCTCTGAAAAAATGGAGTAAAGCAGGGCATGACGAAGGACAGAACCTTTTAAAAGATAACATATGGCAAGCTAACTCACTAGTAAAGTGAAGCTAAATACTACCCACTTCCTTTTGTATACTCTACCCTCAACTACCAAACCAAAATGCTTCAACTCACTGAGAGCTTATTTGGCAGCAACTGAGTTATTTTCTTATAAATTACCTCAGTAGTCAAAAACCACTCTGAAGTAAAGTGAAAGTACCCCAAGATGCCACTAGGCTTCTTGAAGAGAACAAGAGGTAGCTTCTGGTCTTTATTTCAAAAAAGCTAAGCCACCTTAACAGAAGATATCTGTTTTCATATTATGAAGGTAAGGAAGAAAAGTTAGTTTTAGATAATACTGCCAAACTAATCACAACTTGTCTGAGAGCTGATTAGAAAGCTACAAGAAATACCTATCTAGCCAGTCCCACACTATCTATAGAAGTACACTAAAAAGACTGAATACCATAGTTGTCTCATTCCTGATCATATAAAATTAATGCCTCTCACAGAATTCCATAATAAAGGAACACATTGTACTGGCTATTAAACTACTGGAATATTCTAATATGGTATATATTTCTACAAGCCCTTGCTTACAAAACATCCTTTCATTTCTGCACTTCTCAATGCAAATTAAAAAAAAACAAAAACACCGAAACGAAAAACCCCCGAAACACCACAATCCTGTAAGAATCACTGCAGAATGCAAAAGTGTAGTCAGGCCAATAGTTCACCAAGCTCAGTACTGTCCTCTCAATGATGGTAAAAGGAGAAAGCACATGAGCCTGGTCACTTTCTGCAGTTTCATCCTTTAGGACTCCCCGGACAGATGTCATTGGAACATCCTGGCCTGTTCCCTTTTCCTAATCAAACAGAGTAAATTTGGAGCAGGCCAGCAACACTCAAAAGCTAGCAGCAAGGCTGATGCTGTACTGGTTTTGACAAGTACTGGAGTATACTTAGTGCAATAGTAAAGGTAACTTGACATTGAAGACTTACCTAATCTTGCTTGGCCAGTTAGTTCTGTGGAAAAGCTTTCAGTTTTCACCCTCACCTGAGAAATTATTAGCTCAGATTTTTCTTTATCAAATTGGGCTTTGTCTTAAGCTGAACTAGATTCCTCAAGCTGAAACTCAGTATGTCAAGTGTACCCTACAATCCATTCCTGACAATCCATTCCTGACTCCAGGTATGGAGAAAAGCCACACTACAGAGCTGGATCGTGTTTCCACATTAAAGCTTAAATACACAACTCCTGCCTGTGACTTCAAGACTGCATGTAACTAAAATATTCACACATACTTATTTACTTCTAATCATAGGCACTCCAAAACAGAGTAACACACTTCAGCATTCCACACCAATAACAAAAATCAGAATCTCACTTGACCACAGCAGTTGAATGCTGAAATGCCTGCCTCAGTGACCATTAGAGGCAAGGAAAAGCCCAGTTTCCTCCCTCTCTACCATGCACCTGTCATTAAAACTCTGTGCACCAGCTCCAAGGTTGCTAGAGCTTTATCTGGATCACCTTAACCCACCACACTAGCACAACAGTCACTAATCTAGCAATCTTGCAGCACAGGCAGCCAACAGCACTTTGTGCTGTATTAAGAACAATGTCACAGAATCTTAGAATTTTCAGGGTTGGAAGGGACCTTTAAGATCATCCAGTTCCAACCCCCCTGCCATGGACAGGGACACCTCCCACTAGATCAGGTTGCTCAGAGCCCCATCCAGCCTGGTCTTAAAAACTTCCAGGGATGGGGCTTCCACCACCCCTCTGGGCAACCTGTGCCAGTGTCTCACAACCTTCACGGTGAAGAACTTCTTCCTAACTTCCAATCTAAATCTGCCTTCCTTTACTTTGAATCCATTCCCTCTAGTCCTACCACTAGCCAACATCCTAAAAAGTCCCTTGCCAGCATTCTTGTAGGCCCCCTTCAGATACTGGAAGGCTACAATAAGGTTTCCTCAGAGCCTTCTCCTCTCCAGACCGAATAACCCCAACTCTCTCAGTCTGTCTTCATAAGAGAGGTGCTCCAGCCTCTTCTGTCACTACCAGAAGAAGGAAGGTAGTTACTGTTCCCTTTGACCCAATGTGGTCTCCCCCGCACTACAGAACAGCAGCACTGTGTCCAGTTCTGGGCTTCCCAGTACAACTGAAACACATACTGGTTGAGTCCAGCAAAGAGCAACAATAATTAAGGGCTTCAGGGCATCTGAGAGAGGTAGGACAGGTCAGCCTGGAGAAAAGAAGGCTTTAGGAGCATCTTATCCATGTGTACAAACACTTGTGATGGGATTGAAGACTGACAGACCTCTCAGTAGTGCTCAGGTAAAGACAAAAAGACAATGAGCACAACCTGAAATATAGAATAAGTGTTTAAATAGAAATTCCTGCCTGAGATCAGAAATTGGAACAGGCTTCTCAAAGACATAGTAGATTCTCCATCCTTGGAGACACCCAGAGTTCAGTTGAAAACTGCAATAAATGAGCTGCTGCAAATCTCCAGAGGGCCCTTTCCAACTTCAGCTCTTCTGTGAGCCTAAGTGAATTTCTACCAATTTTGAAATTTGGCTTAGAACACCAAAATCATTCACCAAATACCAATGATGTCCCAAGCAAGAGGATAAAAATCATACTTCTGGTAAAGCACCTAATCGCCTGCTGTTCTGCCCACTGAAAGGGCTGTGTATTCTCTGGAAAGCTAACCTTCACACTCAGAGGTCTTGCAGGACCAAACCAAGTGACAAAGCTAATTCCTTTACCCTAACTCCCCTATGACCTTATAGCCTGACAGACTGTTACAGCTTTCATTATTGCACTTCTATGGACCTCAGTTTTAAATCAAGGACTGCTCTTCACTCTGTCTCAGAGGCCCATTTTATGATACAAAATCTTTTGAAACGGAAGTTTGAAGCACTACCACTGAAGTGATTCACTGTGTAGCCAATACAACCATTCTTGCCACAGACTTGAAGGAACCTTCAGCAAGAATTCCTTTGTGAAGTTTGTTTTAAAGATGTTTTTCACAGAACAATTCTTATCTCAAGTCAAAAAGACTCATTTTCTACTCCTTTGCACCATATCAACACAAAGACACCTTAACTATGAGAAATTTAATCCTGGTAGAAGTCTTCAAGTGCATTACAGAAATATTCCCTTTATCATGTTTTGATTTGTTTTCTTTGTCCTAGTAGTATGCAAGGGCAACTAGGAACAACAAAGTATTACTAAGTAGAAAAAAACAAAACATCTTGAAGTACTGGAAGATTTCAAACAGAGTATCAGAGTTTGATATAGGCCCTCATATTCCTTTGAGAAACTAGAGAAGTCTCAAGAATATTCTTCCATCACACAAAACTTCCATATTACATAATGGTGCATTACACAACATCAATACTAATAAGTTGCCCAAAACAATGCTTTGTTAAATACTCCTTCACTTCTCCTGAGAAGAACCAAAGATGAGTCTTTTCCGAAATACATTTTTCCCACATATTAAAAAATACCTTAAAACAATTTTTCCTCAACACTGCAAGAACAGACATTGTTTTCCCCAGTGAAAGCTAAGGAATACAAAACAGTAGTGAATTTCAAGTCAACATCACACACTTGTTTGAAGCAGAATAGTTAAAGCACTCCACCACAGTATGTGTCAATACAGATTTTTAATTTATGTTCTGGCACATAGCTTCTAAAAAAAAGAAAAAAACCAACCCAAAAACCCCATACCACACTTATTATGCATCACACCAACAACTTTGTAAAAAAACAAAACACAGCCTTTCCTAGATTTAGTAACAGCTTTCTCAGTGAATTGCAATACAGGCAGCAAAGTAATCCTCAATATTCTAAACCATCAGTTAAACTGCAGCCTGAAAATTCTTGCCACAATTAAAAGTAACTTGACTTGACAGGAAGTGACCCAAGTGTACCAATTATTCATGCTATAAGTTAGCTTATATAATAGCTACAATATAGCTACAGGAGGCAGGTAAGATCTATGTAGTTATCACTGCATTTTAAGGAGAGATTAGTAAAGTACTGATATTCAGCCAAAACCAAAACAATCAAGTATAAAAGAAGGCTTGAGTCCTGCTCATCCTGATTATTAAAGAAAACATGCCAAGATCAAATTATTTTATAAGAGGATACAAATAAAAAAAAAAAAAGGAATATTATAAAACTGGAAGAGTTGTTTAACTTATTCCTTCTCAGCTTTCATTACATGCTGTACAACAGCAGCAGGGGAATAGACCTAATGATGCAGGAGAGCATTAAGTTGTGGGTTTTATAAAGGAATGCTGGAGACTGCTGAAAATAAGTTAGCTATTAGTGTTCACTTCAGTGTAGCTCTAGTTATAAAAATGTGCATCAGTTTCCCAAAGAAGATCATAAAAGAAAATACTTTTAAAGTGATTTTTAAGTCTCTACCACCATCTGGAGGATATGCTATGAAGTAAGACATGAGTCCTACAGTATTTCAGGTAGACCGAAGTAGCCCAAAACCAAAAGCAATTTCTCAGGTCTAAGCTCAAATCTACTCCAAAAATTAATTCAGGATTTACTAAGACATCTTGCTTTAAAAAGGGACTCAGCCCAAAACATATTATGGAAATTCATCCATCCCTTTCAATGGGGGATTTCACAAATCTATAGAAAATGGTCCACAGAAGCGTTTGAAGACTATTCCGCATTAGGAGTTGTGAAATACTTGGGCTGTTAAATCAAAACCTTAGGACCCAACAAGAGCAGAAACCAAATACAATATTCTACAGAGAAGGGTCTTTCTGGAATATTAACTAGTATTTAAAAAGTTAGTATTTTAGGAGAGAAAAGTTTTACTACTTTTGGCTTTAAATATCACTCAACACGAAACTGCCTATTCTAGTTTCTGTTGCAGGCAGCAAGTACTCTGTAACTTAACAAAAAGAAACCACTATTCAGAATAGATTATTACCTGATCTAATACATAAATAAATAAATAAAAAATTAGATACTCAAGAGCCAACCCAAAGTCCTCTAAGAGAAAAAGTTTCAAGTCTTGGGAAATGTGAGCAAAAGTAGGCAACTACCTCCGAGTTCGTATCATTAACTGGACAGGCATTTCACTCAAACTATAGTAAGCACCACTTTCTTATAGCTGCCTCTTATAAAAAGTTCTACTGCTGAATTTAGGCAAGTTTCATAAAGACAAACCACCTGTTTCCCTTAATAGACTTCTAAATACACACATAGGAAACATGTTAAAAGTAGTTTCTATAACAGAAGCCATTAGGCTTTTCAGAGAATTGCCTTCAGTATGCTTGTACTTTTAGGGGGCTCTTGAGTGTAAAAAAATTCAAAGGCCACTAGCTGTGAAATTAATGTTTAACCAAACAAAAATAATCCAGAATTTAAAAATCTTGCCTTTAAAGGTCCTATTATTGAAAAAAATTTTAAAAACAATAGTTAAAAATACTTACTGTAATATCCATAAAGTACAGTGTCTTCAATTTGTCTTGAAACATTAGCATCAGCCCAGGCCTAGTAATAAAGGAAAGATGCATTTAACATCAAATAAAATAACAGAACACTTCATTCAAGTGCACTCTTATGGAACTGAGCTACTCATATCAAAAGCCTAAGAAAAAGCATTAGGCACCTAGTTTGCCCATTTTAAGTATTCCAATTTGAGTTAAAGTTAATTCACCTAACACAGACACCGAAAGAATCTGCTCCATTTCACAAGACATGCTGCAGTAGTATCCCTACCACTTATGCTCATTTTGACTGTAACCTCCTACTTAAAACCTCTTTCTTTCATTTTAATAATCCTTAGTTACCATATATAATATTGTCAATGCACAATTTAAACAAAATTAGTCAATTTTTTTGCATCTCACACTGCATCTCATTTTAGTACACTTACTATTATTCAGTATTTAGCATTTAGTGGCAATCTAAATACTTTTTTTACAAAAATGCAATTACTAAGTCTGAAGCTCAATCTCAAGAGTATTTTAAAATGTTTTGTGAAAGACAACCGAAGGTTACTTACAGTTCCAGCCCTTTTTTCTGGACTCTAAGCACTTCAGTAGACACTAAGTTTTAAATTCAAGTCCTTGCACGAACAAAGCCATCCTCAGGATGAGTTTTCTATGAAACCCAACATACGATAGGCCTGGCAGTAACATCCTACATTAGAAAAGACTGCGTGGAGAACTAAGCTGGATGAGTTGCTCGGCTCAACAGCTGGAAGCACTGGATTTCATTTTATAATTAAAAAGTTTTCATCTGCTTTGCAACTCTTCAGAAAATACACAGAGGGACCCAATCAAGACAAGGATCCACTCATTGAGAGATATTGAGGTCAATATCTCTCAATTTAAAAAGTACTAGTTTGTATCATTAAGGATGACATTGGGATTTTGAGGCTGCTCTTTTAGTAATTCCGACTTGAGCCTCTTATCCACATTACAGAATTTAGTCACAGAAATAGTACCACAGACTGGATTATGGGAACACATTCTAGAAAGGCCAGATAATCAAGGTAAATGTTTTCTAAATGCAACTCACAAGAAAGGGTAGAGTAAAATTTGATACACAGAATTTGCACAGATGGCCCTTTTTAAAATATACAAAACATCTATATTTTTTCAAGCATGAGAGTCTAGATACAAGTAGTATGTAAAGACTTCTTTCAAGACAATACTTCATTTCCTATTACTATTGCATCTGGCAACACTACAACAGCATCACTTATAAAAGAAAACATAGAAAACAATGGCTACAGAGTGCTAACAAAGGTGCAAACAAGTGGACATAGAGAAATAAGCATATGGCAGTTTCATAAATGGAAGATTTTACAGATGAAAAAGAACATTGAGTAGTATGTTATGCTAATTTCCCCAGTATCTTGATAGCAGTGTGTCTTAAGGTCATAATAGAATAATTTGGATTGCAATAGAACTGAAAGATCATCCAGCTCCAAACCCCCTATTTTATGGGCACTGACATCTTCCATTAGACCAGGTTTCTCAAAGCCTTATTTAACCTGACATTGAACACATACACAGAGGGAGCATCTACAACTCCTCTGGGCAGCCTGTTCCAGTGTCTTGCCACCCTCACCATTAAAAAAAAAAAAAAAAAATTCATTTCCAGTCTAAATTTACCCTTTCAGTTTAAAAATGTTACACCTTTATGTGTCACTGCAGGCCCTGGTGCAAAGTGTTTCTCTACCTTCCTTACAAGTCTTCTTCATATATTGAAAGGCTGCTCTAAGGTCTCCGAAAAGCCTTCTCTTCCCCAGCCCAAAGCAGCCCAGCTCTCTCAGTCCGTGCTCACTTGAGACTTTTTTTCCCCCCTCTGACCATTTCTGCAGCCATGCTCTAACAGCTCCATGTTTGTCTGGTACTGTAGGCCACAGAACTGGACACAATGTGCAGTGCTCAGAGCATTTCTGTTACAGAATAGCTATGACTAAAACTTAATGCAAGAATGACAAATAGCTTTTTATTATACTCAGTTGTAGCGAACAAGTTTATTGTCAACACTCAAGTTAGCTTTAGAAAATAGTACCCTAACCCAGATATCAGAAAAAAAAATTTGTATTGGATACTATGCAGACCAGTAAAGCTTTGACACTACTCTATGCAAGTCTTGACTTCCTAACTTAAGCAGTAAGACTTACTGCTTAAGTAAACTTAAGTGAACTCTTTATATAACAACAAAGGGCAGACTGTTGTCCTGAAGTTCCTAATCAAGAAGGCATAATTCTTAACAGAAAGTAGTGGGAAAATATATATCAAATCTTACCACAGAACTACAGGAGACCCATCTGTGCACCCTAGTATTTAGACCCTACAGTGTCCAAATATGATAACACTGATATCCCTTCTTTGAAGAATAGAAAAAGTTGATGTTTTCCAGAACTGTGCTATTTAGTCCTGGGGAACTGTTTAGAGAATGGAAGACAAAATAAAATCCTAGCTCTACTGTAATTGTACCCAGTCAGATGGCTGAAGTCAAGTTTTTGGTCCCATCCCTTTTTTCTTCTTCAGGAGAGGAAAGTAAAGTTTAAGGAAGGGAAGTGTTTTGAAATTATCTTTGGCAGTCTGCCTAAACTCTCATGAAATATGGGTTTTGATGGCATACCATAAACACTACATTTTTATCTCAGAAAATCAGCACTACCTTCCTTCATGTTACTATATTAAGATTTCCAGTAAGCAACTTTACATCAAGCTTCTAAGTTCACTGTTTGAAATAAATTATCATCCAACCAGATTTCAGTAGAAAGTTATACACGCATTTTGTCATCTAATTAGCAAAAAGGAAGGAAAAAAGTATTCTAGTAGAAGGGACAGAAGCAACAGCTTACGTCAAGTATCTGTCAGGTACACAATAAGCCAAATTTGCAAAGACTGTCAGGTTCAAGCATAACAGCATTTCAAATGAAAACTTCTAGGCATTTGTATGAAAATACATCATGAAAGAATTTGGTTGCAATAAGTTAATATACACAGAGAATATTAAAGTGTTTAAATTGCATAGTGTTAGAAACTAAGAAAATGCATTGCTTTTAATCATGCCTAAGGGAAAGCCAAAACTGAAGAGGTGGCACTATTTACTTCCAAATATAAGGTCCCTCCTGTCAGCTATGGAGACATTCAAAACCTACACCAACCAAGAATAATGAAGAAAAGCAACAGTAACACATGAAGTTTGAGTGGCATAGATACTTTACAGGAAGATGTAGCTACCAACTGAAATACAAAAGGGCTTAACTGCCAAAAAGCTGTTTCTCCTCCAACTCCAGAAAACTATTGATAATATTTATACTAGGATGTAGAATTTCTAAACATTGTAGTTGCTTCTCATTTTGTTGCTAAAATAGTGTACAGGACCAGAGTAATATACCTGTAAATACACATACAGAATATTAAAACAGATAAGTTACCTTACCAGAAGATGTAAAAATGCAAAGATGCACACACTTCACCATTGTGTAAAAATGTGTGAACTTACCAAGTTTGCATTACTCCACATGAATAATCTATAATGCAAGCCAATTTTATAGTATGTCTCCTTTGTCAGCTTTCACTCAGCTGCTGAAGGCCCACATTTAAACAACTGAGGTAAAAATCCTTGTTCTCACTGAAAAATCATCCATATGCACACACCCTTGGCAGCTCAGAAGCAGTAACCAGTTCACCTGAGCTGCTTCAAGAGCCAGTGACAGCAGCACTGTCTTGTCAAAAGCAAGCAGCACTGCCACCTAATCAATGTCAGAACTCTGGCATTCTTGGCAGCACTGCTACTCTATCAAATTGATAGGCATAAGAATTCATGGTACAAGCACATCCAGGACTCAGTTGAGAACTCCTCTGGACAGCTCCTGGATCTAGTCTGTTTTCTTCTCTATCCATCACAGCCCAAGATTGCAATATATACAGGAAAGACCTCAGAAGCACAACAGACTCCAGAGGTGAGAATTCATTACTGCCTTCAACAGCAGTTTAAGATGTAAGGAAATGTGACCACAGATTCTCCTAAGATCTGCAGAATTCAAGCACTCTTGCTGTACTTTGTTCTGTTCCATGGAGTTCAGCAAGCATACATCATGTCACCTTTAAAATACTTGCAGCAATGCATTGTATTATAGGTAAGGGAATCAACAAGGATGTGTGCCCTAAGTATGATGGTCTACATTGAGATATTACTCTTAATTATTCCTTATCACAAGTCATGTTGAAGGATTCAGGATGTTTAAATACAATTGCAAGCATAAAAAGTAAATTAATTAGTACAGTGTTACTATGTAAATAAGGATGGAAAAAATGCAGTTTAGGATACTTCCATTTGCCTAAGTGCTTAAACCAAAGCAAAGCTTCCACAAAACTCTTTCATAATTACATTGAGAAAATCAGTTATGAGCTTCCCCACTCCCCACAACCACTGAGCAATCATAATCATTGAGAAATCTTTTGTCCCAGCAATGGTATCCAGTTAGTGACTTGTGTTAACATATTTCAAATATGTATTATTCAAACTACGCAGATAACTTCCCCAAACAAAGACAGCACAAGTTAATCTGATATTTTCTACCTTCCCCCCTTTTTGGGCCATGGGCATGAATTTCATTCTTTTGTGTTAAAGAGGACATCTCTACAGTCACTGCTGGGCCATGCAACAATTTCATGAGTAGCCAGGGAATAAAGATGCCAGCTGGCAGGGGTTTTTTATGAACTAATGTTTTACCTATAGAGAATAAAATCCACATCTGCTACCTGGCTCTGCCTCAAAAATTCACCAAGAAGAACAATTTGACAAAGACTTAACTCGCTTCGCCATCCAAAACAACAAAGAACTCTTGGCAAGGTCATAGCTCTTCAGACCCCAGTATCAGATAGAGGGCCTTGGAGGTCCTAAGTTTGAAAGAATGGTCCAGAGGAAGGGCAGTAGTCACATAGAAATATGGTGAAACCGATCCAGTCTGTTCTTCTTGTGAAGCAGTAGCAGAAAAGCAGCACATGTTACACAGAACAATGTTAAAAGCTTTAAAAATCCACCAAAATCTCATATTAAGACACTGTCAGCCTTTTAACTTCTGCAAGGCAGTATGGAACAATTTTATTTCAACAGGTATCAGCAGCATCTACAAACAATAGGCACTAAGCAGGACCAAAATCCCTCAAAAGTATAGGCAAAGATACTTTGAAGAAATAAAAGCCCTATCACAAGCATAAAAGCTTGCTTTCAGGTACAATATTTAAAAATAATCTACTCACCTCACCTTATCACAGTACAAGGCCATTAAGAAAGAAGTCTAACTCAAGAAGAAGCATTTTAAACACAGTAATTTTCCTTTCATTTATCATGCTTAAATAAGGCAGTAGCGACTACATGACCACTTTTTGACCTTTACTCACAGGTCTGTTTTTCAAGTCAGCAAACACATACATTAACAGAATAGGTCTCCTTTGCAACAAGAAATTCTGCTGAGTGGCCAATAGATGAGGATCTTTCAGCTAGGCCTAGTTATATCATGATTTCTCTAGCTAGTCAGGCTCCACATACTCCTTAATGCTCAATATTATTCACATTGAACTGCTAGTATCATGACATATGAAGTGACTCTTCCATCTTCTAATCTATTTTAATTCTGAACAAACAAGGTTTGAAAACACAAACTTTTAACAATAGCTTTATCACTCAGTGGCAACACTGAATAGATTAACACAATAAAAGTCACATCAAAGCTCAAATCTAAAGGCTTCTTGTGACTTGCATTTGCATAAGTATCAGCCTGAAGGCACAGTATTGGCAGCAAGGGTGTTCTGAAGCACCATCAAGGATCTGGCAGGACTCAGGCTGTCCTTTGGAAGTAGGGATAGAAGGCAATAAAGTCTTTGATTCCAGTGTGCAGACATTTACCATCTGCCTCTCCTTTGTAATGGGATCATCTCTTACTACAGAGCCAAGCAGGCTCCAAGCTAACTTGTTATTCAAATCATTAATATGCTCCAGTTTAGCATGTTTTTAATGGTCAGGTCCTCACCATAACCCTGGCTCACTGCTCCAAGAATACTCTGGGAAAATTTAAAAAGCCAATGCCTTAAGTGTGGGAAAGAACTCATACTTACAATAATGCTTAGAGCAGACTACAGTGAGTACTCATCTCATTAAGAGCTCATTTTGCACAGCAACCCCTCACAGCTTAAGTGTATAAAAACAGTAGTTCAGTTGGTATCAGCCAAAATATACTCCTGTATGCTCTTCCCCCCCCATTTTTTCCAGCTTTGCCTCTTAAAAAACGTAGAGCCTGATCAGTAACTCAGGCTCTACATTATAAGTATGGATGGTATGCATACTCCCTTTAGCACAGTAGAAGAAATGAGCATTTGGAAATTACTACAATATTAAAAACAAATAACAGAAGTGAAAACTGAAATACAATTCAAACAAGCAGAGCTCAGTGTTGTATTCGCATCACTAGTTTCCAGCTTTCAAAAAAAAAAAACACCAAAACAAGCTCAAAACCAAACCAAACAAACAAAACTGAACACAAATAACTAAGGGACTAAAACAAGTAGTAGCACTGATAGAAGCAAGAGCATTCTCTTTCAATACAAGTCCTTCTTTTGAAGGGGCAATTAGCATTTTTAAGTCCATACCTTAAATGTACCATTTTGATTTTTCATATATGAAACCAGAAAGATGTCCACTGGTAGTAGCGCTGATGAGATTAGAGCAACTGCCAACGCAAAGATAGCAGTTATGGTAGAAATAACTTCACTTTCCCGCCGACTTTGATACTTGCGCACATAAACCCAGCAGAAAATTAGAATAGCCTGAAATACACAGGGAAAGATACTTATGAGTTGTGTAATAGGAAGGTCAGAAAGCAGGTAATGAAGTTAGAACCCATATCTTGTCCCTGATTACTGGAACTACATCAACACATTTTTTAGCCGAGCTCTTAAAAATCAGTGTTATGTTTCACCACATAAAATCGACTCTTTGAGCCTTCGCTCACACACAAACCAGTGGCGCTGGTCACCCATGCGGGGAGGCAGGACAACCCCGCACCCTCAGACTCTGCTCTACCCTACGGCCACCACCACCGCAGGAGCTGCCGAGGGGGAAACCGGCCGAGCGAGGAGGCCAGGGGGAAGCCCGGAACTGGAACAGCGAAGGACCGAGTAAGGAGGAGCAGAGGGGAAAGCGGGGAGGCTGCTAGCCCCAGGGAGGGGAAGGGGTGTGTGACTGCGGCAGCCGGGAGGGCAGGCAGAGACCCGGGCGAGAAAGAGCCGCCTCTCACCAGCAGCGCCAGGCCGAAGAGGCACCATCCCGTCATCAGCTCGGAGGTGGCCGCCGCCATCTTTGCTTCCGTCACAGCAGCCTGCCCCCTCCCTTCCCCAGGCGGAGCCTTTTAAGGGGGCGGGCACACGTCACCATGGCAACCGTGCCTAACAACTGCGCAGCGTTGCTGGAGCGTGACGTCATTTGTCTGTGCTGACAGCTTTCGCCTTAGCTGCCAGCCAGTGGCTCCTGTGCTGGTTCAGCACGTCCAGCCATGGGGTGCAGCGAAGTGCTGGTAGCCAAGGGCCCGCCAGGCAGGGACTGTCCGCCGCGTTCCCTGTAAAGCGAAAGAGGCGCGGCTGGAGGGGGAAAGTGAGGAGAGGCGGCAGCCGCCGCTGCCCGGAGCCCCCCACTCACCACGGGGTTCCGTCACCGCCCGGCTACCCAACGCGCGGGCGGGTAGTGGGGGGACAGGGGCTTCAGGGTGAGCTCCACCCCGCCCCGCAGGGTGTGGGCTGCGGCCAGGGGACGCTGCCAGGTGCGGCTGGGCGGGACTGCCCTTCTCCCGCCTGGGGTTCGCCTGTCCTACCCGCCCCGGGGCCGGCAGGCAGAGGCAGGGAAATGCTCGGACCCTGGGGTCCCCTGCTGACGGGGCGGCAGGAGAGGAAAGAGGGGGTTTGGAGAAAGGTCGAAGATTGCACTAAAATATCAAGCATTTCCTACATTTTGCTTGTTACTTTCCTCTGTAACAGTGTTGTCCTGAAAGCGGGGCCCGGTCACCCTGTGTGCATTAAGCCGAACCACACAGACTCAAGATATTTCCTTTAATTTCCAGTTCTGCGCAGAAAAGGGAGCAGTGGGGTATCCCACAAAGCTCACCTTCCTGGAACATAAGGGCTACTTCTGTACACTGAAACATGTGAGAACTATTGGTATATTATCTTGTATACATGATGGGTTAACTAGTTCTTCGTTGCAATTTAAAGTGAGTGTTTAAAAATTTCACTACACATGCTCAAAGAGCAGCAGGCTTTTTGTTCGTAAGGGTCCCTCTAGTCTATGGGTGGGTATTTTAGTAAGCTAGTAATACATTAATACGCTAATAATACATCTCTATTGTATGCCCAATTCGTCAGTGTTTTATATCTACTGCTCAAGAGTGTAACCAAGGTAAGTTGTGAGGAGTTCCATCCCATTCATCTATCCTACAGGCCGGTTTCTCAAGGATGGGTTGTTGACCTCTAGGGATGTGTTTTTCTCCAATTCTAATTGTCCCAGTGTTGTGTAAGCTCTTGTTTTTATTCTATATATTTCTTCTCTCATGGGATTTTTTTTTTCACCTGGCTAATGTGGCCAGAACAGAGGGGGAGTGGAAGGAGATAAGAACAGATGGGTGGGTGGGGGACTGCACCCTTCTGCAGCAGCTCCCTTCTAGGCAGCCTGTCTGCAGTGACTCTTATGCCAATGACCCTGGCTTCTGTGGCAGCTGACTGGCAGCTGCCCCTTCAGAAGAAAAGACACTCAGGGGTTTATGTGGCTGTGCGTGCTGTGGCTGTTTCATCGTCTCTTGACCCACCGCCATTTTGCATCGGACCCTGTCCGGGATCAGCGCCATCTTGAAGAAACTCGATGGACAGCTGGACCCCTGGTGGTGACTCTCTCTTTCTCTCAGTCTTTCTTCCCACTTTCTTAGCGCTTTTTTCTCTCTCTTATATTTTCTTTTCCTCTCTCCCTCTTTTGCCTGGCTCTGTATTTTTACCTGTGTCAATTGTCAAATAAAATCTGCTTGCACCCGACCCTTCTCCATAGACTTTGGACTTTGTTTCGCGGATCCAAAACAAAAATAAATTTTCGTGTTATCTTGGACCGTAACAGAGGTCGACAGAGATTCTGGAGAGCTTGTGAACCTTGTAGGTAGGTACATGCAGGTGAGTGTTGGCTCACAGAGGGCAATGTTGTTTGCAAGGGCAAATATCGGTAACCCTGTGTTAACGTGAGTGCAGTTCAGGGAGAAGCAGAGCGCAGTGGTTATTCACAGGCTGCTTGGGTTGTTGATCATGGGGGGATTTTTCAGGTAAGATTGTAGCCTCACAAGAAAGGGTGAAGAAGTGCTGTTGTTTAGGAAGTCCCATTCTAGAGAGGCGGGTGCTTGTGCTGAGTTTCCATTTGGTGTGAGGGTGCAGGCAGCAGGCAGGTGTGTGCAGTGACTGTGGCAAGCCAGGTGAAGAGCAGTTCATGGCAATCCGGTTGGACTTGAACTCTTAATGAGAGGAGCAGCACAGGGGTTGAGGCTTGCCAAGGGGAGGCTGTGACCTATGCCTGGCTTTCACATGCTTCAAGGGCAGTGCAGGCAGCAGCAGCAATGCTCATGAGCTGAGGTACAGGCAGGAGGTGGGATTTTCACAGAGGGTAAAGAAATATGTTGAGGGAGGGAGCCCTGGAACAGCAGATGTTGGTGCTCGGTGTCTGTGTGCTGTGAGGGGGGGTGAGTGACTGTACTCAGGAGCCCAGTAATGAGGTGACAGAGTAATGAGTTTTGAGGCAACTGATCAGCAATCTGCCAGTGCCCGCAAGGAGGTCATTGTAAAGATGGAGCCAGACACTTCATGATGGGAGAACAGACATGAATTGAAACAGGACTCTGTCAGAGTCCACATTTTCTCTGTGGAGGCAGTTCAGTGGTGGAACAGACTGTCTGGAGAGGTTGTACATTCTTGAATGTTTTCATATGCAGTGGGGTAATAATGCCCTGTACAATCTGGTTTCAAGTGATAGTTGACTGTGCTTTGAACTAGATGATTTCCTGGGACCTCTTCCAGCCTGAATTATTCTATGGTCCAGTGAAAAATTCTTTGAAGATTAATTTCAGAACCCAAGAGTTTTCTGTGGTGGGAATTGAGAAACTTCAGAAAGAGTTCTACTGAGTGAATACATAAGTTGTGAGTGGATTTGCTATGTTAATTTTATTATTTTTTGATACAGACTCTTCAGAATGAAGGGAATTAAAGGCAGAAGGGCCTTTCCCGTCTCCTTATGCATGTGATCTGAGTGTCACAGAAGCACGACATGACAGTCCTGCAGGTGCTGGCAGGCAAGTTTCTCCTGTTTGAACCCTTAGGCTTATGAATGGTGAATGTTGGACACATAGACTGTTCTTGAAAAATAGCTAGTTACTACCAAAGAGGTTTCCTTTTTCAGTAAACAACAGTAAAATACTTCACTTGTGAATATTTGGAATATCTATGATTTAAAGAAATAGAAATTTACTTTAAGTGGCAAATCAATGCTCTATCCTTTTAAATGGTAAAAACATAGGTAAGGAGACCCCCATCCTGACTAATGTTTTACTGCCTGTGTAGGATTAAATGGTAACTGGAATGCATACGTCCTCTTAGATTTATTTTTTTATATAATTATAAACTACTATTAATGTATATGTATTAACTCCACCATAGAAAATATTTCCATGTATGTCATTACTATTAAATATACATATATATTAAATATGTATAATTCAAAACTGCTCTAGATCCCATGAAGAATTAAAAACTTAAAGAACAACATTAAAAATAAACTATTCCCAAGTGGAAACAAAAGTAATTTGCCCTTGGAGTTTATAAAGCTTTTATGTTTTTACAGCATTGCATTCCTTTATCAATAAAATATTGATATGCCAAACACTAGAGACCTCATAACTAGTTAAGAATGAAGGATGATGTAAAAAAAAAAAAAAAAAAAAAAAAAAAAAAGCAAGTTAAAAATTTAAAAAAAAAAAAAAAAAAAAAAAAAAGCTCTCTCTGTCCTACCACAAATCTTTTTGTTTTGACTGAAATGGTTACATAAATTTTTAACTTGCTTTAGTAAATGAGCCATAAGAGTAACTTCAGCGTAATCGAAATACCTCTTCCAGTCTAACCAGCTAAGTGTTTACATAGTTTAACAATCAGTAAAAAGAACAAAACAATCCCTCAAATAATATATTTCCTACTGGCAGAAAAAGACAATTTATCTTGGAGCCTTTTGTTAAAATCTTCACATATTTTTGCAGTAGGTGATAATTTTGAAGAAATTAGAATTGCTCTGTCTTAACTAGGTAACAGGCAAGGTTTTCAAGGTTTCAGTGAAATCCTTTTCATGTGTCTCTGTGTAAATTGATTACTGTAATTCATAGTGTAGAGGGAGAATTTCAGGTTCTGACAGAATGGAAAGAATGTTTTCATGTTCAGTGTAGATGAAATAGAAGTTCAGCTCCATGTTACTACTAGCTATTTTACTGTTTTTTCTTTATTTCCCTAATCTCATAGTTTATAAATCTAAAACATTTTGTCCCTTATTCTAATAAAATCAAATAAATAATAAAATAGTATATAGTAAAACCAGATTTTTATCTAAAAATTATCTACAAACAGGATTCAGAGGAATAACTTCAGGTTTTTTTTTTGCTGTTGTGTGGGACACTGCAGGTGTCAAGCACAAGCAAAAATGTGAAAAAAAACCCCAGAGTTTAATAACAAAGCTAAGTTTTTTTTTATTATTTTTCAAATTGTGACCTTTTCTGTGTGTCTTGTGCCAATATATATATGTGCCAACTATGCTGATAAGGGGTCTGAAGAGCAACTCTTATGAGCAGAGGCTGAAGGAGCTGGGGCTTCAGCTGTTAAGCCTTAAGAAGAGGAGGTTGAGGGGAGACCTTACTGCTCTCTACAGCTACCTGGAAGGAGGTTGTAATGAGGCAGATGTTGGACTCATCTCTCTCATAACTAGCAATTGGACAAGAGGTAATGGGTTCAAGTTGTACCAGGGGAGGTTCAGATTAGATATTAGGAAAAATTTCTTCACCAAAAGAGTGGTGAAGTGTTAGAAAAGGTTGCCTGGGGATATGGTGGACTCCCCATCCCTGGAGGTATCAGAAAAAATGTCTAGATGTGGAGATGTGGCACTTTGGATGATGATTTCGTGGTTAGGGTGGTGTAGAACTGATGGTTGGACTCGATGATCTTGAAGGTCCTTTCCAATCATGATAAATTATTAAATAAATAAACATTTCCTGTAAAAATCAGTCAAAAATAGTATTCAATTGATATGTTGACTTCCATGATATATGAGAAGTTTCATCTCTTCCTGGGAAGCTTGAGGTTACCATCTTTTGTTGCTGTTCTCGCAGACAAATATCTAGGTCAGATAAATCTGAGTATTCACAATGTCTGTTGAGAGGCCCACCTCTGAGGTTAGGTTGTTTATATGTTTCTTGGTGTACCAGGGGTAAGTTTGTCTTTCACAGTCACAGTAGACAGCATCTGGGACAGCTACAGCTGGTCATGCTCAAAGTCTACCTGCCCTTACTCCAGAAGTCTGTGCATCAGTCTGTACCACTATCCCCTTCTGCTGTGCTGCTGCATTGAAAAATAATGTTCCTATATCTACAGATTTAATATTCATTTTCATTTTCATTTTATAGGGTTTTGTCTTATAGACTGTCAGAAACCTAATTAGACTTGCAAGCTGTTAGGTAGGCCACAGAATTCAAAACCTGAATCTAAGCAGTGAGGACACATGACTATAAATTTTTTTTTGTTTGTTGTGGTTCTGTTGAAGCACCTGGTTTTGTGAGACCAAAACAGAATAGGACCTGGAATATTTTTGTACTACTTCCATTTGCTGAACACAAGTTTGCATATCCCATCTGGGAGAGTAGATGTGTTAATTTATTCTCACTGAGCTTCAACTGGGAAAAATTAGATTGTTCAAGAACACTTGCTTTCTCCTCTACTGATTTCTGTCCCCAGATTGCCTGTTCAGTTGTGCAGACAAAGCTATTTCTAGGGATGTGCTAAGGATGGTGCCAGCAAAGACTGAAAATCTCTACTGTGTTTTTGTGGCATGGAGTGAAAATGAGCAACCGCAGAACAAAACTCCGTAAGGCATAATGGTCATTAAGACTAGTTAATGAGAGGTCATGAGTCAAGAGATGAGGCAATCAGTCACCAGTGCAGAAGAAACATCTTCTCACCACAAAAATAAAAGAGGAGGACTGAAAAACAGTTGGTTTTTTGTAGGAAGTTATTTCTTGAGAGAAGGCAGGGACTTGTGGTATGGGCCACCCAGTGAAGTGGCCTCATTCATAGCACAGTAACTGATCCCAGCTGAAAGGCAGTGTGGTGAGTGGTGAGTGCTCAGCATCCCTGTGATCAGTAGATCTGGTATTGGCTGCAGTGGTGCACAGCAGTGCTGTCTTTCCAACAGCCAGTTAAGCTAGCACAGCTTAAAACATCAGCCTAGAAGTTTTCCCTGTGATGTCCTTCTTCCCCTGCACTCCGGAACTGATGTGCTTCTTTTCCTGCTTGGGCTCAGAGATTTGTCTTGTTCTTTTTCACACTTCCTTGCTCTTGCAAGTAAAAGCTTGTCATCCAGATGCCATGATGTGCAGCAAGATCAGTGAATGCAGTAGAGTGGCAGTGATACAGAAGTACCTCTGTAGGGTGTAGTATATGGGGTCACAGGCTGAGAGTAGTATAAAAAGTGGGCCTAGAGAAAAAGTGAAATTATTGCTGTAAAGCTTTTGTTGCATATGTTTGATGCGAGGCTGGATAATGTTAATACTTAGCAAAACCTCTCATTGCACATAATAAAAAAATCTGGGATTTTTACAGGTCACTGAGAAAATGTGTGAATGAAAACAGAATGAGTGAGGCTGAAGAGAATGCTATTACCATTCTTCAAACTGATATGCATAGTGGTAGTAGCAGTAATGGTATAGAAAAATAAACAATTTTATCAGTGGCCTTCCCTAAATACCATCCCTGCTTTCCCAGGAAGAACAGTTGCACACTGCCAAGAAATTGGACTGCAAATATTACATGTTATAAAGCAAAAAAACTTAAAAATAAATTTGTGAATATATATTGTTTATAAATTAAATCTTTATCTGAAAAGCACCATTATAGTGATTCTTACATATAGTGAGAAATAAGTCCAGACTATGAAAATTGTCTCAGATGCTACCTAAAAGTAAATTCCACAAGTTTGTTATTAAGTATTCATGTAGTAAAAAGACATAGAAAGAAGAGAAGTGGTATTGTAGAAATTAAAGTATCTGAAACAAGATACAGTCTTCATTTTGACCACTACGAGGGATTAGTATCGTACTTGAACTGGATAGTGTACATACCAACAGGGAGCAGGTGCACCTTCTCGCTTGACTGAACTGCACTTTTCACCACTTGATAACACCTCAAGTTTCAAGGGGGCTGAAAGCATGTGTGCTAATACTAATGCCATATTTTAAAATTCTCTTTTTTTTTCTTCTCATGTTAAAAGAGAAAGTAGTGGAACTGGGGTTAGCAGTGTTTGGCAGAATATATCATTGAAGGTGTAATTATTCTTTGTGTTGTGGTTTAGAATCCAGTAAAACTTGTAAGCCCTGTGGCATAGAACACACTGGACCGGGTACTGTGCAAGTACCTGCAGTTAACCATTGGAAGTAATAACCAATTTGGGGTTTTTGTGGTGGTTTTTTTTCCCTGTTTGTTTTGGTTTGGGTTTTTTTGTTGGTTGGTTGGTTTGTTGTTTGTTTTTCTAAACTCCCTGTAGCTTCTTGAAATTTGTTATATTTGGTTTAATGCTGTAATCCATTTTCCATCACTGCAGACCACTAGGTTTATGAGTTTGTTTTTTCATGCTATGTTATGACAATGCAGGCATCTTTTCTTTTATAGGTGTACTTTGGTGATTACTTAGCCTTATTTAATCAGGAGTATGGCTTTGGTTTCTTACACACTATTAAGTGTTAATTTTAATTCTGCTTATGTCATACAGGGCCAAAAAAAAGGACAAATTTGGAATTTGTTAATCTGCATAATAATTATTAAATATTTCAGAAGGCATTCACAAAATTAGCTCAGACATTTGTTTTTTTATCTTTCCTCTAATAGGGAGTATCATGATTTTATGTCTGCTCCTTCTAGTGTTTCTGTATCCTAAAATGTTACTTTGTTTCAAGCTCCTCAGTCAAGCTGAGAGGTTGCCTTTAGTGCAGTGCCTTGTTCTTTCCCACTGACATACCACGTTAGCCTAACCTTATTCAGTATTAGTACTTCATACTGTTTTATCAGTGGCTCAATATTTACATAAAAAATAGGGGCAAGGCACAGTTCTATGAACCTCATAAAAAGTCTCGTTTTGCATTAACTTGGTTTAAGTCAGCTGTGTTCTTTCTTTGGGTAAGCATAGGGAAGAGAACAGTTTTCAAAAGAAGTCATGATGTCACACTGAGGAAAAACAAATGGGCACACTGAACTGGGAAAAAGGTTTTCTCAGTATTTAGTGGGATTTTAGGGAAAACATATGAAGCAGATAAGCATTGAGTGGTGCTTCTCCCAACATACTCATTGGCTCTGGCAGGATGTTCTTCAAAGTACAGAAGAAGAAGGTTGCATCATCATTTTTGGAGGCCAAAGGTAGGCTTTCCCTTCAATTTGTCAAATCACTTTTTGTCTCTACTATGTCATTCTTTACAATATTTTTAAATAATAAAACTCAATGTCTATAAATCAAATAGCATAACTGATAGAAACAGTAACTGATGCACTTCAAATGGATCATTGTGTTAAAGCCTAGTCCCTAGAACGTGTTTCTAATATACAAAATAAATAATAAAAAAAACAAGTTTGGGACTAGTGAATTCTTTATCAATGCCAAAGAATAAATAATCTGTGCCTTAAGATGTATGTTTTAATGATGTGGTAATAAAAGGGAAAAAATTGTCGGGTTTTAATTCGGAACAGAGATCGTGTTCTAAAAATTTGCACACTGCTAAATAAAAAGAAGTAGTTGAGATAGAAAGGTAGGACTTATCTATGGAAGCAGTTTGAGTGGTCATCCATTTGTAATGTTTATAGAAGTTCCCTTCTGTTCCCTTTGTGGGTTTTTTATTTTTCTTCAACAAAAACAGAATTTTAAAAAAATCTGAGGGCACAAGAGGTGATTTTCTCTGAAAGAGAGTGTAAGTCAGTAACATTTTCTTTAATGATGAGTGTAAGAATAATTAGGATCCTTCAAGTTCAATTTATTTCTAATTTTTTAAAATGATTAAAAGCTGTTCTGTATGCAAATTACAGTTCTGTGTGAGCTGATAAGAATTCGAACAATGTAAACTTCCACAATAGAAATGTGTGAATGTTCTCACAATGAAAATGAGCGCTAACTGCTGTATTGTTCTCAACCTTTCTTCTTCATGTTTTAAGTCAAAATAAAAAGATGTTTCCATAGTAAACACTAGCCAAATAGTGAACTGACTGCCTGATCATTTTAGAACATTCAAAGTACTGTTTTCTGTCTCTTTTTTTTTCTAAATTATTAGGGGTAACTTTAGTCTTCTTTACATGAGAAAACTGCAACCAAAGCATAAGCTTGGAAGGAATATGTTTGGAGATTTTTCTAGGATGGACTAAAAAAACTAGATCAAGGAAAAGCAAAACATCTGATTAAGTTCTGGTAAGTGACATTTGGAAAAACAATGTTCAGAGGAAGTGAAAAAGGCAAGTAACATTAGTAATAGGAAGGAAATAGACAACCAAGTAATGATTATACTTCATGAACTGTGTTGATGTTCTTGTTAAAAGGAGATATGGAATTTAAGATAGTTCAGAGTATAGACAAACCATAGAATAAGCTTTGTTCACACACACACACACACGCACACACAAAGTAATTTGTAATGTTCACCTTGGAAATATGTTAAACAAGTGTAAAAGGTAGAAATTTTAAAAGTTCTTACTGGCACGAGGAACAGTGAATAGGTAACAATTGGTTGCATTCATCTCAAGAAAATTGGGCACAAAATAGATTAACAAGCAGCAGACAACTTCTTCGTACAATGGAAAACCTAGATATCCTTACTTTAAAATTATTTGAATGCCAAGAGTATACTTATGTTAAAAATTAATAGAGAAATTCATGGATGAGAGGTCTGTCAAACAGTATTAAGCACTCTGATAGAGAAACTCAGAAAGTCCCTAAGCAGCAGAGTGCTAGAAATGAGCAGGATTGGCATGGAAAGCTGCTTTAACTTTTCCTTTTTTCCAGAGGCTTTGCTGCTGGCACAGAAAGGTCAACAAAGGAAGCTGCACAGTCTTTCAATCATTCCAGTTATTATCTATCAGTTAGTCCAGCTCAGTATACCTGTTCTTAGAACTCACTTTTTATAATTTGATGGAGTTAGAGGGTAATCTTCATGATAAAGGTGAATTTCTTCTGGCTCAGAAGACTAATTCAAAGCCATTTACATTATTTAAACCTAGCATATGGACTGCATAAAGAATCCTAAGTGTTCAGGGCTGTCTAGCAGCACAGGAGAGGTGATTTTATATTACAGTGAATGACGGCCTCATCTCTAACCAGCAAAATAGGTCTTCAACCTGTACCAAGGACCAGAGGCACTCCCTTTTGTTTCAAAACAAAAAAAATAGACTTGTTGCTTCCAGGCAAAAAGAAGGAGGTAGCTCATCTGATTTCCTTGGTTCAAGAAATACACTGATAAATGAGTGAGTTCAGGGAAGGTTCACTAGGATGGCTTATCCTGGAGAACTTGCTTTGTGAGGAGAGGTAAGGGATCTAGGTCTGTTCAGCCTGGGGAAGAGAGAGAACTTTTGGGGCCCTAACAGCAGGCTGGCAGGGAGGCTGTCTAGATGATGGAGTCAGTGATGCTTGGTGGAAAGAGAGAAGTAGACATAAACTGAATTAGCAGGATCTGACTGCATATATGGAAGAAAAAAAAAAATAGAACAGATAGGTTTTTGTAAACTTGAGTGATGTGGTCTGGATTCAGTGTGACCATGCTGTGAGCTGGAGGTTGGACAAGAAAGGTCCCAAGTGCTGCTTCCTACCTGAGTCAATGATTAATGTCACTTACGGGGCATTACTTACTTCCACCTGTATTTAGGTGGAAGGCAAGAGTCTGGAAAATGCAGAGGAAGTTGCTGTTCTCAGCAATTGCTCCAGAAAATAAATAGTAGGGCAGTAACATAAAGTGTCACAGAGAAGAACAGCATCAGATTATGGCTGCTGACTTTGAAGTTTTATCATTCAGCCTTTTTGATCAGTAGTGGCATGTCAGCAGTTACAGCTGTGGTTTTGGCTTCACTGAAGAGTGAATTTTTTTTGCTTTCTACAAGTTCTGTCCCTTCTTAATTGTGTTATCTTTAACTATGTGGATCATGTATCATTTCATTGCCAGTCAACATGGATACAACCAGATACTCTCTCTCCATGTATCTTAGGACAAAAAAATTTTTAAACACCTGGGGTTAAAAATGCTGAGTATATGCAAACTGTGCAGAGCCAGCCTGTTTATATACATAATGAGGAATAATCTCAGGGTCTTTATTCAGTATTGAAAGCTTTGGGGTGTGTAATGTGTTTTGTAAGACCCGAAGGAATGCTAGGGCTTGAAGCTGCTATGAAGACTTAATGTTCCCTGTGCTCAGTAATATAAAAAGTATAGATGGATACATGATATAGTAACACCTTTTTCTCCTGTGTAGTTGACAAGGGTGTCTTCCTGTTTCATTCTTTTTTCTGTGGGTGAACTACATTTTGCTTTGGGTTATAGCAGAATCATCAATAGAGGAGTGAGGGGAAAAACACAGAGGGTGATTACAGAAGAGTGATGTTGAAACTCGCCACTTTGTAACAGGTGATCTAGATAAATACACCAATTAATAATTACAAAACAGTGCAACCGTAGATGTGAAAATCCAATTTAACTTGCAGAAGTCTCTCTTGGCGATTGGCATTTCGGGGGCGTTTTCCCCTGTTACCCACCAGAGGGCTCCCATTGCGTAGTTCTCCAAAATCGTTCCCGTGCCTCATGGCGTCAATTGGAGATTTGCCAGAGATCTCATTGGAAACCAAATCTTCAGGTCCTTCCTTGGAGAAATTTCTCATTCTCACAGAAGTTTTAGCATAGCAATAATTTCAGGGGTTGGTTTGTAATATAAGAGTAATTTTTGTAGTTAAGTATATATCAACTTCAAAGTAAATAAAATTTTTCAAAACTAAAATATGTTGTTCCAAATATTTTTCTGCCAAGTTCTGTCACTATTGATGGCAACATTGCTTTGCAAAGCATTCAAGCCTGTTATTCAGTGCCATCATAAAAATTTCCATTTCTGTAGCTATGCCCAACTAACACATATCTAACTTTTGGTATTTCTTCACTGTTATATATCCAAGAATAAATCTTTTTCTATTATTGTATGACTAACTTATCTAAAACATTGTTTCCCATATTTGCAGCTATACCATTTTAATTCTGAACTCTGATGAACTTTGAAATTCGAAAAGAGGTGGAATATCATATTAAATCTAGTCATGTTGATCTTTTCACCTTCATCTTCCAGTCTGTGTTGCTTTCTTGTTTGTGGCATGACAGACAAGCTACCAGGGGGTTGTGTAACCCAGTCTCTCTCTTAGGTACTGACAGACCTTAGTGTATGTTTTGATTCCTTTGTTCCAGCAACCATTTTGTTTTGTCATTGAAATGCTCAGTTCATTTGCCAGAATTTGCCCCCTTTTTGGCACAGCCCATTGAAATATGGAATGCCCATCATAAGCCAGACCACAGAGCCTGCATTCCTGTCTTAAAATCCCCTTTACTAATAAGTTTTTGTTTAATACCTAAAGTGCCACATGAACAGTTAATGGCCATGAAAGTTATGATTTCTAATTTTTCTACATCTTATTTATATTTACCTTTTATAGGACAGTTAGTACATGTTTTTATTAGTGTCATTCTGATTAATCTTCTTTTATTGTTTCATGTATTTCACATGGTGGTTTAATGTGATTTAAAAGACTTCTGTAGTGAAAGTGTTGGGTTTTTGTTTTGTTTTTTTCCTTCCTACCACACAGCACATGATAGTAATTTAATGTTTTTCTAATAAGCAAATGCAAAACAAATTCTATTGTTCGGGATTATTAAATCTTCAGATCTTTTTTAACATTTAGTAAGTGACAGGTTTTTGGTTCTAAATACTAGAAATGTGCTGATTTTATGTACAATGATGCAAGGCTCAAGGTACTAAATAATTATATACTTCTGGGGTTTTTGTGCATATATTTACTTAATATTAAAAGAAACTTTCCACTCTTGTTTCTTTACTGTGTTGTCATTTTCTTTCTTATAGTTGCCAAAGAAAAAAGAGAAATTCTGCTCTAGTCAAGGTAACACTTGGCTGTAATGCATTCATTGTCTCCAAACTTTAACCAGAGGAAAGAGGAAGTGCTCAAAAGAATTGGATGCACATGTCATACCTGTTTGTAAAGGTGAAGAACATCGAGACATATCACAAAGCAAGTTTTCAGTCACTTAGAGAAGAAACACTGTAGTGAATTGGGTATGAAGCAGAACTGAATATATTTACCCAGATGAGTCTATAGCCAAATTGTTTGTTCTGTGTTGGTGATATAAAAGGTGTAGAGCAAACAGTCTGCAAATAATTTGCTTTTTGTGTTGTATGCTTGTTATGACAAGAGGGTATTTTAAGGTATGGAATTTGACCAGCATGGAAAAGTCTACAGGACTCCTAATAGTAGCCTCCAACACACAGTAGTTTATCAAGAAAGATGAAGGAGAACTGTTTGGAAATACACAGTGGGAGGATGACAGTGGGCACAAGCAGAAATGACATATTCTATCTGGATATAAGGAGAAATATCTTCATCATGAGGACAGTCAAGCAGTGGAGCAGGTTGCTTTCAGGGGTTACAGTTTCCCTCCTTGGAGGCATTCAAGACTTGACTTGCTATAGCTACACAACTTTTTTGGTAGCATACGATACCAGTACTCTTAAACTGGTGAAGTCATTCTATTGTAGATGTTGCTTAAAATTGCCCCTCAGTTACCTACTCTCATCAGTTGTTTATTTTCAGTTTGTTTGTCATGCTGTGTATCAGTTCAGCTTTATAAAGTTTGGGCATAGTCACCACTGTGGTCTCTATACTGCTCCTCACAGGTAGGTATGTTTTTACTTTTCTACCACTTATCAACTTGCTAATCTTTAAGAAATCAGGTGGTTTTTTTTAGTGCACTTTTAAGTAGCATTCTCAGTGTGTTTATATTTTCTGTTATTTTATAGTTTATAAAACATTTTCCAATATATGAGAATTTATCTTATGATTGTTACATTTACCATCATCTTAGCTCAGGTGCTGCCTTATAGTGATCACATTTGAAGCCATAACTATTGCAGATTACACTAGATGGGTTTTATTCCATTTGGCTTTTAGTTTTTCTGACTCTTGTCATTATTCAAACAAATAACACACTACACCAGTATGTTGAAAATACAAGCACTTTCTTTAAACACATCTGACATCCATAGGATAGACTTATTTAAAAGTCTAAGGCATTGATAACCTTGTTGCTAGCTATTTTCTTCTTCAAAACAAGGACTGGATAGATCCATGTGTACTGATTTTTGAGGACCTCCATATGACTGTTGTTAAAACTCAGACTTTTTCTGTATATAAAGCAGGTCTGCAAGCATGGCCTTGGTATCCCTTCCAGTGTGAGAGAGAACAGGCTTGAACGAAATGACTGGTTAAATAGTTTTTGAAATAAAAGCCGTTACAGGTTAGACAAGGAATTGCTAGGCAACTTCAAAACTCATTTCAGTCCTGCTTTTCCCCATTCTAATTTTTCAACTTTCAAAAAATTAATGCTCTTACAAGTACTTAGAACATTCCCTTATAGTTTGGAGACTTTTCAACTGGTGCTATGAAACTATCACTATCAGGAAAATAGCTTTAAACCGAGGATAGGACTTTGCTTTACTCAGCTACAAAATACTGTGAATAGTTTGCTGTTGACTTGAAAATCATCCAGTAGGAAATAATTACATGTCTGTTTTTCTAGGGTGATTTAGATTGCCCAGGAAAAGGTGATACAGTGAAATAAAAGGTAAAGTTACACTTGCAGGAACAAATGCTGTAGGGCTAAGCCTACTGAGTGGTGTGTAGTGTTTCTGAAAGTTGTAACTTTGAGAGGTAATGATACCTTCATGCACAGGGCTTAAAAATGATGGGGTTTTACAGAAAGAAATACAAAGTAGCAATAATGTAGCTGTGCTACTACTTTATATGGTATTGATGCTATAACTATGCCATTATGTTAGTTTCTAGCATCCAAGCATTCTGCTTTCTAATTGATGGCAGTGAGCAGGAATTGTTCCAGGAAATAAACAACTTCAAAACAAACAAAGCCAAAAAACAAAAACCAACCCACCCCACTGCCAAACCACATTGCTCTGTAGTGGGATAATAATTAAAAAAGCTTCTTGATCCATCTTTGTTATTCAGTAGAAGAGCTGATAATAGCCCACATTTCTACACAGAAATGAGACTTCTGATAGCATAAGGATATTTAAGAGATAAAAGCATATCATAACCCATGGCTGAAGGCTGAAGCTAGATAAATTGAGAAAAACATGAAAAAATAAAGAAAACCTTGTTATATCATAATATTGTGAAACAATTAGCCTACCTATGTGGTAGAATTTTTAAAATTTAATGTATTTAAAACTAGATCAAATATATTTTTGAAAAGAGAGAGGTATGGGTGCTATAAATTACGACCTTGTCAGAAATGACTGAACACCATTTTGTGGTCTAGGTTATGAAAGAAATTGGACAAAATAGTTGTGACAGGCAGGAAAGAAGCTGCCAAGAGAGGACCCTCTGTTGTCCCCTGAGAGAGAACAAAATCTACTCTGTAAGAAGTTTAGTGTGCTCAGATGGAAAATGTCTCCTCTGGATGTGGTCCTCAGCAACTGGCTTTAGACAGCTGTGCTTGAGCAGAGGGGTCAGACCAGATGATGTCCAGAGGTCCCTTCCAACCTCAGCCATACTGTGATAAGCTTGAACAGTATCAGGCTGGAACAGGGAGAGAAAAAGCAAATGAGAAGCATAACAATTTAGTCAAGGAAGGCTTTCTACAGCAAAGATAAGATCCTAGCCCAAGTCTTGGTGATGGCAATTATGAAAAGACTTCCTGAGAGACCTGGTGGACTCTGAAGCATAAGTAAGAACAAAAAGCTGCAAGACTTTGAGGAGAATGGGACAGAAAGATTTACCCAGCAAAGGTACAGTGGATGGTGGGTAGGTATGTTTTCAAATCTTTTAATTAAAACTTGTTCACCCAATAGAATTTAGTTTCTTCTGTTTAAAGAGCTGCTTTTTTAAACTTCTACAATGTCTGCTTTTTCACATGAGAAATCTCTTAATTTGATAAATTCCAGAATAACATGCAGGTAGTTCCACTTCAAGACGTTGGCTTGCATGCAGTCATGTCCATAGATCATGGCCTTAACAACACAATGATAATAACAAAGCCTCATTCAAAATGAACAGAAAACATGGGCGTTTCATCTTGTTAATTTATTTTTTGATGGCATTCAGCTATCTTTCCAGTATGGCTGGAAAAAGGTGTAGCTGACCCGATCACTAGTCTGGATGAATGTCTGGATATTCTAGACCAGGAAATCCAGCAAGCACCGCAGGTGAGGAAAATAAGAAACCTGCATACAATGAGAGTTTGAAAGGGATGAGACAGGCAGAGGGGAGAACTTCAGCTATATTAAAAAAAAAAAAAAAAAAAAAAAAAAAAAAAACTAGCAAAATCCCAGTTTCTCAAAAGTAACTTTTCAAGCCTGTGTCACAAAGTTTTGTCATCTTTGTTATTGTTCAAATTACACTTTAACACTAAATCCAGCACAACCTAGGATTCACAAAAGCCTTTCTGGCAAGCTCTCTTATTCTGGTATATTTCTTGATAATTTGTTTCCTGAGGGTGACAGGAAATGTTGGTAATACTTTCTGTTTGGAGTGAAATCCTGGCTTGATGGAAGTCTGATACTTCAAGCTTACAGCACCTAAGGAGAGATCATAGAAACCAGGTGTGAAATTCTGGCCCAGATGAAGTTTATAGCAAGAGATACACTGACCTCAGTGGAGCCAAAATTTCACTCTAAATTAAATAACTTAGCAACACTTCCTGTGATGTCTGGAATGACAGACGCCTTTTACTTGTGCTGTCTAGTTCACTTTGTCTTATTCTTTACAGTGGGAGGCTCGAGTGGAGTTAAATAATTGTAATCTCCCCCAGGTAATAGGAGGAAAATTACCCTGTTCTAAAAAAGCAGAGTGCAAGGTCATTAATGGACCTGTTATCAGTCCAGTAGCAGGAAGTTTTTTGGGGAAAAGCAGTAAGAAAAGGAATGAAAAAAATTAATTTCTTGATAAGATTTACTGAAGATGTTTCTAAAAGTTTCCAGTTTTAAGTTAATCATAGTGACTTCTCTTTGTTTTCAGAGTTATTTAATTGGAAACTAAGTTGATGAAGCTCTTTTCAGTGGTTCTGTAATTAGTAAATTTCACTAATACAATTTTCATTTTTTTCGTGTGTTATGGTGTTCTTGTTCTTAATATCGATAGATTTTAATAGTAAAGGCACTTCTCAACTGTATCAAAGCTATGAAGACATTTTAATAAATACATTAACTTCAGAGCAGAGAAAGTAAAACAACTGAAATATGGAAGGTGAAATCATGGCTTGATTATGTATTTCTCAGGCATCAAAAGCCTTGGCTATGTAAGAGAAGTAAGACAAATTCTTAATTCACTTTGATATGTAGTTTTTCTTTACTGTCCATGCTCACTTCCATATGTGGAATCAACCATACAATGGTATTGGGTGTTTAAAATTTATAGTATCTAAAAAAGAATTGCCTTCCACAGTCATCTAAGCCAAAAGATCAAGAGATTAAGTGCTTCTGATTTCATCAAGTTTAGCTTGTAATTCTTTAACAAAGAGATGAAAGGGAATCCAGCTCAATCCATTTGGCTACTCTATGGCAAAGAATACCTTGGTATCTTAATTTTAGTTTCTATTTCTTTCGTCTTATTGCCTCAGTTCCTGACTGGCATATCAATAAAAAGTTGAGACAGAGTAGAAATAAATCACTAAATTCTTCTTATAATTTATTTTTTAGATATTTTCTGTCTATATTAGGTATGAAGTAGTAATTAAATAATGTGCATAAAAACAAAAACTGGGGAAGTAATAAAAAAAAAAAATAATAATAATAATAATAAAAAAAAATTTAAAAAAAAAAATAAAGAGAGAGAGGAACAAAGTGCCCATAGGTGAGAAGTGTTGGCCTCCCAAGGGTTAAATACCAAAGAATCTTTCTCATCTACTGCCCCTTTCCTTGCCTGGGTTTTCATGCTGTGATAGCTTGCTGCTAAGAGAGCAACTTCCACTGTGCAAGCCAGGTAAAGGATTTGGGTGGGTTTGAACTGAAAAGAATGACAATGGCATGGACTGAGAAGCATTTAAAACTTCAGAACCAAGTAATTAAATTAAGGAATGTGGGGATCTGTGCAGTTGTATCTACCTGTTTGTACTCCCTAAAACTGTATTGAATATAAATGGAGAACTCTTCCCTACAAATTTGATAATTATTCTTTAGTTGTCTGATAAAATCAAAAGAATGGAAGTAAGCCGTGGAAACTATCATCTAAAATTTTATCATCTGAGAGTGCTAGATCAGAATTTGTTTTTAGAGAGGGCATTCACACCTATACTGTAGGCCAAGCTTGAATTAATAAAAGTTAAGAACAGCTGCTATGAATGTAAATAAAAGGGCTTTAATTATGTGTAACTGAAAATTGTTATTTAATCACATCTGCTATAGGCAATGCTTGTGAAATATTCACTTAAGTTCTCTGTACATATAATTTCACTCAATTAAAAATGCAGGCTCTAGTTGGTTTAAGCCTGTCCAATTTACTTTGTGAACAGTTTATATAATTTTTAAAATGTTTTATAGTAGTGCAGGCCATTTTTTTAGTTAATTTTAAACCACAAAAGAATGTAAATATTTCTAAGTACATAAGATTACCTTACCTATAGATAAAAGCTGTACTGGTCTTCTAAAAAAATCTTAATAAACTTGTGTTGGATCTCCACTGATTCTGTAAAACCTTTAACCAAGCACAGGTTCAGTACAGAAACTTCAATGTCAGGTTGAAGTTAGGAATGCTGCCACTCTAAAATAAAGAGACATTTGCCGGGAACAGTTAATCCCAAATCTGGATTTCCCAAGGGAAATTACACCTGTAATGGAGATATCTCAGGTACTTCATGTAACATGACTTGCATTCAGATGTCACGACACTTGTTTGGTTACATCTGCAGACAGGAACACAACTCAGTTCTGTGGTTCCCTTGGCCTAAGATAACTAATACTGCTTAAAGCTGGATTTAAATTCATATTTAGATTGCTTTTGGTTCATTAACTTTCTGGTTTTGGCACTGCAGAAACGCACACAATCAAGTGAGTGTGTGTAATCCTTTGTCCTCCCATAACTGAGGAAGAGTGCTTGGACATGGACATGGACAGCTTGAACATTCCTCCAGCAGTTTGCCCTGCTGTACCACAGGCGGCCACGGGCTACACTCAGGCATCCCACTGATTTATGTAGTAAAGCTCAGTTCAAGAAATGTCTTTGAAGAAGTCTTGCCAGCTTTGTTGTTTGGGATTAGGCTAGTCGCATTTGGCATTCAAAACTACGTTCTGATTGCAAGAATTCTTCTGTGGGAAAGACAAATCATTCTAAAGACAAATGGATGCCTGGTGCAAGCTCTGGTATTCTGTTGTGTCTTCTATTTTCAGGCATTCTATGGTTAGAGTAGTATCTATTTTTTTAACTCCTAATGACAGGCTTATTTACTTTCAGCCTTTTTTCCTAGTTTGGTTTTCCTGGAGTCAAATCCTGTGTTAGGCAAATTTTAAAGCTCTCTAAAAATTAGCGAACTGTTTGTAACATGATTTGTTCCTTAAAAAAATAATCTCTATTCTAAATTCTGGGAAATACCACAATATTGCAATAGGAGAAACAACTCTATGTTGATGATGAAAGTGTCAGTGTGCTAGCAAGTCTGACCTAAAACAGTGTGAGTTCTTAGACTTTTTTTTGTTTTTAAATAAATAATCTGGCCTCATAGTTGTAATATGAAAGCCAAAGTTACTTCTTACCAAATATATCTGAAAGCAAGTCAAGCTATAATTATACTCAAAGATTTGGATGAACACAAGTTTATTAGACAAAATTTTGTATCTTCATTAAAAGTATCTTCCCTGTAAATGCAAGAGCAGGAACCAAGTTTGTGTTCTTCTTGGAATACAGCCTGATAATATAGCAGCAATACAGTTACCTTCAGTAAAATTTGTATTTTTGGCCTAAGGTAATTTTCCTACCATAAGATTTATGATTAAGTACATTCTTTACTATATATCTGTTGGACACTACTGCTCTAATAGTTATAGATTATATCTGCTAATTTAGATGTAAACTTTAAATGCATTTGAATAATTTTGCTCATGAAAATACAGCCTCAGTAAATAGTTGCAGGATGCCACTTGAAGTTGTTAGAATGTTGTTGGTTCTAGTACTAATAATCGGTTCCAGAACAATTAGTCAATGACTAATTGGCATGATTAACCTAAGTACTGAGTTCGAATAGCCAACAGGATATATCTGGATTTCACTTGTCAGGAAAGGGAAGAAACCAAAGCAGTTCCTAGCTACTCCAAGCTTCATCAAAATGGCACGTTCATGCTGAACTCTCTGGCCTTGAGCCAAAATTAAATTCATCCATGGTGTCCAAACCATGTCTGACATGCCAAAAATAAACAATGCAGAAATTGATGCAAATGTTATGCTTGATGCACTATGCAGCTAAATTTAAGAATATTTTATTTATTTAAATGTTGGCCTTTCTAAGAGTTAGTGTTTGATTTTGCATTCCTAGTAAACAGTAAAATTTATTTGAATTGCCATGCATAAAGATACAAATAGTCATGCAAACACTGACTGATAGATTGTGCCTTTCAACTGTCTTTTTGTGGTAGTGCACAAATTCCTCAGCTCCCAAAAATACATCTATACACAGGGTGACGTAATATGTTGACCTACAAAATGTATAGGTCAGAAGGCTGTTTCAGAGCATGTTGGATTCTTTTTTTTTTTCCATCTTGCATCTGGCTGCAGCCTTTAGCTACTATTGAATTTAGAGTTACTTTGCATCTGAGTTTGTGACCAGATAACTCCAGGCAGACATCTACATAAACCTGTGAAATCAGTGATTTAAAAGGATAACATTGGTTAAATCCTGAGAATATTTACTCCTAGATGAAAGGCAAATAAAGTAGGAGGATACAGAACTAGAGATTATACATGCACTTAATTTGACTTCCCAGATTATTGTGCTTATTTATTCATCAATAAATATCAATAAAATACTTGTCATTTTATTATTTCATTTTTATGTTGCTTGACAGTATTGAAATTGAGCATTAAAATAATGTAATGGTGAATAGCTCTGTGTGAACACAGAATCCTGAATGTGTTAATGCAATTGTAGCTACTGTGTTGATAAAACTCACGATTGCATATAGCAGTCTTTCCTTGGCAAATTTATACGAGTTACTTTCTGAAAATCTGAAGATATTTGTAACTGGACCTGACTGATTTATCATTGTAGTACTCTGGTTTTAAATAAAATATGGGTAAAATAGCAGGATAGAGAGGACACAAGAGTAGGAGACATTGTCTAATACTGAGACTTATAAATTCTTAGATATATTTGCTACAATTTAAAATGGATTTTTACTGACATTTTTTGGACTGTCTATGCTTTGTCTTTCTGAAGTGTAAAAAACAAAAAAACCCAAAAACCAAACAAAAAACCCCCCCAAGCATTGACTATTCTGCCTTTTGATCTAAAATATAGTATATAGGCCCTTTGAGCCTGACAGGTTTATACAGCCTGGTCTGTTTGTAGGATCTTTAATTTTGATGATACCTTTCCCTGTCTCTTTGTCATCCTCTTTCTACTATCTGCATTATATAAATTTCAAATTAACATATTTCACTGCTTTATAGCTGTTTGCATACTGCAAGTAGAATTTTTGCTTATCCATACAGTACTATTGGGCAAATACCCTGCACAGCTGCCTAAAACCTAGCTTTCATCTTTTCAGTATGTGTGATCATTTAAAGACACATGAGTACTACAGTCTAAAGCAAGCTAGTTTGACTTGGTTTAGAACATTACCTTTCAGGTTTTCTACTCCCTAAGCATCATAGGATCATGTATTTTTTTTCTTGTATAGTACAAAAGCCACCAAACCATGTCTTTTTTTCTCTGTGACAGGCAGGATCATTGTTTTCTTAATGATGTCTTTCTTTATGTGGTTCATGAAACAACAGAATGTGTGACAAGCTGTTTGTAGTATGGCAGTACAGTTAAATACATGGTTTTATCTATCCATAGGAAGAAAATGTAAACTAACCTTTTAATAGATTTAGGTACATATACATATTGATACCATTAATCTTAGCATTGTTTCTCTTTAGTAACTTAACTGCATTTTGTACTAACTCAGTAAAGAATTTAAAGAGTAATATATGCAAGGAAATGTGTTTTTCTGGAATGGTAATAAATTCCATAGAAATCATGTGATACAGCTCTTGCTGTCTCATGTATACATGTTTGCAACTGGTAAATACAAGCAATATATCAAGATGTTGATTTATTTTCTTTGAAATGTCTCTACTTTGAATTACAATATCATTATAAAAATATGGAATGTATTAGGACCAGACAGAACTAAGCACTGCAAGTGATACAACTCCACGTTATGTTTTTGAGATTGGAATTATCAGTGGCTTTGGAACTGGACATAAAGTACTGACATTTTTGTTGCTGTATCATATTTATTATAATGTTTGTCTATTTTAGGACGTGTTATAAAGTGTCAAAGAGGAGAAAGTGTCTCAGCCAAGAAAACTAATACTACAGAACTATAGCATTAAGTATTCTTTCTGCATCTTTTTGACAGTTATTTTTGGCTACTTTGCTGAAAATCTGATTGCTTTCTAAGTATTCAGAAAAAGAAGCAGCAGTTGGGTTTTGTCCTCTTTACCTCTTGTACAGAAGAAATGAAATGACATCCAGCTTTTCTGTTGGCTTTGCTACTTAGGAGTGCTTAGAGTGTGTTCACATGCATAAAAATAATTCCTCTTTGGTGCAGTTTTTGTTAGAGTTTCGTCATTTGAGTGACATTTTTTTTCCCCATTTACATCAATGTTAAAATTTCCATTAACTTCCCTCTGTTTTGTCAGAGTTCATTATGGTTCAGTCTAATGTATGTAAAAGCATTTATATTTTAATTGCTTCAGTGGAATGTGGTTGTCATGACCAGAAAGTCTTGCAGAGGGCAGGAAGGATCATCTGGCAGGGAACAATTCAACGTAAGGGCTTATACAACAGAAGAGAAATACTAAGCTCTACATTCAGTCAGAAATTATGTGGTGAGGGGCATTTGAAAATTGTCTCGTGTTTTCAAAAAAATCGTGTTT
>JAAWXA010000001.1:70816230-70885009 GCA_038090715.1 Florisuga fusca | reverse complement strand
GTGTTGAACCCTGATCGAGTGTTTGCAGAGTTGTCAGACTGTCAGTTGTAAGACCCTTTGTAAAAGCTCTGCTCGTAGAGAAAGGCATTATCATTTTTTTGTTTGAAAAGGACTGCATTTCTCATTACCCTTTTAAGCTACAAAATTCTGAAAATATTTTTGTTTTACTTCATTTTACATGCCCTAAATATCTGGATTCATGTCTGTTACATAATTACAAAGTCTTACTAATTTCAATGAATATAAGTTCTGAATTCGATAAACATTTTAATTGCATAACACTTTGCACATGCAGTCAGTTCAATGCTTAAATAAATATTTCTGTCCCTTAAAGTTTCAGTACTGNTAACCTTTTAATAGATTTAGGTACATATACATATTGATACCATTAATCTTAGCATTGTTTCTCTTTAGTAACTTAACTGCATTTTGTACTAACTCAGTAAAGAATTTAAAGAGTAATATATGCAAGGAAATGTGTTTTTCTGGAATGGTAATAAATTCCATAGAAATCATGTGATACAGCTCTTGCTGTATCATGTATACATGTTTGCAACTGGTAAATACAAGCAATATATCAAGATGTTGATTTATTTTCTTTGAAATGTCTCTACTTTGAATTAAAATATCATTATAAAAATATGGAATGTATTAGGACCAGACAGAACTAAGCACTGCAAGTGATACAACTCCACGTTACATGTTTGAGATTGGAATTATCAGTGGTGTTGGAACTGGACATAAAGTACTGACATTTTTGTTGCTGTATCATATTTATTATAAGATTTGTCTATTTTAGGACATGTTACAAAGTGTCAAAGAGGAGAAAGTGTCTGAGCCAAGAAAACTAATACTACAGAACTATAGCATTAAGTATTCTTTCTGCATCTTTTTGACAGTTATTTTTGGCTACTTTGCTGAAAATCTGATTGCTTTCTAAGTATTCAGAAAAAGAAGCAGCAGTTGGGTTTTGTCCTCTTTACCTCTTGTACAGAAGAAATGAAATGACATCCAGCTTTTCTGTTGGCTTTGCTACTTAGGAGTGCTTAGAGTGTGTTCACATGCATAAAAATAATTCCTCTTTGGTGCAGTTTTTGTTAGAGTTTCGTCATTTGAGTGACATTTTTTTTCCCCATTTACATCAATGTTAAAATTTCCATTAACTTCCCTCTGTTTTGTCAGAGTTCATTATGGTTCAGTCTAATGTATGTAAAAGCATTTATATTTTAATTGCTTCAGTGGAATGTGGTTGTCATGACCAGAAAGTCTTGCAGAGGGCAGGAAGGATCATCTGGCAGGGAACAATTCAACGTAAGGGCTTATACAACAGAAGAGAAATACTAAGCTCTACATTCAGTCAGAAATTATGTGGTGAGGGGCATTTGAAAATTGTCTCGTGTTTTCAAAAAAATCGTGTTTTCAAGTAGAATATTTCTGCTTTTAAGGAATTTTGTGACAGTTTACAGATTTATTCCTGCATATGCCTTGACATAAGCAATGCAAGTTAAAAATGTGGGTCTAACAAGATGGAGACAAATCTGTTAGCACCAAACAGACAAGAGCAAATTATGCTACTTGGCTGTTTTGGATATCTAATCATGCTGAAAAAGAAACAAAGGTTGAAAGTGAGTACTAGCAATGAAGAAAAAAATTTCTGGAAAAAGTAAGTCTGTCCCTTTATCCCCCGATTCACCTACCTTTTCCCCTGCATCTTGCATGCAGCCGCAGTTGTAGTAAAAGATGTTCAGTGAAGCAGTTGACCCTTAATGCTGGAGATGGAATGTGTTCTGTGCTAAGTATAGTTTCAAGCTTAAATTTCTCTCTTTTCTGCTTCTTGGTGTAGTTGCCTTGGCTCTCGCCTGGATCCAGGTCTAATCCTGTCTTTTGTGTGTCAGAGTGTTAGCTGAACTCTGAGATAGCAGGAAAACTGTGTTACTGCAGAGAAATAGCACAGGATGTACATCATTTGCCGAGGGTATTTCAGCTCATATCATCAGTTCATCCAGTACAGGATTTTTAAGCTGCTATGGTACCAGAGATATTTTGCCATTTGTGGCTTTGTTTCTTATGCTGTAGGAGGCCATGGGAGAAGACAGGATTTTTGGCTCATGACAGAAGTTTGTAAACAGGAAGGTTTTCAATTGTTCCAAATTTTCATGTCACTAGACATTAAAAATGTGAACAGTGTTGTCCATAAATATGCATGGTGGCAATCTCTAATGTCAAGGTCTCCAGCTAGTATAAATAGGTGTCATTCTTTTAATTTATGTGAACTGGCATAATCCTGTTTCATTAAAGATCTGGGCCAAAATACAGGAAGCATATGTGTTAGCCAGGGAAGGTTGTAGTAGTTTCTAATTCTACTGCTCGCTGCTTTCATATGGACATGGAGTGTTTTGAAGTTGACATGGTTTAAATAAGGTATTTTAAAATTTTCTACTGGGAATGTCAGTATCTTGAACCTTGGTTTAAGGGTTATGCTTCATTATGAACTTCATGAGAAATGAAGAAGCAGTTTGAATCTGGACTTTTGAGCAGTACTGAAACTTTAAGGGACAGAAATATTTATTTAAGCATTGAACTGACTGCATGTGCAAAGTGTTATGCAATTAAAATGTTTATCGAATTCAGAACTTATATTCATTGAAATTAGTAAGACTTTGTAATTATGTAACAGACATGAATCCAGATATTTAGGGCATGTAAAATGAAGTAAAACAAAAATATTTTCAGAATTTTGTAGCTTAAAAGGGTAATGAGAAATGCAGTCCTTTTCAAACAAAAAAATGATAATGCCTTTCTCTACGAGCAGAGCTTTTACAAAGGGTCTTACAACTGACAGTCTGACAACTCTGCAAACACTCGATCAGGGTTCAACACTGAAGCCTTTATCAAATGAACAGTCTGAAGGGGAAGGGAGTGCTCCAGTAATTTGTCATCGGTAGGACTGGGCTCTCGCGTCTCATTCTGCGAGGTAGGGCAGCTTTACTTTCTATAATTTACAGAATGAGCAAGTGAGAATTGTGACTTGCCTAAAGTTACACTGCAAGCCCGTGGTAAAGTTGTGGAATAAACCACCCAAGCAGACATGTAAGCTGCAATTTCATCTTTCTCTCTTGATTCTAAGTTGGGAAGAGCAACAACTGTTTTGAAATTTAAGCCAGAAAGGTAGTCATGTCTTTCCATATGATTTATTTACTATTCTGGCTAGTTATCTTGGTTGAAATGAGGGAAACACTTTTCAAAGTCCTTTTTGAGGAAAAGGAAAGCAAAAAACCTAACCCTATGAGTTTTCAGACTGAAGACCAGTTGAGCTAAATTGATGTTAAGCTAATAAATATCCATGTAAGCCACCACCTTCCTCTTTTCAGCAAAATTATTCTACTAGAAAAAGATAAAATATGTCATGGATATATACAAATGAGAGATGTTGAATTAAAGTCCTACTCTTTCTGTCTTCTGTGTATCAGAGTTATTTTACTCTTTCCGTCCTTCTATCGGTTTTCCATCTTTAAAATGTTATGCAGAAAACTGCCTCAGGCACACTTGGAGAACCTGAGAAAAGTGTAGTTTCACACATTCAGCTGAGAGCCAATGGTAGTGCTCAATCTCGCCATTTCATTGCAGATGATAGTACAGCACAAGAACACTCAGGTTTGTAAATGATAGATTTTTAAAGGCAAAACAAGTGTCAGAAATCTGTGCTTTGCTGCATCTGTGCCATAAATAGGCCCACTCTCACGGTTACTTGTTCAGTTGATTTTAAATTTATGATAAAATATATAAAATTAATAGTGTGTGCTTACACTTAAATGATAAAAGCCGATTTCTTCTATTTTGCTAATGTACATAATTGACTCTTTACAACTAGAAATTAGGTACTTTCATTCATGCATCCATGCTCTGGCAATTTAATCTATGGAACTGCTTTTTTCTGTTGGTTTGTGTTTTGGTTTTGGTTTGGTTTGTTTTTTTTTGGGGGGGTTGTTGCTGGTTTTTGTTTTGTTTTTTGTTTGTTTGTTTGTTTGGGTGTTTTTTTTTTAATTAGGGTGACAGGGAGAGAAAAAAACCCACATTTCTTACACTGTTACTGGACTTGAGATGTAAAATTATGATTATGCAAAATCTGTGTCTGGGTGGCTGTTTGTCCTTTCTTGCAGAGTCTTCTGTGCTCACTGAGTGGGAGGGTCACGCTGTGTGAGACTAATAAGGACAGAGCTGTATCCCCCTCTACCACTCTTTGGAGACTCGCTCCACCAGCTCCTCGCCACTACAGCAGCTCTGTACAGGCATTTTCAGTCCTTCTGGGTGACATATTAAAGGTAAGCAACTCATTATTTGTAGTCAGTTGTCTAAATATGTCTCATGTGAACACATGCTATAATTTTCCTGTTTTGTCGCTTTTTTTTCTTTTTCCCAAAAATTGCCAGCTAAGTTTATCACAGATTTTGCCTGTTAATATTAACTGTATCCATGATGCACACAGTGAGCTTTAAATGCACTGTAATTACCCTGTCCTACAGGATTCGTGTAAATACATTGTGGATGTTGGTAGGTCATGAAGGCACATGCTGATATGATAATGAAAACAGTCCTGCTAAATTCGCAGTAATTTACTGAACTGGTTAAACTGTTGCAAAATGCCACGATGCTGAGCGTGATTATTGATCGCATGCATCTATATACGTGTAAAAATCTCTCTTAGTGTGTTTCATTCTCATTACCACGCGTGTCGGGTGGCCCACATCCAGTTCGATGAAACATTCCTGGGAGCCGCGGCACGGGCGGGACGCGCAGTCAATGCTCTTCAGGACGGGGGGAAACCGGCAAACCCCGGTGATGCCGAACCGGAGCCGCAAGTCCCCGCCAGGCTGCCGCCAGCGCTGCCCTCGCTGTCCCGGAGCCCCCGGAGCTTCTCCCTGCCCTGCGGCCCCCTCACCTGCCCGCCCCCGCGGCGCCCGGCGGCAGAGGGCTCCCTCCCTCTCTCCTTCTCCTTTCCCTCTCTCCCTCTCTCCTTACCTCTTTCCCTCCTTGTCTCCCTCCCCGGCAGCGCGGCCGCAGGAGCCGCCGCCGTCCCTAGCGGATTCCCGGCCCCGCTCCGACCCGGGGCTGCTGAGGAAGCNNNNGGCCGAGCGGCGGGGAGAGAGGGGCTGGGACAGCCAGGATAAGGGGGGAGCTGCCCGAGCCGAGCCGCCTCCTCGCAGCCCACCGACCGAGCTGCCAGCTTGCCTTACTGCTTGCTAACCCTCCGGGTGCTTTAAACCCTTCCCTCAGCGAGCCCAACTCAATCCCGGAGAAATTTAAACTCTCGGTGCTGCCGTGTTACAGCCTGAGTTACCGGGGCTCGGGTCGCACCCGGGCGGAGGCTCCCGGAACAGCCGGAGGGAGAGGACCCGAGCCCGGGGGTGCGGTGGCAGCGAGGGGGTGGCGGAATTAGTGATTTAATTGGCAAGAGCCCTTCAGAAAAATGAGACCTCTGGAGCGACAGCTCTAGTGATTTACTGATGCCTGCTTGTAAAGCAGGTGCAGGAAATTAAATGATAATGTTATTTGAACATGAATTCACTTTGCTGCTGTTGGGGAGGTTGGAGAAGTTAATGATGGTGTAGTTGCTGTCAGTACATGTGACTGACAGAATAGCTCTGATGATGAATAAGGTGCCTTGAAAAAATAATTATCAAAATTTCATCTTAGGTATGTGATTTGTTTATCTTACAGAAACTGTGATTAGAAAAATATTTGTTGTTTTCTGTGTTTCATTGAATTAACACATCTATACACTGCAGTCAGCTTAGAAGAAAAGCTCATACTCTCTTTCAGAGGACAAAAGATAATGCTGTTGGAGTCAGACTGTATTTTTGTGAGATTTAAACTGTAAACTCAATACAGGCTGCTCTAGGCATTTATGTATTTTGCAAGGCAGAGAAAATTAGTATTTTGGTTTCTTTTGCACATAAACTGAAACCTCTTGTCCCTGTTTGATTTGAAGAGGAGTAGTACTACAGCAGTCACTGGCAGTGTTGTGACACCAGTTTAGGTAATGTATTGAAAATGAAAACTTGGGAGAAAAATAAAGTCATTACTAATGAAATGAGTATTTGGTGCCTTTACAACTAATATTTCTGCTTTAATATTTCTCAGGTGTTACTTCTGAATATAATAAAGAACTTAAAAGAATATTGTCATTTATTTCTAAATTTACGTCTCTATAGCTCCTTACAACAAATAAATGATACGTTTAGTGTGTGTGACTAGTGACTTCCTCTTTACAGTTAAGAAATTATTTCTTTTTTTTTTTGATGGGGTGACAGGAAAAGCGTAAGAGACTGGTCTGAATATGATTATCTTCTCTTTCAGATTTGTAGCTGATTGTTCACATGTGTCCAGGAGGAGATGAAGTACGTTGGATCCTGCATAGCTTGGCTTTGTATGGCAGTCTTCCTCCTCCTTCCTGTTTCTACTTCTGTAGCTGTCAGTGACCAGACAGGTACTTCAATTTTTCTTGCCCATCATTGACCAAAGGCATAAATTTCAGTACTGAACAAATAATGAAAGTACAAGGAAAATAAGCAGTATAAGCAGATGAAATAAAATATTTTTTACTATATTAAAAAAAAAAAAAAGGTTAAGTTTGAAGCAGTTTCAAAGTAGCATTTCTGTTTCCTGTGCTTCAAAGATTTATATTTGGAAGGAGCTGAAGTTCGTAAGAGTACTGTTTTGTACTTTTTCAGTGTACTGTACAAAACAAGATTCTAAATCAGAAGTTAAAAAACTTTTGTGAACAAAATCTTGTGGCTTTATTACAGTAGGTCAGTAGTCACAGTGACCTAAACAACATGATGTTCATGCTAACCTCATATAGACCTTATCCCCAGACCAGGTCATATGTTTCACACATGCAGTCAGACAAAACCTTGTGCCTAAGAAAACACAGGGGAAAGGAATATAATGATGTTGTTTAAAGTGAAAGCTGCTACCATGTCTTCTCATTTTATTTTTGTATTTCTGTTTTCTTCTCTCTCTTATTCTCCACATGTGATCTACCCCCCTCACCTAAATTGTACATTGATTCTCCAGAGGGATTAATTGTGTCTCTAAGGCACATCATGTGTGCTTGTTGAATAAGGAATTGTCAGCTTTGTTGAATTGCTCAGCCTCAACAGGTACCTAAGCTTTCTAGAATATCCCTTCGATTATTAGCAAGGAGAAGATGCTTGCTGCTATTTAAATAGAAATAAAAAGGCTTTTTCATTATTATTTTCAGAAAATTAAACTTGTTTTTAATATTGCTATTTATTTAGAAACTTGGTGAAAGATAACAAAAGTTATACAGCATCTTTGAATTTTCACAACACATTTAAAAGTTGAGCCCAAGAAATTTAAAAGTCAATGAATAGGATAATATTCCTTTTACTGCTCCTGGAAACCAATAAGTAGTAATATTTAATAAATAATAAGTGTAGTACGTGAGCTCTTAGTTAGAATGCACTGTGAAGAACCTGAATTTAAATCAAAGACTTTTTTACCTTACGTTTTTATGGCATTGAAGCTAAGTACTCTACTAATTATTCTTAACTCTTTTGAGAGAGTAAACCTATATCATATCATATCAATCATTATCTTTAGCCCTCTGAAAGAAGGAAAATAGGTTCTCTTCATTGTCATTGCTAGATAGTGGATTGCAGAAGGAACGTTTTAAAAGTTCTAAAAGGGCGTGAATGAAGAAGAATGCCCAACAATATAAATGAATAAACATAAGCTTGAGCATTTTTAAAACGAAATGCTAGGTAGCATTGTCTCTTTTCTTTTTGTATTCTTTATTTTCTTCATGAAAAAAATGTCTTAGTAAAAGGTCAACCAGTCATAGAAGATGAGGGATACACTGAGCTGCTAATAAACAGTGTATCTGGACTGTATATTACGGTGTTAGAATCTATATTACATTGTGTTAGAAATCTGTGTTGAGGCAGCCAGCAGGGAAGTTACAGTTCTCCCTCTCCTGATTGCCACAAATGGATTACATGTGGGTCAAATTGACACACTGGGAAGAAGAATAGACTCTCTCTCAAGAATAACTGGTGATGTGCAATTGGGAGAGGCTTTTGTGGTCTGAGGTGATACGGGCAGATTGTGAAGAATAACAAATAGCTGCCAGCTTGAGCAGCTCTGCCAAGAGCAGGGAATAGGCTCACAGTGAAGCCTCAAGCTGATAACAGGAAAGAGACCCTTTTAGAGACTGGAGGGATGGTTCCCATCAAAAAAAAAGAAGTGCAAGTTATAGATCAGAAAGCAGAAGCTGGGAAAGAATGGACCCTGTGATGATGCAGTAGTAAGAGGCACAGGTGTGTCTGCAAACCTTTTGCTACTCTACCCCATTGATCTGAACCAAGTATCTGTGTTGTAAATTTCTCTGCTTCTAGTTTGATTACTTGTATGCATATGAATCTGTTACAACTTGGAAATGTGTTCTCTTCAAGAAGAATTTTTCTTTCATTAACTGGCTCCTTCCTGTGCCTTTGTCCTTTGCCATGAATCATTTATGTTTGTGTCAGAATCTGTCCCTTGGCATCTGCCTAGGCAATCCTATTGGTTTTCTTTCTTCAGCAATAAGTGCATAGCATTTATTTCTCACTGTGCTAATATGGAAGCTTATCTAGCAAAGCTCATTTAGACAGGACCTTGGATTAGTGCATTTACATCCTTGGATTTCAAATGCAGGAAAAAATGAAAATTAAAGTTAATTTGAAGGCAGGGGAAGGAGGAGAAGTATGTTAAGGGAAGGAAATCTCATGCAAGAGAAAGTATCAACTTGTGTGCCTATAGAGGGAAGAGCTTTCTGAGCTGGAATTCTGAATAGGCTTTGGGACTTATTTGTTAGGTCAATATTGTGATAAATTATTACCGGTATTGGAAAAAAATGTCACTGACAGAGTATGCCGTCTCTTCTTAGGGCAGTCCTCCTTAGGTTTTGTGTGCCAGATTCATATCAGGGATTTCTTTCAGTTCTCAGTTGTCCAGAAGTTTTGATGTGCTAATCATTCTTCAGAAGGAATCACTCACTTCTAAGGAATTTCCATATATATATATACACATATATATGTGTATATGTGTGTGTATATATATATATATATGAAAAAAAAAAATCTGAGTGAGAAGTTTCAGGAGTTCTCCACAGTTATGTTTTTGTTTTCAATAATATTTTTTTCATGCTGTCAACTTACATTTTTTATTTTTAGGAACATTTGGGTTTGGAGCGTGGATATAAGCTCTTTCTGTAGTGGCACATGAACCATTCAACCATTCCTCAGTGTGTCATATTAAGAATATTAATACTTCATCTCTTTCCCAGATCAATGCTGCTTTTTTGACTTCCATTTAAAATTACTGTTTTTCAAAGTCACTTGCTGACCCATGAAAAATGTAGTATAAACAAAATCCTAGGGCTGTCAGGCATGGTGAATTTCCTTTGCCTTTTGACTTGGAATGTTGTGAAAAGTATTGGCTCTAGATCACAATTTGAGATAGGCACTTTAAACCAAATACAGTGAGGAGTTTTAGGTATTCAAATCAGTTCAGCTTTTTGCTTTACATGTTTCAGTACAGCTTGATACTTTTCAAAATCAAGATAATGACTCTATGGCAATTCTCATATACAATGTATTAATATATTTAATTCTGAATGTTTAAGATTGGATCCACTAACCGTTGTTAGCATTGCAGTGTTTAAACAACCCTGCCACCCTAGAATCTCAAATTCCTTGACTTGTTGAATACTACGTCTTCTTGAGTAGTGAATTTAAGAAACTTTAGGTATCTGAAAGCCTGCACACTGTGGAAAGCCACTTCAGCTAGAAGTAAGCAGTACATAACAGAGACCTGAGACTACAAAGGAGAACACCCTGTTATACATGTTCTCACACTGTGAAGCCTGTAAGCTAGATCAGCCCACTTTTTGAACTGAAAAGCAGAGGAAAAAAAAAAAGGCAAAAAAAAGAGCATCAACTTCTGTAGCAAAAATACTTACATGTGATGTAAAGTCCTGTTTTTTTCACTATTTACTCTTACTCATGGGAGAATACAATTCTCCAGGGTCTAGTGTGAACATCTTAGTACTTATTCTCTGTTGGTATGGGTTTCTTATTCCTGCCAGCCACAGCTGTCTTGTTATTTACATAATGGTCATAATAGTCACCGGACTTGGAGTAGATTTCTTTCCTAAATTAATAAAACTTTAGATTCAGTTTCCTTTATTCCTCTTCTTCCCCTTTCTTAATTGACATATTCAATGTAATGTGATGTGGCTTACAAAATAAAAAAGGAAAATAAATTACATCTGATTTTTCTTGCATCTCTGTGCGTGAGACTACAGATAGGGAGGAAATCTGAATTTGTGGCCCTGTTGGAAAGTAGGCCAGATGGGTCTGCTTATCTTCAGTACAAAGAACTTTGACTCATTGGAGGTGGTCGCTGACATTTTGCAGGTATGTCACACAATCTGAAGAGGTTCCCTATGCATTTGTATTCATTAAGCCTGATCCAGTAAGAGCATGAGACAAATCCTAGATGATAGAGGTTTCTGACTGAAGTGTGAGTCCAGCATAGAATAAGGGTATATATTAGGTGGGGCTTTGCTATTTGGCTATGGTCTTTTGGCCACTTGTGCTTTTACTGATGGAAACTTTAGAACCCTTGCAGTGTACATCTTTGTGGTGTTAAATGGCAGCTGAAAGCTTCACCTGCATGTAAAGTTTGACTTTTAAGTAGCAGATTGTGAAGATGAATCTAGCCATTACAGGTTATGCTCCTTGGAGGAGGCATGAGTGCCTCTTGGAAGCTACAGTTCCCAGTCAGGAAGTGCACACAACAGATATCTGTAAGAGTGAGACTGAAGCATGCACCAGAGTCCTGTCTGTCCTCATTTGCACGAAAAGAAAACTGGGCATGAGGCCTAGATGGAAGCTGCAGTGTGCTTCAACAGGTGCCCTGATCATTCTAGGAATTCCGAGCTTCTCATTACATGTTGCAGCAGATAAGACTAGATGAAATGCTTTACTTAATTTTTTTTGCCTAATGCTATTAGAAAACAAACAAAAAATTCTTATTAGTATCTTATTGGAGAAAAGATCACTGATCTGCGACATAACTGCTTGTTCTGTATTGATACCTCTTTTCAAAATCATTAGGTTGATTTTGTAGTAATAAGTTCTTATGTGGAGCTCACTCATTTCTAAATATTAAAGTCTGTAATTTGTCCTATGGATTGGTGATCTCATTAATTTATTCGTATGTTAACTTCAGCTTTTAAATCACCATTTTTACTTGAATTGTGGACTTCAAACCAGACAGACCCTTTTTTATCATGTGCAGAGCAATCTAGTGTATAAATGTAAGCTTGTTCTTTTTCCTGCTTCATTAATTTCACAGTAAAGTATTCTAACAGGGTGGGTCAGTGCATGGTTTCCATGCTTGGATTAGTGGTAAGGGTTTGTCTTGTCCTGTTTTCTTTCCTTACATCCATGTAGATGTAAGTCAGCTACCTGTGGGCTGAATGTGTAAACTGCCTGTTTTGTCTCAGGCCAAAGGAAATGTGAAGATCTGCCAGCAGTACCAACAATTTTGGAAGAGGCTGACATTTTGACTGTAAAAGCTGTAACTAGAAATAATTTTCACCAATCTATTGAAATGAAAGTTGACAGTCTTGGTATGGAGAGGTTTCTGGTTTAATCTGTTAAGAGTTTTGCCTTAACTCAGTGGTAAAAACAGCAACATTGATCTAAAGGAGTAAATCAGCAGTATGAAACAGAACAAGATTCACAGAATCACGGAATCATCTGGGTTGGAAGGGACCTCTGACATCATCATGTCCAGCCCTTAATCCTTAATTCCTAGTAACCCTTTCAGTTCTTCCAAGGATATGGAATACAACCAAATAAATAACACTTTTATAGCCTGTCTATGTTGTGACTGTTACAACACTGATAAAAATAGGCCCACAGTCCAGTCTTTGGCATGTGAGGAATTGTTGCTATAATATCAATAACACAGAAATTAAGACTTGAGACTTTATTTGGACTTGGAAGAAAGTGGCTGAAGGAATAAACTAAACTCACTGGTCTTTTGCTATTCAGCCCTTGTGTAAGTTAATGCTGAAAAAAAAAAAAAAAGGAGCACAGTTGTGTCCCAGGTTCTCTAGAGCTTACTACTGCAGTTCAAGGTAAAATCAGGTATCTAGGTGAGCCTGTTTCTGTCCCATGGAATGTGTGCGCGTGTCAAATGATGCATTAAAGGTGTCATGTTAGTATGCAATTCCAATGAATACTTTTCACACTGCATAAACATCCCCACAAACCAGGACTGGCGAAAGATTTCATTTCAGTTTCAGAGATTTCAACATGAATATTCTTTTCAGTTCTATGTCTTTTCTGAAGAAAGGGTATTTACAGTGGGAGCTGCTGTTGGTTTTAATGCATATGCTTCATGTAATTTCTCAGGAAACTTTTCTTGTGTAGATAAATGAGTTGTATACACGTATTTGTGTATATATGAAGGAAAGAATACATTTTCTTAGCATTAGAAATATAGTTCCCAATATAGTTGATCTCAAGGTTAATGGCAGTATGTTGCTTCTTACTTTTTTAATTGAACTGGCAGTTCAGAAACCCCCTCAACCTTTACTGATCAGCAGCTTCAGACATAAATTGCCTACCTTTTTGGAGTTCTGTCCTTGGTAAGCACCTTGATAAGGCCAAATCCTGCACGTCATCTTCCATCTGATAGTTTTATTAGTGCTTAGTAGAACTATTTGAAGAGTTTTTTAAAGAAAGAGATCTGTTGTTGACCCATGCACAAAAGTGACATTTCTCTCTGTGCTTAAAAATGTGTATTCCTTTTTATGTGTAAAAAAAAAAAAAAAAAAAAAAGGGCTTAATGCAAGTAAGATACTGCATATTAATAATGCAGTGCTTAATTTCAGCATTCAGTTGGAGTTAACCATAGAATTTACCATTTTTAGATTTTAGAATGGTCTACTTGTTTATCTGAATACTTTGGTCTAGACTTGATTATAAAGATTGCTTACATTGTTTATAATATGATATGATAATGCCTTTATCATTCCAAACTCTGAAATTAATATCCAGTGAAGTAAAAAAATTCTATTGTCACAGTACTTAAGCATTTATAATTAGTTGTTTCATGCCCATTAATGGGGGGAAAAAGATATTTTCTAATAGTATAGCCAGAAATAAATGAAAAACCCCCTTAGAGCAGATGTAATTACTTTATAGAGTATTGCAGTTTGAAAGACCTTTGTAAGAATTCAGTGGGTTTCTTTTGGTTATAGTCTTTGTGTAAGCTTTGGTCATAAAAAGCTTAATTAAAAATTGATAAAATGTGTATCTAGCTGGATTACTAGAAGTGTCGTATGAAATCTAAAATATCGTTGCTCTTATTTAAATTTTGTGATTTATTGCTGCTTTACATATCCTGAAGAAACTAAAGAAACATTCCTGTTAATATTACTATAGTTGTGATGACAATTCTGATTTATTTTTATTTGGCAAAGTTTTATGATAGACACTAAACTGTATTCTCTTGAAGGTGCTGTGTGTCCTTTGATGAAAACAGTTGTTCATCATCTCAAGCAAATCAACAGAGACAGCCTTGGTATTTTAGGTAAATGACTGTGTTAATATGGATATCTAAATTAATTGGCTAGTAGTGGATGTAATCATAGTCTGATTAAAGCTGGCTTTAAAACTGAAAGGACAGTGCAGAATGAGTCCCTGTGTTCCAAATGCTGCTCTTGTCGTTAGGAAGATGGTGTTAAAATCAGAACATATTGTTCTTGGAAAGTATTTGCTCAAGTTCTGCAGCCATACTCATTTTCCTTGTTTTTCCCAAACATTCTTCATTCTTATCAGTTCAGATGATAGTAGAAAATAATGAATACCTTTCTTAGCTTGTGAAGTTATATACTGAGTTTTGCTCTGATAGTTTCTCTGTCACTAAAATGAATATTGGATGTTTCTCTGACTTAAAGTGCTGGTTTTCAAAATAGTGTTTTCAGTCTCTACTCCAGAAAGTTACCAAACATGCTAAAAGTCAGTATTAACCGGTTTGCTTTGTTGTTTTTTTTTAATATCCATTAAATAAACTTAGTCACTGTATCATATTTCACAGGATTTGATCTGGCAGAAAGCTTTTCTTTGAGGCAAACAACCTGTGGAGGGGAAAAGATCTGTTTTAAACTGGGAAGTGCACCTCTCGTCAGAAACACAAAGTAAGTAAGATACTACTTTCATCCTAAGTCTTTCGAAGAGGGAGCTCAGAATAAATGCTATTATCAACTGAAGCACTGAGCAGAATATCCAAGGCAAGACAAGTATGGTTGTTTTCAGGCGTTTTCATCTGCAAGTTTTTTCTTCAAGAAGCGTTTGGATTCAGTTGTTTGGTTTTTTTACTTCTGGAATCTGGACATATCTGGGGACAAAGTTAATGGCGAATTATGTTTTCTTCAAACTGTGACTCTGATACTGAAAACACTACTGTTTATATATAAATATTTATAAAACAAAGAAACAACTTTCATGGTATGAAAAGTATCTTCCATCAGTGAAACTGGCTTTCCTCTCTCTTATTACTGCTGGCAGGATTAAGGAGAGAGAGGGAGAATCAGCATTTCATTAAGCACTCTTTTTTTTTTATTTTCTTCCCAGTTGAATTTGCATTCTGCCTTTGAGCAGAAGCAGAATGATGGGTACCCAGCGTAGAGGTGAAACTAGGCATCATCCTGTTCTGATAGCAAGTAGGGTGAAAGGCAGAGACTGCATGAAAAATCAAGAGGAAAGTGAGAGTAAGGCACAATGGGATCGGTTGGATTTCAGTTTGCATGGGGACAAGGAAATGGGAAGCAGCAGTCAGGAATGTAGTTTCAAGTTCCAGATACTCTGTGGAGAGAATCATCTCAGAGCTTCTTGGTTGAGATGTGCTCCAAGTCATGGGACTGTGGTTTCTGTACAGCATGTTCCTGTGATGACAAGGGAAGGAAATGTATTCTCGTACCTTGAGGTTGAGTATTCTGTGTTGCAAGAGGTCTGGTTCAGGCTTGCCTAGGAAAAAATATACTCTGCCCTCAGACTTTTTCTTTGGTCCTGTGCAGAGCAAAGAAGGTGTGTGTGTAGTGTGAGGCCCAAGAGAGGGAGAAGAGAGGAGTCGGAGACACAGACACAAGACAAAGTGATCTTCAGGAGAAAGAATGATTAAAGAAATAAGACCTAAACATTCTATATTACCAAATAGATTTGAAGTGTTTCTGAGGTATTGGATACTGAAAATAATTTTTTTTGCTTCTGTGATTCTGCAAAGTTAAACAAAGTAACCAGTCTTTTCTAAAAATACCTTGAACATTTACTTTTGAAAGAAAAACTAATAGATAAAATTACACAGTGAGCACTGTTTCTACTAGGGCCTTCCCAGTATTTTCAAGATCAGTGTTAGAAGATGAACAAATAAAATTAGGTACCCACCCATGCAAGTCTTTTAGTAAAAAAGTTTTCTGACAGCCTTTCAAAATGTTTTTTTAATCCTGTTGTTATTTTGTTTCTTTTTCTTTTTTCCAATGGATGGGAATTTGAGGGGAATTTGAGACTATAGAAGAGTGGAAAATGAAGTCAATAAAAATTCTGAGGGAATTTTCCTTTTGGAAAAAGCTCAGTAGTGCTTTGTGTGCAGTGAAACACATGCTTCAAGCTGACATTTTGAAACTGTAAGACAATGAATGGTGAAAATTCATTATTGAGAAGGATAGTTTTCTAAGAATTGGTTATTTTTGGAAGGAATCTGACTGGTGATTTTGAGGTTGAAAAATGCTAACCTTTTTTTCCTAGACTGAATACTAATATCTGTGCTTTATTTTCTTCTTTTACTAAAGGCTTGTTAGTGAAGGCAGTGAAAATAGTGAATTCATGTCATGGATTATAACCATGGCTTAGTAAAGCCTTAACTCTTGGCAGTTAGGAGGGAAATAACCTAGAAGGAGAGAATATTTTTTTTTTCTTTCTTTCTTGATGGGGTGTCAGAAAAATCTGATGGCATTTTTTTTTTTACAGAATTTTATTTGTTCAACTTTTGGGAGGGAGGATGACTGAGACAAAAATGCCTTTTTTTTTTTTTTTCTTAATATTCAGCATAACTTGGGCAGGGGATAAAGAATTTCAGGAAAGGGTAAACATGGGAGGCAAGTGATTTAGCATTAATGGTCTCTTGTTTCTTATGTCCTCTCCGTCCCTGTTGGTTTTTTTCCTGTTTATTCTCATTGAAGAAAAAACTCTTTCCAGCTGACCCTAAAAATGCAAATATTTAATGGATGAAAACTTTAGCTGGATGAAGCAATTGAACTTCTTATTAGTAAAATACATAACATTGCTAATGTATGAATAAGATTAGGCTGAAAATTAATAACATGTTATTGATATAATGAGGTACAGGATAAGCTTTTCTGTCAGCTTGCTGTAGAAGTAAATAGCTCTCTTACATATATCTCCTGAACAAAAAAAAGGCTTAAAAGTATTCTCAATAACATTGAAGCATTGTGTATTTTTCATTAAATCCTATTTGTTCATGGCAATGGCCTTGCTCATGCCTTGCTTTTCTAATCTGTCTTCACAGAGAAATGTGTGTCATAATTAGGAATGGAATTCTTAATTCCATATGCAGTATGTTGAATTAAAAATCGCTTTCTGATTTTGAGTCAGCACTTTAGAGAAGATTTTAAAAAAATATTTAAAATATTTTTATAGTCTTCTAAACTTCTGAGTTATTTTTTGAAAATGAGGGTGGAGGGCAGTCAGGAGCACAAAGTCAGGTTTTGACATGGTAGGATTACTATGAAGGAACTCAGATATCTGTCATCATAACCTTATAATTTACTTTATCTCCATTATCCCTCTATGATATCTTGCAACATATTATTTTTATTTACATTTCCTTCTCTTACATTATGTCCGATTTTGTGGCTTCAGACCCCTCGCGCTGTTAGATGCACAGAAGTTTTTAGGATCATTCTGCCTCAGAAAATATGTTAGTAGACGTGGTGTGCAGCAAGCAGCAGAGCAGTGTTTGTTATCCATCCTGCAGGAAACTGAGAGTATCTGATTAAGCTGACTAGCAAGTATCAAGTAACTTGGCACATCTCCTCTTGCATTTCATTCATTCAATTGTAGTGTGGGTAAGAGAAAGCTTATGCTGGGCCATTTTTCTTGTGTGATGCCATTTTGGTTTTTTTCAATGGACTTGGAGTAGTGTTGCACCTATTTATATGTTGTAAATAATTTACAATACAGTGTCAGCTTGGGAAATCAATTATATCTCTTTATGTTGGATTTCAGTTCTCCTTTTCTGATGTAGGTATTTTGTAGGTATTTTGTCTTGTGATAGAAAATGGGTATAATTTCTCATACTTCCTGCAAATGACTAATAAAAAATATTTTCAGGATTAGGGAGTGGTTTTTATTTTAAAATGTGATGATTTATTATGCAACTCTTAAGTGGCCAATAACAGATGTTATTCCTGTGTAAAGTAGTTTAACTGAGCCTTTGAATCCTACAGAAATTAACACCAAAATACTGTTATGCACACAATCTAATTATATAGTTTTAATTTTATTTCAATAAATACATTGTGGCTTCACATTTTTAAATCTAGTTTAACACGTACTGCCTATGCAGTGCATGGCAGTTTGGCTCAGGGTATGGTGACAAAAGTAGCACAGGGCTCTGGGCTGGTTTCAACACTGCTGGCAGATCTAAAGACTTGCAGACTTGTGGCTAATCTTTGTTCTGTAGCTGCCTTAGAGCAAACAGCAATATGCTGAAATAATTTCACTATCCATCTCTAAAGATGCCTCAGATGTCAGTTATTCATCCTTCTTACTTTTCTGATTTGTTGGCTGGCCATTTTTCTTCTCTGTTGAAAGTGCCAATAAAGGAAATAATGTATTGATTTCTGCTGAGTTTCTGAACATTTTTGAAATGGATGTATATGATTAGCAAATCTTAATGGTACTGTCATGGCCTTCTTATTTTGTAGTTTGTTTGACTTGACAAATCGTATTACTTCACTGAAGAGATTATCGTAGCTGGCTGCTAAATGATCTCACAGTTAGAGCAGTTGGAATTATTCATGTCTTTTTTAGGAATTCTTCCCATTTCCATCTAAGACACTGCAAAAGAGCTTGAATCTTGGCTGTATGTGGACTACTGAGCTCCATCAGCAATGTTGTCAGTCACTGCTTGGCAGAGGAGCTGTGGCCATGGCCGTATTTCAGAGAAAGTGTTTCACCTTCTTGTGATGTCTAGTTACTGCCTACAGAACTACACAGCCTACTGTTCCAGCTTCTGTCGGGGTATTCCAGGCTTGAGGATTCTTTCTGCTGAGAACAGAAATCAATGATTGAAGAACATTTATGTCAGGTGTTGGATTTTTGTTTTTGCTTTGTAATGCTAACCTTTTTAATAATAAAAAAATGCACGAGGTATTGCATTTCCTAGAGCACAGCTGGCATCAAGTGGGGCAGTTTCTGTGCTCAGCCTTTTTATAGCTGGTTCTTTTCTCTCTAAAAAGTGAGCTTTGCAACCATTTACTTTACCATTTGTTCTCTCATATCAAAAATATAAATACAGAGATCCTTGCCTATGGCTTCAGCTGTCCGTGGGTGTCCACATGGGCATGATTTTTGAGAAGATTTGCGCATGGCAGGAGAGGCAGGTTCAGCAGTCTTCTTGAAAAATATTACTGAGATATATATGAAGAAGTCATATGCCTGTTTCTTAAATACAGTGTAGAATGGATAGATGTGAACTTCACCAGTTTCCAAAAGATTTGATCAAAAACTTTTGAAACACCTGCTGAAAATAGCAACGAGGTGGCACCCCTGTTGGGTGGCAGTAGTTACAGTTATGTTTACCAGCTTTTTATCTGTGCTTACACAGTCCTGCTAGCCTTTGGTCTATTAAAATAATAGATAGTTTCGTAGGAAACCACCTCTCCTTTCCTATACCTTGTATTTATTTGAGGTCATTTGAGCTGTTGGAGCCAAGTGCTAAGACTGAAATGTCTGGTATTTTGATTGCAAGGTATTTTCAAGAAAAGGGCCTTGTCTCTGGAATTTGCTCCCTGAGTGTGAGAGCCTGAATTTAGTAAAACCCTGATGCTTTCTTCAGGTCTTTTGAAGTAGTGGATCAAAAGCTGAAGTGAAACAGCCTTTCTGTTTCTGATGTTGGTTGAAAGGTACTGAAATCATGTACTTTGTGTTTATTTCCAGAAACTTGAAAACTCATTGTCTTTTATAAATTAAAAATAAGGATTATACAAGGATTGCTGTAGGAAGAACAAACTGGAGCTATACCTAGTATATATATACCAATTACTTAATTTCATAACTAACAAGAAAACTATGGCCTCTTACCATGAAAAATGCTAAGGGCAGTATTTAATTTAAAGAATGAAAATATGTGAATATCTTTTTATGCATATTTTGCCTTCTTTCTATCTGACAATTTAAAAGAGACACACCAAGATCTTTTTATACAATTTTAAATTCAGACATGAAATTATTTTCATTACTAGATTGATCTTGAACCATTCTGTAAATTAACATGCCATTTGCACTGCAGGAATGGTTGTGAAAAGCCGAAGTTATGTGATAGGTGACAGAAGGGAAGAGGATATGTAAAAATGCATTGAAAGCCTACTGTGAGGAAGCAAAGAGCAGGAAAAAAAAATTAATTACACCACTGACTGTAGCAAATCTGATTTCTTTGATCTCTTGTGCATTCCCCAGAGAGCAGACCACTTCATTTGGCATCATCATACTAGTTGAACTGATAAGCCAATTTTGAATGAAGCAGACTGTTTCCTTTCTTTCCCAGCAATATTCTTCTTGCCATAGAGTACTTGCAGAAAGAGGGAAGGAGCTTTTGGGAGATGTGTACTTTAAGGGCAGTGGTCTACAAGAAGAAAATGTAGGAGACCAGCAGTGTGGATCCCCTGTGTGCCTCACTATCCACAATGAAACTTAAAGCAGGCAGTAAGAAATCACAGAAGGTTTGAGTGACAGAATAGTTTACTTTCCTTGCTTAAAAATCTTTCCTTAATTTGACAAACTTGTATTTCAGTTTGTATTACTGTTATTTTTTCCTGCTGCCTTTGTTTTAAAGGAAAAGTCTGTCTGGCCAAGATTATTACTTGGAAGAAAATAAAACTGGGAACTTGCTTTCACAGCCCTTCTCTCCAGCTCCTGGCATCATCTCACTTCCTCCACATTAGCATCAGTCTCTGGTCAGCAAGGTTTGCAGCTGATTCCTGTAGCTGTATGTTCTCCAGCAATCACAGCTGGGAAAGAGCAAGAACAGGCTACTGGAGCATCTGTTAGTTAGATGAACACTGAAATTGCACCTTCAGTTTAATGGTTTAACCTGTCTTGTGAAAAACAGTTCTGTTGTTCTGATTAAAACAACAGCATCTGCAGTAGCTAGGTAATTTCACTTTTGCTTTACGCATCTGTGTAGAATTCCTTTTTCTTTATATCTGATATGGAAGCCAAAACAATTTTTCAGTTTTCTTATTGGATAAGTTAGCAAAACTTAAAATATGCAATGTCACAGATACCGCAGTTGCTATACAAAGTTTTTGTGGACCAAGCTATTTACCTGTCTTCTTCCCTATGACTGTCCAAAAAAGTGGACACAGGTTCTACTATAGATTGCTCAATTTCCTGGTATGTTAGCTGAATAGAGCCTTTAGTGATGTCAGACACCTGGGAACTTTGACAAGGCTTTTACTGTCTTCTGCTCTGCCAAATATTCTGACTTTTAAAAAATCTTTTTAGCTTTGTCTTAGTTTTTCTTGGCAACCTTATTTGAAGAAACAAGTTTCCTAAAAGTGAGTACAATATAGTACTATAAATCAACAAGAAGGATGCAGATCTGAGTCTGTAAAAAGACTATGTCCGATAAGAACACTAGTCATAGTACTCGTAGAATATACAGTTGCAAAAATAATGCAGTTAAAGTTTCTTAGAAATCCAAAGTAAATGTGGGAATATAGAGCAATGCTATATGCACACACAAAATTAAATTCACTGTACTGGATATAATGCATGCAGCTGGGGATAGACTGTAATCCCCATATTTTGTGTAAAATTAGAGACTGAAAGTTCATTTATCAGTTTTGCTGATTGTGCTGGGAGGACTCAAATGTCTTTATAAAATGCATGTAATTTCTCCAGCTGAAATGGTGGTGCCATGTGCTTCAGAACTCATTTATCAGCAGATGGAAAAACAAAACCTGTAAAAAATGATAGGTTTTTCTTTGTTTGGATTTTTTCCTGCCTTTTGTGATTTAACATTTTGTGAAGTGTCGTGTATGTTAACTATGCTGTCAGGTACTTCACATCTTACTGTAGTTACAGCTTTAGTTATTTGTGCTGATAAATCCATCTCTACACTGGAGCTTTGTTGTTTAAAGATGTTATAGAGATATCATCCCCCTCCCCAAACTTGACTCTGAGTTTTTATTTTTTTCTATCTAAAAACAGATCATAGGCTCTCTCACAGTGAAACTTTTTTGGTACTTTTTTCATTACACTGATTTTCATTTATCTTCAGTTGGTTGTCAAAGATTTTTGGCCTCTAGCATTTCTCTGTGGTTAGCTCTTTGCCATTTCTATCATCACAGCATAAATTGGTTTTTATTTACGCAGATAAATTGCCAAATTATTTAAGACTATTTATTCAATTTTGCATGAACAGTGTATGGTCCATGCCTTGGATTTTTCTCTTGGAGGATATAATCTTGATTTTTAGTAATACATTTACATAGTTTACTGGTGGCAGCCTTGTGTCAAGTGAATATTGGTGATGTCATAAACTCATTTCAAAACTTTGAATGATTTTATATCATTCAGGTTGTAATGTAGAGAAACTAAGTTCTGTTCCACAGTTGTGATTGTATTAACAGAACCATGTGCAAGAGATCATGTTATTTTTGGATTTAGTCAATGTGACTTGTGGCAGAATCTCAGAATTCGATTAAAAAATTAATCCTAAAAATAATCTGAGATTGAGCATGACAATATAGGCCTTGAATAACTTGTTGATAGTTCCTAATATAGAATTAGGCTTTTATTTGTTATATGGAAATGCATGTATCATTCATTTTAGGAATTAGGCTGTTGCTTATTGCTATACCAGTGGTAGCAATGTTAATGTTGAAGTCCTTGATAAACATCAGTTTCTCTTCTTTACTCAGTTTTCTCTATGAACTGTGCTGAAAATTTTTAAGCTATTTGTATGTTCATAATCTATAGTGAGCAGTGTTGATTACTCAAATACTGTTGAATGCCTATCTCATAAAACAACAATGGCTATTTTATGCCTAAGGAAGTTGAGGTTTGCTTGGGACCACTCCTGAGAAATGACAACACAGCATCATCAAGGTGCTGTGAGTCCACATGCCTCGTTTTTTTTATCTTACTGGATCTGCCTGTAAGTGTGCAGTTTTGGATACTAGATGACTGCCAGTCGAAATTAATCTGTGAAACTAAGCAAAAAAAAAGATAATAGCATTCACCAGGAGCACATGCAGTAACAGAAACTCTCAAGACCTTGGGGGAAGAAGTGCTTTTCCAAATCCAATTCTTGCACTCAGGATCATCCATGCTGAACAAGGTGTCATTTGGAAGCAAGGTATTTCGGGAGGGGAGTCTTCTAGTGCAGTAGGTTGCTGAGGCAATCAGGTGATGACAATCGGGTGATGACAATCAGATGTTGCCAATCATGAGGAGAAAGGCATGAGCTCCTGTTAAGCCCACCTGTGCCCAATTAGGGTTGGCCCCAACTGCGCATGAGCAGAACTGAGGGACCAATAAAAGGTGGGCTTCCAAACCCACGGAGAGCTCACTCTGGAGCTGCCAGAGAAGAGGTTAATCAAGCCCGGAGCGTTAGCACTGAGATAGACTAACTGAATCTAAGGCAACTATCGGAGTACTGTTCTTACACTTTGGCAAGAACACCTACTGGACCTCAAAACACTGTGGTCCAGGAAAGGATTGTCTGCAACAGTAGGTTATTTAAAAAAATATATATTCTCTGAAGTTAAGTCACTGAGAACTGACAATGTTGAACACAGGATGTTTCATTCCTATATAAACTGTGAACAGCATGAGGTAAAGACAAAAACTTGTAAGAATAATTATTTGGACAGAGACACGAGAAGAAAATGCACCACAATAAGACCAAACAGAAGATAAGTTGTCGCAATAGTTCAGTAATGAAACGATGATGACTGAATGTTAGATGCAAGAAGCGCCATCAGAGGTCTGTGTTTACTCAAAAAGAAATGGAGTTTGAAATAGTTTCTTACTTTTGTGGATTACTTTTCTTTCCTCAGGTTTTTCTTTCAATTTAAAAAGTGATAAATGATGATTGTTTTACTGTTAGTATGGGGAGACAGATATGTTATGCTACCAGGAAATTACATAAGCTTAAGACTGGTTTGTTGTGAAAGTGTTGGGAGCACTGAAAAAACACTTTGTGATTCAAGGTAGCTGATATGATTTCATGGAAAGGAAAGTCATGACTCATTAACTGGTTAGAGTTCTTCGAAGACTGTAGAGTTATAAGACAGCTTTGTTTCCTTGCTCTCCTAAAGGGCCAGTTAACAGTAGCAATATGAAGTCATGTTATGCCTAAGATTAGATTTTTTACAGCATCCTAACTTTTGTTATTGCAATGAAATGTCATTTCTTAAACAGGTTGAATTCAATTAATTCTGTCCTCATACACAAGTAAATGTGTACTCCTGTCTAACTGGCTCTAGGTGGCCCTGCATGAGCAGGGGAGTTGGACCAGATGACCTTCGTAAGTCCCTTTCATCCTCAACCATTCTGTGATTCAGTGATATTATAGACCATACTGTTAACACATTTTCTTCCATAAGAATTCAGTTTCCCATAATATAATTTCATTCCCAACCAAGTAATTCATTGTGGAACAGCAAATTCAGCAAAATGTTTTTTTTTTTGTCATAGAATGGTGAGGGAACAAAGGATTTCCTTTCCAACACTTCCAATATATTAATGATATTATGATATTAGTAAAACATTCTTCACTATCATAGTACTTCCACACTTCGTCTATTATCTTGAGGTTTGTAGCAGGTAATGTGACATTCTCAGAATCTGCATCAGCAGTAAAGATTTCAATCTCAGCAGTGCTGCTGAAAAATTAAATAATAATTGTTCAATCCAGTTCTGTTACCTTTGCAGAGTAGTTGCATAGATGAATTAGCCTCAAGCTAAGTTACATTGATGGCCTGTTTCAATGCAAAGTTTTTGTACTGTGGAGCTTTCACTGTTTAGAGAAAAGTTTGTAAATTCCCAACATACCAAGCTTCCTTGTTTGGATATAAGGCATCTGCTCCATTTCTCCAGCCTAAGAAGGACTCCAGTGATATGCAATGTTCTTTCAAGCTGGCTGGTTTTGAAGTGAAGTTTAGGAAAAACTAAAGAAAATGTTTGTTGAGTAATCCAAAGTAACCACTGCTCAAAGCCTCCTTTCAATACCTCTTTCTTGGGCCTAATTCAAGACGCTTGTCTATCTTTACAAACTGCTTTTTTTTTCCTTCCCTCTCTCCTAGCTCTTCAAACAGAATACCTGGCCATTTCCCAGTTGGATCTGGTAGTAACAGGGTTAGCAAGTCAAAGGTCCTTGGCCTATCATGTTAAACATAGTTATGACTCAGCAGATAGAAATGCAGCATTGATATTTTTGAGCTCGATATATTTTCACCCCATTTGATCTGTAACTTACAAAAAATCTCATTTGTGTGTAGTCTTTTTTTCACTAGACTTTAATTAGAAAACTCATTTTTAAGCCCTGAGAATTCAGAGAAGTATTAATTTCCAGTTTGTGAAAATGCTATCAAGTCTATATGATGCAAATGAATTTTTTTTAATCTTTTATTTTTCATATTCATTCTATGGATATTAGCAGTTTTTACAAACTGTAAAAGAGCACATTCTTTATCTAATTATACTTCAAATTCTAAGCAGCACACCAGGCTTAAATATTCATATACTAGTCATGCTGTGTGTAGGGGGTGTGAAAGCAAAAGCATGTTCTCTCTTGGTAGCTTCACTCTTGCAGCTGACTGAGCTACTTATTTAAGGTCAGACCCTGGTATCTGGTGTCATTAACCTTCTTTCCTACACCGATCTCTTCTGTTGGTAACTTAATCTTCACCATTTATACATTCTTTTTTTTTTTAAGAGATCAGCTGGATCCAAGAAGGGTACATATATCCATCTGTAGCAGTGTTGTAGGCCTTTTTATCCTGTATGGTTGTATACAGGACTATTGTATAGTATTGTATAGTCCTGTATGAGACTGTTGTATAGTACCTTTGGTATTGCTGTGCCTTTTTTCTCAAGCACTTCTTAGGATGGCCTGCTTGTGACTTTAGTCTAGAAATAATTTGTTTATGGGCCATCCTGCATGCTAAAGATGAGGAGGCTAGCTGTCCAGGAAATTATTTTAAGAAGTTAGGAAAAAACTTCCCTGAGTTTGGTTTAGCTGCACTCTGTACAGCAGCTCCTCTAGAAGTCCCATTGCCAGCCATGCTATTATGTTCACTGGGGGCAATCAGCATTTTCATAAGAGGGATGCTGGTTTGCCTTTTACCATTGGCCAAGGTTCTCTAGGACCTGGCAGAATGAACCCAGGAAGGAAGGGAGGAGCCCTTTCCAAGTGTAATCAAGAGTTCACTTTGCTAGCACTTGTTCCATTGATTCATTGTCAAAAGCTACCAAAAGTTTGGGATGGGGTGAGGGGAGACTAAACAGGAAGAAATTGAAAGTTCTAAGGAAACAAAACATTTAGGTTGAGTAGCACAATGTCAGACAGAAATACACGAGGTAGCTCCTACAGGACCAGCGTGAGAAGTAGGAGTGTGTGAGTCTCTCAGCATGCAGCTCATCTGGATCTGACTAGAACTTGTGTGTAACCAAACTAAAAAGACTGTTCTGTTTTTGGAATCAGTGTCTCTAGATACCTGTACAAGTGTCCATTCAGTGCTGGCAAACTGACTGTGAAAATCTCCAAGGAGAGAGAGAGATGCTTAGATGTCTTCATCCTATAGAGAAGTTTATATAGTCAAGAAAAAAATCTTAATTTATTTCCTCCCTCCTTTCCAAAGTATGAAGTGCATTGTCTGTCTTAGGACTGGATGATCATGGTCTCCAATAGACAAATCCTCTATTGTAATCTGCTTTTTCTTTGCTTTTCTAGGCAACAGCAACCACTGAGTTTTACAAATTATTAACACTGTACCATAGATGTTGCTTCAGTTTAGGAAGCCTGTAAAACTGCATGCAGAGCAATTTTTGCTGCTAGTTGACTTTCAGAGGTTACAGTAATTAATATTTTGTACTTTAACAATTTCAGAGGGTTTCTTGATCAGCTGAATAACTCCATTCCACTGTAGATAGTTATATTTAGCGTAAGAATTTAATATCTCATTTACTTCAGAAACTGCCAAATAGCAGAGTACTCATAATTAGACCCATTGTCTTTGTTCCATTTCTGGGAGCAAACTAGAAGAATGATGTACTCACATGGTGACATTGTGCCTGCATTGTTAGAAAGTCTTTGCCTGTTTCTCAGTCAGTAAGTGATGTCAAGACATTGAAGACCAACCTGGTTTGAGCAACATGAAGCACGGGGACACCAGAAAGTGTAGTGCAAGTGCATGATCAGGAGAAAAGAGATGTAGAGGGGATGTTTTTCCCCTTTGTGAAAGAACTAGAGTCCCACATTTTTCTCATCTCTGTTGCCCAACTCTGAGACATGTTTAAATGCTCTCTGGTCATCTGCTAAGGAAAGGAAATAGTTTGAATGCAAGACCTGCATTAAGTGTAGGACAGGAATGAATCATATAGACTCACTTCACTCTTTCTGAATCACAGGTAACCATGCACTAGGCATTGAGCTCAGAAGTGTCTGGAGAAACATCTCAGTGCTTGTATACTGCAAAATCTTTCTAGTACTGTATAAATTTCCTTTACTTGCTTTGTACGTAAAATGGCACTTTACTGAAGTATATACATTGTCTGGATACATTCAATTGCTTTGTATTTTCTTTGTATTGACTTTGCTAGGGTTATTTTTATTTTCAAGGTACGAGCAAAGTTCACTAATTACTCTGAGACCTATTTGGTTCATAAAAGAAATATCTGACTTGAAGTGCTCAAAGTTGCATTCCACAAGAAAAAACTCCAAACGTTTAAATGTTGACCTGAGTTTGATCAAAACTTTATCAGGCTGCAGAATTCTGCTTAGGAAAATGGGAAGAAATACTGCTGCATTTCCAATGTCTGTTATTGTATGTTACTGCTTTTAAGTCCTTTGTTCTTATTGCCACTGACAAATGTTTTCAGAAAAGTTAAAATGCACAGAAATTGGCCAAACTTTGAAATCAGACTTTCTCACCCTGACCTCTTTAATATCGGTGGAAGACTGGCCTTTTATTCCATTAGGGCCAGGAGTTCACCAGCCCTTTCTGAAAACAGAGATACAGAATGCTGCTGGAAACCCTAGTGCAAAAGTACTATGTGCAGGCATAACAGTTTTAGTATTTCTATTCCTCTTTCAAACCAATAATTTTAAATACACTTGAAAATTTTGATAGCAATAACTTTGACTTTCACCCTAAGAAAAATTTCTAGACCTCCTTTATGTTAAAAGTAACAGCTAATCTTAACCTGCTCAGTAAATAAAAGCAGAAGCATGTTGAAATATATCATATATTAGGTAAATCCCTTTTCTCAATGTTAAAATAATTTGCAGCTTTCCTTTCAGTGGTGCATTTTCTGAGTGGGTTGAGCTCTCCCTAAGTAATTAATAACTCTTATGCTGTCTGAATAGTTTCCCTTGAGTTGCATCATATAATGTGTCATATGAAAACAACTTGAGGCCTAATGTAACATGAAACTGTATATTGCATCTTAATGTGATTTGAGGAAGATGGATGGGAAGGAAATTATTTCTTATTCTGAGTAACAAACAGCTGTTCCTAACTTTTACTTGAAAATAATTTAAAATACACTTTCTAGGCAGAGGTTGTAAAATTATTCTAATTATTTCGTCTTCTCCCATTGTACCAGTCAAGTTAGGCAAAAAATGAGAATCAAAAATACAGTACTTCGTTGTAGAAATACTGTAAATAATGTGGAGAATTTTTTTTACTGTTTGGTCACCTGAGCTTTACTTTTTTTATACAGAATGGTTCTCAGTTTAAATCTCTTGGCAAACATTAAAATGTTAAGATTTGAGTAATAAATAATTTCCCACCATAAGAAAGTTGTTTAAGCCAACTTCTTGAGTTCTGGTGACCAAATTATTGTAACATTGTCATGTTACAAGTGACATATACCAGGTAATGGTATATGTCAGCTGGAAAAGATATGTCTTGCTATAAACTCTAAGCATCTCTCACTTCACCCTCAGGAAATGTAAGTTGGCTCATCTTTCTCTTCTTGGAAGATATTCAGCAAGCTGAAGGCTTCATTGATACTTGTAAATACGGAAGTTTATCATATACTGTAGTGTATTCTCACTTGATATGGAACAATTAAGAGTTCATAAGATTTAAAAATAGATGGTGCTTTTCCATTAGTGTTTTTTTAAAAATAAAAACAAAAGGTAAATAAAGGATTGCCTTACTAAATTTGATATGGGTAATTTAATGCTGGTTTACAAAGATAGAACTAAAACTGTTTATAGCACAGTGAATACAGAGTTAATTCATTCATTATTACTGCTTTTAGAATGGTAGCACTAGGAAAGCCAGCCAGTATCTGCAGTTCAGAAATTTGCTGAACTTTTGAGGAAACAAATAAGAAAATATTTTGCCAAAAATTGTACTTGATCAATACAAACAGTAGAAGGTATGCACAAAAGCAGTTGTAAAGTTCATGCAAAATTCCTGTAACCACTCTTATAGTAACCTCATAATGAACAATCTGCTCTGTTGGGGTCACAGCGCCCATTTTTAGGAAAAAATATGGCTACATTTAATCCCATAAAAAAGAGGAGAATGCAGCAAAAAGCCTTTGCAGCTTTGAGTGTACATTTGCTTTGATAGTGTGACACATGGTGGTTGCAAGAACATCAGGGTGTATTTGTGAACATTCTGGATGCATCTGCTTTGATGCTTCAACCTGTGGAACATTAGGAGATAAACGAATGCCTGAACTTTTAACATATTTATGTATGATCTAACACCTTGTATTGTTGGAGATTTTCCTGTATGTTATCTTTGGTCTTCCCAGTCTGCCAGCTGGGTCTTCTGTAATTTACAACACACCTTCCATTCCAGAAGGCTAGGGTGGTGTAGATTCAATTCTGTGAATTTAGTTCATGTGTTTCAGTTCCTGCTATTGTTTTCAGAAGTTTCCACTAAGGGTGTGCTTTGCTTTGAGAACACAGTGCTCCATTCATCAACTTTCATTTTTTATTATATACCACTGAATATGGGCAGAAGGAGAAAATCAAACTATCTAAATTCCACCTAAAATACAATTCAGTCAGAGGCTCAGAGAATGATTCAGATTGCCTCCTCTCAAGCAACACCTAACCCCTGGTGGCACCTAAATGAATCATTTTGATCAACAGATTTCCCCTGGCGTCTGGATATAAATTCCAGGGAAGCTCAGAAGCATCATGGCTTAAGCAGCCAGACATGTGACTCCCACTCAAGTTTCATTGTGACTCAAAGCTGTGTGTAGAAGAGCCTAAGCCATTGACTGTATTTAAATCACACATAATAAGCCTGGACAGCATTGCATTCAACACGAATTGCAGAAGTCATAAACTGCACTTCAGTGCACTTCTATGCTTTCGGTGTAGAATTTCTCTACTGCTCTACACTTCCAGTGTTGGGCCTTTAAATTTAGAGCAGTCATCCAGGAAGGATGTTAGGTTTGAATTATTGTAGCTGAGGAAGCTCAACAAGAATGGGAGAACTCGATGTCTCACTGTTAAAGATATTTCATGGAATTAATGTTTTCAATGGAATCAAAAGAATTTAATTGAATCAAAATGTTTTTAATTGGAAGGGACCTTAAAGATCATCTAGTTTGAATCACCCTGCCATGGATAGGGACACCTTCCACTAGACCAGGTTGCTCAAAGCCCTATCCAGCCTGGCCTTGAACACTACCAGGGAGGGGACATCCACAGCTTCTCTGGGAAACCTGTTCCAGTGTCTCACCAGCCTAACAGTAAAGAATTTCTTGCTAATACCTAATTTTCATTCAGTCCTCTTTCAACTTAAAATCATTACCTCTCATTTTTACATGCTCTTTCTGGCTCTCTCCAGCTTTCCTGTTGGCCCCCTTGAGGAGAGGGCAGTCTCAGCTTCTTGTTTTTTCTCCCAAGTCTGACTGTATTTTGGTTCAGACACTTTTGTGTGAAAGAAACCATAAGCATCCCTTGATTGAGAGACCAGATGCCAAGGACGCCCTCATTTGTTTGTCTGTTTTGACTTGTAAGTTCGTTCTTGTTGTCTTTAGACATGAATTTGGACAGTTAGTAGTTGTTACCCACATTTCTCTACTGTTTGGGCTTTCTTAAGACCTGTTATCTGTTTTATTGCTTTTCCCTTTAAGACTGTGGCACACTACCCTAAATTAGTGTTCTCTGTAATTGTCCTTTACATATGTAGACTTTGAAGTGAGCCTTGGTAAATGTTTCCTTCATCCTTACTCTCTGTCCTTTTACTATTGTTCTTTCCCTCTGCTGGATAGAAAGTGTAGATACTCTGTGAGGAAGTACTTGTTGAGCTGTGGACATGTGAATCAATTTACTTTTTTATTTTTCATGACTGTTTAATGCTGCTTCTTTACTGTCATTAGTTTTGAAATGTTGGTAGATGCAATCAGGAAAAACAATTTATTAAATATGAAAAAAATATCTGAATTTCAAGTCCATTGTTATTCCAAATATAAGGTCTTATGTTCACATATGTCTTCCATTCCTCCATACTCCTTCATCAAATGCCATTATGTACTATTGCTAAAACACATACATTGACATTTTCTGAGGGGGTTTTTAACTGATCTTTACAGAATAGAAGGCACCATGGTAGTAATACTTAAATTTTACTATCTTGCTCATTGTCTGCACTTAAGTCATTTTGGTGCCAGATGCATGTTCTTTATTCTATTACGTTCACTTGAAGCCACCCAGGGAGTAAGACCACAGGTGAGGTTGTGTTTAGGAGTAGGTAGTATGCCAGTTTTCTGAGTATTGTATCCTTTCATTTTTTCCTTTGAGCATTCACCATCTGGCTGGAAGAGTTGAGTATTAAGTTTGTATTTTAGAGCATCTGTTGATGACTTGTAGGTCACAAGGAATGTTCATATAGTTACACAATAAGAACTCTTCCCAGAATAAAGATATTGCTTCTGTTAATTTATGTCTTTGCTATACAGTAGTTGTAGAACAAATTTTCAGTGCTTGTTGGCCAGACACCACAGCAAGTTTCCCAGAGAATTATGGAATAATCTTAACTTTTGGAGAACTCATCTGGACAGGGCTGATATAATTTTCAGGTTGGAACTGCTCTGAGCAGGGGGTTAGTTACATGGGCCTCCAGAGGTATCTTCCTACCTAAATTATTTTGTGAATCTAACTGAATTTATCCTTGCTCCAATTCTAGTTAGATTTTACGACTTTAATTAACTTCACTGAAATGGTGGTTGTGCCCTTTGGAATTAATCTGTACTTACCTGCTTCTCTAGTGTCTACCAATACAGTTTTCTCTGTCATTTCAAAGGTAAGAGAAGCTAGAATGAACTCTTGCCTTGTTCATGATTCTGGCCCACCCCTTAACTCTTGATCAGTTTACTAATTGGTTTGATGAACTGTCAAGGAAGATAATGTGCATTCACACACAACCAAATTTTTTTTGACCAAATTCTAAAAAACACATTTAAAATTTTAGAAGGCTTCTATAGATCAGAGTAGTGAAAACCTGCAGGCCCCGTGTAGCATTCATTACAAATGAACGGTTTCCCCATCTTTCATTTGATGACCATTTCTGATAATTTTCCTCCCACAGTTGCTAGTACTTTACCCATTAATGTAAAATTCCCTGTGTCTCCCCATGTGGAATTTATCTGGGAAAGTTAATTTGTTTTGGTGAGCTGATGAGATGCTCCCACAGCCAGATACCCTGTCTTGGTTACAGCTGTAAACTTGAGATGCCATCTCCTTAGCTTGCCCTTGGTGCTGTAAATCGTGGAACTGATCCTATGTCCAGATAGTTTACAGTTCTGCAGAGACTCACTCATGTGTTACTGATGTCTAATGACATTATTTTCTTTATAAATCCTATGCATATTATTTGTGCTATAATTAAAATACAGAGTAGTATGAAACCTACAGCAAAATGCTGCAAAACCTATTCACTTTCACTTTGCTTTTTGATGTTAAAATATCTATAGCTGGACAATAGAGTAAACGGGTGTACTACAAATATGGGAGGGCACCCAATTGGGTCCTGGGATAAAACAGGAATCAACTGTGGCATATAAGCCAAAAAAGAGTGATTCCCACATAAGGAACTTAAACAGGCTAGTCCATAAAGAAGCTGTTTGGCAGGATTTAGTGCAGGCTTCCACAGATGGTGTTTTTCATGATTCTGAATTACCTGAAGTGCACTGGTTTCCAGGAGGGTTGTGGAATTATTGTCATTAGGTGCTGCTTTCCTCTTTTGCTTTTTCCCTTTGCTTTGTTTTAGTTTCATTTGTGTTTTTTTAAAATAAAATCTTCATAGCACATTCCTGTGTAATTATGATTCCACTTGTACTTTTTTTAGAATAAAACAATTTACTTCATATGAATACGGGAAGGAAAAATGAGGAAATTTTTATGCTATATAGGGGCCACAGGTTTCCATTGCTCTGATCCAGAGAAGCCTCTTGAATTTGTGTAGTTGGGCAATTCTGAGATTTTAGTGAGTAGCAATGTTAGTAATTTAGCTACTCATGTAGGGTTTGCTTTTGTGATTTTCATTTGTGTCATGTTTGTCTTAGAAAAGAAATAATTTGAAATGCAAGAAGCTTCAAAACAAAAAGAAGTTGATTGCACCATCCTAATTTTGTAGTACAGAATTAGTGTATCTTTAATCATTATCAAAGTCTGTAGAGTTGAGTTACAGACTTTTCTGAAATACAAACTTCTTAAATAGAAGTGGTGTTGTGCTGTGTGCTGTGATATTGGTAGTATGTCAGACTTTTTTTTTTTTTTAGATATATCAACATATCTGAGGTAAGAAAGGAATGTCAAATTAAAACAGCAAGTAATTCATTCAGAAATGCATTCATTATTTTTGTTCAAGCCTGCTAAAATCCAGCCATTCTGATACTCCAAATGTCTGAGTTATTGCCCATGGAGGTAACTGGATCAAACTCGCTGCTCAAAGGAGGACTAACTTGAAAGTTTGATCAGGTTATGAGCCCTGTTCAGCTGTGTTTTGGAAGTCTCCAAGGATGGGGATTATTCCACAAATCCTCTGGGAAATTTTCCAGTATTCCAAGCAATACATTGGCAAAAGACTTTAAAAATACGTTCATATGTCACATTCATTTTGCTGTATTTAACTATCCTGTTTACAGTATTCACAGATTTTTTAAAAAGTTAGAAAAAAAAAATTCATTGGCAAAATCTTCAGCCATTTATTCCTATAACCAGGCTGAACATACTTTTGAGGAGAGGCACTTCTGAACACTGAGAATTTGTTTCAGTGTAAGGGGGCATTTCGCTCCTTCTTTCCACAAGGTATTATTTTTGTTCAGTCCCTTTAAGCAGTGTTTGTGTGTGTAAGAGTAACGAGGTCTTTTTTCCCTCCCTCCTACTGCAGGCAAGTATTTCCAAACGGGCTTCCCGAAGAATACTCTCTAGTTGCTACGTTCCGTGTACGAAGAAATACCAAGAAAGAGCGTTGGTATATATGGCAAGTTTTAAATCAGTATGACACACCTGAGGTTAGAGTCATCTTTGATTTATTGTTTTTCCCCATTAAGTTTCTTTTTTTACCATAAAATATTGGTGATATAACTTATCAGATATTTCACCACTGGATTTACCTACAGTTTATATAGAATAGACAGACTACTCAGAAATAATTGATGATTTATTATAAGAATGACAGAAATTTAACAAAATATATTGAGTTAAGACTTCAAACTAGGATAAGAAGGTATGATTTATTGCTGATGTGTATCTACAAAGTTACATAGAAGAATAACATAATGCTTTCCCAGTTTGAGTAGTCAAAGTATTTTTTTCTATAGAGTGTATATATATATATATACTTCTAAATAACCACTTATTTTATTTTGCTTTCAGATCTCTGTCCTTCTGGATGGTGCAAAAAAGGTTGTGGAGTATATGACCAAATCTGCTCAGGGAAATATACTGCACTACACTTTTAAGAGTCGAGAAATTTATCCATTGTTTGATCGGCAGTGGCATAAGCTTGGTATTAGCGTGCAGTCGGGGATCATTTCCCTCTATTTGGATTGTAATTTGATTGAGAGAAAACAGACTGATGAAAAATTCACCATTGACTTGCAGGGAAGGACTCTGATTGCTTCTCGTGCTGCAGATGATAAACCTGTAGATGTGAGTAGTATGAGAGGAAAACCAGATAACTTGAAATCATGTTTTAGCCATGCTTTTGCTAACACCATCCTAACAAACTACATAGATAAAAGGTTCCAAACTGGTTATCATTTTTGAGTGTGTTTTCTTAATTTGAAGTTCTTAAATGTTTTTCACTAAAGAGTATTCAGTGTGGTATCATCTACTAAGAGAAACCTTCTATTACCAAAGTTAACTATGAAAATTCAGTCCTGGTTCCAGGACTGTGTTTTTCTGTATTTGCTTTGGACTAAGAGCCACATAGTTACTGTAAGCATCTTACTATGACATTTAGATATGACTTCCAGAAGCAATGTTTTTCTTTCAGTTTCTATGAGATAAATCTATGTTTCCATCAGCCACCTGTTACATTTTCTCTCTCTTTGACAAAGGGGAGACACACACGCACACACACACACACAAAATCAGGATTCCTTCTGTATCAAGATTGTATCTTATTCCAAGTTATTTCTGCATAGCTGAAATAGGGACACGTTGTTCATAGTTGTTGCTTCTTCCTCTGAATGGGAGGGATTAGGAAGTGGCTGGAGGTGTGTTTCTTCAACCTTTGGTGCAAGATTTATGCAAGGCAATCCCATAATATTCTGGGCTGTATTCTGTCCCAGAGATGCTCTCTGTTTCCTCATGCAGAAGGCTCACAGCAAGTAATTTGAAAGCTCCAGGAAATGTCAGGTTGTTTTAAATATGTTGACATCCAGTTACTAGGTTTAAAGCATCTGATGTGGAGTTTATAGTGACCATCTGAAAATTTCAGTTCTGTTATGTAAACTGTACAGTTCCAGATAAAAATTGTACATTGCAACTGCAAGATGGCATTGCAGGAAGAGTCAGTTCTGTGAGGCACTAAACACTTTGGCCAGGACTCAGAGCTCTTAATTCATGGGGCCAAGATCATGCTTTATTGTGCTTTCTAAAACTGTTTTATTTGAAATGTACTTAGTTTGAAATCTTCATTCCATCTCCTCATTTTGAAGCAGCACACAGGAGAAGGAGTAGATTCTTTTTATTTGGTGTATGTTGCATGGCACGGGCTGGATACATCCGAAGGGAAATTTTTAATCAGGATTTCCTTATTTTCCTGATTTTATAGGAAAAAACACAATCCAGCTGATCAAGGCAGCAGAGCAGATCCTTTACAAACAGTAACTCTTCTCAATATCAAGCGCAAGGGAAAGAATAGAAGGATACAAAACAGAAGCAGGAAGGGCAAGATTAGCTGTTTAAAATTAGATACTGTTCATCTCACCAATCCACCCAAAATCTCTGAAACAGAACCTTTATGTACAGAATTTTTGACTTTTGCTCTTGCAGTGATTTAGCAAGGTCTGGGCTAATATCTGTCCAAGGTGACAGAAGAGGCATGCAAGAGAGCTTATCAAAACTTTGCTCTGGTTCACTGCAGGAGAACATTGCGTTCCTGAAAAGATGTGTAGAGGATGTCAAAAGAACTCAAATGCCTACGTGGTATAGCAAGAGCAGTCCACAGGCCTGTAACTTATATGAAGATAGTTTAAATCTGAAATCTAAATCTAAATTACATCAAAGTAATAGAATGCATAATTTGTTCCTTAAGCGAGGAGCTGTGCAGTCGTTTTGAGTTTGTTTCTTTTTCCAGCATCTCAGAACTATGCAGTGCTTCAGAGAGAAAATTTATTATGCCAAAATAAAAAAATCCACGCCACAATACATGCGGCTTTTACATCTCATGTTCATCTCTGTTGTATTTCTTGATAGATTGAACTTCAACGCATAGCAGTTTTTTGTAATCCAAAACTTGCAACAGAAAATACATGTTGTGAAATATCTGCAGACCTGGTAAGTTATTTGTTAAAGTGCAAATGTTAATACAAAAGAAATTGCTTTGTTTTTTCCTAAGGAGTTGTAAAGAAATTTTAATAGAAGGGTTAAAGGATTCATTTTCAGGAAGTAACAAATCCATCTCGAGTCATGGTTCATTGTTTCTTGATGCCTGTCTAAAAATGGCAGAGGGGAACTTCAGTAAAAGGCACTAGGTGCTGCTAGTGTTTTTTAAATGCATTTCTTTACATGGATTAATATCGAATTAACAACTGAGGACATCTCAGAGAGCAGGAGACCAATCATGGCAATCACCTGAGGATGATTCAAATAACAGAGGCCATTTCAATAACAGTTGCATCTAGTGAAGCATTACAGATAATAAATTAAGCCTGTGAAAGAGACTGCGTGACAGTGGAGAGAAAGAAAAATAGGAAGGTGTTGAGGATGGTGCCCTAACATGGAGGAGTGGGTGTTTTATAACTGGAAAATACTTTTTTCTTTATAGGGCATGAGTTGAGCTATATATATTGTTTAAAATAAGGGAAAACATTGATTTAATTTAGAGGTTTCACTTTTCCCTTTTGTTTTGGTAGACAGAATCAGTGTAAACTGAAAGAAATTAGAGTCATATAAATACTTGGAGTTGCGGTTGTTATTGTTGTTGAATCAAGTCCATTTGGAGATGAAAAAAACTAAAAAAAATATGTTAAAATATTGGTCTGCCAGTTATGAATAGTTTCCTCTGTGACAACAGACAGTGCCATCATCACCAAGCCTGCAGTCAGCTAAGAAAAAAAACTAAAAAATCGGGGCATTCAGGAGGACTAATTGATTCCATCCACAAAGCAATGGGAGAAAAGGGTACCTGGAATGGAAAGATAAAGTAATCCAAGAACAGAGGAGCAGAAGACTTTGTGGGAACCGACAGTTTAGTGATACTAAAAGAAGAATGGAAGATGCTGGATCTAATTTATCAAGGGACATTTCAATTTTAAATTACAATTTATTGTTCAAAACAATTTCAAAATATATTCTTGATAACATAGCCTTTCTCTTGAATATATAAGCTCATGGATAAGTGAAATGAGTGGATTTGTTTCTCTAGATTCCACTTTGTGCATGGAAAAATAATTTATTTAGTAGTTATAACACAGTAGCAGAAAAGTAAAGCCAAACCAAAACCTAATTATATATGATCTCAAAAATATCGAGGATAAGCTTTATTAATAGCATCTTAAACATTAGTTCAGCTATTTAGCTATAGTACCATCTGTTCATTTATGTCTTAAGTTGAAGATGTAATGGTGGACTGCTTGTTAATGACTTTGGCATTGAAACCAGCACTACATTTTTCTGATGCATTTTTTTCATAGTTCCTTATCAATTATAATGCCTACATTTTCAGCAATTTAAGGGAAGGAATTTATCCTTAGATAGAAATTTCCAAACTAACTTTACATCTTGTGGAAAATTTTTTGACAGAAGGCTCTGGGAGGCCTTGTTACATCTTAATAAGAGGTTTAGAAATTTATCAGGTTCTGTTGATTTATCCTGTACTGTATGTTCAGGTTGGCTCAGCTCTTATGAGTCATAGGCTGGTGCATATTAACTTCAGGGCTTTTTGATTGTTTCCAAACTGCATGCCCAAATTATTTAATCATTAAAAAAAAAGATAGAATTTTCCCTCGCTCAGACATTTTGTATTTCAGAAGAGGACAACCAAATGAGACTGAGAAATACCCTTTTCCCATGGGCATTTTCTGCTTCACTACTCCTAATTCTGGGAGACTTTATTCCTCTGCCTGCACTCATTTTGAAGTCAGATCAGTTTTAATTGGCATTGGTTTTAATACAGAAGGACACATGGTGTCTAGACTTCATTTTACTACAACTTTTTCCTCTGGGAATTGTGGCTTGTCTGTAATACGGGGTATACATGACTGTTAAAACAGAAAGCAGATTAAAAATAGTCTTTGGATGGTGTTTATCTGTGAACCAAAGGGAATAAAAAATGAGAACATCTTCTTTTAATTTTAGTGCCCACATGAGGAGAGGTTACTTGCTACAACTTCCTCACCAGTGAGTGTTCATACCAGCAAAATATACACGCTTCCAGGAATGCAGCAAGAATCTAGAGAGAGATGTCATTGCTTTCCAAATAAAGTATGAGGTTTTCCTCTTGCTTTTTAGTGCATCATGCTGTTTAATCCTGCTAGGTAGTAAAAAAAAAAATTACTGGGTTTTAGTGTTTTAATGTACTTACACTGTATTCCTTAATAAAAACCCATCACATTTCATCTCTAGTTATTTTAAAGTTAGAGTTGCAGAGATCTGTGAGGTTTAGTTGTTTGAATGCACATAAAAAAAATATTCATGGTAAAAATCAGAGTTATATGTAGCCATTGCATTTAGTGTAAATTATAAATTATTTACTCTGATTTTTTTTTTAATCCTCTATATTGGGTGTTGCTCTATGGTTATTCTAAGTTTTTGCTTTGTTTTTTTGTGATAAAGACAAGGAAACCAAACCAAATACATATTTTGAATCTGCTTCTTGTATTTTGTTTTTTTATTATTTCTTTTAAAATCAGGGAGAAGCAGGATTACCAGGAGTAGCTGGTTTGCCAGGCCAGAAAGGAGATAAAGGTGAAAAGGTAAAATATAAATTTAATTCTGTATTTCAAACCTTTCTTTGGTTTATCTTTTTTAAATGTAAATTTTTTGGGTTTTGTTCTTCTTTAAAGGAATCTCCTGTGCACAGGTTTTATGCCTTATCATTATGTCTCTGGTTCTGCACTTAGGCTTCCTGCCAGGCAGTGTACAGCTGTCTTATTTTGAGGTTCCCCCATCAACTCTGTGGAGCACAGTTTACCTGCCTGGGAGGCACATGCTTACCCAACCCTGTCAGCACATCCTATTGCCTGTTCCCCTTATCCAAAACCACAGGAACTGTGTGTGTCACCTATGAGAAAGATTTTCCCAGGGATTTTCTGCTGGTGGACAGAATCTTGTGCAGATGATAAATCCTTGCATCCATCAGCAGGAGGGAGTGAATTCACTGTTATGATCTCAGCACTGATTGGTTTTTGACATCACTCTTACCTGAAACTTTTTTAATTGTGAAGAGAGAGGGACTTGACATTGTCAAGCTCCCAGAATAGTCCAGTTGGTGCTCCTTTCCTTGGGCCTATTTTGTATTTTTGTTCTGTAATGCTTACTATGACATTCCTGTGTTATTAGCTTGGAGATTTCCCAATGATGAAGGTCAGCATATCAGATATTTCCCCTTCACACTTCATTCAGTTGGAGGATGCTGCATGAGAAAATGTCTGGGAATATGCTCTTGTGCTAGTAGATGGGACAACTTTAATTAAAGTATCACAAATTAGCCACAAAGACAGTGGACAGGAATTTTGTGTTGGGGAATGCAATGTGCGAGCAGGGTATTTGGGATGTCCTAATCCAGAGGTTGGGATGGACGTGTCCTTCCTCACAGAATCCTCCCTCACAGCATATGTGATCTACATGATCTGAAATACTTTGTGAAGACAGCCAGCACTGTTCCTACTACTGCAGTACCTGGCTGCAATGGTCCACTTCTTGAGAGGGTTTAGCTACATGTTTGTTTGAAAGTAAGTAAATTCATTGATAGTGTCTTCCCTCTGCAGCTTCTCCCTTCCAGTATATTAGATTCTGATACTAGATGTATCATTTTTTGAAGTGGAAAAAGAAAAGTTCAAGCATGTTGAATAAATGTTAATTCGTCACCATAATTAATCGTGTGACTGAATTTTCATGTCTTTTTATTGCTGTGTGATTGGTAATAAAATCTCTACATACCTGAATTGGTGTTAGGCTATATTCGAGCCCCCCAGAAATGCCCTTTTCTTCAATCTAATATAATTGTTCCCCAAAGTCAGACTCTGTTTTGCCTGTTCAGGAATATCTAAGCCATCACAAGTACAAAGCATCATATCTGATGAGCCATTTTTAGGCATTTTGAATTGAATTGTTAGCCTGTTCCCAACTCCATTCCTGTACACTTCACAGTACTCTTGGCAGTCCTGTACTTTTGGCTCATCTTAGAACCTCTGAACAGATCCAGAGTATATTGTGGGCCCAAATTACTGAAGTGCCATATTTTCCCTGGAACAAGCATTCGTGCAAATATTGATGCATCTCTGGCAAGCGCTCGGTCTGAATGTGAAGGAGCATCTCTCATCAAAATTACTCGATTTGTGTGAGTTGTCTTCCTTATTTGTATGCCTGGCCTCCTATTGTGGGTTTGCAAAGGCATTATGTGATCAGTTCTTACTCAACAGTAGAAGTATTATCTTTGTTGGCTTTGAGCATGGACTTTGTGGGTAGAGAAGCTGCTGAGTTTCAGGTCTTGTCTTCCATGTTGAATGATCAGACTATTCAGTTTGGTACCATTCAGTCTGGTACCCTTACTGTGTAGTGCAAAGTGCCTCAGGTGTAGTAGCCTGTGTCCCTTTATCATGGCTCCCATTGCAAGCCTGGATCAGGGATGTTTGTTATGCAGGATTTTATTTCCTGGGAGATCCAGCTTCTGCAGTGGGGGGCAGCCTCCTTTTCTTCAGTGTCGGAACAGTTGAGACTCAAGAACTCGCCAGTACCAACCTTGTCTGCTGCTTACTAACCTCTGCCCTTGCAACACATTTTAGACTACCTGATAGCTTTTTCCTGTGGATGAAAACTGAGAGGCAGCAGCAGTCAGGTGTATAGTTTAGGTTATCCCCGAATAATATCCTTGGTTACTTACAAGCTACCACTGTAGCTTGATTCTCAACACAGTGTGTCACAAGTTTCAGGTAGTCACAATCAGGTGGAACTTTACTTTGATTTTAACATGGGTTGATACACATCCTGTAGAGTTAATTTTCCTCTTCTACTGAGCTGTGTGAGAAATTAACCATGTTTTTTTTGTTTTTTGTAGTAATTTCTACTACATGAGTTTGGTATATAGCTACACAGTCTCTTACAGACATATTCATTGTGAAGAATACAGAGATATTCACAATGTGAAGGTTCTTTATTGCTATCAGTATGTAGAACAAATTCTTCAGAAAGAATATGGATATCAGTAATTGAAATTATTGTATATATGCTGAATACACAAACTAATTTTCTCCATCAAAGAGAATAAAAAAAGTAATTGTATGCTATCTTTCCTATTTTAATTTCTTTAAAGTAAACTTGGTGTCTGTGAATGATTTTAAATTGAAATTCAAGGATAATTAAACATTTCAATAAACTAATTAGCCATTGCAAGTTGAGTTAATAGGTCATTGGTTAATGCTTTAAGTACAGTAGGGAGCAAAAAGCCAGAGGCAGAGTGCTTTCAAACATCAAAGTGGCTGTTGATGCACACCATGGAGAAATTTATTGCTGTTCAAGTGAGCTTCATTAATTTAAATTTTACTAGAGGAAAAAGATGCTTAAGAGGCTATTTTAGGATTGGTAGAAATAGCTTCATGAAATAAATTGTTGCACTTGGAAATATATGTAATAAAATTATAAGAAAAAAGAACTTGTGGAGAACAAACGAAGTATCTGTCTGTTCTTCAGTCTGTCTTCCTTTCCTCCTTCTCTGCCATTTCTCTTGTAAACCAGGTCTACATGATTCCAGCTGAGACATATCTATTGAGTTAAGCAGCCTGGTTCCCTCCTGTTCTGATTTTTATCGCAGAGGTTATTATAGGCTCAGAAAAGGACCTAGAAACTGAAATTCATGGAAAAAAAAGAGAAAAAAAAAGAAACCTGAGTGAAATGCAGCTGGCTGCTAGTGACAGCAAAGTCAGGAATTGCCCGTGTACTTGGTAGACTAAAATTTTATAATGGGCAGAAGGGGGAACACTCCACAACTATGGACTAAGAATTTACTGGTAGTCCTACATAAAGTTTTGACCCTCTACTTGTCCAGATTATCTAATATGGAAAAAACATCATTAGTAATAGAGTTTAGGTTTTGTTTGTTTGTGTGTGTTGTTGTTTGGTTGGTTGTTTTTTAAGAAAAGTCTTAATTATCATGTTATATTTAGCTGTATTCATCTCAGTCCTAGGGGCAGCAGTTCAAGTCCTCCTCAAGAGGGAGTAGAGAGGGTGGTGATGAGTCCTCAGCACTCTGAGGTGCTCAGAAGACTGAGGAACGTCACCCCCTCCCCACTGGAGCTACTCCAAAGCTGAATCTGGAACAGGGGAGGCAGCAGCCCCAGTCTGCAGTGCAGGGGTAGAACCAGGGACACACAGCTCAGGCTGTGGCTGAGCCCCTGCACTGCAGCAGCCTGAGGGCTTCTACTGGGAATGACAGGGATTATACTTCCTGGGCTATGTACTCCCTTCTTCTTCCCCAGTGCCAACGAAATCCTGGAGTGATGCTGTTTTTGGGATGAGTTTTTTTTCCTCACCCTTAGCAAATTGTCTGAATTGGAATGTATTGCATTATTAGCAGCTAAAGTTCTTAATGAGTCGTTCGGTTTCCACCCCCCCAGGTCTAAATATTTCTATCACCATTTTAGAACCATGAGAATTGTTTACCTGTCTGTACATCTAATTTATAATTTTAGCCTAAATGATTTTGTACAGGGACTGCCTCTGGTGTTAATCATACATAGGACAGATCTAGTGGAAAGGAGGCAGTCTCTACATTACTGCTTTTGCCTTCCACTTGATCACTTTTGGTAACCCTGCCTCCAACAACTCATTTCAGAGTGTGCTGGCATCTCTTGTTGAAAATGATGCATATTTTTCTTACCTGGACATCTCTGAAGCTATTGGCATACGTAACTTAAATCCTGAAAATTAAAAACTGATTTTGATTAAGGAATATTTTGACAAATGATGTAGGTTACTTATTTTGTCTGAACTAACATGTCCCCACTGTAGACAAGATCAATGTTGTAATGTAATGCTCTGTCAGTGTGTGCTCTAGGCCATGGTAATGTCATTCTTTCTGTTTATTAAGTGGACTTGCTTTTATCTCATTATTAAAATCATCACATGTACACATTTAGTACAGAATCCTGCTGAAAATATTTTTTTTCCTCTCAAAATTCCTTGGAGGCCTAATTTTCTAGGTAAAATGTTAATGTGTTGAGTTAATCCCAGTCCATCTCACAGTATAAATAATTTCAATAAATTCAATTTAATTTCTTAAATTTCAATGTATTTAAAGTAAAGTATTTTTAAAAATACTTTCTTAAAAGAAGTGGGGTTTTGTGTTATATAAGAAAGGAATTTAATTTGTTAACTTAAATTTGTTAACTTTGTCACTGTCTCTATTATGATGTTTGGTTTTAGGCTAGGTACTGTATTTTCTGTCTGCTCCTAGCAGACTGTTTCTAGTTCCACAACAGGTGCATTGAATAAAGGCAGCATGGTGCAGAGTTAAAATTCAAGTACTTTTGAAACTTTCTGTATCATTAAGGGAAAAAAATTATCACAAGTGTAATACTGCATGTGGCCTCAGGCGTGCAAAACAGTTTCCACTTCAGATAGAAGACTTGTTGGTGTCATCAGAAGGATGTTTGCCCTCTGTAGTCTCTTTAAGAATTTAGTTTGGGTTGGCGTATGAATGGAAAGTTGACAGAAGCTTTTTTACTTTTCATTTCAGCCTGCTGAATTTCCATCCTGTCTACTTATGAGTTTGCCAAAGTAAACCCTGTGAAAAATATAGTAGCTCTCCTGTTGTTTTCAAGAGATCACTTTCTGAAAAATATTTTATGGCTTAAATATTTTATTCTATAAGTATCTTGTGCTCAGCTGAAAAGGATTTTCACTGGTGCCCTCAATAGAAAATCCTAATGGTAAACTTAAAGCTCACAGTACTGTCTTTGAATGTTGTTACTGAGCATACCTCAGAACCTATAAATGCCAGCACTGTACTGCTAGTGTTCTTCAGTTTTTGAAGTTATTCTTCTTGCAGCATATATTTCTGCTGGCTTTCATAATTCTAAGCAAATGCTAATCTTTATTCTCATTCTTACTCATTTATTTACATAAATTTAAAAACCTCAGTTGCAGCATGTGTTGGGAGTTAGAATACTCTTGTACAGCATAGAAAAGATGAGGTAGATGTAGACTTAATGGTCAGGAACCCTGTTTTTTCATCCCATTGTATACTTATGGTGCCTGCTGTGTTAAAAAAGAGAAATGGATTATTGTTCATTCTTAGAACCCCTTTTGAAAATGTACATGCTCATTGTTCCTTCTTATTCTCTCATGCTGCTTGTGAATACTATCACAGGTTGTACAACATGCAGTATCTGATCTTTAAGCTCATTGAATCAAAGCATGAAAAACTAGAATATTTCAGACTGCAATTATTCACATCACAATTACAAGATAGAAGCAAAACTTCATGACCTAATTTGCAGTAGAAAATAATTGTCTTCAAGGTGGGAAGTCCATCTGGGGTTACTGGAGCAGAAATGTAAATATACCTTGGTTAACTGACTTGTAAGTTGTGTATGCTAAAGGCTTCACCAGGCTGTGTAATTTTAGACTATACAGTATATAAAAATACACTGCTGAATGTAACAAAGTGATTCTGGTCTATTAAAGTGCTGGCAGACGGCATAAGGGAACAGAGCATGCATAGATAAGAGAGTCTGTGGATGATTAGATGAGGTAACCAGGGGCCAGTTCTCCTCCTTTATCTCTCATCGTGCCAGTGGGTTCATACTATTCACATGCACAGAGTTTTGCTGTACTTTTGAGACAGAGCTTACTAAGGATACTTCCGGTATTTGAACGAAAAGGACATAGGAGATGGCTCATACACCCCTCCAGAGCATCATTGCTTTTGAGAAGTGGTTTAAACTTAGTCCATGAATGGTACTCTGCAGCTGGGAGTTGCTCATTTTGATTGATTTATTTAGCTCACCTGTTGTTGAAATAGGTTTTGAACCAGGATGTGCACATTCAGTTAATTGTGGTTTCTGTGAAAAAATTAAAATGGAAACGGAGGACTAAGTTTCTCTGAGGGTTTAAAACGGAGAGGGTAAGAAAAACTGAGTTTAAATATTGTTTTTTAAAAATATTGTGGGCACATGACTTTTGGACTGAAGAAACCTATATTAGGTGTTGAACACAACCCAGTGAAAATGGATTCCCTTGGTTTAATTCTGCTGTCACAGAATTCCCTTAAAATCAGGAGACATGCTTTTTATGGAAATGTCTATGTATGTGTCAGATGAGGGTTTTAGCTCACATTAAAGGTGTCTTAAAATGTATTTATTTTTCTGATTTTAATGTTAACATGTAAGACATCCTCCTCCACAGCGTTTACATTATTAAGCATGACAAAAACAGGATAGAAGATGTTTTTTCTGTTGAATCGGATATGACTTGAGTAGTTGTTAACCTCAGAAGTCTTTAGAACTTCTAACTGAATGATTTGTTTTGTAGGGCGAAATGGGTGTGAAAGGACAGGATGGTGTTGCTGGCCTTCCTGGTGAAAAGGTATGTTCCTCTATATTGATATGTGATTTGATTCATGGGAAGTGATAATTATGTCAGTGGCATGTCTGTAATTATGTACACAAATGGGAGGATAGAACAATTTTGATAGACATGTACTGCTGTGTAAGCACACTGAAAAAAACTCTCAGGCCGAAAGTATTCTCTGCAGGTGCACTTGTTTGGAATTTTTTTTTTTTAGAAGAGGGGGATACACAGAGCCAAAAGAAGCCACTTGTCCCACTGTGCAGTTTGTGGTCTGCAAGCCTAGGCAAGTGCTCTTATGCTCTCAACAGGCCACTTGGCAGAGCTTTAAGATAAACACTACTGACCTCCAAGCAAAGACTTGGAAATAGCTGTGGCTAAGAAAGCATGACTGCCTACTTTGGTATTCAAGAGGGTAACTGTCACTTCATTTTAGGATTTTAATGTGCAAACTAAGGCAGTTGTACAGGTTTACAGAGTTCAGAGCGCATTACCTGTGTTAGAGAAAGTCCACTAATATAATATCCTCTATAAACAGACTATAAATATATATGTATATATCCTCTATAAACATCCTCATGACACTGAGGATGACACTATCTCTCTGGAGTTTATAATAATTTGGTCTCTTGTGATTTTTTTCTTCTCTTCCATCATAATATTTGAAAGAAATTGTGGATTTTCTGCATATGCATGGAAGGCAGTTAATACATAAATGAATGAAACTCTCCAGATATATGTTAGTGCATTTCACTGTTTTTTTTTAAATTATTAGTTTTATTTCATTGGTATCTTTAGTGTCATGATTTATGTCCTTGTCCCTCAGTTCTCCCAATTTAAATCCTTTTTCATCATAAATTTAAGGTTTCTGTTTTTTCATTGCCATAAACAAGTGTCTTTTTAAAAACAGATGTTGCTGCCTTTCAAATAGCAATAATCTTACTACAGCAATTTGTTGGTTTACATGCTGCTTTCATATGTATGCAGCTCTTTAGTAATAGCAGATAGTTTGGTATATTTAGTAACTGTTGAGATTTCTAGGCACTGAAAGAAGTGTATTTTCACTCTGTCAGGTTTAAGATCTCATTAGAAGGATACAGAATCATGAAACTATCTTTTATTTTTACGTACTCTCTCTGCCTCAAATTGTGATTTTGTTAAAAGTGAGAGGTAACTGTATAATATCACCAAAGAGGTAGGATAAAAAAACCCCAATATTTGCTACTACTGCTGCTAAGTTGTATATGGTAGAAAAAATGAGAGCAAACTGCCAGGATTTTTAAAGCCTTTTGCACTGTTGAACTGAATAATAAAGTGCCATGTAAAACTCTGGGAAAGTAACAGTAAACTTATGAAGAGGATAAACAAACCAAACTACATGTTTCTTATGAACTCAAGCTGAGAGAGTTAAGGTTGTTCAGCCTGGAGAGGAGAAGGGTCCAGGACAATCTCATGGAAGGCTAGGGAGAGACTTTTTATGAGGGCATGTAGTGAGAGACAAGTGATCACCCTGTCCTTAAAAACTGGGAGAGAGCAGATGAAGATATTAGGAGGAAATTTTTCACTGTGAGGGTGGTGAGACACTGGAACAGATTGCCCAGAGAAGCTGTGGATGCTCCCTTCCTGGAAGTGTTCAAGGGCAGGTTGACTGAGACTAGTGGGAGTTGTCCCTGCCCATGCAGAGTGTTTGGAACTAGGTGATTGTTAAAGTCCCTTCAAAATCAAACCATTCTATGATTCTAGATCTTGGAATTACAGATCAATGAAAACATATCTTCACTGTTAAGTACTAGTCAAAAAAGAAATGGCATTTAAGAATTATTCGAATGTCAACAAGGAACAAAACAAAATAATCTGAAATTCACTATTATTAATGAAACTGTGCTGTGCTGCATCTTGAATGGTATACAGTTCTCATTCCCACATCTCAAACTGGATCTAGTATTGCTGGAAAAGATTCAGAAGAGGTGTCAAGAGTGATTAAGAGCATTGGGCATCTTCCAATTCATCTGTGACAATGTGAAATTCAATTTGAAAAAGGCACAACCGAGGGGAATATGTCCTAGTCTGTGCTGGATAAAATCTGGAGCAGATCATGAATAGCAACTATCTATTTAGCTCTCTGTTTCAGTATGAGAGGAGCATCAAACCTATCTGGTAGCAAGTTTAAAAGGAACAGAAAGGAGTCATTGTTCATAATGCATGATTAAAGATGGAAAGATCTGCCACAGGGTTTAAGTGAAAGATGATGGAATAAAAATCCATGGAGGTGTCAGACACAGATACTGCTGCTTTTCTGTATGTTCTTGAGCTCTGAGATGTTGAAGTCTGGGAAATCACTGGAGAAGTTGCTGTCATTGCCTTGTTTTACTTTTCTGTAGGCATTTGCTGTTGTCACCATTGTAGTCATACACTTGGCTAGAGAAACATTTCATTTGATCCAGCTAGACTAGACAGTTTTTACTTTAGTGTGGTCCCAGATGTAAATTAATGGAAAGAGTTATTGTAAAACATTGTAAATTGAACGAGACTGATCTAGAATGAAGTTGTGTTTTCCCCTGGCTCTTTCTTTAACTCCTTCTCTGATTTTATCTTTATTTAAAATTACCAGGCTACATGGCTTTTCTAGTACAAGTTGTTATTACAGTTTCCATGGTTAATACTGTTTGGGTTTTTTTTGCCTAGCGCCTTGCAGATTCATTGTCAAGACAAATCCCAAAGCTCCTGTTAGTTTACATAAGGCTCAACACTCAGATTATNAGATCTTTTTATTTGTCTTCTACAGAGAGTTCATTCCGTCCCTCTCTTTTCCTGAGATTTTTGTAAATTCAAACAAGCTGGGTTTTATTTGCTTCTGTATAGCTGAGATATTTTTCTTTTCTGCAGTTCTGGTGTCACTCATCCAAACAACTCAAGGCCTTTCTTTTCTTTGCTTCTAGCTCTATAATACCACCATAACAAAGCTCCAAATTAAAGGGGCTTAATGTCCTGAATGATATAGATGATCTACTCCTGTGTTCAGAGGGGATTATTTCTAGTCTGTGATGCTTCAGCAGTCAGGATGAACCTCTCAACTGTCTTGGCATAGCCCATTTTAGGGGGTAGATGGTCTCTGGGTACTCAAAGTTTAGTGTGAGTGTTCCTAGTTCTGAGAGGTTGCTACTGTGGCTTGTACTTTAATACACTACAACTACTCTCGGGGAGTCTGTGTGTTATGGGTCCAGTAGACAAAAAACGCTGCAGCTTGTGAGAGCATGCTGATGGTAGTATGGTTTAAAGGACTCAGGCTGCTGAATACGAGTGACTGTCTCTGTTCTTGGCCATTCCATATTTGTTTTTCTTGTTTATATTACGAAAATACTTCTTTGGTCACTGCATTATTAAAATTGATGTAGACAGAATATAGAAGAATCAGAAGACCTATCAAATACATTTTCTCCTGTTCTCTTTTATCCAAACTTCTATGATGATTACTTTCTTATAGTCAATAATATATAATATGTAGTGATGGAGAAGATACATCTACATTTCTTAAATTGCATTTTGTGAAATACTTGTGACATCCATTTTCAATATCTGATTTTCAAACGATTTAGCTTTACTGTTGTAGTTTTCTGCACTAATTTTTTGCAATCTAGATTATGAACAGACATCTTAAAACATAAAATACATTGAGTAAGCTTTGTAAAACTGCTGAGTTTGCATGGTGAGCCTGAAGAAGCAGTGAAATATTCAATATGCTGTGCATTTGCTACTGCACTGTATGGGTGCTCCTGTAGTGTATTAGTAAAATAAACAGTTCAGATAGACTGAAAGGAGAAATAAATGCTTATGTGAATTTAAAAAAATGTTTATCACCACACAACTTAGATTTACATTCAAAGTCAGACTAGAATAAAAATGTGAGTGTACATTTCAAGAGCTCTACCAACTGTACAAGTGCTATTTGTACTCCAAGAGTCATGAAAATGAGATTAGGTTTACATGAGGCTTTGCAGCAGGTATTTGTAAAAAAAGTTCCTTTTTATTCAGTTGCATATGGTTGTGACAATGGCCCAACGAAGCTTACATGAACTCAATATTTTGAGGTAGAAGATAACAGGATTAGAATACCTAACACTTTTTGTGGTGGTGTTTTTCTCATTTAACTGGATCAACTGGTAATCAGTGTGCTGTCTTCAGTTTAAAATGACCAGCGTTTTGTTTCAGAGCCAGAAAAGTTAATTGCCCTTTTCTGGAGTGGGGCTGTCTTTATATTTGGTACAGGTAAGGAAATGATTAGTAAAAGGATTCCCAAACTGTGATATAAATACCTTTTGTGGTATGCGTGCTGCATCAAAATGGCACGTTAACACTTCCTGAACACTTCTTTGCATTGCCTGGTGGGAAGTGCTCCCCTTTTCCTTAATGGTGCCTGAANTATAAGAGACAGCTGTGGTGTTGGTCAGAGGTTGGATTGGGTGAGCTTGGAAGTCTCTTCCAACCTAAACCATTCTGTGATTCTGTTTTTTCATTGCCATAAACAAGTGTCTTTTTAAAAACAGATGTTGCTGCCTTTCAAATAGCAATAATCTTACTACAGCAATTTGTTGGTTTACATGCTGCTTTCATATGTATGCAGCTCTTTAGTAATAGCAGATAGTTTGGTATATTTAGTAACTGTTGAGATTTCTAGGCACTGAAAGAAGTGTATTTTCACTCTGTCAGGTTTAAGATCTCATTAGAAGGATACAGAATCATGAAACTATCTTTTATTTTTACGTACTCTCTCTGCCTCAAATTGTGATTTTGTTAAAAGTGAGAGGTAACTGTATAATATCACCAAAGAGGTAGGATAAAAAAACCCCAATATTTGCTACTACTGCTGCTAAGTTGTATATGGTAGAAAAAATGAGAGCAAACTGCCAGGATTTTTAAAGCCTTTTGCACTGTTGAACTGAATAATAAAGTGCCATGTAAAACTCTGGGAAAGTAACAGTAAACTTATGAAGAGGATAAACAAACCAAACTACATGTTTCTTATGAACTCAAGCTGAGAGAGTTAAGGTTGTTCAGCCTGGAGAGGAGAAGGGTCCAGGACAATCTCATGGAAGGCTAGGGAGAGACTTTTTATGAGGGCATGTAGTGAGAGACAAGTGATCACCCTGTCCTTAAAAACTGGGAGAGAGAAGATGAAGATATTAGGAGGAAATTTTTCACTGTGAGGGTGGTGAGACACTGGAACAGATTGCCCAGAGAAGCTGTGGATGCTCCCTTCCTGGAAGTGTTCAAGGGCAGGTTGACTGAGACTAGTGGGAGTTGTCCCTGCCCATGCAGAGTGTTTGGAACTAGGTGATTGTTAAAGTCCCTTCAAAATCAAACCATTCTATGATTCTAGATCTTGGAATTACAGATCAATGAAAACATATCTTCACTGTTAAGTACTAGTCAAAAAAGAAACGGCATTTAAGAATTATTCGAATGTCAACAAGGAACAAAACAAAATAATCTGAAATTCACTATTATTAATGAAACTGTGCTGTGCTGCATCTTGAATGGTATACAGTTCTCATTCCCACATCTCAAACTGGATCTAGTATTGCTGGAAAACATTCATAAGAGGTGTCAAGAGTGATTAAGAGCATTGGGCATCTTCCAATTCATCTGTGACAATGTGAAATTCAATTTGAAAAAGGCACAACCGAGGGGAATATGTCCTAGTCTGTGCTGGATAAAATCTGGAGCAGATCATGAATAGCAACTATCTATTTAGCTCTCTGTTTCAGTATGAGAGGAGCATCAAACCTATCTGGTAGCAAGTTTAAAAGGAACAGAAAGGAGTCATTGTTCATAATGCATGATTAAAGATGGAAAGATCTGCCACAGGGTTTAAGTGAAAGAAGATGGAATAAAAATCCATGGAGGTGTCAGACACAGATACTGCTGCTTTTCTGTATGTTCTTGAGCTCTGAGATGTTGAAGTCTGGGAAATCACTGGAGAAGTCGCTGTCATTGCCTTGTTTTACTTTTCTGTAGCATTTGCTGTTGTCACCATTGTAGTCATACACTTGGCTAGAGAAACATTTCATTTGATCCTGCTAGACTAGACAGTTTTTACTTTAGTGTGGTCCCAGATGTAAATTAATGGAAAGAGCTATTGTAAAACATTGTAAATTGAACGAGACTGATCTAGAATGAAGTGTTTTCCCCTGGCTCTTTCTTTAACTCTTTCTCTGATTTTATCTTTATTTAAAATTACCAGGCTACATGGCTTTTCTAGTACAAGTTGTTATTACAGTTTCCATGGTTAATACTGTTTGGGTTTTTTTTGCCTAGCGCCTTGCAGATTCATTGTCAAGACAAATCCCAAAGCTCCTGTTAGTTTACATAAGGCTCAACACTCAGATTATATTTAATATCAAGACACTGTGCTTTTCCTGAACATTATAACTTTTAATTCAGACTACATAAAACCTATGCCACTGTTGTAAATTAAAAATTAACTACCATGGAATCTGAAAAAAATAAAACCAAAAAGTGTTTAAAAAAACCTCAAAACAATCAAATATTTTTAACACAAATAGCTAGATGTAAAAACTGAGATCCAGCCACCTGGCATCTGTTAACCTGAAGTGCAGAGTAGTACAGTGCTGTGTGAAATTATTAGCTCCGTCCTGGCAGTGGAATCAGTGCATTTTCCTCATATTGTGAACAATGTTAATGTGCTCTCTCTCTCAGTTGATCCATCAAGAGATGGAAAGAATCAGAGGGGAGTGTTCTGTACTAGTGTTATAGTTCTAAAAACTAAGAGGGAAGTGGGCCTTCCTTAGAAGGAAAGTTACTTGATTTTTTGAGTACCAGAGCTGAAAGGAAGTTGAGACTGCATATTAGGAAAAGATTCTTCATTGACAGGGTGGTTGGTAACTGGAATAGGGTCTCCAGGGAAGTGGTCATGGCAGAGTTCAAGGAGCATCTGGACAACACTCTTAGTCATATTGCTCCGTTTTAGGTAGTCCTGCAAGAAGCAGAGAGTTGAACTTGGTAATCTTTGTCCCTTCCAACTCAAGGTGTTCTATGATATGGAATACATTGCCATGATCCCCTTCCTGCAGTCAGCGTGTGCTTGTAGTGTAGCCTTCTGGGGACAGTTATCCAAAGTATCTATCAAATCATGATACAAGAAGAACTGGAATGTTGTGGTAAATCAGAATGACTATGATCCACGTGAGACCTTAGACCTTATGCCTTAGTCATCTTGAAGGTGTTCAGCAAAGTCTGTGAGGACAGAAGAAATACATATTAATGAAAGCAGTGTATTAGCCTTCTTGTTCTTTGGTGATTATAGGAAGGGAAGTTTTCTCTGGATACTCTTCTGAAGCAATTTAGTATAATTGGATTGTGGCCAGAGTGCTGGCTGCATGGTCTGAGAATAAGCATGCTGAAATTAAATCTGTCCCTGAATTGGAGGTTTGAGGTGACTGGAGTGCTCTAAGGTGTAGGATGACAGTTGCCTATCTGCTGCAAATCAGACTGCACAAGTTAAACAACACTGATCTAGTGGTTAAACTGACCTCATTATGACAAGAACTGATTGCTCTGCCTTGAGGAATGGTCTTCATACACTGTTGCCATGTGCAGGGTCAGACCACTGGTGTAATCAGAGGAACCACTGGTGTAATTTGAGCAATGCTGATACGCTTCCTGAGAAAGATATTTGAGTATTTTCTTAGTGTTCTTGTCATACTGAAATAGTGAGATGAGTCTCTTGTTTGTGAGACCTCTAGGCTTCTCCTTCACTGTAGTGTCTTACTTGTTGCACTACTACGTTTTATGCATTTCTTTTTCACAGTACCTACTTGGAGACTGACACAAATAGTCAAGGATCATCAACTTCACTGCTATGTATTTTGTGTCTGCAGATAACAGGGTTACCTTCTCTACTCTTACAGCCCAGGAAAAAAAACCAAAACAACAAGCGCCAAAACCCTGAAAAAACCACAAGTCACCAGATCTTTTTATTTGTCTTCTACAGAGAGTTCATTCCGTCCCTCTCTTTTCCTGAGATTTTTGTAAATTCAAACAAGCTGGGTTTTATTTGCTTCTGTATAGCTGAGATATTTTTCTTTTCTGCAGTTCTGGTGTCACTCATCCAAACAACTCAAGGCCTTTCTTTTCTTTGCTTCTAGCTCTATAATACCACCATAACAAAGCTCCAAATTAAAGGGGCTTAATGTCCTGAATGATATAGATGATCTACTCCTGTGTTCAGAGGGGATTATTTCTAGTCTGTGATGCTTCAGCAGTCAGGATGAACCTCTCAACTGTCTTGGCATAGCCCATTTTAGGGGGTAGATGGTCTCTGGGTACTCAAAGTTTAGTGTGAGTGTTCCTAGTTCTGAGAGGTTGCTACTGTGGCTTGTACTTTAATACACTACAACTACTCTTGGGGAGTCTGTGTGTTATGGGTCCAGTAGACAAAAAACGCTGCAGCTTGTGAGAGCATGCTGATGGCAGTATGGTTTAAAGGACTCAGACTGCTGAATATGAGTGATTGTCTCTGTTCTTGGCCATTCCATATTTGTTTTTCTTGTTTATATTACAAAAATACTTCTTTGGTCACTGCATTATTAAAATTGATGTAGACAGAATTTAGAAGAATCAGAAGAGCTATCAATTTAAATACATTTTCTCCTGTTCTCTTTTATCCAAACTTCTATAATGATTACTTTCTTATGGTCAATAATATATAATATGTAGTGATGGAGAAGATACATCTACATTTCTTAAATTGCATTTTGTGAAATACTTGTAAGGAGAAATAAATGCTTATGTGAATTAAAAAAAATGTTTATCACCACACAACTTAGATTTACATTCAAAGTCAGACTAGAATAAAAATGTGGGTGTACATTTCAAGAGCTCTACCAACTGTACCAGTGCTATTTGTACTCCAAGAGTCATGAAAATGAGATTAGGTTTACATGAGGCTTTGCAGCAGGTATTTGTAAAAAAAGTTCCTTTTTATTCAGTTGCATATGGTTGTGACAATGGCCCAACGAAGCTTACATGAACTCAATATTTTGAGGTAGAAGATAACAGGATTAGAATACCTAACACTTTTTGTGGTGGTGTTTTTCTCATTTAACTGGATCAACTGGTAATCAGTGTGCTGTCTTCAGTTTAAAATGACCAGCGTTTTGTTTCCGAGCCAGAAAAGTTAATTGCCCTTTTCTGGAGTGGGGCTGTCTTTATATTTGGTACAGGTAAGGAAATGATTAGTAAAAGAATTCCCAAACTGTGATATAAATACCTTTTGTGGTATGCGTGCTGCATCAAAATGGCACGTTAACACTTCCTGAACACTTCTTCGCATTGCCTGGTGGGAAGTGCTCCCCTTTTCCTTAATGGTGCCTGAAAACATGACTTCAAAAACTACTGTACTATAAGCTTTTATTTTTTAGTAAGAAATTTAATTCAGAAGCTCCATGTAAAACATGGGTTAGGAATGTCCAGCGCTTTGTTTTCCAACACATTTTAAATATGTGTGTGTATACCTATAAAAATTTAAATTAAAAAAAATAATTTAAAAGTGACATACTAATATAACATGTGACTTTAAATTACTTTCAGAGATTCTTTTAGTGTTTGTCTTCATACAAAGTTACTCCAGCGTCAGGTCTTCGGGCCTTTATGTCATATAGTCCACAACTGAAAACTTGTTAAAAGTACATCCACATAAAATTGTGTCATCATAAAGACCCTTGTGACTACTGACCTGCTTTCCCCATTGCTCTTCCCCATTTCATGGTTTCTAGACCATGAAGCCCTGTCTAGAAATTTTCAAGGCATACATGACTTTGCAGAGGAGCCATGGATACATGGCCTATTATTCCAGTTCAGCATATGCTCCTAGAGTATCAATCATTCATGCAAATGGACAAATCTGAGGAGACATTGGGTTTGAGCTTAAAGCAATGCAGTCTTTTCTTTCAGCTGTCTTGAAATATCTCTAGACAGCATGTCTTCCACATTTCATGTGCTGCACAGATCCTTGGTAGGGGTCAGGATATTTCCGAAGCAGCTCATCAGCATCTCAGAGAAAGCTTCAAAAAAATGCACTGGATAGGTAGTGCTTAAAGCCATCTCACTCAGTTTGCCTGTGTTTCCTCCAGTCATCCAATTTCTGAGCTGCTGTCTTTGCTAATCAATTACATTTCAAAATTTTTAGATTGGATATGGGCATATATTTTGCAACTTATACAACTTTTGAAAAATCCTTTTACATCTTTACTCTGGAGTGTGCAACAGAGATTTAAAAAGTATGATCAGTAACATAAGAAAGTATTTGTCATGAAAAAGCTTTTAAAAGTAGGAGAATCGTGAACTGTCATAACAAAGCTGAAGCAACATCTTAGTAGGAAATACAAAAGCTGTAGCAACATTTTAATAGAAAATACATAGCAAAAAACTAGGTTTTACATATAAGTAAAGAAGTAAATGGCTTAGCCTCAAAAATGAAAGACAGTGGTTTTACAGTTGGAAACTGTATTGCCACTGTGTAAAACCTTGAGTTTGAGAATTGCTGGGCAGTAAAAATGAAACAGTTGGACTCCTCTATTACAACAACAAATTTTGTACTGGATTCTTGAATTATTTTTGTGTTTCCAGTGACATCTTTGTGTTTAATTAGCACACATCTGACTTTTAAGAGATAGATAAATGTGAAAACAGTATTTCTATAGCTTTCTGACACATGAACATTCTTTCTAAAAATCTTACTGAGCCAATACATCTCAGACTATTATCTTTCCCAAAGCTTGTTTCATTGCTTCAGTGTGTATAGTTCTTGCTTGCTTGCTCTTGCTCTCTCTCCTTTGTGTTACAAGGAAGTGTTTTTAATAGCCTTTGATCATAAATTTGATTCCAGAGAGCTGTCTGCTGTGTTGACTTATTTTTGCCTTATTAGGTGATTTTTGCAGTTCACAACTCCAGGAACTGTTGAGCTCCCTGGTTTTTCAATTCCTACAGCTAAATGACAGCAGTTCAGTTCAGTTTTTGATAGAAAGCACCAGGGAATTCAATTACCCTGTGTGCAGTGACGATGCTTGGGTGTTACTTCCATTCTGGAGGGAATGGTGCTAGTGACCACTGTAGGTTGTGTGCTGTTGGTGAGCAGAGAGTTTCATTTTTAATTAAAGAATCACTGCTTTTTGAGGAAAAAAAAAAATCTATGCTGCAGTCTTTCAGCTAACCCATTCGAGGGAAATTGTGGCATTGTCTTCTGTCCTGTTGTGGTTTCCCTTAAAAGCAGATTAGTACATCTCAGTAGAACAAAAGTGCAAATGTGTTTTGGGAGCCAGAAGTTAATGATTGTATTGCTTGGCATCTAAGCCACAGACGAGTAACACTGGGGAGATAAGAGTGGGGGTGCAAGGGTATACCCTCTGGTATTTGTAACAAAACTGTACAGCAGAAGGCAGCCAGCCATGAGGGCCTGGCAGGCAGCTGCAGCTATTGTGATGTGAGGTGTGGCCAAAGAAACCAGAGGTCACCATCCATTTTATAGGGGTCTGGGCTGCTGGGAGCAAAATTGAGGGTGGTACACTGCCATGCAGGACAGGCTTTTGTTAGCGTGTTATGTAATGTGGAAGTAAAAAATAATGTGGTTGTTAAATAATGCAGTCGTTAAATGCAGCTCTTTGTTCCTTAATCAGAGATTCATGAATGCTCTAGCTGTGAGCCTGCCTGGCTCTGGGATTTTTAACTACATTTGAAAAGCCTCAGTCAGGACCTCGTGGACTTGGAGAGGGTGGGAGGAGGCCTGAGGATTTTTCTTCAATTGTTCCTAATTTATGTTTATTGTTGCGTTTTTTTCTGTCACAGACTTTTTTTTTTTTTTTTTTTTTTTAATTATCCTTCAGTTATGAGGATGAGAGACTATAGGTTTTGAACCTATTACTGTGAGATTTTAACATCCCATCAGAAAGTAGATCTTTAGGTAAAATGCCCATTATGACAAGACTTAATGTTGTAAAAGTTGGCAGCAGTGTGTTGCAGGAGATGGACTAATCAGGGAGGAAGGAACTTCCTCACTATACTGCAGCACTTTAAAGTTTGTCTGACACATTTAGTTTAGTTTTGCTTGTTTTCTTTTGAGCAATTACATATTGAACTTTAACAAATAAGGACTTAGGATGTGATAAATTGTTGATTTGTATTAGGTTAATTTAAAAATGGATAACTGTGTTTCTGTGATAACTGTAATTTATATCTAGCAGTGTTTTTTCCCCTAAGAACTTCTATCTCAAGTAGTGCGTGAGATTTAAAAAAAAAATTAACTTCATGCAATGGAAAATTTATGTGTAGTACACATTGTACAAAAGCAATAGATGATTCTTTTGGTTTCTGTGACTTGTGAACATATTAACTATTAGCTCTTCCTTGCAACATTTTTTTTGTTTTGGTGGGTGACTTCTCTACAAGTCATCACCACAGATGTGGATTTTTAATGTTAATTAATACACTTCTTGTAAAAAAACCAAACAAACATCCAACTTAGATGTTATAATATAAGTTTTATATCCCAAATTTCATGTATATTGCTATTTCTTCATGCGTAAGTACCAAGCTGTTGGACAGAAAACCTAATTTTTATCCACATTGCAGTAAATGCATAAATCATTTTATGCAGTAAAATCATTTATATGTACTGAAAAAAAAAGGATTCATTTTTTTAGTTTTCACTGCTAGCCAGTATTTATCTACACCTAAGATTCATACTACATGTTTAAAGTCTGAATCGATTAAATCGATGTGATGCTGCGAGGCTTGGCCCAGGCTTGTGTAATCAGCAGTCAGCACTGCATGAAGCTTCCAAAAATAGAAACACAAGCAGTCAAACAAGTAAGTGGAAGGGCAGTAAAAGAAAAAGTGCTGCTAATTCCACTGTTGACTTTCTGTCTAATGGACTCTAGTTCCCAGGCCACACTCAGCAAAGCAACTGGCACGGGGTGTGTTTCTGCAGATGGCTCAGCAGTGACACACACGGCCCAGCTGGTTAACAGGTGTTTAACAAATACCTCACACAAGCCAGATTTTTATGGTTTTTTGTACAGATACTGAGAAGCTAGTCAGCTGATTTTCTTTTTTCTTCAGAGTTAACACTCCTCTTACTCTGCTTCCGTTTTGTTGTGAATGGCAGTTCTTCTGATTTTCCCTTACAAATGAAGATAACATCTTTTTCGTTTGTAATAAGACACTAAGCAGGATAAATTAATACATAGTTACTTTAATAGTTGTAAGTTGTTACCTTTACACATGGAAGATGCGCAACGTTTTATTTATAGCTATTGACAATAAGATCTTAATAAATGTTTATTTAGCTACCTACTTCTTAGGATGGATATTCCCTTCAAGACTGTCTGTGGAAGGGAGAATGCCAGACTTCTTGGATATAGACGTTACATTCAGTATTTGTGTATGTTCCTATAAAGTGAGGTGGTTTGGGGACTCAACTGGACAGTGTAGCACGACCCTGGAGTATAAGCAGTTCCCTGTCCAGAGGAACATAAAATATTGATAGAGATGCAAGGAAAGAGCAAGGGTGGGAAACAAAACTACTTAACAGACAAGAATAAATAATGTGCAGTGCTATTCCTTACTGATTTTGTCTAAGTTATGTAACAGCACTCTACAAAGCTGGAGAGAGATGGTATTAATGACTGGCTGTTTACTTTATTACGCTCTGGGGCATCTGTTTTAATAACCGTGAGTGGAAGAAATTACAGTCTTTGTGGCATTAATTAATCTCTTTGCCAGCAGAATTGTTATCACAGCAACCAGCAGTGGAAATGGTAGAGTATCAGGATGCTCTTACAAGTAACTTTCATTAATGTAAAATCTCACAGATTTAGTCAGTAGGGGTGTATTTATGTAATGGTGACTGTCTTCCACCCCACCCCATTTCATAAAAATTTAGTCTGAGCATTTTTCTTTTCTGGCATCAAATCCATGAGGTGGAAGAAGGTGTGAGACCTCAAGAACGGTTAACAAAAAAATGCATGGCTCTTTCCATTGACAGGTTTATAATGCCAGTGTTGTGAAATTGCCAGAAGTACCACCCTGTAGAATATAGAGTACTGGTAGTATTTCTGTTAAATCTTGGAAGAATGAGAAGGGAATGTAGCCAGAGAAATGGCTGTCAGAGCAGTGTTGTCTAAATAAACATTGGGTGCTAGTGTGAGGACGATTAAAAACTCAAGGAGAGAGCCTGTGTCCTTCAGTAGTGGATGAGCTTCTTTCTGTCAGGTATCCCAGGTGTGGGGTATGGTGTAGGCTAATAAGCCTCAAAGAAGCTGTGAAAAGGGCCTGAAATGAGAAGTTACAACCCTACTAGGCTGAGTTGCCACTGTTTCCCACAAAGCTGCTCAAAATTGCTAGCAGTGGCATATACCTGAAGACGCAGCCTTAGGGAGCAGTTCCCAAGGCTCCTGCACTGACAGGAGATTCACTGATCCCAGAATCACAGAGGGGAAGCTGTCTGTTGGAGTCTCAGATGCATGGTCAGTGTATGCTCTTCATGCAAATGCTAGCCTGTGTGCAAAATACATCAAATGTCAAAAGGGATTGTTTTTGAAGTGAAGAGACATTTCTTTGGAACGTCTTATACTTCCAATTGTGGATGGAGTCATAGAAACTGTACACTGAATGGCTTTATCAGTAGTTGAGAGGAGGATTGCAGCTACACAAGCACACAAAAAATTGGATATTTCAGAAAAGATACTCATCTGAGTTAGTTTCTGGATTAGAAATTCCAGTCTACATGTAGTCTGTTTACTTTTTATTCACCTTAAATCCTTAGTTTTGATACTGCTTTTTTTGCATTTCAAATCTGTGTGGTTAGACATTAGACTTAATAGCATTTAATGGTCTGTGGAATTTTTGTTAGTGTAAATTTATATTTGTACCAGCTGACAATCTGCCCCCTGAATCGTCAGCTTATGGAAATGGATGATTCCTGCTGTTTACCTCTGTTTACCTTCCTAATATAAACTTGGGGATTTAATTGCTACTGAAAATATAATAATGTATTTTATTATTTTTAAAAGACCTCAGCAATTCAATAATATTGGGTAAATCTTTTTTAACTTATGTTTGACAGTTCAAATATTATTTTAGCAGGGGCAATTAGATCAATTTCCAGTTCTCTTGAAATTTTGCTGGGATTTGGATGTGCTTTCACACCGTGTTATGGCTCAGTTAACAGTAAACCAATAGAGGGTGTATAAGTTAAGAAAATCTTCTATTGATAGATCTATTATAAGGGAAAAAGCCTATTTACAAAAATATCAGTTGTCCACAAGTACTGTCTTTTTCTACTCTGTTGCTTCTGATGATAGAAATATCCAACTGGCTAAAATTAATTTTCTAAACTGCTCATCCATAAGAGGTTATGAAACTTTGAGAACTTTTTGCAGCTAGAAGGCTAGTTGCCTATTCTTAGTACTCTAAAGGAAGTGTTCTCATGAACTACATTTGCATTTTCTCTATGCTCTGTGTATGGTGTTGTAGGTCAAGTGAACTGGATTATTTTCAAGCTCATGTTCAATTAATTTCTCTGTCACATTTTAAAATAACCATCTAAAAAAAAAAGCAACCAAAAAACCACATTCACTTCTATGTATTACAGTGTGTTTCTTACCATTCTTACTTAAGGACATCACCTGGGAGAAGATGAGCCATTAAAAAAGCTGTCATCTGAGACATTTGACTCAGTCCAAAAAGCACAGGAAAACATTGGCAAGGCCTGAAGATACAAAATGAGAACATGCTTTCCTTATTCCAGTGCTCTTCCACATTGCCTAGAACTTTCTCCTTGCTTGTTAAGCTCTTTCATTACAGCCCCTGAGGGCTCTGAAGAGGCTAATGAGTTTCTTCTCACAACTGAACAACTAAACCCGCATTACCCAAGGTCCTGGTTATGTGCTGATGATAGGTTCTGCCTTCATTTTTCTCCTCCATTTGCTGTTTAGCTCCCAGCAGTCCAGTTCTGTCTGAAATCAGTGGCATGTAAGAGTGGTGACTGGAAAAGTGCTTTCTGGACTGAGTCGTCACTTGATGAAGAAGGTCAAGGAGAAGTCAGTTGTCACTGTGATAGCAGTGAATATCACTTGTATTTGCCAAATGCAGAAATAAAACCTACTGATAGTAGAGGTCCTGCTTCTGCTGATATGTTTTTTCGTGCTATAAAAACTGTTCCTTGACATCTATCATAAAGGCTTCAGTCAGTTACCCATTTTTGAAAGTCCTGTAGTTATGCATGAAAATTAATGGAGTGATCCTTTCATCTCAGGCTTTTCAGAACAACTGCTCTGAATTCTCTTGTGTGAAAGTAATTTATGGGTGCAAAATATAGAACCAAACTTTTGACTTTTGCACTCTACTTGTAAAAAATGTGTTCTTTAGTATTTGAATATAGAAACTGTGCCAGTGACATGTTCTTTGAGGGAAGCTAATAGCAAAAAGGAAAACAATGCCAACTAAAGAGTGTGCAGCCTGGAGTAAAGAGCCCTGTGGCCATGTTTGCTGAAGCGCTGAGCTGCCTCTGTCTGCTGATTCATTGGTTTGCATGCAAAGCACTAAAAACTAAATTTTCAAGTGCTTTTTAATTTGGAGTGTGTTAATGTCTAGGTGCCTGAACAGGTAGGCAAGTCAGACTTTTCCAAAAAATGGGTAGCAGGGAGGGCTGCGAATGAAACAAAACTGCTGCCTCCCTAACTCAGATTGTGTTATAAGGTGCAAATAAGAACAATAGGTCTGTTTTCCTTTGTCTTTCTCTTGAGCAGGTACATAAAAAAGCAACAGGAGCCCTGATCACTAGGCCACAAGAGTCCTCTGACCAGCTTTCACTCCCTTTGGCCAACCCATGGCATAACTGCTCTACTGGGGCTGCGCTGGAAGCTGGACAGAGCAAAGGAGACAAACTATTTTACCTGTCACAAGCCCTTCGTCATCAGGTTCTGTTAAGGGAGGACATTATGCCTTGCTCATCTGGGTCAAGTTTGCATCAAAGATAGCACTGAGCAAGTGCTGAGTACGAGTAGTTTAGCAGTAACCAAGTGGCAACAGAAGGATCAGTAGATGAAGTGAAATCAAAATGTCATAATATTTAGCAGAAACTTCCTGACAACCAGTACAAGAGATTAACAGAGCAAGTTTTAGAAAATACCAGCTGAATATATTTTTATGTAATTAATATTCTATCAGGTGATTCTAACCATTAACAGGAGCCTGTTTAAAGAAAGAAGGATATATTCAAACACGCTCAGAAAAGTATATAGTTGGTTTGGGATTTTTATTGTAAAGGTAAATCCTATCCTCCCCAGTGTCTCTGGTCTGGCTCAGTACTTGCTTCACAGGATATGATGCTGCTCCAGCCCCCTGACAGTACGTTGTTGAACATTCCACTCCATTTCTGCAATGCTAAAAATAGTTGTCCTCATTTAAAAACACCAGCCTATTAGATTATTCCAAAGGTCTGGCATACTCAGGGTAATGGAAGGCACATATCCATAAATTATCAAAACAGTAAGTAGTGTTTGACCGTGCTGATTTTACTTCTATTAAGATGAGTTTCCTTGCTAGTAATCCTAGAGTACCTAGCCTATTCTGTAAATCAAGGTCCTGGCGGGGCCGCAGTAAGTTAAAAAACAAAAGGAAAAGTGTTTGGTTTTCATATTGAGGATGGAGAAGCATTTGACTGCTTCTCAGTGGTTTGGTTTTGTTTTTTTTAAAGATCTACAGAATCCTATCTGCAAAATGCTTAAAGTATTTTACAGTAATTGTTTATCTTTCCCAGCCTTGAAGAGAATTTGGGAAGTTCCAACATTCTTGCTGTTATAAATCATGTTAATGCCTAAAAGGTTCCAAATAACAAAATGCATTCCAAGTGATTGATTCAAGTTTCTGTCAACTCCTCTTTTTTTTATATATGATTAGATAATGGATGCCTAATTGATTTTTGGCACAATGCTGCTTGGCAGTACAAGCAACCAATGCACTTAAGTTCACATACTGATATGTTAAGGTAGCCTATTCTTTCATTTTTTAAAATCTTTTTAAATGTAAAGGTCTCTTATTAAGGGGGCAGAATAGCTAAATGTGGAAGTCAAGGTAACTGCCTTCAAAGAAAGTTGCTAAGTACACAGATACAAAGCATTTTACTCTTTGTTGAAAACTTTATTTACTTATACTTTATGTATATACTGCATTACAGACTACAAAACCAATAAATGATAAATACATTTAGAACCAATATTATAAATTATATGCTGCTTATTTTTAAAATAGTTAAAGCAACCTAAATGGTAATCATTTTATATTAAGAATCAGGAGTTTATTTTTACATTGTTGTGTTGAAGTGATAATCATTTGTAGAACGCTGAACAGTACAAGGTGAAACATCTATAGCTTGTCTCCACAAAAAATAATGACTGTGGTGTTTTTCTGGTTTACAGTGATCCCATATAGCAGGAAAGATGAAATATTATTATTATTATAGTAACTACTAGACTATGAAGAATTTTTCTGAATTCACATTATAAATCTGGAGAAAATGAAAGCCTAAGGATAACTCATAATAAGTAACTAGAATTTTCCCCAGCATCATAGTATCTATTTTTACAGAGAGGAGCTTTTACAGAGAAGGAAGATGTTGAAAACTGTGCCATGGAGTTAGAAAAATGCCACTTTAGCAAGCTATTTTAAGCTCAATTTTATTGTGTTTCATGACTGCTTTGTATTTAGTTCCTTAATTACTTGTATAATTTTGGTAATTGTTCTTTTATTGGCTCTGTTACTAAGAGAGATTGGAGTTTTTCTTTTTTGTTGTTGTTTTTCTTTGTCTTTTTTTAAGGGTCTGTAAGGCATGTGTCTTCTGCTTGGCTTGGCATCAAACAAGTAAACTTCCAAAACTTTTTTTGGTTTCTTAATTCTGCCTTGGCTAGAAAACAGAATTGTGTGGTATGCAAGTTACTAGTGCAAACTTCTGTCAAGAAATTAAGACCCATGAATGGAGTGGAGAAAACTTTTGGTTTTAGATGCTTTCAATATGTTTTATTAGCTCCTATTTGAAGTCTTATAAGCACAGATGAATTCTTCTAACAGAACTTAGCTCAGTAACTTCAGATGTGTTGAGAATGAAATTGGTATATTTCACCATGGCATGTTACATGAAAGTGGATATTCCATGGAAGGTGGTACTAAGCTTTTGTGTGGCAGAATCTGGTTCTCCCTAGGTCTGTAATTGTTTAACAAGCTTTTCTAAGAAGGAATAGAAAAGGAAACCACTGCAATATTTTATATTTTAATTCTAAATGAGATATTTCTATGGTTTTGACTATTAATTTTCCTTGGGAAGCCCTAAATAAAATGCAGAGTTGTATTGTCTGTAGCTTTCAATCCAGAGCTCTTGATTTATTCTTTTTCTTTTATTCAACTAGTCCTTATTCAGATATTAAAGGTGAAGTTTACCATGTTACTTAGCTTGGATAGTAACCTTTAAAAATTATTTTTCTTTAACAAGGTGCTTGTTTGTACTTATCCTTTGTTGCTGTGCATACTTTTAAGCAGACAGAATTTATAAACCCAAACCAGACTCACAAGTTCCATGGGCAGTGCAAGGACAAAGTACTCTGGGGGGCAGGGAGTGACTAAGTCACCTGTACAGCTGGCATTTAAAACATGGGGAGGAGGAGGCAGTAACTGAAGAACATATGCAAAGGTGCAGGGCAGGCCCTGGGGAAGTCCTGGACTGGACTCGTAGGGTCACTGGCAGAGAGGAGCTGGATGCAGGAACACGCAGATCCAGGAAGAGACAGATCAGGATCAAAGGCAGAACGGACTTGGGTCCTCTCAAGATGCTGGCTATAGAGGGTGAGAGCTTGACCCTCATTATCTCTCAGATTTATACCAGTTATGAAGGATATGAGATGTAAAACTTCATTTGGTCAACTTTGGTCAACTGTCTGGCCTGCTTCTTGCCTCAAGGAGGGTCGCAGGTGCAATCCCTTTCTTCCATTTTGCTTCCAGATTTTAAGAAGTTTAGCAGAACCAAGCAGCCACATTGGTTCTGCATACCGTTCTCTAGCAGTAACTATACTCGTCAAGTGTTACCAGTCCTAGAAGCAGAAATCAACTGAAAAACATGCTGTTAATTCCAGAAAGTGCAGTTACTTAGAAGATTCTTAACTGAAAAGTAAAATTGCTACAAAGAAAATCAGTTCTATTCTGGCTCTAACCAGAACAATTAAGTAGTGCCTCTGAGAAGGAATAGTCTCATGCAACAGCACAGGCTAAGTGCCACACTACTGAAAAGCATCTCTACAGAAGAGAATTTGGTGTTCCTGCTGGCTGCCTTTGTTGTGGAGAAGGCCAGATGCATCTTTGGCTGCTTTAGCAAAAGCATGGCCAGCAATTCAGGAGATGTGATTGTTTGATGCTTAGGAGACCTCATCTGGAGTTCTGTGTCCACTTTGAGGCTCTTGATGAGATGAGAGCACAGCTCATTTGGGTGATCCCAGTGGAGGCCCACCAGGATGGCTAGGGGCTTGGAGCCCATGATGGGCAACCAGGCTGGTGAAGGGACTCGAGCACAGACCCTATGAAGAGAGGCTGAGAGAGCTGGGGCTGTTCAGCCTGGAGAAGAGGAGGCTCAGGGGAGACCTCATCACTCTCTACAACTCCCTGAAAGGAGGGTGTAGCCAGGTGGGGGTTGGTCTCTTTTCCCAGACAACTTTCAACAAGACAAGAGGACACAGTATTAAGTTGTGCCAGGGGAGATTTAGGTTAGATATTAGAAAGAATTTCTTTACTGAGAGGGTGATCAGGCATTGGAATGGGCTGCCCGGTGAGGTGGTGGATTCTCCATCCCTGGAGACATTTAAAAAGAGACTGGATGTGGCACTCAGTGCCATGGTCTGTCAACCGCAGCGGTGGGTCAAGGGTTGGACTTGATGATCTCTGGGGTCCCTTCCAACCCGGCCAATTCTATGATTCTATTGTTCTATGAACAAGCACAGCTCCTGCAGCCTCTCCTTGTACAGCTTTAAGATGTGACGATTTGGAAAGGGGTAGGGTGCAGGCTCATTGCCATCTCTAAGTAATGGGAGGGTGTAGAGAGCCAGACCCTTGTCAGAGGCATACACTGAAAGGAAAAGAGGCAATGGATGCAAGCTATAACAAGAGATTTTAACTTCATCTAAGAATAATTAAATGAACTGGGAATTCAGTTATAATAGAATATGCAGCCTCACAAATGGGAAAGCTAAATGAAGAAGCACTGCAAGGAAATTGTCTGAAGTAAATGAGAATTAGCTGTTTTGTATGTCAAACACTTGGACAAGGATAGGAATCAGAACAATCCAAGTTGGGAGGGACCGTGAAAGGTCATCTGTCCCAGCCTTTCATGAGAAAGAGAAACTAGATATCAGAACAGAAGTTACACATGTTCAGAAAGTCTTTCAGTAATTAAGCATTCATTTTTAGGTAAGGACATATGAAAGGCTATTTCACCAGATCCCATTTTGCGTGTGTGGTGTTGGGCATGCATCTGAAATTGCCCTGAAACTGTTGATTGCCTGAACCACCCCAATCAAAAGAAATAAAAAAGCAGCCACTGCAGGTGGTTAATGAAAAGTCCAGATCTATGTGAGAAACTATACATCTATGTATCTCCGAAGCTTTGAACTTGATTCCCAGTTGTGTAGTACGTGATGCTGTATCAGTTGAAAGATTTGACAAAATGCTGCTAGAAAATTTGCATGTTATAGCCTTCTATTGTAGATAACCTCACTTAAACCTTGGACTTCTATATAAGGAAATTACACTGAAGGGTGAAAGAATGTTTAGACATTGCTCATTCTAATTTCTTGAAAGTAATTTAGAAAATACCATATGACGTATGTTGGAAAATTTCCATTCTTTTCATCTTCAGACCCATAAAAATCATGTGCATTGTACTGAGCTGGTGAGACTGAATCCAGAGACTGATAAAATCAAGCAAGCAATCTCCTGCTATATGATTTGGGAGAGATGGGGAACGTTTGGGGGTTTTTTTATTGGATAGGTTTTGTGGTACAGAACTATATGATTTTTTAAATAAATTATATAACCTTGGGCGTATGTCTCAAAAAGTATACAAACACACATTAATAATGTTATAAAACAGCTGTTATTATTATTATAATATAGCCAGGCTGCAGAGTACTTGACAAAGACATTATCATAGTAAGATTGCCTACTAAGATATTTTTCTGAGCCAGAAGTTGCACAATTGGAGCTGGAAGAGCATTATCACAGGTCTTTTTATTGAAAAATCATCAAATAAATAATTCAGTCTTCTGAAATAAGCTGAGCTTCAATTATTATTTTAAAAATAATCCCTTCTATTGTTTTTATTTTAAAAAAGTTATTTGGGTAATGATTTTTATTTTTATATAAATTGTATGTTTATATTTGCCTTGGTTGTTCTAGGTTTTGAAGGGTTTCACAGCTGACTTAGTCATACTGAAAAATTAGAATTAAGGTATTAATAGGGATAAATATATTAAAACTGGTTCTGCAAAAGAATACCAGCAGTGTAATGAAGGGGGTGTGGCATCAGTGAATAGTTCAGAATTTTTAAAGCCAAGAAGAGCCCTTAGGCTGAATGGAAAAATGATTGGTTACTGTTAGTCAAAAAAAAAAAAAAAAA
>JAAWXA010000001.1:70798890-70816195 GCA_038090715.1 Florisuga fusca | reverse complement strand
ATTTTATATATGACCAACCAAGTAGAGTTTTATTCTGAAGGTCTTGATTAAGTCTGTAATTAATAAAATTCTTATATATTTTTTATTGATAAGAAAAGTATTCTGGAAATGCTTAAAGACAAAGAGTTTTTTATGCATGTTAATCAGTGTCATCAGTGCTTCATTTAGAAACATTTTTTTTTTAAAGTGATTTCATAATGAAATCTAACAGAACCATAACCACTGGTCTCCAGTAATGCTTATTGCTATCTTATTTCTATCGTAACTAATGTGTATTTATTTATACAGTATGAAGTACGTGTTCATTAGTACTGTTTTACACTTTTTCCTAAGAATGCAAATTTACTGCAAAAGCAAAATTTAACATTTGCTACTGCAAATTTTAAATAGTTAATTTTCATTAATATGCTTCTGTGTGCCAGCTCAGTAGTTAGCATGAATTTTGTCTCATGCACACATCTGACTCCAACTGTCCCAGCTGAATGGAGGTGCATTTACCTCTTCCTCAGACTGGAATTTCAGTCCTTTTGCCTGATTGATGGATGGTTGTGTTGTCCTAAGGACACTCTGTCTTCTGAAAACCATAAAACATTTCCACGTGTAAATTCCAGGAGAAGGCTTTTCTTGTTCTTCATCAGTCAAGATTGGAAATGGAGCTTGAAGCTGTTTGTCCTACTTGCAGGGGCTCTGCAGTGGCCATAAATAGTTCAGCAGATTATAAATTCAAATGGGAACTAAAATATCCCTGTGGAAGGCTTACTTGGCTGACAGAATGCTGGCCTGGGTGGCTCCAGATGATGCATCCTTATCTTCTTGTGTGGCTTCAGACAAGTAGATCTCCACAGGTCATCAAAGACAAATCTGTATTGAGGGACAGGTGTGGAAGGAAGAGCCTCTTCTTAGCTTGCCTCATAGGAATTAAAGTAACAGTGATGATAGTTTATGATTGAAACTTCAGCCTCTAACTGTGTTACTGCCTGGTTACTGCTTTTTCACTAGTTTTGCCTGGTTTGGGTAAGGCAATCTAAATTAAGAGTCTTTTCTTGGATCATAGAAGTTTCTATGTGCTTCAACTCACTCTCTGAAAAAAGTGCAGAAAAGCATTTCTGCTGCATTTATATATCATGAAGGTGAAGAACAACTGATACTGCTATTATGGCAATATTCAGACTGAAGAAAATGGAGAATAAGTGGCAGATTCTGAATTTATGAAGTTATGCTGCTTAGGACATAGGCATATTCACTCACTCACCATACCTCTTCAGAAGTGTCAGCCAGCTTTCCAGTCTTCATATTTTAAAGAAAGAATGTTACAGATTAACAGAATTTGAACATATTTAAGGTAGCAGAAGATTTTTTGAGGAGGAGGCATTCCAGTAATCTGGAAGGGAGAAATATCAGAAAAAACCCCTAGCATCTGTAGCAACTAACAACTATAATGTGAAGCTTTATTTGCTAAGAAAATCACTTATTAAGCTTGAGTGTTTTTAGCTCCACTGACAGATTGCATTTCCTTGGTGGCATTGTTATTAATCAATTCTGAAGGGCTTTTTTTTTTTTTTTTTTCATAATTGTTCTGCAGCTGTGCTGTACTTTCCTCAAGTTTTATGAATAAATTGTGTTTAGACATAGGCACGTGGTTCCAGCTGTTGCTGCCACTCTTTTGCTTGATTCCCCTTATTTCAAGGCAGAGGTAAAATGACCCAGTCACTGATACCCACATTTTTCTTATCTGAAAACTGGGTCTGTGCATTTAGACCTTTTTTTTTTAAAATTATTTTTATTTTTGTCTTGTAAATTCAGAATTCAACTAAGAGATCACATTTAAAAGTATCTCCAGTGTAACTATTAACAATGTACTTAGCTATTCTTCATATAAAAGGAGCTATATGAGTGGAAGAAATTTACTAGTGATCACCCAAAAATAATTTGGGACAGCCTTATCAAAAAGTACATATCATGATTTGTGAGGAAAGAGTGTGATTTCAGATTATCAAAAGCAGGTCTCAGTCTGGGCTTAGTTTATCCCAGTTTAGCCTTAATTCAAACAATTTTTGAAGAACAATAAGACTGAGTTCCCAGTGACTGAACTCCAGTATTAAAAATCTATCCACACGTTTGTATTTTAACAGAGTGTCACAAAATACAATAATTTTGCACTAGTATTTGTGTAACAAACATGATTTTAAAAGCCTGGAACTTAAAATTTGATTTTTCCTGATCCAAAGACTCTTCTCCATCTTGATAAGCAAGGAAAAAGAATGCTTGCCCACTCTGTTTTGCTTATCACCTAGAATGGGGCATAGCTGCCTAAACCTTGGGTATTTGCTCTTCCAAATTCTCTGTAGAGGTACATAAAAACGAACAACCCTATGTTTTTGTTTTGGTGACCATAGCATTCCATAGGGTTGAAATTGACTCAGCTTTATACCTCTTGGTTAGCCAAAGGAAACTAGTTGACTTTGGCTTTTTTATTCAACTGTGTTCTGCTTTGGTAGAGCAAGGTCTGGGGAGATGTAGGCAACTAACTGGGGCCAAAGTGATCATAAGCTTTGAGGGAGATTCTTTTATGCTGTATAAAGGTTTCTTTCCTACACTTGGTTCCCCTTGAGGAGTCCAGTCTTGTTCTGTCTACTTCCTTTGTTTTGGGATTTTGGTTTTCTATTTGTCTCTTTTTAATATCAAGTTGAACTTGGTTTTCTCTTAGAGAGGTCAGCAATGCTAAGGGGAGCTACACAACTTCATCATGTGTAGGTGTTATGCTGCAAGCTTTCCTTTCATGGGAAGTACATTCTCAGCATAATTTTTTTTTAGTTCTCCTTGGTATTCTGCTTTCTTTGTGTTACTTAGATAATGACATTGTCTTATATGATAGTCTTATAGCTGCAGCAAAAACACTGTTCTACCCTTCTACAGAATGACTGAAAAATTATATGCTGAGAGCAACGCTGATTGGTTTGTTGCCAGGAAGGCAGAGAGTATCAAGTGGATCTATCCTCATTCTAATGCTGTTCAGTATTGTAACCTTGCTGTCTGGGATAGAAAGTGTGATTATTGAATTTTACGATGGTGGGAAGTTGGGAGGGACTAATAATAATTAGAAGAAAGTTTTAAAATCCAGAATGTTCTGTGAAAATAGAATCCATTGCAGAAGGAGCAAATGCGAGGAGCTACATATAAAGGAGAATAAATCTGAGCTGAGAACAAATATTATCTACTCATAAATTAAAATCTGAGGATTTGGATCAGAAGCTGAGCACAGGTTAAATGAACTCAGGCAATTGCAAGTGAAATATTCTTACCAATATGTTTTAAAGTGGGAATATTATCTGCCATGCTAACTAAATATTACTCTACTATTTGTTATAGGTAAAGTTTGAACTTTATCAATATTGATAGGATTTTGAAGGATATCGAAAGGAGAACACTTAGAATGACTGGTGCTCAGGAACAATAAACCTTCAAGGAAGGATTTAATGAATGAAGGTTTCTTAGTCTAGAGTCATCTGGAAAAAAAAGATGTAAACAGTCCTCAAATACAGAACACTGCTGCTGCAAAAAAAGGGGAATAGTCCACTTTCTATGTCTGTAGTAGATGACATGCAAAGCAATGGGCTCAAAGTGCAGCAAGGAAAATGCTGTTTAGCAATTAGAAAATGCCCAATTAATACTTTTCTGTCATAGGACAGTAAAGCCCAGTGGGGCTGTGCAGGCTCCTCATGCAGCCCTGGGCAACCTGGCCTGATCCCATAGCTGACCCTGCTTTGATCAGGAGGTTGTACTGTAGACCTCCTGAGATCATGTACAGCCTCAAATATCCTATAATTTTATGAATACTGAACATGAATATGTTAATTTCCTGATTTCACATGTGTTCACATTATAAATCCACATAAAGAAGGAGAACAATAAAAAGGAACCTTGATCCCAGGGAGGCTTTTTTTGTTTATTTCTGTTCAGACATTGGCTGGGGTGAGGTGTATACATTTAATTTACAGTATGGACAAATATTTCTCACTAGAATATATTATAGGCAGATTTTTTAAAGATGTGTGGGTACATTCACAAGCCCTTGTTTTGGAGCAGCATATCTGAGAGGGTTCAGTCCACTTGCTTAAATATCTGATCACCTGTCAGCTCATGTTCTCTTCCTCATTGAAGGAATTCCTCATCCTCTTCCACATATGGAAATCTTGTTTGGGTAGCATTGTAGATGGTTACTTGAATGATGGGTGTGTATGCATTCTCTGGGGTCTTTTTAGCTTAGCTTTGTTGAAACCCCATGAAATAATTTATTTTCCGACACAAATAGTTAAAAAATAAATTGTTCAGCATAAATTAAATCTAAAGGTGTCTTCTACTGTAAATTGTAGCTTCTTAATTTGCTGTGGCAAGATGTTTAAGTGTTTCAGTTCAGATAAGTGGGCACATACAATATTTTGAGCTTTGCAGCTGTTAGAAGCTTAATCAAAAAATTGACTGTTGAAGTTAGGTCTGAGATCTTGAAGCCTACAGAGGTTGAAATCATATTTATTACCATTCGGTTTCACACTTGAAATATGTGCAATGCTTGGGAGTTGAAACTGGCTGAAAGCCAATTAGTTAATCAGATAGATAAACTCTGCAATGTCTTTTTTTTTCCTCCTTTGCTAAATCTGTAATTCATCCTCTTTTACCTACTGGCTCTTGCTTCCTTTGGTCACTTCAGCTAGTACTCTTTACCCACATCTCTGATTTTTCTGTCATCTTGTCTACTGTCTTGGTAAGTATACTACTTACTGTAGTATACTTTACAGATACGGTTCTTCAGTAATTGAACTGGAACACTGAAAATTCAGTTTTGTGGGACACATGGAACCTGAACACCATATAGATTTCCTTATAATTTGTCAGCAGGTGTGGAACAAATCTGTATTTTATTTGGAATAGTGGTGACAAAAAAGAGAATGCAATTACATGTTAATTATAGCTAAGCAAACATGACTGGTTTGTCACTAATAGATAACAGTGATTTCACAGAGCTGAGAAAGCTGAATTCCTTGGCTCACTTAGCTGCTACAAAATCCTAGTATAAAATCCCTGTTTCTTTTTTAACTCAGAGGGGTAAGTAAGGTTTTCTCTTATATAGACTAAATCACAGTACTAATTGATATCTCAGAAGACTCAGAAATTTTGAGTGTTGTGTTGGAGGACGGCTGTGCTCTGGAGAAGGACTTTTCAATTGCAGTTTTCCTTGTTGCTTTGTTTTATAAAGCATCTTTCTCTCCCATCTCACACTCTAAACATTGGATTTAAAAACTGTAAGTCATTTGGAGCTGAGTTATGTAACAGTGCATGTCCTGACATATGCACTTGTGAACACTTATCTTTGGTAAAGTTATTGTTTTATTGCAATTCTTTGATATTTCTCAGTAAAATTATATAAATAAAAAAGTTATATATATAACTAAGGGAAACTTTGAGAGTAAAATCATAATGTTAGTCATTCAGTATTTCCAAAGTTTCATTCTTTTTTCTTTACCTTTTATATGTTTTGATTGTTTATACATATGAGGAGAGAATCTGGGTCTTGTCCAGCCTAAATGTAGAAAAAATTGTCATCTGCTTCATTTTCTTCTAAATGCAGGATGTTCTTTGTATATATTTACTGTTTTGTGAAGTACAATTTGAGTTATCCCAGGAAATATGGCTTCCTCTATTTCCTTTGGAAGAAAATTCCTAATAGATCTTAGTGTCATGATGATTTCCTGGAGGCTGAACATTCTCTGCTTCATCCTATCACACCTTATAAAATACTCCTCTGTCTATCTTTCATCCATTCAGAACACGCAAGGCTCTAAACTTCTAGTGTGTCCCCAGGTGTAGTCTTTTATTTCACAGTCTTCAGTACTTTTTTCTTAAGTAAGTATAAGTAAATGAAAAAGGAATCACCCTTCTTTGCTAAGGTCCTAGTTGCAGTTAGTCATCATTTAGTCTTTCTAATATTTTGATGTCTGGACCATAAATCCCAGTGCTGAAATCAGTGCACATAAGACATCTCAAGTACTGGGGGAGCTTCCAATCTATTTGAAAAATAGAAGTCATTAGTCATGGTTACCATACAGTCCTGGACCTCAATGGTCTATAATTAAAAATACTAAAAGTTACAATTAAGAGAAGCAGTTAGTATAACCTTCCTGTGTATTATTAGTACAGTAATTCTGTTTTTCAGCTCTAGATTCTGCTAGAAATGCTTCAGTCTGCAAAAAAATAGGAGTAAAGTTGGTAAGCAGAAAATATTTATGTAATTGTCGCCACTGCATCTAAAGACTTCTCAGTTTGAATATTTTTTTTGAATAATGAAAGAAGGTACATTTTGCATTATAGACTAAGTGTCTGATTCCCAAGTTTGTTTGGATGATGATAGAGTCACTGCCACTGTGTTGAAAATGTGGTTCCTTAAATTCTACTAATCGTCAACACAGAGGGAAGATATTCTAGAGTCCTTTAAATCCTGTTTCTGATTGAACACAAGAGGAAAATTTTTCACGGTGAGGACAGTCAGATGTTGGAATGACCTCCCAGGGGAAGTAGTGAATTCTCCCACTTTGGAAAGATTTAAGTCTCAGCTTGATGGGGTCCTGAGACATCTCACATAAGCAATAATATTAGAAGGACTGGACCAGATGATTCTTGAGGTCCCTTCCAACCTGACTTTCTATGATTCCATTTCATGAACTCAAGACTTGTTACTTTACCAGATGGGTGTAAATTTGGATGGGGTTTTTTTGTAATCATCTCTTAATGCTATAAAGGAAAACATTAGAGTTTTCTCTTTCTAATCTTGTAACTATTTAGGCACCTATTTGCACCTATTAAGCTTTGGAATTGAGTTGATCATTTTTCTTTGATTTGTTTGTATGACTGTTCTGCTCTAACGTTGTGGGTAGCACTTTAGAATTTATTTCATGAAGTCATGTTAGGTTAAATGTTGTTTTACAAGGCGACCATCTCAGTGTATGGGCATGCAACTGTTTTTATGACAGAATTTTTTAATATACCAACCAGATCATATATGATCACAGAGACACCTCTACACAGATATTCTAGGGGAAAGGAGAAAGGATATTGTTAATTCTACAGGAAATCTCTATCTGTAATAAAAGCAGTTGCATTGGCATTTGTCCTATTAAGCTAAACATTTCCAGGTTTATACTGTAGCTCTGTCGTATTTGGCTTTATCTGGCCATCTTCATACTGTTATCTTTCTTGTCCTTTAAACAATCTTAATGAAAACTGCCTGCTGAGAATAGTCCCTAGCCTATGATAACTTTTCAACTGTGCCTGGGAATTATATGGGGAAATGCTAATTAGACTCATTGACGTGTCTGCAAGACACCTTCACAGCTGGAGTCTATCAGTTTGATGATATAGAAGACCAAGTTCCCAGTTCCAGGCTGCATCACTATTTAATTTACTTACACATGCCCATTTGGTCAGATTAAATGTTCATCAGGCTCAGCATCCTGCTTCTAACGATAGCCAGAAACGGTGCCCAGGGAAAAGCATAAGGACAAAGCAAGCAAGTACTCTTCCAGCCTCCAATTATTCAAGACTGCAATTGCAGCCAGATGTATTTTCAGTGAATTTAGTAGCCTTCAATGGACTTCTCTTCATTAGTGAGCAGTTTTCTCTTGAGTTCATGTAAACTTTGAGCATCTGCAGTATCCTGTGGTGAGGAGTTATGTTCTGTTTGAAGCATCATTTCCTTTTGCTTATTTGGAACTTGCTTCCTCTTAATTTAAATTGGTGTCCCTTGGTTTCGTTGGAAGATTTTTGTTCTTTTTAGTTTAAATCAAGAATCAATAAGCATCTATCATGCATTTTTGAGCTCTCTTTTCCAAACTGAAGAATACTAGCTTGCTTAGTATCTCTTACTATGAAGACTGTTCTGTATTTGATGATCCTTACTAGCTGCCTTTGGATGTTCTTGAGTTCTGTTGCAGTGTTCAAAGATGGTAGGAAAACCTCAGTGTATAGAATATCACAGAAAAAATCTTTGTCTCCTCACATGGAAATTCCTTTTTCACCTTCTCTTTCACTTTTAGTGTGGCCAAAAGTTCTCACTCTTGCTCCTTCTGAAGTAACCATTAGCAGTCATTGCATTTAGGAAGTTGTGACTTTATGCATAGGTGTTACGGCTAAATACAGGATGTAAAGATTTTACCCTCTTCATCATTTTGAATATACACTACACTTGTCCTTCTTTGCCATGTCATTTCATCTCATCATGCCTGTATTGAGTTAGTCACAGTTCTTTCTTATATGTTTTATCCATTACAATTTGGTGTTACCACTGGAGTTATTCATGTACCTCAAACTGCTGTTTGAGGTTTGAGTGTAAACAATTTATGTCTTACTGAGAACAAAGATTAGTGGAGGAGAGAAGTGACTTTGCCCATACCTAAATGCTGATGTGAATTCTCAAACACTTTCTGCCTTGGATTAGAAATATAATCATAGGATTTGGGTTTTGTAGGGACCTTAAATATCATCTGCTTCCAATCCTCTTGCCATGGGCAAGGACACCTCCTACTAGAGCAGGTTGTTCATAGCTCCATCCAACCTAGCCTCCAACACTTCCAGGCAGAGGGCATCCATAATTTTTCTGGGCCACATTCCAGCATCTCACCACCCTCACAGTGAAGAATTTCTTCCTAATATCTAATCTAATTCTATCCTCTTTTAGTTTGAAACCACTCACCCCACCCATCCTATTGCTATTGCCCTTATAAAAGTCCCTCTCCAGCTTTTCTGTAGGCCTCCTTCAGGTACTGGAAAACTGCAGAAAGATTGCCCTGGAGCCTTATCTTTTCCAGGCTGAACAACCCTAACTCTCTCAACCTTTCTTCATAGAAGAGATGCTTCAGTCCCCTGATCATCTTTATGGCCCTCCTCCATGCTTCTTTTGATGCAGCCCAGGATATGGTGCACTTCTTGTGCTACAAGAATGAATTGCTAGCTCATGTTGAATTTTTTAACAACCAACATCCCCAGGTCCTTTTTCTGGGTTGTTCTCAATCCATTCTCCACCCAGCCTATAATTGTGCTTGACATTGTCCCATCCCATGTGCAGGACCTTTCACTTGGCCTTGTTGAACTTCATATGGTTTACACAGGTATACCTCTCCAGCCTGTCAAGGTCCCTCTGGCTGGCCTCCCCTCCTTCCAGTGTATCAACCACACCACACAGCTTTGTATCTTCAGCAAACTTGCTGAGAGTGCACTCAATCCCACTGTCTGTTTCCAAGAAAGATGTAAAATGGTGCCACACCCAGTGCTGACCCCTGAGGAACACCACTCATCACTGACCTCCACTTGGAAACTGAGCTATTGAGCGCGCTACTAATATTTGACTCGTGCATTTTCCATTTTTTTTTCTTTTTTTTGCATTAAAAAGGTATCTTTCAGTCTGATTTATCTTCAGCAAGATTTGGGGTAATCTTAAACTCTGAAAATAGTAATTTTTACATACTGAATACAGTTTATTTCAATCCATAAAGCTGTCCAAATTCCAGTTGTTGCCGCAATGTAGGAAACCTCTTGCGTTGTCAGCTCATATGTGGATCTCTGGGCAAGAAAGCACATGTGATTCTCTGCAGAAAAAGCCAGACCTGTTCTGAATGAGCTCTATGGGGTATTGGAAGCATTGTAACCTTGTAAGTGGGCACTCTGTTGAGATGGAACGCTTCATAGCATACCAGAGTGCCACTTTGGATGTACTCCTGCCAGTAACTTTTGTGCCACCTTGAAGATTTCTGAAGATGTGTTCAGAGATACTGGGCATGATTACAGCTGTTGATGCCCAGAAGAGACGTACTAGTTTGGAATCAGCTAAGGCTGTAAACATTCTGAATGCAAAGAATGTTAAATGTGATTAATTTAAAACTAATGTATCAATTTTTAGCATCTGATGGAAGAGCAAAGACATACCCATTGGCAGTGGGAAAGAATGCAGCACTGTTTCCCCCCAACATAGACATGCTGAGGTCCCAGTTTCCATTTAACAACTCTGAAGGTTTTGTAGCACCAATGGGGTGAATGCCTGAGCGTGGGTCAGGGCACTTGTGTACAGGAGAGAGGGTACAGATGGGCATGGACCTTGAGTGAGGAAAACCAAGAAAAAAATTACTGGCATTTGTATGTGTATTTCTGAAAGAGGTGAAAGAAATTGAGAGTAGTTTAGAAGTAACAGTGGGGCACATCAGTACCAGTGAGGGAAAAAACCACAAGATTTGAAGTTCAGACTGGGATCCACTTGTCTAGAGAGCAGCCGTGTGGAGAGGGACTTGAACATTCTATAATTCTATAATGTCTAGTGTCTTACTTCTTCCATTTGATTGTTATGCCTTCCAGAAGATATGTGGACTGGATGCTGTCTGTAAGTAGTAAATCTTACTCCTTTTCAGAGTCAAAAGTAGAGTACATAATTTCTGGTTTCCTGGTGTTTCTCAGGTTGGCTAGTACGTAATTTGTTTGCTGTGATGAGTGGAGGGTGTCCCATTCTCATTCTGTGTTTTTGGTTCACCAGAAAAAGAGAGGTTATCCTCTGTCTACTAGTCTTTTAGTTTAAGTGATAACGAGTATTGTTGTGATGTAAAATATTTTATCTTCTGACTCCAAAAGTCATCTTTAATGAAAGGCCTTATAATTCATTATGAAAGGTGGTTTTTTTTGTTTACTATTCATTCGTCCGAAAAGACTGAATTTAAAGAATACAATTTCTGAAAAGAAATGCTGGAAGATAATTTGCAAACTAAATGTGAGCTCAGCCAGATTAGAGAGACCTGGAAATAATCCAACATGAGTTTTTCTACAAGATGGTAGCAGTGAAACTGACTGCAGTTCAACCACGGTCATTTTTTTAAAACTTATTTTCTTATCAATGTTTCTGAATTTATTTTTCTTTCATCTGCTTGCTGATTTTATCACGTTCTTGACTATCTGTGCCTTCTCTCTTCCCTTTTTCCAGGCTCTTAACTTACCTTTTCTGTTGTGCAGACAACCACCCATACACAGTGGTCCATTCTCTTTCCTTATTTTACTTTTCCAAAAGCTGTTTACATTTCATTTATATCTTTGCTTAACATATTTTTTAAAAGTTGTCTTTAACTGTAAGTGCTGTGAGAAGCACTGTAGGTACAGTGTACAATACCATGTGTATGTCAGCTCCTTACTGATCTCGTGGGTTCTGGATAGCTTCAGCTGTTCTCATTGATCTGGTCTTACAGTTAGCCAGGACTAAAAACTGAAGCAGGTTCATACAGCTGTAACTCTCATTATTTTCTAATAGTATAGTATGATATATTTTCTTGATCCCAGATCTGGTAGTAAGTTTAATTTCGAGTGTATTTCCTCAATTTCCAGTTAAAAATGCACATTTACACTAATATGTTTGTATGTGTACATTCATATTTATGTGTGTGCTGGAATAAGCCAATCCCTTATAGGAGTTATAATGCAATTAAAAAATTATTTCATAACATACCAAGTAATAGATTTCTAAATTAAATCACTTCTGACTTAATTATTTTGATTTACTGCAATGCAGTTATCAAAGGAAAGCTTTCCCTACTGAGAACTCTAAGGCAAAAATGAGGGTCTGAAGGAAGAAGGCAACAGGGAGTAAGAACTACTGAATCCTTGCTGGCAGGTGCAGCGTATTACTTTAACACAGAACAGAGCTTCTGACATGTGAGTCTTTCTTTCAAACAGGGGGCAGTTCTTGGGAGTTGCTGAGCAGAGATATGCTCTAAGATGTAGCTGGCAGGGCTCCACAGCAAGGAAGCCATCAATGCACTGCAGCTGCTTCTATCAGTGAGATTATGTTGTATGCACTGTTGCAGAGGATTGTTCTCTATGAAAAAGAGAGTACTGACAGGTATCTAGTGAGGAAAGGCAATAGGATAATCTAATTAAACAGTATTGAAGTTGCAGTGTTAGCATCATTTAGCATAAGCATGCTTATGTAGTCTTGTAGTTTTTATAATTTAGCCTCACGTTGTAAGACCTTTTAAAAGAAACTCTTTTATATGTTATTTCTAAAAGAGGCATGAATGTTAAGAAACAAATTTGCAGGTTTGTTTAAGTTAATGGGCTTCCTAAACACTCTTGGAGTTTTGAGTGAGAGAATATCCGATTAGAGAGTTGTTTGCTTTTAGGATAAAGATCAGAATTCAGAAACAACAAAAAGGTTACCTAACTTGCTCACCACAGAGCAGGATATGACAGAATCTTTGTTCACACACACAGATGTATTTTTATATATATATATTTCTAAAGGTATTTATAACACACAAATAATTATAAATATATTTTTAAATATATTTATATATAGACATATTTATAAATACACATCTGTATGTGTATTTATATATATATGTGTACATATATGTGTGTGTGTGTGTGTGTATATATATATATAAACTTGGTGGGTGTGTATGAGTGGAGGAAGCTTTCCAGTCTGTAAAGGCAGACGTAGATGTTATAAAGTGGCTGAAAAGTCAGCAACCTACATGTTCAAGTACATCTAAGTCTTCAAAGTACTTTGTTTTCTACTTTGCAGTAGTTGATGCTTGTTAAGGTTATACTGTCAAATGATAAAAACAGTCTTTCTCCCCCATCTCCTCCTTTCTAGCCGATTCTTCCTATTGTCAGTATCCCTGTGTACTGCTATTGTGGCTGTTTGTGAGATACTTGCTAAAGTAAATAAATCAGGGAACCATTTTGACCAATTATTCTACATCCATTGATTTTTCACAGTTCACACTGCTAGAACAGAAATTCCACAATTATTTTCAAGCACAATATAATATGAGCAGGCTGCGTGGACAATTGCTAGGGAGGTGGGAGATATGGATATAGAGCCTCTCAAAAAGAGAAAAATGTAATTAAGATTTATACAAAAGGCAGATCTTTCCTACTTTTTTGAATTGACCCAAGTGAAGCCTGAGGAAGGTGTGCTTCTTCTGAACACAGATCAAGCCTCCACCTGAGATAAACATCCATCAGAAAACTGAGCACATCACATTTTTAGATTGCACCAGTATCCACTGGTACAGCTTTATTAAAACCCCGGTTTCCTGGTCTGAAGGATGCGTTTCTATGACCTAAATAAATTACTTAGCCCAGTCTAAAAGGAATCGAGGTAATGGATGCTGCTGGCTGATGAACGTGGCTGGCCATGGGCCTGATGAACGTGGTTTAATAGTCACAGTTATAGAAAATTAAATTATTTCAGTTGTCATGTTGTAGAAAATAGAGGTACCGACAGCAGTCCATTGGTTTGCACAAACACTTGCTATTACTTTAACCATATGCAGAACATCTTTTAGAGCTTAAATAACAATAGCAATACCCTGCCAAAACCTTGAAAGTGTGGGTGTCTAGAAAAATCATTCACTGTGAGAACAATACTATTTGTCAGCTGCTGACAAGAACAGGCAGCTTTTAGGTTACCCTAGGAGACCATCCCTGACAAGAAACTAGTTCATGCCTCCTATGGAAAAATTGTTCAACACTAATGCAAATTCAGTATAAACAGAAACCTCCCCACTAAAAGGCAGCTACAGTTTTAAACAATTGAAGCTGAAAGTCAAATACATTTGTAGTATTTACTTAAGAAAGGGAAAACTCATGTGCTCATTAAATGAGACAGGTTTTCATTTTAGTTTTTGATCTGTTGATAGATACACAAGATACCAAATTCAAATATATTATTCAAATTTATGTTTTTCCGAAACCAGAATTTGGTGTTGAAAACTTGGGGCCCAATTCAACTATTAGCTTTGTTCAAGAATGATATAAGAGCAAAATTTGGTAACAGCTCTAATATTTGTTCAAGCCATACCATGCATTAAGGTTCTCTTGTGTTAGGCACAGTACAAAGACAGAGCAGACCATTTATGTCACCTGAAAGCTATTAAAATTTAAATATAACATTGAAGACAGAAGATAGATATCTACAAAACAGCAAGACTGGATTGATGAAGAGCAAATAAAAAATATGAAAATGATGCTTTACCTATTGTGTAGATTTTGTGCTCATCATATCAGAGTAGAATGGACTGGAAACAGAAGTTATTAAATGGGGATAACGGAATAACTTTGTGTAATCCTTGCAATGCCAAGTTGTGCACTTTTTCTCTGAGTTTAGTATGTATGTTTCCCAGTATTTAAGTATGTGTGCATGAGAACCAGCGATGGAGAAGGTGATGATGAATAGAACTTTAGCAATGGTATTCAGAATAATTGGCTGAAACAAGGATGAGGAACATTTATGAAGAGTGGAGAAAATAGTGTGATCTAGTCTGAAAAAGGTCATGTCCGTGGTCTGGATGTGGGTTGGATCTCAGAGACTCACAAGATTATTCTTAGTTCCTAAGGACTATTAGAATCAGTGGTTTTTTCCAGTGACAAAAAAAAAAAAAAGGAATTTTTCTCAAGGAAAAATGCTGAAAGAAACATAACTAATTTGCATGGTTAGATATCAACAAGAAGATACTGGAAAGTGAGGATGCTTCTTTGGACAGGGAACAAATCTGGAGAAGAAGTGCAAATAATGGCTCATAGACATTTTTGTTGATTTTATATTTGCAGAAGAGATTAGCCAGAAAGACTGCAAAAGGAGAAGTAATCTGAACCTGAATGTACCCTGTATAGCCTCTTTATAGAATGTTTTGTTTGAGATGTCTGAATTAACCAGTTTTTGCAGTTTGCAAAGCTTTTTGCTTTGGGATTATGAGGAAAGATATAATACAACAAATTATGTAAAACACACCAATTTTTAAACTGAAGTGATATTCCATGTATAGAATGTATTTTAGAACTCAGCCAGATGGAGTGAGTAAAGAATACAATATTCATTCCTATTCATGGCAGGGTTATTAGAGTCTTTAAATGCTTTCTATTATTTCTTTCTGTATATGAAAATTCTTGAAATAAATATCTTACTGATTTGGCAAGATTCAAGTTATTTAGAAAAGCTATTCCTGTCCACTAAAGCCTCTGGATGCATATACCAAGAAGTGTTTGCAAATGAGGATCACCATGAAAATCCTTTGAGTTTTCCCTATATATAAATTTTACCTGACTACTTTCTCTGGAGAGAGCATCAATATATTCAATTGCATTTTAGGAATACACATTATCTAGAAGACTAAAACTCTGCTTTTGTATAGCTCATACTTTAGGTAGTCATATTGTTATGAAATAAACTTTAATCTTGAGTTAAGGGGTATTTTTTTTTCAAGTAAGTTGGCGTTCAGATGTTAATTTTGTTTGTGGTTTCTCCTTGACATTAAAAGGTTTGAAAAGAAAAAAAATTAATGATGATTGTGGTATTAGCCATGGCAGGACAGCATACAGAGCAAAGTTTGCAAGCCACCAGTTCTAAATTTCATGTAGCAAAAACCAAAGCCAGTGTGAGCATCTTAATACTGAGTGCATTTGTTTGCTGCATTTATTTTTAAGTAAAAAAACTAGCTGTTAGATTGTGGTTAGTCTTGTATAAATTGTAGCAAGTCAGAGTTATCAAAAAACTCAGTAAGTTTTCCTCTTCTGCTGGTAACATCTGTCACCCAAAAGGATGAAGTTATGTCTTTACATTTCTTTTGACCTAGCAAGTCTCTTAGATGAGAACAATGTATGTTAAGTACTATTCTACATAGATTATCTTCTCAATTTATCACAGTATTATTTGATGCATTTTAGTATTTCATTAATGAGTTTAGCTACTTGCTCTGATCATCATCAAGGAGTGTTAGGCAGTCTTACATTTCCACAACATAGAGTTATATTGAAGATAAGGATCAAGGTGAGATTCAGAGATCTGTAAGGAAGCCATTAAGAGATAAAATTGTTCATTTGTATTTTCAATAAGGTCCTAAATTTTTTGAAGGCTTAGTTCTCAAGTACATCGTAGTTCTATAGGCTAGGTAACTAAAAGTTTTCAATAAAGCAATAACCGAGGCCACTTTGCCTGCTGGGATGCCATGGAGTTGACAGACTGTTTTGGAAATCAGTGTGTGTGGATGCTGCAATGCGAGAGTTTATTTTTCCTGAATAGTGTATAAATATACCTAAACTACATGACTTGATTGCATGTGGATACTGTCCTTCAATCTGAAGAGGATGCTAACTCTTCAGAATATGTTTCAGTTTATTCCTGTTTCCTCCATGTTACTTGTTTCATTTTTATTTTGCTGCTGTTTATCTCTGAATTGATGCTATTCAATCAATGTGCTTGGCAATAATGGCATAGAGATAGAGCAAGCAGCTCAGTCATATTGTTATCCTGTATATTGCTGGCATTTGAATCAATGTTGTCTGTCTTTAAATGCCTTCATGAAAAAAAAGATATAGTTTATTTATTAAATTTTATAATTTTGACTTAATACAGTTGCCTTCTGCAAGCACTCTAGTCATTACTCTGTAAGGACATCATCCTAAGAAAAGCTAAAACTATTTTAACATGTGACTGTCACATTTTCCAAGAGAGAGCAATCATAGCAGAACCAACGTGGAGGAAATGTAGTGTAGTATTCAGGGTTATATCTGCCTCAGACCCTTAAAGAAACACGTAGGATGAATTATCATCAAGTCTATATAGAACATTCCCATGCACAATCTACTATTTCACTCTGTTCTTATGTCTGTATACTACTCCTCTGCCTTTTTAACCCCAGATCTTTCTCCACCCTCCAAAATCTAAATATTTTTGGCTTCAAATTAAACCCATTATTTGCATTATTACTATGGAAAACTTATTTTCCCATCTGTAGCATTCTTCCACATATTTGAGATTTGTCATTGTGTCCTGTGTTTGCTCTTTCCTCCTCACTTTTTTTTTCCCAAACTTTCTGTCATTCCGGTTTGGAGAATAGCAGATATCTAAAAGTTGACAAAGTTCCATGAAAAAATATGATGCCCTGAACTAAATACTGTTTTTCAATCTTCTTGTCAGTGGCAAGTAAAAACCAAAATAATTGGGTTTTTTTTCAATTTGCATTTGGCAAATGGAAATTGGAGTTTAGACTTTTAAATATAGTTTTGTGTTACAGACTCTTGCTGACAGTGTGATCTATGATAACCCCCAGATCCTTTTCCTCCAGTACAGCTACAGGGATTATTCTTGACTTATTATTCATGCATTTGATTTCTCCATTTGGAGAGCACTACACTATACCATTAATTGCACTTGATTTTTCTTTTTTTTTTTTTTTTTTTTTTTTTTTTTTTTTTTTTTTTTTTTTTTTTTTTTTTTTTT